>CM060828.1:4872177-6072177 GCA_030704555.1 Heliconius charithonia
ATGTGTCAACAATTAAATTGCGTTTTTCTCTAAAACTATTCATAATTTCCAATTAGTGTAAAAAGCAAATTTTATCTTCGCTTAACGTAGAAAATTAATAAAGTATTTAAAAGGATAAGGATTTGATATCATTATGGACAAACATCCTTCACAATAAAAAATATATTCAAATTATTATTTTTAGACAGAAATATGCTCACTGTATGTTATCCTTAGAAGATACAAATATGCTGTCGCGACTTTTTTGTAGACCTTATTAAGAGGAATAATACTCTAGTACATTGTTTTCATGTAAGACTTACCATTAAAGCAGCGCATGCGTGAAAGTTTCTCAACGGGTAGGACTTTATGCACATATATCATATTTTATGTCAAATTACATTAAAATATACGTACAATAAACGACATATAAACCTTCCCTGAGAAATACTCTACCAAATGGTGAAAACTGCATCAAAATCCGTAGGGTGGTTTAGAAGAAGATCGCTTAGAAAGGCCAGACAGAGAAAAAAAGCGTTTCTATTTTATAATATTTTATAATATTTATAGATAGAGAATTTGCGGATCGACTTTGCACTCCCAGCAAAGAATTTATTAAATTAATTTAAAATATCCAAGATGTATTTAATAAAATAGTTAAAAAAAAAGAAAGAATTAAAACTGCGATATTATACTAATTGTTTTTTATTGTATTCAATGTGTTCTACATAAAAATAAATTAGTTGACTATGTAATTAATATTGTGGCTCATTGTTTGATGTATAATTAATAAATGTTGAAAAAATATTAATATGTAAATTGGCTGGGAGCAAGCAAATTGATAATAATAGTTATAAATTCCAAACGTATGCAAAGAGATTCAACAAATGTTTTAAAAGCCACCTGATACATGACAGTCTGATTTAAGAAATATATACTTTTATATGTTATTTGATGATGACAAAATAATAAGTTCGATAAATTTTAATTTAATATAAAAAGCAAACAGGTTGCGACATTACTAAATCACAGGAAGAATTGTTAAATAATATAAAGTTTTTTTTAATAGCTCCTATAATTTGTTATTAACGAAAATTGAGCAGTATTAAAAGAATATTACACCAGGAAGTGAGAAATTACACAATTTTATAATATTATTGTGTTATTTCTCTCTTCCTGGTGTAAAAATTTGTAAAAGATTTTTTCACATTTTTTATCACAGTCTTAACATACTGTGATTATAAGTGATCGCATCTCAGTTTGCCTACAAATTATATTATATAAATACTTATTTAGAAAACGTATAAAAATTTGAACGCAGCGGGACTCGAACCCGCGCCTCCTGGAAACCGACCAGGCGCTCTGACCACTAAGCCATGCGTTCTCGCTAAGCTACGTCGAAATTTTTATACGCTTGTTACAACTTATTTATGTTGTTAGCTTCTCTGTAGGGAGATTTTTACAAATTTCCGCTACCCAAAGATAATTACTAAGAATTATCGTTTGGCAAGAGAGAAACTATTTTTAAATATTTCAAAACATTTTTTAAAGTGTTATTCCACACTTAGGAAAGACAAATACTTATTTAGAAAACGTATAAAAATTTGAACGCAGCGGGACTCGAACCCGCGCCTCCTGGAAACCGACCAGGCGCTCTGACCACTAAGCCATGCGTTTCTCGCCAAGCTACGTCGAAATTTTTATACGCTTGTTACAACTTATTTATGTTGCTTAGCTTCTCTGTAGGGAGATTTTTACAAATTTCCGCTACCCAAAGATAATTACTAAGAATTATCGTTGGCAAGAGAGAAAACTATTTTTAAATATTTCAAAACATTTTTTTAAGTGTTATTCCACCATTTATGAAAGACAAAATACTTATTTTATTATATAATCCTAAAATTATTATTATGTATAAGTAACAATTTGTGATTCAATAAAATCGATCGAATCGAACCTTCTCCACTTTGCACGATCTTTTGCGTCCTCGGTGGTTAGAACATTGGCTCTCATGTCCTGCCATCACGACATCCAACCAGCGCTTCCTTGGCGTCGGGAGGTCTTACTCCAGGACTGACATAGCAAGGCACTTGCATCCGACATAATTCTTAGCCGGCGCGTAACGTGACCAAACCATCTCAGGCGACGCTCTTGGAGCTTATCCGCTACGTCACGGAATCCAAGACTACCTCGAATGAATGTGTTGCGTATGCGGTCAGACCGTTACGCCACACATCCACCGCAGCATCTTCATTTCCGTGACGTGAAGCTCCTGAGTGTGCCGAGATAGTGCTGGCCAACATTCGCTGCTGTGTAAAAGAACCGGTCGAATGATGCCCTTGAGTTTGGCGGTATCCTGCGATCGCAGACCACACCAGTGACCTCCCGCCATTTGGCCCTAGCAGCGCTTATCCGGCTATAGACATCGTGATCGATGCCTCCAGGACTCGTGCATAACGGATCCAAGTACCTGAACTTTTCCGACTTAACGGCTGGTTCAGGACCTATAAGGATAGTGCTTGAGTCCGGGCTCCCGCAGGCCATGTACTCGGTCTTCGTCCATTTTAGTTTAAGACCGCCGTTCTCAAGCGTACCCTTCCACAGGTTCACTTTACGCTCCAGCATCAGTGTCGGTTTCATCAATGAGTGCTATATCATCGGCATACATCATCAGCCATGGAGGCTGGTCTTGGATGTGAGCCGAGACAGTGTCGAGCACCACATTGAATAAGAACGGACTAAGAGCCGAGCCCTGGAGAACTCTTACTGTAATCTGGAAGTGTTTAGTATCGCATCAGCATCCTAACCATAGAAGCGGATTGTGGGTATATGTCTCTGATAATCTCAATATAGGCCTCAGGGATCCCTTTGGATCGCAACGCCCACCAGTTACACTCACAGGCACACAGTCAAAGGCCTTCTGCATATCTAAAAAGGCCATGCAGAGCTCTCCTTTTTTCCCTGTATGCCTCCATCAATGTCTGAGGGCGAAAACGGCGTCCATAGTGCCCGATCCTGGCTGAATCCATATTGAGACTCAGAGATAGTACACTCGCGGCGGAGCCTGAGGTCGATCATGCGCTCGAAGAGCTTGATGGTATGACTCATAAGCTTAATGCCCCTGTAACTACCACAATCTTGAACACTGCCCCTTCCCTTGTAAATAGGGGTAATGAAGCTGAGACGCCACTGGTGTGGCAATCTTTCCAGTGTTCAAGATATGGTTAAAAAAGGACAGTAAGCATGAGCACACCAAGAGAGCCAACGATTTCCACGCTTCGATCGGAATATCGTCAGGTCCCACCGCTTTTCCGTTCTTCATGCGTCGAAGACAATTGCGAGTTTCGTCAAGGGTTATCGGGGCAATAAGTCCGAGGTTAGCAGTGGGTCGTGATGAAGACTGCATGGGTGCTGAGTATTCAGCAACTCCTGGAAGTAGCTTCTCCACCTCTCCTTCACAGAGGAATGACTACAGAGCAGCGTGCCCTGGGAATCTCTGACGCAAAAGACATTTTGAGATATCTTGCGTTGCTTTATCCCGGGCATTGCCAGTTTATAAATGAACTTCTGCCCCTCACAAGTTTTCAAATTTACCATACAATGGTGACAAACTCTCACTGCGGGCTCTGGCTACAGCTCTTTTACTGGCATGTTTAGCTACTATGTAGTCCAGTCTGTCTTCAGGAGAGTTGGATTGCTGCCACTTCTTAAAGGCATCTTCTTTTCACGAGTCACCTCCTGCACCTTGTATTCCACCCACCACGTGTCTCCCCTGTGACACGTCCTCCCCTAGAAAGCAAGAACTCACCTGCCTGCCGCAATGATTGCCGACTGAGCTCGATCCCAAGCATTCCTGAGCAGTCTCGGTGTTAGTCGAAAGATTATGAGAACAATTTATTACGAGAACCGTACCCGCTTGCCACGAATTGAGGAGTTATTTTAGCATTAAGGGTGGAGAGCAATTTTCTAAGATCGACCTCACGAACGCGTACCAGCAATTATGACTTGACGATGCCTCACAAGCATATACGGCGATAACTACGCATTTAGGAACATTTGTTTACAGACGCACACCTTTTGGTTTAAGTTGTATTCCAGAAAAAAATCAAAAATTTATGGAAAAAACTCTCAGAGCTTAAAAGGGGTAGTGGCATACCTTGATGATATTGCGTGACCGGCCGTAACAGATCTGATCAATCTTAATAATTTGAAACGGTATTTGAGCGTCTACGTGATGTCGGTCTGTGAATTAAATTGAAAAGTGTTCATTTATCCAAGAGAGCATTAAATATGTTAGATTTGTTATCGATAAGCACGGGTTACATCCCGATCCAGACAAGGTTAAGGCTATTGTGGATGCATCAGCTCCAAGTGACATAACTCAACTACGTTTTTTTTAGGCCTAGTTAATTATTATTCGAAGTTTATTGCTAATTGTAGTGATATTCTATCACCTTTATATATGTTATTGAATAAAAATGTCGCTTGGAACTGGTCTAAAAAATTGTCAAGATGCATTTCTTACTGTAAAAAATTATATTTTAAGTGACCATGTACTTGTACATTATGATCCTAAGTGACCATTGGTATTATCGGTTGATAGTAGCTCGTATGGCATCGGTAGTGTATTGGCGCATCGTTTCCCAGACGGCGAGAAGCGGCCGATTTGTTTTGCGTCTCGCACGCTTAATAAAGCGGAGCGCGCCAGTTAGATAAAGAGGCGTTGGCAAATAATTAAGCGGCGTTTGAAGCATCACCATTATCTGTACGGGCGTCATTTATTATTAAAATGGATCATAAACACTTTTTATTTATTTTTGGTTCGAAATCTATGCTACCTCAAACAGTAGCCAGTAGATTACAACGATACGCGGTAAAATTAGCAGCTTACGATTTTGTAATGGAATTTGTTAAATCTAAAGAGAACAGTAATGCTGATGCGTTGTCACGATTACGGTTGCCACACGTGCGTAGGGAACCAATGCGAGATTCATTTAACTATCTTAATTATGTAGAACAATCATTTCCTATTAGTGTTAAAGATGTTTGCATGCGAAACACAACATGATGCTATTTTTAAAAATATTGTCAATTATCTCATAAGTGGTTGGCCTGGTAAAGTTGATGACGCAGAGAAACCTTATTTTTATCGTAAAGACAATTTGGCACTGGAGATGGAGTGCATATTATATAATTCATAGGGTTATAATACCAGAGAAATTTCGGGGCGTGTTTTTTAAAAGAATTACACCGAGGGGCACTACTCGGGGGTAGTCAAAATGAAAATCAATCGCCAGAGGGTATATTTACTGGCCTCAATTGGACACTGAAATAGAAAACATGGGCCCGACAACGTTCGGCTGCCGTCAGCAGAGAGATGCACCACGCGGCGGACAGTTACATCCGTGGATTTTTCCCACACAACCGTGGAAGCGTCTTTCACCTTGATTTTGCTGAATTTCAAGGTGAATATTATTTAGTAACAATCGATGCTCTCATAGTAAATGGATCGAAGTTCAACAGGTCAACAGTACTTCTGCACAGGCAACGATATGCAAAACTACGTGAGTTATTTGCTAGATTTAGACAGACAGACAGACAGACAGACAGACAGACAGACAGACAGACAGACAGACAGACAGACAGACAGACAGACAGACAGACAGACAGACAGACAGACAGACAGACAGACAGACAGACAGACAGACAGACAGACAGACAGACAGACAGACAGACAGACAGACAGACAGACAGACAGACAGACAGACAGACAGACAGACAGACAGACAGACAGACAGACAGACAGACAGACAGACAGACAGACAGACAGACAGACAGACAGACAGACAGACAGACAGACAGACAGACAGACAGACAGACAGACAGACAGCAGACAGACAGACAGACAGACAGACAGACAGACAGACAGACAGACAGACAGACAGACAGACAGACAGACAGACAGACAGACAGACAGACAGACAGACAGACAGACAGACAGACAGACAGACAGACAGACAGACAGACAGACAGACAGACAGACAGACAGACAGACAAGAATTCTGCTGAGTGGTTTTTTAGGTTCTATAATCGACATATTAACCGAACTAATTTTTATTTTTTTTATATCTTTCATGTACAGAATTGACTTTTCTATCTTTTTATTATATATGGAGATGGAGATTTGTGGACTTATTGTGAAGTGGTAATATACGCTTATATACTATAGGAAAGACTTATTTATTTTCACAACCAAAAACCCACAGACTACCTACTATTCTCTTACCCAAAAATACTTAAACGAAAGATGTAACCAACTATGTAGCGTTGAAATACATTATAATTATTGGATAGGTCCAAAATGCGTGCAAACGCTTCTTAATTAACTTTGCTATAGAGCCAGGCGCAGAAATGAAGCATTCTCTCGTCCATCTCCGTAGTAGCTCCGAACGACATCTGGGCGTTGACACAGTGTGGAATTGGAAGGATTATCAAAGGATAAAAAGTCCCTAGGAAGTAGTCTTACGTCTGACCTCGGGTGGCAGGGTATGCCACGGAGTGCTGCTCCTTAGATGCAGGTGACCAGATACATTGGCGCAGCGGAATGCGTTGGACGCGAGATGACCAATGTGTACCTCCAGGCTTTCTATTTTTATGTTGCTATGATGCGTGGTGTTCCTCACTTAGTATGGCACCTGCGTCACTCGACGGAGGATGAGGTTGTGGACTACCTGCAGGATTTCTCGTTTTGTGATACTTGCCATGGCATTGTGATGTCATCAGCGTATAGTGCGTAGAGAGCAGGTGATAAAATGCTGCCCTGAGGAACATCGGCAGCGATCGAGTCGCTGCTAGACCTCGTACTCTCAACTCTCGCAAAATGTTCTGTCACTAAGGCAGGGAGGTAAAGACATGCGCGACGTGCTGGGGGGTTCCGGCTCTGAGCACTTAATGAAGTAGGCCCGGGTCGAATGCGTGCTACGTCGAAGAAGACTACTATTGCACTCTCCTCTCGGTTGATCGCTGTTGCGGCGTAGTATAACCAGAGTGGTATACCCGCTTGCCAAACTGCTCGCTTCGTGGGTGGATGTGCGACTGGAGAAGTGAGAGGAATATCTTCTCGAACAGCTTGGCGACCGCGCTAAGGAGAGTTATAGATCGGTATCCTTCAGGCTGCGGGGTCTTTCCAGCCTTGGGCAACATGATGAGCAGGCCTTCCTTGCATGCCCGGGGGAAAGAAGACAGGCGGGTGCGGCGGATCCATTGTTATAAGCATATAAGGTTGCGGGGCGCGGGGGGACGCGTGGTGGGCGGCGAGCCGTTACACAGCAAGATTTTTTTAGTACCGTAATGGTAATTTTTAATCTGTGCTACTTAGTTATTTAAATCTGTGGTACTTACTTATACCTTGAAATGAAATGAAAACAGTAAACAACATTTTACTATTCTCTTCCTAAAAAACTTACAAGAAAGACTACCTACTATTGTATTAATCAAAAAAGATGAAACTAAATATATCGCGCTGAAATAATACATTAAACTCTAATTATCCAATACGTACAATCGCATCTAAATCTACTTCGATACAGAGACAGGCGGGGAGACGGGCGCGGCGGACGCGTCGCGTGGCGCGGACGCATGGCGTGTGGTGAGCCGTTTCGCAGCAAGGATATTTTGATATTGTAACAACTTCTAAAGTACTTATTAAAATGAAAAATAATAAAAGACAGTTTTCATCTCCATTAAATGGCCAACGTAACTAATATACTTATTTATATGCTTTATGAGTAAGGGATAAACGAAACATGAGCCAAATCTGCGGTTTATAGCGGGCTTGATGTGTCAACAATTAAATGCGTTTTTCTCTAAAACTATTCATAATTTCCAATTAGTGTAAAAAGCAAATTTTATCTTCGCTTAACGTAGAAAATTAATAAAGTATTTAAAAGGATAAGGATTGATATCATTATGGACAAACATCCTTCACAATAAAAAATATATTCAAATTATTATTTTTAGACAGAAATATGCTCACTGTATGTTATCCTTAGAAGATACAAATATGCTGTCGCTGACTTTTTTGTAGACCTTATTAAGAGGAATAATACTCTAGTACATTGTTTTCATGTAAGACTTACCATTAAAGCAGCGCATGCGTGAAAGTTTCTCAACGGGTAGGACTTTATGCACATATATCATATTTATGTCAAATTACATTAAAATATACGTACAATAAACGACATATAAACCTTCCCTGAGAAATACTCTACCAAATGGTGAAAACTGCATCAAAATCCGTAGGGTGGTTTAGAAGAAGATCGCTTAGAAAGGCCAGACAGAGAAAAAAAGCGTTTCTATTTTATAATATTTTATAATATTTATAGATAGAGAATTTGCGGATCGACTTTGCACTCCCAGCAAAGAATTTATTAAATTAATTTAAAATATCCAAGATGTATTTAATAAAATAGTTAAAAAAAAGAAAGAATTAAAACTGCGATATTTATACTAATTGTTTTTTATTGTATTCAATGTGTTCTACATAAAAATAAATTAGTTGACTATGTAATTAATATTGTGGCTCATTGTTTGATGTATAATTAATAAATGTTGAAAAAATATTAATATGTAATTGGCTGGGAGCAAGCAAATTGATAATAATAGTTATAAATTCCAAACGTATGCAAAGAGATTCAACAAATGTTTTAAAAGCCACCTGATACATGACAGTCTGATTTAAGAAATATATACTTTTATATGTTATTTGATGATGACAAAATAATAAGTTCGATAAATTTTAATTTAATATAAAAAGCAAACAGGTTGCGACATTACTAAATCACAGAAGAATTGTTAAATAATATAAAGTTTTTTTTAATAGCTCCTATAATTTGTTATTAACGAAAATTGAGCAGTATTAAAAAGAATATTACACCAGGAAGTGAGAAATTACACAATTTTATAATATTATTGTGTTATTTCTCTCTTCCTGGTGTAAAAATTTGTAAAAGATTTTTTTCACATTTTTTATCACAGTCTTAACATACTGTGATTATAAGTGATCGCATCTCAGTTTGCCTACAAATTATATTATATAAATACTTATTTAGAAAACGTATAAAAATTTGAACGCAGCGGGACTCGAACCCGCGCCTCCTGGAAACCGACCAGGCGCTCTGACCACTAAGCCATGCGTTCTCGCTAAGCTACGTCGAAATTTTTATACGCTTGTTACAACTTATTTATGTTGTTAGCTTCTCTGTAGGGAGATTTTTACAAATTTCCGCTACCCAAAGATAATTACTAAGAATTATCGTTTGGCAAGAGAGAAACTATTTTTAAATATTTCAAAACATTTTTTAAAGTGTTATTCCACACTTAGGAAAGACAAATACTTATTTAGAAAACGTATAAAAATTTGAACGCAGCGGGACTCGAACCCGCGCCTCCTGGAAACCGACCAGGCGCTCTGACCACTAAGCCATGCGTTCTCGCCAAGCTACGTCGAAATTTTTATACGCTTGTTACAACTTATTTATGTTGCTAGCTTCTCTGTAGGGAGATTTTTACAAATTTCCGCTACCCAAAGATAATTACTAAGAATTATCGTTTGGCAAGAGAGAAACTATTTTTAAATATTTCAAAACATTTTTTTAAGTGTTATTCCACATTTATGAAAGACAAATACTTATTTATATTATATAATCCTAAAATTAATTATTATGTATAAGTAACAATTTGTGATTCAATAAAATCGATCGAATCGAACCTTCTCCACTTTGCACGATCTTTTGCGTCCTCGGTGGTTAGAACATTGGCTCTCATGTCCTGCATCACGACATCCAACCAGCGCTTCCTTGGGCGTCCGGGAGGTCTTACTCCAGGGACTGACATAGCAAGGCACTTGCATCCGACATAATTCTTAGGCCGGCGCGTAACGTGACCAAACCATCTCAGGCGACGCTCTTGGAGCTTATCCGCTACGTCACGGAATCCAAGACTACCTCGAATGAATGTGTTGCGTATGCGGTCAGACCGCGTTACGCCACACATCCACCGCAGCATCTTCATTTCCGTGACGTGAAGCTCCTGAGTGTGCCGAGATAGTGCTGGCCAACATTCGCTGCTGTGTAAAAGAACCGGTCGGATGATGCCCTTGAGTTTGGGCGGTATCCTGCGATCGCAGACCACACCAGTGACCTCCCGCCATTTGGCCCTAGCAGCGCTTATCCGGCTATAGACATCGTGATCGATGCCTCCAGACTCGTGCATAACGGATCCAAGGTACCTGAACTTTTCCGACTTAACGGCTGGTTCAGGACCTATAAGGATAGTGCTTGAGTCCGGGCTCCCGCAGGCCATGTACTCGGTCTTCGTCACATTTAGTTTAAGACCGCCGTTCTCAAGCGTACCCTTCCACAGGTTCACTTTACGCTCCAGCATCAGTCGGTTTTCATCAATGAGTGCTATATCATCGGCATACATCATCAGCCATGGAGGCTGGTCTTGGATGTGAGCCGAGACAGTGTCGAGCACCACATTGAATAAGAACGGACTAAGAGCCGAGCCCTGGAGAACTCTTACTGTAATCTGGAAGTGTTTAGTATCGCCATCAGCAGTCCTAACCATAGAAGCGGAATTGTGGTATATGTCTCTGATAATCTCAATATAGGCCTCAGGGATCCCTTTGGATCGCAACGCCCACCAGTTACACTCACGAGGCACACAGTCAAAGGCCTTCTGCATATCTAAAAAGGCCACATGCAGAGCTCTCCTTTTTTCCCTGTATGCCTCCATCAATGTTCTGAGGGCGAAAACGGCGTCCATAGTGCCCGATCCTGGCTGAAATCCATATTGAGACTCAGAGATAGTACACTCGCGGCGGAGCCTGAGGTCGATCATGCGCTCGAAGAGCTTGATGGTATGACTCATAAGCTTAATGCCCCTGTAACTACCACAATCTTGAACACTGCCCCTTCCCTTGTAAATAGGGGTAATGAAGCTGAGACGCCACTGGTGTGGCATCTTTCCAGTGTTCAAGATATGGTTAAAAAGGACAGTAAGCATGAGCACACCAAGAGAGCCCAACGATTTCCACGCTTCGATCGGAATATCGTCAGGTCCCACCGCTTTTCCGTTCTTCATGCGTCGAAGACAATTGCGAGTTTCGTCAAGGGTTATCGGGGCAATAAGTCCGAGGTTAGGCAGTGGGTCGTGATGAAGACTGCATGGGTGCTGAGTATTCAGCAACTCCTGGAAGTAGCTTCTCCACCTCTCCTTCACAGAGGAATGACTACAGAGCAGCGTGCCCTGGGAATCTCTGACGCAAAGACATTTTGAGATATCTTGCGTTGCTTTATCCCGGGCACGTGCCAGTTTATAAATGAACTTCTGCCCCTCCACAGTTTCAAATTTACCATACAATGGTGACAAACTCTCACTGCGGGCTCTGGCTACAGCTCTTTTACTGGCATGTTTAGCTACTATGTAGTCCAGTCTGTCTTCAGGAGAGTTGGATTGCTGCCACTTCTTAAAGGCATCCTTCTTTTCACGAGTCACCTCCTGCACCTTGTCATTCCACCACCATGTCTCCCTGTGACACGTCCTCCCCTAGAAAGGCCAAGAACTCACCTGCCTGCCGCAATGATTGCCGACTGAGCTCGATCCCAAGCATCCTGAGCAGTCTCGGTGTTAGTCGAAAGATTATGAGAACAATTTATTACGAGAACCGTACCCGCTGCCACGAATTGAGGAGTTATTTTCAGCATTAAGTGGTGGAGAGCAATTTTCTAAGATCGACCTCACGAACGCGTACCAGCAATTATGACTTGACGATGCCTCACAAGCATATACGGCGATAACTACGCATTTAGGAACATTTGTTTACAGACGCACACCTTTTGGTTTAAGTTGTATTCCAGAAAAAAATCAAAAATTTATGGAAAAAACTCTCAGAGGCTTAAAAGGGGTAGTGGCATACCTTGATGATATTGCCGTGACCGGCCGTAACAGATCTGATCATCTTAATAATTTGAAACGGTTATTTGAGCGTCTACGTGATGTCGGTCTGTGAATTAAATTTGAAAAGTGTTCATTTATGCAAGAGAGCATTACATATGTTAGATTTGTTATCGATAAGCACGGGTTACATCCCGATCCAGACAAGGTTAAGGCTATTGTGGATGCATCAGCTCCAAGTGACATAACTCAACTACGTTCTTTTTTAGGCCTAGTTAATTATTATTCGAAGTTTATTGCTAATTGTAGTGATATTCTATCACCTTTATATATGTTATTGAATAAAAATGTCGCTTGGAACTGGTCTAAAAATTGTCAAGATGCATTTCTTACTGTAAAAAATTATATTTTAAGTGACCATGTACTTGTACATTATGATCCTAAGTGACCATTGGTATTATCGGTTGATAGTAGCTCGTATGGCATCGGTAGTGTATTGGCGCATCGTTTCCCAGACGGCGAGAAGCGGCCGATTTGTTTTGCGTCTCGCACGCTTAATAAAGCGGAGCGCGCCAGTTAGATAAAGAGGCGTTGGCAATAATTAGCGGCGTGTTGAAGCATCACCATTATCTGTACGGGCGTCATTTTATTATTAAAATGGATCATAAACCACTTTTATTTATTTTTGGTTCGAAATCTATGCTACCTCAAACAGTAGCCAGTAGATTACAACGATACGCGGTAAAATTAGCAGCTTACGATTTTGTAATGGAATTTGTTAAATCTAAAGAGAACAGTAATGCTGATGCGTTGTCACGATTACCGTTGCCACACGTGCGTAGGGAACCAATGCGAGATTCATTTAACTATCTTAATTATGTAGAACAATCATTTCCTATTAGTGTTAAAGATGTTGCATGCGAAACACAACATGATGCTATTTTTAAAAATATTGTCAATTATCTCATAAGTGGTTGGCCTGGTAAAGTTGATGACGCAGAGAAACCTTATTTTTATCGTAAAGACAATTTGGCACTGGAGATGGAGTGCATATTATATAATCATAGGGTTATAATACCAGAGAAATTTCGAGGGCGTGTTTTAAAAGAATTACACGAGGGGCACCTCGGGGTAGTCAAAATGAAATCAATCGCCAGAGGGTATATTTACTGGCCTCAATTGGACACTGAAATAGAAAACATGGCCCGACAACGTTCGGCGTGCCGTCAGCAGAGAGATGCACCACCGCGCGGACAGTTACATCCGTGGATTTTTCCCACACAACCGTGGAAGCGTCTTCACCTTGATTTTGCTGAATTTCAAGGTGAATATTATTTAGTAACAATCGATGCTCATAGTAAATGGATCGAAGTTCAACAGGTCAACAGTACTTCTGCACAGGCAACGATATGCAAACTACGTGAGTTATTTGCTAGATTTGGCTTGCCATCTCTGGTAGTTAGCGATGGAGGTCCACCGTTTACCTCTAGTCAATTTGCGGATTTCATGAAAAATAATTTAATTTTTCATACTATCACAAGTCCTTATAGACCAGCTGGTAATGGTGCGGTGGAAAACGCAGTTTAATCAATTAAGCGAACAATGAAAAAGGCGATCCACTAAGGAGAAGAGGTCAGTACAGCTATTAATAAATTTTTATTCCAGTATCGTAATACTGAACATGCTACTACTGGGGTTGCCCCGGCGGTGGCTCTAATTGGCCGACACTTACGTGTGTAGGGAACTATTATTTATATTTATAGTTTATTTAATGTGTCATTTATATATTTCAATATTATAATTTATTTATTTATCATTTATATACACACATAAAAACATACATACATTTAATAGGATTTATATATTTTATAGTAAGTATTCGTATTTAGTATATTTATATGAAAGCGCTCCATCGCCGTCGACCGAACCGGTAAGGCGTTCGACATTCACGCCTACCCCCTTGTCGACGGCATATTTAATAATCACAGTCGATGCTTGTCACTCGATGCGCTTTCCATACGTTCCTTTGTTCTCTTTGTTAATTTCTTCTAAATCAGTATTTGTCGTGTTCCGTTTTATATATATATTTTTGTGGTTGACTTTCGTATAAACTGTGTCGTGATTTATTATTTATGTTCAAACTATATGTACAATAAAGTGGTGTTGAATATACCTAGTGCTAACCGTAAGTGAACTTTTATTTATCTCCATCAACACTACACGTGGGCGATTAGATTTGTTAATGCCTTATCCTGCTGATCGATTAGAATTGGTACAAGAAAAATCCGGTCACCATCGCCCTAGGTTAATTAGAAACGTTGAGATTGGAAGCACTGTTTTAGCACATAATTATAGCCCTCGGCAGGATAAATGGGTACAAGCAAAGGTAATTGAACGCAAAACTCCATGTACTTAAAGTGTTAAAACAACTGACAGTCGTGAATGGCAGCGCCACATTGATCAGTTACTTCCAATTAAGAAAAATATACGATATTCTGTAGGGTTCCCAGTACAAGAAAATACTGTTTTGCACGAGTCCGAACGGTGAAACTATAGGTGACTCTGATAGTCTCTCTCAAACTTTATCAGACCAATTAATTGATACTAAAACGTCAGAGTCTATTGACTCAGTTAGTACATCGAATTATAATCCGAATTCCGATGAACCAATTTTGCGCCCTAAGCGTGCGTGCGTATTTAAGGGCAAATATGGGAAATAGTTTTCATCATTGGTTGTTTTTTTTTTATTATTTTATTATTATTAATATTATTCTCTAAATTGTTAAACACTCTCTCCTTACAGTTCTAATTATTTAAAATTGTTTATGGAAGAAAGATTATTTTATTTACTAATGTTCTGTTAGAAGTTCTTTATTTATTTATTTTTTTTTATTTTTAATGTTATTTAAAATGGATTGTTTTTGTTTCCTTTTTTTTTGTTTTTTTTGAAGGAGGGGCGTGTTGTATGTGGGTACAAGAATAATAAAATCAGTTGTGTAACCGACCCGGCCTTGTTAGTTGCTCCCTTATATATTAACCTATAATTATCATAATATCTAACTAACCCATAATAATGTCTTATAGAAATGGGGACCCCATATTGATGGATTGGCGAATAGACTTCGCTCTGCAGCTTTCGCGGTCAAAAAAAATTAGATTTTTAACTGACGTAGAAACGGCTCGACTTGTTTACTTTAGTTACTTCCATAGTATTATGTCCTATGGGATTTTACTTTGAGGTAATGCAGCCGGTATTCAACCAATATTTGTCCTGCAGAAGCGAGCGATTTTGTAAATGATAACACGCCTTGGGAATGAAATGCTCGCCCCAGTCTGTTTCAAAGGTATCATTGTCACAGATAATTAAATGTGTATTTGTTTAACATTGATTTTAAAAAATAAGTCCCGCTGAGTTTCTTGCACCAGTTCTTCTCAGGTCTAAGGCATAAGGCATTCATTTTAGTGAACTTGTGGTAAATTATTTGACGTTAAAAAAAATGAAGCATGTAACTTCTTATTTTTAATAAAATGATTTGAATTTGAATTTGATAAAATGTAAGATATTATGAAATGTATCTAGAGTATTTCTTATATAAATTATGAATCGTTGAACCGGTCAATTGAAACATTATGTATTTTATTTAATCATTAAAACTGTACTAGAAGTAATAAATATATGACGACATGGTCACGTTTCATAAATATTTAATGTTAATATTGAGTTAATTGTATTAAATAATTGTTTTAAAAATTTATATATTGTGAAAATGCATTAGTGAATAAGTACTTAATTTATAGTAATTATAATTGATGTAAAGTTAAATGAATAAGTGTAAATATATTTATTTATATAAGTAACAATTATAAAATAAGTTAATGTTATTCATATACGTGATTGTGAGAATGGATGGGTTCACATATCACTAAAACATAAGAATAAGTTTTGATTGTAATAATTGATGGAGTTACAAATGACGATCGTAATAAGTTTTCATTGTAACAATTGATGGAGTTACAATGACGATCGTAATAAGTTTTGACTGTAACAATTGATAGAGTTACAAATGACGATCGTGAATTGATAGGTTCACAATCGTATGGATTTGTGACTAAAATGATGAGAATGGATGAGTTTATTATTGGAACATTTATAAATGATAATTGATTCAAAGTTTTTAAGTTTATTTGTATTAAATGGCTATAAATAATTATTGTAAATCTAGCCTCCATACCGAGTGTTAGGTTTAACTACGTGCATGAGGACATGCACGATGTCAGGATGGTCGAGTGTTAATAATAATAATAATAATAATAATAATAATATAGCCTTTTATTCAGATCATGATATAACACTCTTGACATAACGAAACTTAAAGAATCTACTATGTTAATATTATGGTCATATAATCTTACTAATAAAATGTATCTAAATCTTACTAATATAATATTTCTTGTTTCTTTATTTTCTGCAGATCTGTTTGCCAGTCGGCAAAGGCCTCTTCCAACCTTTTCCATTCACCTCGTTCCTGAGCCACTCTGTGCCACGTAATTCCTGCCACTTGTCGGATATCATCATCCCATCTTTTTTGAGGTCTGCCTCTTGCTCGCTTGCCCTCTCTGGGGTACCACACAGTCACTCTTTTACTCCACTTGTCTTGACCTCGCAGCATGTGTCCTGCCCATCTCCATTTAAGCTTTCTAATTTTTACTGTAATATCAATAACTTTTGTCTTGTTTCTAATTACATCGTTTTTCAATCTATCAAATTTCTTCACGTTAAGCATCTTTCTCTCCATTGAGTATTGACAGGTTGCTAATTTGCTGGTCATCTCGTGAGTTAGGGTCCACGATTGACAGCCATACGTGAGAACGGGTAATATACATGTATTAAATGGTCGACTTTTGAAGCATATATGTAGTTCTTTATCTTTCATAGCTTCTTTGAGTCCCTAGTATCTTTTCCAGCCATTTGTTATTCGTCTTGTAACTTCTTTTTCCTTGGATTCTTGTTGAGTTATGAGCTGCCCCAAATAAATATATTCATCAGTGTAGTTTATTTCCCTATGTTCTAGTTTTATTCTGGTCTTATTTCCATTTGTCATCAGTTTTGTTTTGTCTGGATTTAGTTTTAAACCTACCTTTTCACTTTCATTCGCAAGATCTCTTATCATTCTACGCATATCATCTGAAGTTTTGGCAAATAGCACAATGTCATCAGCGAATCTCAAGTGCGTTAACATTGTCCCGTTAATATTAAGCCCGAGATGTTCCCAATTAAGTTTCTTAAAAATCTGTTCCAGTACCGCTGAAAATAGTTTTGGTGACATAGGGTCGCCCTGTCTTACGCCTCTTCCTATTTTAAATGAAGTGCTTTTCTTCTCCAGCTAAATTTTTGCTGTGCTACGGCTGTAGACGTTTCTTATTAATCTTATATATTTATGCTCAATACCTTGTTCTTTTAGTGCCTTCCATATTTCTGAGTGAGTTAAAGAATCAAAGGCTTTACTATAGTCGATGAAAGCTATATAGTATGTGAGGTTGTACTCCCTATACTTCTCTACAATTGGGCGTACTACATGTACGTGGTCGATAACTGAATAACCTCTACGAAATCCAGCCTGCTCTATTGACTGGTGTTCCTCTAATGTTCCCTCTATTCGTTTTAATATTATTTTAGAAAATATCTTATATAGATTTGACATAAGGCTAATAGGACGATAATTCCCTATATCATATTTATCACCTTTTTTATATAAAAGGATGATGTTAGATTCTAACCACTGGTGCAGAATGATTTCTGTATTTATGATATCGTTAAACATACTTGTTAAAGCAGGTATGCATTTTACACTTTACTTTGCTTCAAGATTTCGTTATTTATTCCGTCGGGTCCTGGTGCTTTGTCTACGCTTTGGGTTTCGATAGCTTTTTTTATTTCAGAGGTGATAATTTTAGGGACGTTAGAATTTTTTTCCAGATCAACTAACTCGTTTATGGTGTTGCTTGTATACAGTTTCTTATAATATGTCGTAGCGATGCTAAGTATGTCTGTCCGACGACGATTCCATTTGCCTTTATCATTTTTTAATTTTACTATCCAATCTTTTGAATGCTGTAGTTCCCTATACGCTTTTTTTATTCCACCAGTTTTCTCAATACACTTTTCAATAGTTTTGATTCTGTGCTCTTTCCGGTCCTTTCGTATGCTATTCTTTATATCTTTGCTAATTTTTGATATCTGTTTTCTTCGACCTGGAAGAGATACCTCTTTCATTAATTAAACGATGTCTCTCCTCTAGTAGATTAACAGTATTGGTTGTTAATGTTTTCTTTGATTGTTTGCTATAATCTATAAGAGATTGCGCCATAAAATCATAAAATCTATAAGAGATTGCGCCATAAAAGATATCTGACTAATATTAATATTTCCTACTAATTCCCAGTCTATACAACTTAAGTTAAAGTCACCTATTACTAGTGTAGTATGTTTTAATATTTCCGAAACACGATTGAAATTATTCATAAATTTGTCCAAGACAGTCTTACTGACCGGTGGAGGAATATAAGTTGCACAAAGAGCGATCGTTCGACTTTTATTAATATTTACTGTTAGCCACAAATCTTCACAAGAACTCTCCCAGGCTACCATGTGGCGGGAACTAAACTTATTATTTACAGCCACTAATATTCCTCCACCATCTTTTTTAATTGAACATAATAGATCTCTATCTCGCCTATAAACTGTATAATTATCACTAAACAATTCAGAATTTAAATATATACACAATATTTTTAAAAATAGCATCATGTTGTGTTTCGCATGCAACATCTTTAACACTAATAGGAAATGATTGTTCTACATAATTAAGATAGTTAAATGAATCTCGCATTGGTTCCCTACGCACGTGTGGCAACGGTAATCGTGACAACGCATCAGCATTACTGTTCTCTTTAGATTTAACAAATTCCATTACAAAATCGTAAGCTGCTAATTTTACCGCGTATCGTTGTAATCTACTGGCTACTGTTTGAGGTAGCATAGATTTCGAACCAAAAATAAATAAAAGTGGTTTATGATCCATTTTAATAATAAAATGACGCCCGTACAGATAATGGTGATGCTTCAACACGCCGCTAATTATTGCCAACGCCTCTTTATCTAACTGGCGCGCTCCGCTTTATTAAGCGTGCGAGACGCAAAACAAATCGGCCGCTTCTCGCCGTCTGGGAAACGATGCGCCAATACACTACCGATGCCATACGAGCTACTATCAACCGATAATACCAATGGTCACTTAGGATCATAATGTACAAGTACATGGTCACTTAAAATATAATTTTTTACAGTAAGAAATGCATCTTGACAATTTTTAGACCAGTTCCAAGCGACATTTTTATTCAATAACATATATAAAGGTGATAGAATATCACTACAATTAGCAATAAACTTCGAATAATAATTAACTAGGCCTAAAAAAGAACGTAGTTGAGTTATGTCACTTGGAGCTGATGCATCCACAATAGCCTTAACCTTGTCTGGATCGGGATGTAACCCGTGCTTATCGATAACAAATCTAACATATGTAATGCTCTCTTGCATAAATGAACACTTTTCAAATTTAATTCTCAGACCGACATCACGTAGACGCTCAAATAACCGTTTCAAATTATTAAGATGATCAGATCTGTTACGGCCGGTCACGGCAATATCATCAAGGTATGCCACTACCCCTTTTAAGCCTCTGAGAGTTTTTTCCATAAATTTTTGATTTTTTTCTGGAATACAACTTAAACCAAAAGGTGTGCGTCTGTAAACAAATGTTCCTAAATGCGTAGTTATCGCCGTATATGCTTGTGAGGCATCGTCAAGTCATAATTGCTGGTACGCGTTCGTGAGGTCGATCTTAGAAAATTGCTCTCCACCACTTAATGCTGAAAATAACTCCTCAATTCGTGGCAGCGGGTACGGTTCTCGTAATAAATTGTTCTCATAATCTTTCGACTAACACCGAGACTGCTCAGGATGCTTGGGATCGAGCTCAGTCGGCAATCATTGCGGCAGGCAGGTGAGTTCTTGGCCTTTCTAGGGGAGGACGTGTCACAGGGAGACATGGTGGTGGAATGACAAGGTGCAGGAGGTGACTCGTGAAAAGAAGGATGCCTTTAAGAAGTGGCAGCAATCCAACTCTCCTGAAGACAGACTGGACTACATAGTAGCTAAACATGCCAGTAAAAGAGCTGTAGCCAGAGCCCGCAGTGAGAGTTTGTCACCATTGTATGGTAAATTTGAAACTGTGGAGGGGCAGAAGTTCATTTATAAACTGGCACGTGCCCGGGATAAAGCAACGCAAGATATCTCAAAATGTCTTTGCGTCAGAGATTCCCAGGGCACGCTGCTCTGTAGTCATTCCTCTGTGAAGGAGAGGTGGAGAAGCTACTTCCAGGAGTTGCTGAATACTCAGCACCCATGCAGTCTTCATCACGACCCACCGCCTAACCTCGGACTTATTGCCCCGATAACCCTTGACGAAACTCGCAATTGTCTTCGACGCATGAAGAACGGAAAAGCGGTGGGACCTGACGATATTCCGATCGAAGCGTGGAAATCGTTGGGCTCTCTTGGTGTGCTCATGCTTACTGTCCTTTTTAACCATATCTTGAACACTGGAAAGATGCCACACCAGTGGCGTCTCAGCTTCATTACCCCTATTTACAAGGGAAGGGGCAGTGTTCAAGATTGTGGTAGTTACAGGGGCATTAAGCTTATGAGTCATACCATCAAGCTCTTCGAGCGCATGATCGACCTCAGGCTCCGCCGCGAGTGTACTATCTCTGAGTCTCAATATGGATTTCAGCCAGGATCGGGCACTATGGACGCCGTTTTCGCCCTCAGAACATTGATGGAGGCATACAGGGAAAAAAGGAGAGCTCTGCATGTGGCCTTTTTAGATATGCAGAAGGCCTTTGACTGTGTGCCTCGTGAGTGTAACTGGTGGGCGTTGCGATCCAAAGGGATCCCTGAGGCCTATATTGAGATTATCAGAGACATATACCACAATTCCGCTTCTATGGTTAGGACTGCTGATGGCGATACTAAACACTTCCAGATTACAGTAAGAGTTCTCCAGGGCTCGGCTCTTAGTCCGTTCTTATTCAATGTGGTGCTCGACACTGTCTCGGCTCACATCCAAGACCAGCCTCCATGGCTGATGATGTATGCCGATGATATAGCACTCATTGATGAAAACCGACTGATGCTGGAGCGTAAAGTGAACCTGTGGAAGGGTACGCTTGAGAACGGCGGTCTTAAACTAAATGTGACGAAGACCGAGTACATGGCCTGCGGGAGCCCGGACTCAAGCACTATCCTTATAGGTCCTGAACCAGCCGTTAAGTCGGAAAAGTTCAGGTAACTTGGATCCGTTATGCACGAGTCTGGAGGCATCGATCACGATGTCTATAGCCGGATAAGCGCTGCTAGGGCCAAATGGCGGGAGGTCATTGGTGTGGTCTGCGATCGCAGGATACCGCCCAAACTCAAGGGCATCATCCGACCGGTTCTTTTACACAGCAGCGAATGTTGGCCAGCACTATCTCGGCACACTCAGGAGCTTCACGTCACGGAAATGAAGATGCTGCGGTGGATGTGTGGCGTAACGCGGTCTGACCGCATACGCAACACATTCATTCGAGGTAGTCTTGGATTCCGTGACGTAGCGGATAAGCTCCAAGAGCGTCGCCTGAGATGGTTTGGTCACGTTACGCGCCGGCCTAAGAATTATGTCGGATGCAAGTGCCTTGCTATGTCAGTCCCTGGAGTAAGACCTCCCGGACGCCCAAGGAAGCGCTGGTTGGATGTCGTGATGCAGGACATGAGAGCCAATGTTCTAACCACCGAGGACGCAAAAGATCGTGCAAAGTGGAGAAGGTTCGATTCGATCGATTTTATTGAATCACAAATTGTTACTTATACATAATAATTAATTTTAGGATTATATAATATAAATAAGTATTTGTCTTTCCTAAATGTGGAATAACACTTAAAAAAATGTTTTGAAATATTTCCACCATATTGTTAATAAGGCTGACGCTGATATCTAAAGGTGGAGCCTTATTAACAATAGTACAAAATTCTTAGATTTGAACAAAAATCTTGTAAAATATAATTATTCTAAAGGTAATTTTGAAGATATAAATAAACTTCTAGGAAATATAAATTGGTCCGAAATACTGACAAAACTTATAGATGTTGATGAAATGGTAGAAATACTGTATTCTGTCATAAATTCTTCAATAATATATAACAATAGCTTAATGTACCTAAAATTTTTAAGAAACGTAGGTCCAAATACCCCTCCTGGATGGATAAAATCCTACTAAAAAGAATAAAAGAAAAAGAAAGACTCAGATTACGATACAAAAAATATAAAAATCCAATGGACGAAATATCGTTGAAAATTTTAGAAACCACATGCAATAGGTTGTCTTTAAAGACTTACAATAAATATATTGAGAGATCAGAAAGCATAACATATTTTGGACTTTTATGAAGACAAAAAAACAACAAAAAACATGCTTTTCCTAAAATAATGATAAGTAATAATATCGAACATTCTGGTGGCGAACAAATTTGCAACTCTTTTGGTTCGCACTTTTCTTCGGTATTCAATTACAATACAACAGTGCAACCAACCAATGACATTCTCACAAATTTGCAGCATGTAGTAAATAACAATGATATCTTGCAAAGGATTCAACTCGATGAATTGGATATTTTAAATAAATTAAAGCATTTAGATCTACATAAGGGTGCAGGACCTGACGGTATACCTCCAGTCTATGTAATTAACTGTGCCTCAACTCTTGCACACTTACAATAATTTTCAATGCATCGCTAAAAACAGGATCCTTTCCAAGTAAGTGGAAGTTGGCAAAAGTTGTTCCGATTTATAAGCGGGGGGAAAAAGAATACATAGAAAACTACCGCCCTATATCTATTCTCTCAGTATTCGGTAAAATATTTGAATCACTGATTTATCCATTAATAAACGCCCAGTTTAAAAGCTCTATTAGTGACCATCAACACGGTTTTATAAAAGGTAGATCAACAACGACAAATTTAGTTACTTACACTGAGACATTAATTGAACATATAGACAAAAGAAATAGAATCGGCGTGATTTATTCAGATTTCAGTAAAGCATTTGATCTAGTACCTACTTCAATCCTTCTTTTAAAATTATCGGCATATGGTTTAGCAGGTTTGGTACTGCGATGGCTAGAGTCATATTTAAGCGATAGATACTTCTATGTCGTTGCAAATGGACATGAATCTCGTAAATTTAAAATATCATCCGGAGTACCTCAGGGCTCGCATTTAGGGCCTTTGTTGTTTAATATTTTTATTAATGACCTGCCAAAATGCTTTGAGCATTCTACACCTTTCTTGTTCGCGGATGACCTTAAGCTCTTAAAAATTATCAAAGATTTCAACGATATAAGTCATTTACAAAATGATCTAAAAAGGTTGTTTAATTGCCGAAAACAAATGGTATGGTACTTAACGCAGAAAAATGTTATTCTATTACATTCACTCGTAATCATGTTAAAACTGATACCCAGTACTTTATCGCAGATACACCATTAAAAAGCGTTAGCAGCATCAAAGATCTAGGTGTGATATTCGACGAAAAGTTGACCTTTACTCCACATATAGATAATATGATCACAAAAGCCTCAAAAATGCTAGGTTTTGTTCTCAGGAACAGCAAAATGTTTCGAAATTATAATCCTAAAATAGTATTATATAATAGCTTAGTAAGAAGCATTTTAGAGTATGGTAGCGTGGTATGGAGACCGCATTATGCTACACACTGCTTACGAATAGAGAGGGTGTAAAAGCGTTTCCTTTATCATCTGGCATTCGCTCACGGTAGGGCCAAAGAAATAAATTCATACAGCAAAAAACTGGCCTATTTCAAAATGCATTCTCTAAATAACAGAAGAGAGTTGTTAGATTTAATGTACTTATACAAATGTCTTAAGGGCACAAACGATAATCCAGATATAATATCCAAATTAAGATTGAATGTTCCGTACCGGTATCCACGCAAGCCAATTACGCTTCTAGTAAGACCTCTCCGTAGAACAATCTTGGGTAGGAACTCACCGATTTCACAACTATCTCAAAAATTCAACGTCTACAAAGAAGTCTTAGACCCATTTGGAGATACATTGTCCAAATATAAATTTAAAATAGTTCGCCACATTTTAACGAAATAAATAATTTTGTTTAAATCAAATAGAAATGGTAAAGGATTTTTTTTTTAATAATATATGTTAACGTGCTTTACATTAGTGGCTTTAATTCTACTTTGTTTATTGAAATTGTAAACAAACTCAAATACTGAAACAATACAATTCACTATTTTTGTATAATATTGCATGCTGTATCCATTTTAAAAGATGGTGCATTTAGTTTTAAGTTTTTATTTTGTATTTCTTTTATTTGTCACTAATGTTATCATCACTAGTGGATCTAATAAAATAAATAAATAAATAAACGCTGTGTGTTTCGAAGTAACATAATATCACTGATTTGTATTACAACAAAACAGTTATTATGTGTATGAAGAAACACACAGCGTTGCAGCAAGGTCAGGCTCTACAATCTTAGTACAACGAGATTGGAAACTTGACGTATAATATATTAATATTTAGACCATTATAGATATTTTTTTTATTTTGTAGCATTATATTTACATAAGTTCGCCAATTGACGTTCAGAGGTCGCTTTGGAATTGAATATTTCAATTAACGTCAATAGATGTCGCCACAAATTGAATATGAGCAGTAATATCAAATTCTAAATATCTATTGATGCTGTTGTTATACTTGTTGGTATCAAATTATCAATTCAATTACCGTATTTTTGTAATAGTTAATGCATTTTTCCGTTGAGTTGAGCTCAGATTCCTCCGGTAAATTCATTTTTACTGTTATTGTTACAACTGTATATGGAATAATTTGTGCTGTACAAAATTGTGTGTCTTGGATGGGATTAGATTCTTTAGTGTACATAATACACAGAGTACATTCTATATACTATAATAGAGACCAATCTTCGGCATTCAAAGCGGTTACATGGATCAACGCCATCTATACGTCAGTTGTTAAACTATAAATGTAATATATACATAAATATTATAAAATAGAAACGCTTTTTTTCTCTGTCTGGCCTTTCTAAGCGATCTTCTTCTAAACCACCCAACGGATTTTGATGCGGTTATCACCATTTGGTAGAGTATTTCTCAGGGAAGGTTTATATATAGCTTATTGTATGTATATTTTAATGTAATTTGACATAAATATGATATATGTGCATAATATATCCTACCCGTTGAGAAACTTTCACGCATGCGCTGCTTTAATGGTAAGTCTTACATGAAAACAATGTACTAGAGTATTATTCCTCTTAATAAGATCTACAAAAAAGTCAGCGACAGCATATTTGTATCTTCTAAGGATAACATACAGTGAGCATATTTCTGTCTAAAAATAATAATTTGAATATAATTTTTATTGTGAGGGATGTTTGTCCATAATGATATCAATCCTTATCCTTTTAAATACTTTATTAATTTTCTACGTTAAGCGAAGATAAAATTTGCTGTTTACACTAATTGGAAATTACGAATAGTTTTAGAGAAAAACGCATTTAATCTCATGTTTCGTTTACTCATAAAGCATATAAATAAGTATATTAGTTACGTTGGCATTTAATGGAGATGAAAACTGTCTTTTATTGTTTTTCATTTTAATAAGTACTTTAGAAGTTGTTACAATATCAAAATATCCTTGCTGCGAAACGGCTCACCACACGCCATGCGTCCGCGCCACGCGACGCGTCCGCCGCGCCCGTCTTCCCGCCTGTCTCTGTATCGAAGTAGATTTAGATGCGATTGTACGTATTGGATAATTAGAGTTTAATGTATTATTTCAGCGCGATATATTTAGTTTCATCTTTTTTGATTAATACAATAGGAGGTAGTCTTTCTTGTAAGTTATTTAGGAAGAAATTAGTAAAATGTTGTTTACTGTTTTCATTTCATTTCAAGGTATAAGTAAGTACCACAGATTTAAATAACTAAGTAGCACAGATTAAAAATTACCATTACGGTACTAAAAAATTCTTGCTGTGTAACGGCTCGCCACCCACCACGCGTCCCCCCGCGCCCCGCAACCTTATATGCTTATAACAATGGATCCGCCGCACCCGCCTGTCTTCTTTCCCCCGGGCATGCAAGGAAGGCCTGCTCATCATGTTGCCCAAGGCTGGGAAGACTCCGCAGCCTGAAGGATACCGATCTATAACCCTCCTTAGCGCGGTCGCCAAGCTGTTCGAGAAGATATTCCTCTCACTTCTCCAGTCGCACATCCACCCACAAAGCGAGCAGTTTGGCAAGCGGGTATACCACTCTAGTTATACTACGCCGCAACAGCGATCAACCGAAAGGAGAGTGCAATAGTAGTCTTCTTCGACGAAGCATGGATTCGACCGCGTCTGGCACCCGGGCCTACTTCATTAAGTGCTCAGAGCCGGAACCCCCAGCACGTCGCGCATGTCTTTACCTCCCTGCCTTAGTGACAGAACATTTTGCGAGAGTTGAGAGTACGAGGTCTAGCAGCGACTCGATCGCTGCCGATGTTCCTAAGGGCAGCATTTATCACCTGCTCTCTACGCACTATACACTGATGACATCACAACGCCATAGCAAGTATCACAAAACGAGAAATCCTGCAGGTAGTCCACAACCTCATCCTCCGTCGAGTGACGCAGGCGCCATACTAAGTGAGGAACACCACGCATCATAGCAACATAAAAATAGAAAGCCTGGAGATACACATTGGTCGTCTCGCGTCCAACGCATTCCGCTGCGCCAATGTATCGCGTCACCTGCATCTAAGGAGCAGCACTCCGTAGCATACCCTGCCGCCCGAGGTCAGACGTAAGACTACTTCCTAGGGACTTTCTATCCTTTGATAATCCTTCCAATTCCATACTGTGTCAACGCCCAGATGTCGTTCGGAGCTACTACGGAGATGGACGAGAGAATGCTTCATTTCTGCGCCTGGCTCTATAGCAAAGTTAAATTAGAAGCGTTTGCACGCATTTTGGAGCTATCCAATAATTATAATCTATATTTCAACGCGATATAGTTATATAGTAATAAATGTGAGGTAGAATGTAAAATCATGTTACGTAAAATAAATCAGTTTTGGTCGTGAGCTTGTTGTTTTACTACATGGTGGCAGCGGTGTTAAATTTAAACAAATGAATTAATTGTTTATTAGTAAATATGGAACACGCTAGACCTCCAACGGAATTAATATTGGAAGGTGGCCCCGCAAATCAGGCGGACGCGTGGCGCAAATGGTATACTCAATTTCAAGTGTTTTTAAAAGCATCGGGAGTGTACAGAGAAACGAAAGAAGTACAAGCGAGTCTACTTATTAATTTGATCGGACCTGACGGATACGACATATTTTCAACCTTCAAGCTTACAAAGGATGAAAGCCAGGATGATTTTGACTTGCTCGTTAAAAAATTTAATGAATATTTTGTATCGAAACATAATACAACAATGGCGAGGTTCCGGTTTTTTACACGTGCTCAGGAACTAGGCGAAACCATTGACGCTTACGTAACTGCGTTGCGTCTGTTGAGTCATTACTGTGAGTTTGAGCATTTAGAGGATGGTTTAATACGAGATCGGATCGTTTGTGGCATATCCGATATTACAGTTCGTGACAGATTATTAAGGACAGAGGAATTGACCTTAGAAAAAACTATAAAAATTTGTCAGGCAAACGAAATATCAATTGCAGAGAATAAGCAAATCGAAATATGTAATGGTGCGAAATCATCGGCGGCGTTTCGAACAGTGGACGCGTTGTTCGGTGCGCGTGCACCGAGGCGCGGCGACGGCGGCGCGGCATCAGCGGCGGCACCGACTGCGGGCCGCGGGCACGTGCGCGAGCGGGCCGCACTGGACAGCGGGAATGCAGATCGTCGCTTGGGTATTGCTTTCAACAGCGAGGAGTGCGTCCCGACTAAGTTTTGTGTCGCGTGTGGTAATTCGTATAAGATAGATAACTATCATCGATGTCCGGCCAGGTATGTGCAGTGTTTCTTGTGTAATAACAAAGGACATTATAGAAAGATGTGTCCGGTGAAAGGTAAAAAACAAGTGTATGAGCTTCGTAAAAGTGTTAGTAACAATGACCTGTTTCTTGTGTCGACTGTAAATGATTATTGTAATAAAAATAGCAAATGGTTTGAAACATTATATTTATATAGTACTGGTGTGCCCATAAATTTTAAACTGGATTCGGGATCGGATCTAAATGTTTTATCATTTTTAACTTATACAAAATTAGGATATTGTTTAGATGATTTAAAAAAATGTAACATAAAAGCACAATCTTTTTGTGGGAATTACTTACCTATACTTGGTTCTATTGAGATGTCTTGGATATATAATAATAATATTTATAAAATTGATTTTGTAATATGTAATGATAACTGTCAGAGTGTTTTAGGTCAGGATACTTGTGAAAAGCTGGGCGTTATTAAGCGTATATATTCTTTAAATATAGAAACATATGCTGATTTATTTCAGGGTATAGGTAAACTACCGGGTAAATATAAAATTATGATTGATAAAAATGTATGTCCGTCAGTATGTCCAGTTCGAAAAATTCCATTCGGTATAAGAGATAAATTAAAGTTTCAATTAAATAATATGGAAGAAATAGGCATTATAAGAAAAGTATCACATCCGACTCCCTGGGTCAATGCTATTGTATTGCCAGCAAAAAAGGATGGCAGCGTTCGTATCTGTCTCGATCCGCGACCTCTTAATCGTGCGATACGTCGTGCTCATTATCCGCTACCTACTGTTGCTGATATTGCGTCTGCGCTGCGCGGTGCCAAATATTTTAGTAAATTAGATGCGCGGTCCGGCTTTTGGATGATTGAATTAGATGATGAAAGCGCTGATTTATGCACTTTTGGTACTCCCTTTGGTCGTTATCAATTTTTAAGGCTGCCGTATGGTATTAGTTGTGCTAGTGAAGTGTTTCATGCAAAAATTTGTCAGTTGCTGGAGGGCTTAGAAGGAGTTCATTCGTTTGTTGATGACATAATAGTTCACGGGCGTACTATGGAAGAGCATGATATTAGACTGAAACTTCTCTTGAATAGGGCGCGGCAAGTAGGTATTAAATTTAATCGCGATAAATGTGAATTCGGGGTGGAGGAAGTTATTTATTTAGGTCATATGTTTAATTCTGATGGTATGCATATAGATAAAAATAAGTTGAGGGCTATAAAAGAAATGCCTAGTCCGGCCGACAGAGAATCATTGGAAAGATTTCTTGGAATGACGAATTATTTGTCTAAGTTTATCTCTGGGTATGCTAATATAGTAACTCCTTTAAAATAAATAAAATAAAATCACTAAAAGACGCAATATGTCAAGCGCCTGTGCTTGTATTGTATGAACCTACTGAGCCCATAACCTTAACGGTCGATGCAAGCTCAAGAGCCTTAGGTGCTGCGCTATTGCAAAATGGTAGGCCAGTTGAATATGCTTCACTTACATTAACAGAAACTCAGTCAAGATATGCACAAATCGAAAAAGAAATGCTTGCTATTGTTTTTGCACTTGAAAGGTTTCATCAGTATGTATATGGACATGGTAATGTAACAATTGAAACTGATCATAAGCCTCTTGAAGCTTTGTTTAAAAAATCGTTGCATTTAGTACCAGCGCGGTTACAGCGTATGATGTTGCGTATCCAAAGTTATACTTTTAATGTTATTTATAAACCTGGAAAATATATGTATGTTGCTGACACTCTGTCTAGAGCCCCCCTTACCGATATAATGGATAGTAAGTATTCAATTGAACTTGAAGCTCAAGAGTGTTTCCTTAGTTCCAATATACAGTTTAGTGACGAAAAAATTAAATGTGTTAAAAATGCAACTAGCACGGATTTAGAATGTAAAATCTTAATTAAATACATTCTATATGGATGGCCGCGTTATAGAACTCACGTGGATAAGGCAGTTAGTGTCCATTGGCCGTATAAGACATCTTTTGAATATATTGATGGTGTAATATTTAAAGATAATTTAGTTTTTATTCCTCGCGAATTACGGATGACAATGTTACAATGTGTACACGAAGGTCATTTAGGCATTGATAAGTGTAAAAGACGCGCGCGCGATGTAATGTTTTGGAATGGCATGTCGCGAGATGTTGAGCGTGCAGTTCGGGCGTGTGCTGTATGTGCTGATCTTGCTGCATCACCCTGCAAGGAGCCGATGATACCGCATGAAGTACCAAGTCTGCCTTGGAGGAAAATCGGCTCAGATATTTTTGTTTGCTATAGAAAATATTATTTAATATTAGTTGATTATTTTTCGAATTTTATTGAAGTAAGTCTGTTGAACAACATCGGCTCGAGAGCTGTAATAAACGCAATGAAAGATCAATTTGCTCGACATGGAATACCTGCTGAATTAGTAACAGATAATGGTCCAGCGTATATATCTAAAGAATTTAAACAATTTTCAGTGGATTGGTGTTTTAAACACACAACAACTTCGCCTTATTATGCTCAGGCTAATGGGTTAAGTGAACGAGCTGTGCGGACTGTTAAAAATATTATAAAAAAATCGGTTATTTCGGGGACGGATTTGCATTTAGGTCTTCTTAATATGCGAGTTACTCCTCGTAATGGAGTGAGCTCGCCAGCGCAATTATTGATGGGTAGACGTTTAAACACAAAGCTTCCTATACACGTTAATAAATTACAACCTGATCGTAACAATAGCGATGATTATCTAAATATAGTGAAAAATCGTTCATATACTAAAAAATACTACGATAGGTCGTCGCGAAAGTTACCGCAATTAAATTCTGGTGAAGAAGTAATAGTTGTTGATGGTAAATTAAGAAAACGTATGATTGTTCGCGATCCTGCTCCGCAGCCACGGTCCTATTTTCTTACGGACAACACGGGCAGGTTACATAGACGAAATCGTCGTCATCTTATTAGGGCACAACCCAGCACGTCTTTGCAAAATACATCTTCTGCAATCTTAGGAGAAAAGGTGATGTATCATGATAACACAGAGAATGAAGTGGATGTTGAACAATTTTTAGCTAATGCGTCGCCCAGTGAGATGGATGATAAACAAACTAGGTTAGCCGGGTTTAAAGCACGCGAGAAAATATCATTGTTATTTAAAAATAAGAAAAATAAATAAATCGTTTTTTAGCATATATATAATATTTTAAGTGAAAGTTCTGTTTAAGTCTATAAATTTTGTAAATTTTTATATAAATCTAGATATTGGTGATGGTATATTTTTTTTTTGTAAGGGGAAGATGTTATATAGTAATAAATGTGAGGTAGAATGTAAAATCATGTTACGTAAAATAAATCAGTTTTGGTCGTGAGCTTGTTGTTTTACTACAGGTTACATCTTTCGTTTAAGTATTTTTGGGTAAGAGAATAGTATCTAAGTGTGCTGTTGTTTATAATTTCTTTCGTTAAAGTTTTCTGTTGTTTGTGTCATTTGTTTAATTTTGTTTTTTTAACAACTGGAACACCCTTATTGGAACTACGAAAATGTGGGTTGCATTAAGGTTTAAATAATTTTCACATTGGTAATCTTAAGTGTTTTGCAAACATAGGTACATTACATGAATAATTCAGTAGTTAAAGCGGGCGAAGCCGCGAGCGGGTCGCTAGTAATATTATAAAATTGTGTAATTTCTCACTTCCTGGTGTAATATTCAGCATTCCTCATCTGTCATTCGTAACGGTTAGACGTTCAAATTCATACGCTAGAAAACGAAAACTTTAATTATGGCAAAGTGTACACATTGCACGAAATTGATAGCGAAAAAGAACCCTGGACTTGAATGTAATAAGTGTAGTGTTATAGTGCATGCTACGGCGATATGCTCAGGACTAACAGCGAAACAATTAAATTCTCTGAGATCAGCTGAAAATCTTGAGTGGACGTGCCGTGACTGCTCACAAAAATCACCTCGAAAAAGCTCATTTATTACACCACAAGAAGAAGCAGAGGACGACGAAGAAGTACAAAATCAAAGCTATTATCCATTCGACATGAAAAAATTACTTAACGATTTAACAACAGAAATAAATAAAATTATCAAAAAGGAACTAAGGGAAACAAATACAGCTCTCCAATATTACAGCGATAAAGTAGACGAATTTCTCGAGGGCATGGAAGCTTTCAAGGACAAAGTTAAACAATTGGAAAAGAAAACCATGGATTTAGAAAATAAATATAAATCGAGTGAAAATAAAATTGGTGCTTTAGAACAACGATTAAATGAGTACGAGCAAAGAAAATTAAATAAAAGTATTGAAATAATTGGAATACCTTGTCTAGAGAACGAAAATTTGGAAGAAATATCAAACGCTATAGCGAAAAAATTACACAAAGACGTTGCAGATATAAAAAAAATCAAGCGGGTAACAACGCCACCTGGAAGAGTATGCAAAATAAAATTTGAAATGTATGATGAAATTAAAAGAAATAATTGGATTAAAGAAGCAAAAGCGGCTCAAATCTATATTGACAATATACTAACATCGACAGGCAACAAAGAAAGACGTGGACATATTTACATAAGAGAAGAACTAACTTACTATAACAGAACTCTTTTATGGAACGCTAAACAAAGGTGTAAAGATAAATTCAAATTTGTATGGTGTAAGGAAGGGAAAATACTTGTAAGAAAATCCGAAAAAAGTAAGATTTTTACTATTAGAAATGATGAAGACCTAACGGAACTATTGAAGTAAGGAAGTATCTTTTCTCTTTTAATTTTTTTTTGTTTAAATAAATAAAATAAATATGTAAATAACTGTTATTAAAATGGCTTCTAATGTAACATCGAGTAACATTACAGAGATTTATGATTGTGTAGATATTAACGAATATTTTAAGCATGTCTCTAAAAATAACAATAATTTAACTTGTATCCACATTAATCTAAGGTCAATTATAAAAAATTTTGTCTATATAGAATTAATTGTCGCCAAGGCTAAAAGAAGTATAGATGTTTTAATATTAAGTGAGGTAGGTATAACGGAAAATCTTAGTACATTATTTTACTTGGAGGGTTATAGTATGTACACGCAGTTACGTAATGGTCGTAAAGGAGGTGGAATTATTATGTATATTTTAAAGAAGCATAAATTTAAATTAAATAATCATGTAACCAAATATTTCGAATGCATCACTGGGCAACTAATAACACCTTCAAAGCGAATTATGTATCTGTGCGCTGTATATAGACCTCCATCGTATAATGCCTTACACTTTATCCGAGAACTAAGTTGTATATTAAATATTACACCAGATAGGGATTTAATTGTTTTGGGTGACATAAATATAAATCTTCGTTCATACAATAACATTCGTGCACACTATCTTAATTTAATGAGTGAGAAAGGACTTGAGTGTGCGATCTCCGATTATACTCGAATAGAAGCTACAAAACATTACACATCCAAAACTTGTATAGATCACATCTTTCTGAGATCACACACACAAGAAGCGATAAGCGCGGCTGTTGGAACGGTACTGGCAGATCATAGACTTACGATTATAACTTGTTTAGATGCAAACAATATACAGTCTGTTTTACAATATAAAATAAAATATAATAATAAAAATTTTTTGGTTCGTGAAAAGTTGTAGCGGTTTACGGTAGATCATTTCGAAAAGATTCTCTCGGTCTATATAGGGTAGCTGATTGACATCTCCAATTAAAAGGATTTCCTCGGCTCCGGAGATTGTTCCTGCCATCACTATCGCTTCAAAGTGGTTCATCAAAGCTTCGTCGACTAACAAGCGGTTACACTTGTCTGATTCTCGTCGTGCTCCGTTTACCAGCATTGAAGCCATAGTGCGGAATTTATTTTTAACCAAGTTCCCTATACGTTCCGAGAGCCTCTCTCGAAGTTCGTTAGCTGCATCTGTCGTACTTGTTACGACTGTATCCCTAGCAATGTCAAATTGTTTCACTATTCACGTTGTCTTACCACACCCGGGAACACCGTTTACCCACATCATCTTGGGCACCTTCCACGTAAAAAATGCTGTAGATTCCAGAGTGTTATCGAGGAGTAGAGCCATTTCCAGCATTCTTTCCTCCAGCATAATCCTGGTACATTTTGCAGTAACCATCATGGGATCATTGGCAGGCGTGTTGAATTTCAGGTATCCAGTTCTCCTGGTCTCTTCTTCATTCAACTCGACAAAGCCGGATGTTGCATTGTATGCTGCCATGTATCTTGCCTTTATCAGTGCCTTTCATGCTTCCCGCGATGGTCTGGCCGCTATCGCTATTATATATCGCGCCTTCTGCCTCTTTAAGTTTTACTCCCAAAATTGAGTATCCACCTTGAAAAGCAAGTATAATTTCCTTGCACGTTCTTAACTTGACTTGTTTGGTAGCTTTCAGAACTGCAAGGAATTCCAGCATGGCGTTCTTGTAGTGGTCCTCGTGCTCTCGAATTGGTAAGAAGTCTGGTGGTTGTACAATATCCATTGCTGCCTTCGTAGGTTTTGGCCGGGATGTTATCACTGGAACTTCTGTCGATTTCCTTGTGAACTCCTCCATTGCTACCGCCTGTCTGTAATCTGCACGTAGTTTCCTTCTGCCAAATACGTTTCCTAGAATTGCACTAAAGCCTCTGAATATGGCCTTTGCAGCTGAGTGTTTTGTCTCTGGACTTTTGGTTCTGTCTTCTGCGGTCAATCGTTGAAGGCGTTTTGAGCCACTTTTGGTGGTTAAAAGGTGTATTTGAGGAGGATCTGATTGGGTGCTGGAGTGTGCAGGCTTAAGGTAACTGAGATTTTCACCTCTGTCCTCGTACACTATGACCTCATGTTGTTTGGAGGCCATTATGCAACCCAGTCGGTCTGCCACTTCTCCTCTGTTATACTCAACCACCATGGCATCTATGCGCGCGAATGGTGTTCTTTCACCCCAGTCAAGCAGTATTATCGATTTGTTTTTCGATTTCACTATTCGACATGTAATGTCACTAATCATCCTCGTGGGTAACGCTTCATAGATTTTGCGTCTTACTGCGATTTTCTTAGTGCTACCATTCAACAGACTAGCCAGACCAGGTAAAATCGCGATGTATTTGTGATTTCTAGGCTTGCAGAAGCTTATGCCCAACCTTTCAATGTTTTCATCCATGTAGAGAGCCACACCTATCTTAATCCTGGCTTGCTTCTTTGGGCGTGTTGTAGCAGCTGGAGTGCAGTGTCTATATTTGTATGTTGCGGGTGTATGTTTGATATTTGTTGGCCTATGTGTGTGTTTGTGCTTGTTTGTGCTATTGTTGTTGATATACTATGCGAATCTCCAGTGTTTCTGGTGCTGTTTCAGCGACATGCGATACTAAAAGCCTTCACGGCATAGTCGAGGAGAGCCTTCCAAAAGACAGAATTTACCATAATGCTTGGAAGATTGGCTTCGGTCAGGTCTATCTCGATATGCGTTTGGAGATCGAAGCGGTAAGCTGCAAATCTTGGGCATTCGAATAAAATGTGCATTCGGATTCAGGTGTTTCTAGATCGCATTCACAACTCGGAGAATTTTTCAGCTTGAACCGATACAGATATTTTGTAATGCCACCATGTTCCGTTAGCATCTGGACGTGAAACGGTGCAAACACCGTCGTTCTCGTTATTCTGAATGCTACTTCTACATCTGGGAGGAATTTCTTTGTAACTGCTCCTGTCTGGGATGTTTCATATCTGTCCTGCCTGTATATGCAGACAGATTCTTTTCTAATCATTTCTTTAACATATGACAATGGAATTTTGTCATAATCCTGATCTGAATCTGCTAGTGCCGCTGCTTTTGCTAGTTCGTCGGCACGTTCGTTTCCAGCATACCCACGTGTGCCTTGAGCCAGAACAATCTGATTTCTCGACCCTATGCTTTGATCTTCCTCACGCTTTCCCTTATTGTCTTTGATAGGGGGTGGCCTGAATTAGGATTTCTTAATAGTTCCAGTGACGGTCTGGAATCGCTTATAATATTAACTATTGAGTCGTTACTGTCTGCCACGTTTCGTATCGCCCTGTCTAGTGCGTACAGTTCGGACTGGAAGACCGTGCAGTTTGGATGTAGATTGAATTTTTCGTAACCGGTCTCCTTGCCTTCATCCCATCGTGACAGGGCTGCTCCCACTTTTCCTTTGATTTTACTACCGTCAGTAAAAATCTGGGCGCCCTTGATATGATGTAATTCGATGGTCTTGGGATTCAAGTCCTCCAGCAATTCAAATTCAATAGCTATTTGTGTTGACGGGTGTGGCTTGCTTAGGTAGGTCTCTTCGACCTCGAGCTCCTTTCCAGATGGAAGGTAATTTTTACACAATCCCCTTTTTACTTTGTAGAGGCTCGCATTCTCTTTTATTCTTATATCTAGACCAGAGAGCGAAAGCGCGGATACCAAAGACACCGTCCTGTACGCTTTGCAGATTTTTTGAGCAAAACCTCTCTGGAGCGCGTTTAGCTGATCTTGAATCGCTTGCATGTCTGTTGATCTAGACCAGGCACTTGCAGCGTACATGATTATAGGTTCCACAACCGCCACGTGGATGGTTCTTGTCACATCAGAATTTAGGCCCCAGTACACTTTCGCTGCGCACGCCAGCTGTTTATAGATATTTGCTGCTTTTTTTATTTGTGCAGACACAAGAGAGCCTATGATCGATTACTAGTCCTAGAATTTTTATCTCCTTGACCAATTCGATTGTGGTACCTGACATGCATAAACGAAGGGGATCATACTTAGTCTTCCTCGTCAGCAACACAGCATTAGTCTTATGCGCTGCGAAGTTTAGCTTATTTCGGTTTCCCCACTCTACGACTGTCTCCAGAGTGGAATTAATTATTTGTTCTAAGTTGTGCGTCAAATGATCTGCAAAAACCAAAGCTACATCATCAGCAAAGGCCTGACAGTACACTCCATCACAGTTCAGTTTTTGTAGCAGTGAATCTAATATGATATTCCAAAAGGTGGGCCCTCCGATTGAACCTTGGACACATCCTTTTGTCGTAATCTTTTCGGATACTGTTCCGGCATAATTGACCGCTACTCTCCTGTTAGTCCAGTAAGAGCAGACCATAGCGTGCAGGTTACGGGGGCACTTTTTCTCTCTTAGGGCCAATTTAAGGGTAGGCCACCACGCATTGTCGAAGGCGCCTTCTATGTCTAATGAGACCAATATTACTATCTTTTTGTTGTCGACTTGTTGTTGTAAATGTCCTACCAGCTTGTACTAAGCGTCCTCGGTGCTTCGCTGTGGCATAAATCCGTATTGATTGGGATTTAGTGTGGGCAGAATATGCCATTGTATACGTGTGATCAGGAGCTTTTCAACAAGCTTTCCAAGCACAGGAAGAAGGCCTATAGGTCTTAGTGATTTGGGAATACTGTAATCGTCTTTTCCCGGCTTTCTCAGAATGACGACGTGAGCTACTTTCCATTTGCATAGGGAAATGCGTTAGCGTAAGGCATTTATTTGCTAATGCTAGAAACACCTCCCTGTTGCAACGGATTGCTGCAACACATATATCCGCCGTTAACCCGTCGGGACCAGGGGCTTTTTTCGGATTCTGGGTATTTAATATCGTGTCTAGCTCTTCCATTGCGAACGGGGGGTCATCGATGTTTCCTTCAATTACGCCGTCATTTGCCAGCTCTCGGATTCGCATGTGATTAGGCTGATCCATCAACACATTGTCGTCAGGGTAGAATGTTTCTGCAAGTAGTTCTGCTGACTTTTGTGGGGTTAGGGTGAGACCTTTTTGATTCTTAAGTAGAAGGTCTTCCTGGCGCCTGGAAGTGTTTCTTATTACTCTGTAAATCTTATCCCACATACTTTCTTTATCCTGAGACGTGCAGAAGTCCTTCCATCCCTGCGTGCTCTTTCTTGTCACTTCTTCTGCATATATCACTTTGGCTTGCATATGTTTCTCTATTACAAGATTCCTTCTTGAGGGAGCTGCATTCTTGATACGTCTCTTTTTCCTTAGAGCATCTGCTTTGAGGGCCTCTAGCTCGGATGACCACCATGAAGGTATTGGGTTCCCTACCTTGGCTTTGAGTTTTGGGATGGTTTTCACGCATGCATCGTGTATAGCATCCATGTATGATGTTATTAGAGTGGCTAGTTCGGCTGGTGTTTTCACATCCCTTATGAAATCTAAAGTTATCACTCTATCCGTTGTTGGTAGTGTCGCAGATTCCAGTGGTCTCCCTAGTCGCAGGGTGAAGGTAATTTCATTGTGGTCTGATGTTATAAGACTTCTATTCACCTCCCAGTCGTATATTTTGCCCAGCAATTGCTGACTGCACGCAGTAACATCTATAATACTCATATACATCCTACCATTTCTAAATGTTTTGAATGTTGGTGTGTCTCCATTATTTAGAAGGTGAAGTCCCATTTCGTTTAGGAATGCGCAGTAATTTCTCCCTCTTTAATCCTCTTTAATGCTTCCCCACCATTGGCTCCAGGCATTCACATCCCCTGCTACTAAATTTTTTCTGTATTAAGTTTCTCGCATGAATTTTTGATCCTCTTTAAATACGGATGGATGTTCTTGTCTCCCATTACAGTGACCGCAACTTCCGTTTCAGTTATTAATTGAGAATCTTGGGCGATCTTCAGTCTGTCCCCAAAGATGATAATAGCGGCTTTTACCGGTATTTTATGTCATTGTATGACGCGGGTACCCGGATGCTCTTTCATGATGCCGCTGCTTCCTACGTATGGTTCCTGTACTAAAGCTATCTCTATACCCGCGTCTTTTGCCACTTTCAGTAGTTCCAGAGTTGCTATCTTGGCCCTGTGTAGATTCACCTGGATGAACCTTATATGTCGTTTCGGGCTACACAGGTTGTGAGAAACTCCGTATTTGTCTGCCTGTATGCCCTTAGCAATACGCTATCTTAGATTGTACGATAGCATCCCATCGGGCACGCTCGCTGCACTCGACGCTAAATGCGTTATGCTCCAGACTTATGCCTTTTGCTTTGGATTCTGCACAATTTATACATGTCGGGGCTTTCCTTTCTGCCCTTTTTTTGCAGTTTTCCCAAGAGTGGGCTTCACCACAGTAACTGCAAAGTTCATCCTTTTCTCGGCATACTACCTTTGTATGCCCAAAGCCTAGGCATCTGGTGCATTGCACTAGCGGAGAGTGGTCCGCAACAGGTCTCCTCTGTAGGCCTATGTAGATTTTACCAGCCTCTAAGAATCGAAAAAGATATATTTTCGGTGAGAGCTCAAGTATAGGGTGGTAATTCGTGGGGATTTCTTGCCCTTTTACGATATTTGACCTTTAGAGTGCTCTCTTTCATATCTATACCATTTAGAAGATGTTTATTTTGTGATATAATATTTTCCACAATTTCTGTATCCTTGTGGTATCAGAGCACATCTCTAACAATAATAAGTGGATTTCCAGCTTTTTCAACTTCCGCTCTTAAGTGTTTGTCTAGCCAGATGCGAGTATTTACAAGATCAAGATCTTCTTTTGTGCCACAGCGGACAATTACTTTTTGGTTACGACCTTTCCGTACTTGGTCCACTTTGGCACCGGTCGACTTTGTGTCAAGAGCTTGTCTTAACTTCTCAATTACTTTATCACCCGTGCTTTTAGGGTCGGTGGAAGATATTATGAGGGTATGGTTTGGTTTGGGTGGTGGTAGAGGCTTCGCTGCCACTTTGGCGTATGTGGATGGCCTTTTACCCACTGGCGCTTCGATTTCCTTATCTAGTGTTACATTTACAGCCGCTAAAGGAGATTTCTCTTGCATAATCATCTTGATTTCAGATGACACTACATCGAGTTTCTCCGTTATCGGCTGTAGATGTTCTTTTGTAACTATATTGGGTAAAGGTGGAAATGGATCTTTTGTGCAGATATAGATATTTGATTTGTTTTAATTTCTGAGACCACCGAGTTAATATTTGCCAGTTGTTCAGTAATTTTTGTGTTTTTTTCTATGTCGTAGGATGGTTCTGTCTGTGCTTTGAGGTGATTTAGAGTTTCCCTAGTGTTTGTCGAGATAACCGTTGTGTTATCTAGGGTTTTAGTGTTAGCCCTTCTCAACTCGTCTAGCTGGTGGGACAACTTATCCACACCTGTCTTTATAATATCATAATCTTTCTGTAGGTATTCGATTTCGCTGCATTTGGATGGTACGTTTTTATTGCTTTGCAGGACCATTACGCGTGGCTCAATAGTCTTCATTGTCTTCTCAATGTCTATCTGTCCATAGGGTTCTCTGGTTTCATAGCTCAGCCAATCTCTCACTATGTTTGTGGTCTTGTTGGTTTCATGTATAACTTCTCTATCTTTCTTTAGCTCAACCACTAACTCATTGTGTAGCTCAGCTATATGTTGTTGGTATGTCTTCTCTATTTTCATTAACTCTGTCGCGCATCTTAACCTCTCCTTCTCCAGATTGGATTTGTGTCGCGACCTGGAGTCAGAGAGAGCAAGGACTTTTTCGTATAGTGATTGTAAACACTCCTGCACTGTTGTTTTTGCTTCTTTTTTTATTATTCCAGGATTTTCAAGTATCTGCTTTCCTTTAAGTAACATCTCATTAGCCTCTCTCGTGGCCATGTCCATGTCGACACCTATTCTCTTACCGGAGTTTATAAGAAGACTCTTGCGGCGTCCTGTGTCTATGCTTCCTGTAGATGTTTGCATGAACGCCACTGAACCTGCAGTGTCGTCCTCAATGGGACGGGGTGGAGTGGCAATATAGTCGGCGACTGTTGCTGATTCTGTCACGGTTATCGAGGTTCTATTTTCGCTTAGGTTCTCCTCCGGAGTCGCTACGGTTGGCAACGATTTACAAGATTGTGTATTTGTTGGTTTCGACAAAATGAACTTATCTCTCAATGCTTTGACTCGGAGCGATTTCAACCTATCCAGAGTTTTCATGCCTTGGTTGGAGGAGATGCGGCCGTATCCCCATACGGTTACTGTTAACTTATTTTGTGACATAATTATTATTAATATTAGTATTTTTTATTTATAAAATATATTTAAAACTATCTTAAATATAACTCGCTTAAGCTACGATGATGGTTTGGCAATACCGATGTGTTGCGGGGGAGGGGCCCGAGACGGGCGGAGTGGTTGAGGTGGTCGCGGGTGGCGGCATGGAGATGGAGCCTGCGATGGGCGGAGTGTGTGAAGAGGTGCCTGAGATGGGCGGTGTTGTTGTGGGAGGAGAGAAGGTTGGAGTTGTGGTGCCCGAAGAGGGCGGAGGTTCGACGTTGCCCGGGATGGGGGTGGTGGAGGGCGTCGTGCCTGTCACAGGCGGAGAAAAGGCTTCTGCGCCTTTAAAAGGAGAGCTTGCGCTCAAGTGCGCGAAGGTGGTCGTGGAGCGGCTGGACTTAGCGGAGGTCGCATCTATCATCAGCGGCAGGTCCAGGTCCGCGTCCACATCCTCACGAAGCCGTTTCTGGGCGGCCTCCGAATCCGAGGCGGATAGTTGCGTTTCTAAGCAGTCGCAAAACGCACCGACGCTAACAGGGCCTCGTAAATATCGGAAGAGGCCGAGAAGTAAGAAGAGCAACTCTGGTTCTTCAGACAATGAGGACGAGAAGGTGAAGCCGAAGGCCAAGATAACCACGGCCAGGCGAGAAGAGCTTCGGCTCCAAGCGGAGGAAGAGGTGGTCGGTATCGCCCAGACGATACAGTCCAGAGCAAGCTCCAGGCTCTCGGACGTATCGGACTTGGCGATACCTAGGGTGCAGGACCTGCAGCACCAGGTCACCGACAGCTTGGCGATCATTAACAAAGTCGCCAGCAGATCCGGCAACCTTAAGGGCACGTTTACAAAAGCCCTTGGATGCCGCCGGTGCCATCAACACGACCGTGGCGATCTTGGCCAACAAAACCGCCAACGAGGAGGTTACGCAGCTCCGAGCGGCAAACAGCCGCTTGACACAGGAGTTGTCGGAGCTGCGTAAGGAGATGTCGCTGATGAGGGTGGAACTAGAGCGTTCCAGGACCTCGCGGCAGGCTCCTGAAGAAAAGAAGAAGGAGGACGAAATGGCGCGTTCAGTAATGGTGCAGGTGGGCACGTTGCTGAATACGCGGCTGGCAGCGCTGGAGGACAGACTCCTTCCGGCAAAGCCAGTTCGTCCTCCTTTGGCGGCAGATAGGAAGCGCCAGGCGGCCGTCTCCAGGGTAGTGGCAGAGCCTACCGTGACGACCCTGGTAGCGCCTGCAAACTCAGGCCCGAAGGCAAGGCAGGGCGCCAAGAAGGGGAAGAGCAAAAAGGCTCCAAAGCAAGCCCCGCAAGCCGCAGCAGCCGAGCCTCGATCGCTACCTCCCGCCCCGGCCGACTTGAGTGAGGGTTGGAACCTGGTGGTGCGCAAGGGCGGCAAGAGGAAGGCGACAGCGGTGGCCCAGAAAACGCAGACGAAGCAGAAGGCCAAGTCGAAGTCTGCAAAGCAGCCTAAGCTGCGTCCTCCACGCTCGGCGGCGGTGACGCTCACCCTGCAGCCGGCCGCAGCCAACAAAGAGCTGACTTACCGCGACGTGCTCACGCAAATAAAAGACGCGGTTAAGTTGGAGGACTTGGGCATAGCGGACCTGCGGCTCAGAGTCGCCTCAACTGGTGCCAGGGTGCTGGAGCTACCTGGCGCCAACAGCGGCGAAAAAGCCGATGCCCTCGCTCAGCGGTTACGTGGTGTGCTCGACGCTAGCGAGGTGCTGGTCGCGAGACCAATGAAGTGCGCAGAGTTGAGGGTCAGTGGCCTAGATGACTCTGCGACTTCAGAGGAGGTGGTGCAGGCCGTGAGCCGAGTCGGCGGCTGCGATGTTGGGTCTGTCAAGATGGGAGAGATCCGGCAGGACCGCAGCGGGCTTGGTACGGCGTGCGTTCGATGCCCTATCATGGCGCCGAAGAAGGTGAGCGGGTCGCGGCTCGTGGTGGGCTTCGTCTCTGCGCGAGTGCAGCTGCTGCAGCAACGGAACCTACGTTGCTTCCGCTGCCACGACATTGGCCACGTGGCAGCGAAGTGCAGCAGTGCACAAGACAGGAGCCAGCAGTGCTTCAGGTGCGGCCAAGCCGGGCACAAACAAAGCCAGTGCTCGGCGGCACCTCACTGTCCGGTCTGCGAGGCAGCAGAACAGCCCGCAGACCGTCGGAAAGACACAGTCGGAAGCGCTGCATGCGCCAGGGCCAGCTCCTCCAGGAAGAGGAGGGGTGGAAGGGGAGGTGGAAGGAAGCCGTCAGCGGACGGGCCAAATGCCCCAGGAGGGCGTGAGAAGGTGCAACACATGGAGATCAAGTGATGGCTCTCCGTGTGTTGCAGGCGAATATAAACCACTGTGCCAGGGCCCAGGACTTATTGGTCCAAAGCGTGGCGCAGTGGTCTATTCAGGTGGCGGTTGTTGCGGAGCCTTACAGCGTTCCCGACAGAGACAACTGGGTCGCCGACAACACCGGGGTGGTAGCACTCATCACGCAGGTCGCCGCGGGCTCCCCGCCTTTCTCACGTATTGAGAGGGGTGCGGGATGCGTCGCGGCGCTTGTCGGCGACGTAGTTGTCGTCGGGGTCTACTTTACCCCCAATCGAATCCTCGCGGAGTTCGAGGAGTTCCTCATTCGATTGGGGGAAATGGTAGAACGATTTCGTCCGGCGGAGGTGTTGGTCGCGGGCGATCTCAACGCGAAGTCCAGCGTGTGGGGCTCCGCAACGACGACTGTTCGTGGTGCGACACTGTCTGAGTGGGTTGTTGCCACCGGTTTGTCTGTCCTCAACCGGGGGACTAAGAACACGTGCGTGCGAAGGCTGGGCGGATCCGTCGTGGACGTGTCGTTCGCGAGCCCGGCCCTAGCGCAGCGTGTTCAGGGTTGGCGAGTGCTGGATGATGTGGAGACTCTCTCGGATCACCTTTACATCCTTTACGAGATCTCCACACATACAGCGGCGCAACCAACCCCCAGTCCGACCTCGCGAGAGCACGGACCGCGGTGGCAACTGAGTCGCCTCGACAGGCAATTGTTGGAGGAGGCCGCGATAGTGGAATCCTGGCTGCCCCAGAGCTTGGCGTCTGCAGAAGACGCCGCATCCTGGGCGCAGGGGGCGCTGACGCGTATCTGTGACGCGTCAATGCCTCGTTCCAGGCGCCGCCCTCAGCGGCGGCAAGTGTACTGGTGGTCGTGGGAGATCGCGCAACTGCGTACCATCTGCGTTGACGCGAGACGCCAGTACAGCCACTATCGCAGACGGGTACAGAAGGTGCAGGAGGAGGAAGACCGATTGTACCGCGTCTATGTCGAGGCGAGAACGCAGCTGCAGGAGGAAATCGGTCGTGCGAAAGGCGAGTCGCACGACCAGTTGATCGCGGGGATAGACCAAGACCCGTTTGGCACGCCCTACCGCATGGTACTGGGCAAGCTACGGGCTTGGGCACCACCTCTGACGCAGACACTCCAACCGGATGTCCTCCGAGGGGTTCTGTCGTCGCTAATCCCGCAGCGGGCCCGGCCCTTCACACCACCCAGTATGGCCCGCCCTGCAGCGCGTGAAGAGGAAGAGGAGGAAGACAGTGTCGCACCACCTGTGGAGGAGGAGGAGCTCGAAGAGGCTGTACGCCGATCTCGGCTCAAGAGCACCGCCCCGGGCCTGGATAGCATCCCCGGCCGGGCGCTTACTATGGCCCTGAACACCCTGGGGCCCAGAGTGCGAGGACTATTCACTGCCTGTCTGGCTCAATCCATAATTCCACAGCGGTGGAAGACAGGCAGGTTATTCCTCATCAAGAAGGAGGGTCGCCCGGCGGATTCTGCCTCCGCCTACCGGCCCATCGTGCTTTTGAGCGAGATCGCCAAGCTCTTCGAGCGTGTTGTAGCGAGGAGGCTACAACACCATTTGGAGGAGACAGGTCCGAACCTCTCGGACCAACAGTATGGCTTCCGCAGTGGCCGTTCGACTGTGGATGCCATACTCGAGGTTAAGTCCTATGCGCAGGATGCGGTTGCCCGGGGCGATGGAGTCTTGGCGGGGTCTTTAGACATCGCCAACGCTTTTAACTCCTTGCCCTGGCCGTGCAATAAGGAGGCACTTATTTACCACCGTGTGCCTCCATACCTGCGCCGCGTCATCGGGGCTTACCTGTCTGGGAGGTCTGTGACCTTACCCACTCCTGGAGGAGGATGGGAGGAGTTTGTTGTGTCAGCCGGTGTTCCACAAGGATCGGTGCTGGGTCCGATCCTCTGGAACATCGGCTATGACTGGGTGCAGCAAGGCGGCACCCTGAGGGGGATAAAGGTCCTCTGTTACGCCGATGATACGCTGGTCTTGGCGCAGCAGAGGACCTATCGGGAGGCGGCGGTCTTGGCGATGGCGGGAGTGGCCGAAGTCGTAGGCCGCATCAGGCGGCTCGGTTTAGATGACGACACCTGGTGCGCACCGATATTTGATGTTTGGGTGTATATAACGATTCAAAACACTTCACACTCGCGTGGCTCGAGAAAATAATAATTTTATTAATTATTTTCGCGGAGCCGATGTTTACATGTCTGTTGTTCGCTTGAGACCCCCATATATTACGTGACAGAACATATATTACGTGTTTTGCTTTTTGTATTTATATTTTTAACTATATGAATAATCATGTACAATTATACACCATATACGTATTTATTATTAGAATCAACAATACCTCGACTTTCCTAGCACACACGAACATAGCATATCTATACTTATAATAAATCTGTAGAAAAGTCGTTTCTGTACATTGAAAATAATTTAAAAAGAAATATCTAGGGTGATAAAGGATAATTAACAGAATCCATTTCCAACATTTTTGGAATTTTTGTCTGTTTGTCTGTTTATCGGTTTATGTCAACAAGCATCACGTAAAAAGTACACAATAAATTTAAGCAACTTTTATACATAATAATTACAAGTAAATTAAAGTAGGTTTTAGTGTTTATTTCATCGAAATCGCTTCACTCTATCAAAAGATATAAGTATTTAAGTATTCAAGAAGCTTATATTTGAGATAGTAAAAAATCTATACAAGTAACGCTATCTATTGACGAATAGTAGGTACTAACGAATCTTGATACTCTCTTTCATACACGTAACGCTATCTATTGACAAGAAATAGTAGGTACTAACGAATCTTGATAACGCAAAAAACGTTTTGTGGAATTAAATACCAATTACGACGGGAGGAATATTAATAATTTTAATACTTTAGCACAACATCGTTTTCGGTTAATATAATTTTATGTTAGGTGAAATTTAACATAAAAACAGCATTTTTAAACTGTCGCATGGCGCATCTAAATAGATGGCGCTTTGCAAACAGAAAAAAAAAAAATTTTATAGTATGGATAGGTTAACACTCTATCAAAAAATAATGTACTTAAAGTTTTAAAGATATTTATATTTAAAAAAAAAAAGAAGAAACATACGCAATGATATCTTTTGACTACATATGATAATTAATGTTGATAACGTATGAAACATATCGTTGAGTTATTATTTGCTAAACGTTACTTACGTCGTGTAAGTGTAATCTATACTTATAATAAATTTAACATGAACATAGTAGTATTTTTCTAACAATGTTCGAATGGATACAGTTCAATTGTAAGTCTCATACATAGATGGCGCTGTGCATAAAACGTCGTTTTCTGAATCGCGCTGGGAAGATTCTGGGCAAAAGAATGACTTTAGAAACGTCTTATTTATATGACTGGGCCCCCACGCTTATGGCCGCTGATAACTTTCCTACCGAGAGGGGTAGCAGGCCAGCAGGTGCAAGAAGAACTGCAGGTGCAGTGTATCGCCCACCATCCACTACTCTTCTAACAACGGAAGTCAGAAAGATGATAAACAGCACCATCCCCACTATCGCAGCCGGTGACTGGAACTCTCACCATCCAGCCTGGAGATGCCGCAACACTTGCCGAAACGGACGCAAGCTCTTCGAGGACGCCGAAAAGCATGGGTACGTAGTGGAAGGACCAGATGAACCAACCCACTACGCCTGCACTCGCACCCACCTCCCCAGTACTATTGATATAGTGGTGCATAGAGGACTGGATACCAAACCGGTGACACTCGAGGCGCTGCCTGACGCCTACGGTTCTGACCACTTACCAGTCTTGGTCACAATTCCGGAACGTCCCGCTTCAGCTACACGCCTACCTGCGAGGGGGCTTATACACTGGCCCCGTTTCGAAGCCTTGATGAACGAAAGGACGCCGCTGCGCTCTGAGCCGCTGAACGACCCTCTCAGTATCGACCGACTGGTGAGGGATATCACGGTGACGATGCAGGAAGCGATAGTGGAAGCTACTGTACCCCCTAACGTTCGAAGACTCCCAACGATCCCGAGGCGAATTGAGGCCCTTATTGCAAATAAAAGGAAGACTATTTACTTAAATTTATATTTCTTAAATTTATATTTCCATTTCTTCGCTCTGGTGTCGAGGCTAAGCGCGGCGTTGAGTTCTGCCACTCAACACGCAATGCCTCCAAAATTCGGCAGAAAGTGGGGAACGGTGTGTCTAAAAACACTAGGTTCCCTCTGCCTACCCTGCTGTGTGCGGGATACAGCGTGAAGCTGATTTATTTATTTATTTTTTTTAAAAGGAAGACGCGCATCGAGTGGCAAAGGCCACGAGAGCCGGCTACCAAAACCAAGTTGAATAGCATAGCGTCGGGCTATAGGCCCATAACTCTACTCAGTGCGGCGTTCAAATTATTTGAGAAGCTGCTTCTTCCACTCATCCAGGCGCACCTCCACCCACGGCCTAAGCAATTTGGGTTTCGCCCTGGCCACTCCACGACGCTACAGATTGCAAGAGTGGTCCATTTTGCAGCTGCAGCAACTAATAGAAAGGAGAACGCCGCAGTCATTTTCCTCGATGTTGCCAGCGTGTTTGATCGTGTCTGGCATATCGGACTACTCTGGAAGATCGCTAGCACCGGAGTTCCCTACTCCATCTTCAGGATCCTCGCCGATTTCCTCCGCGGCAGGACCTTCCGGGTGAGGGTAGACGGCGCAGTCTTCGAGCTCTACAACATCGGAGCGGGCGTCCCCCAAGGAAGTACACTTTCACCCTCCTTGTACTGTACATACACGAATGACATCCCACTCCACCGGGACGCTGAATTGGCGCTCTATGCCGACGATATCGCGCTCCTGGTGAAATCACTGAACCTGATTCACGCTGCCAGCAAACTACAGCGTGCGCTAGACTTACTCCCGGATTGGCTAGCGGAGTGGAGGTTGACGCTGAACGTGGCCAAGACTCAGGCCATGATGTTTGGGTCCCACAGGAAGCTCCCTCCTCCGCTAATCCTACTAGGAGAGCGCATCAGTTGGACTCCGAATGGCACGTATCTGGGTGTCGTAATAGACAAAGGTCTACGGATGACGGCCCAGGTCAAGAAAGCAAGAAACGCATCAAGGGTAGCCCTCCACCTTCTGCGGCCGGTTCTTCGCTCCCGTTTACCTCTCCGTACCAAGCTCTCCATTTACAAAACGTACATCAGACCCCATCTGACGTACGCTTCACCGGCGTGGTACGCGCTCTGCAACGCGAACCAACGCCGCTTGCTGCAGACAACTCAGAACGTTGCACTCCGACATGTTGTTCAGGCCCCCCAAATCGTGAGAAACGCCACTATACAGCGTGACCTCCGAGTCGAGGAGCTTGAGGAACATGTAACCCAGCTCGCTGTCCGTGCCTTCCACCGTGCCGATGTCTCGGATTTCGCTCACATTCGAGACATCGCGCCGTGGCACACCCGCCCACCAGATATACGTCGACTTCCAAGGGATATCCTTCCCCCTTCCGATTCCTGAGCTGCTGCTGCGGTCGCTGGTCACCTAAGCTGGGCCTCCTCTGGGTTACCAGGGGTCTCACCTGGCTGGGCTGACCGCCCAAGCTGCATTTAGCTCCTCCTACCCCGCTCCTATCCCCCCAGTCCCCATGGACACAACCACAGGGCTTTGGCCCACTCCAATGACGCGCCCATAGCTATGGGCGGAGAAAGACCACCACGGTCAGAGGGCTCAGCCCTGGAACCGTTTCCCCTCTCCCCCCACGGGGGCAGAGAGAAGAGAGTGTAGGGAACTATTATTTATATTTATAGTTTATTTAATGTGTCATTTATATATTTCAATATTATAATTTATTTATTTATCATTAATATACACACATAAAAACATACATACATTTAATAGGATTTATATATTTTATAGTAAGTATTCGTATTTAGTATACTTATATGAAAGCGCTCCATTGCCGTCGACCGAACCGGTAAGGCGTTCAACATTCACGCCTACCCCCTTGTCGACGGCATATTTAATAATCACAGTCGATGCTTGCCGCTCGATGCGCTTTCCATACATTCCTTTGTCTTATCTCATATTTCATTCTAAAATTTATGTCTTTCGTGTTGTTATATATATTCTTGCTTGTGATTGACTTTTCTGTATATCGTGCCGTGTATAATCGTGTTTTACTTCTTGTGTTAATATTGTATGTACATTTAAAGTGGTGTTGATTAAACTCAGTGCTAACCGTAAGTGAACTTTTATTTATCTCCATCAACACTACATTGGTGACCCCGATCTGCACGCAAAAGACTATACAACACGATGAATAGTGACAGTGATTCAGCGCAATCGCAATCCAACGTTACTGTCCGTTCACAAAAGGCAAGAAAAATGAAGCGGGTAGAATCTCTTAGCGGTGACCCACTCACTTTTCTACCCCCACACCAGATAAGAATACCACCTTTTTGGCCCAAAAAACCTGCAATTTGCACAGGTTGTAGGTCAATTTAACTTGTACGGAATCTCCGATGACGTGACTACATTTTATCACGTTTTGTCGACATTAGACCGACAATATGCAGCCGAATTAGAGGACGTCATAACTGGTCCACCCGATTACAAACGTCTGAAAGCGGAGCTTATTAAGCGCTTATCAGCATCTCGGGAAAACAAGGTGAAACAACTACTGACTCACGAACAACTGGGAAGCAGGAAGCCGTCACAATTTCTACGGCATTTGCAACACTTAGCTGGACCTAATATACCAGAAGAATTCATCTAAACCATATGGACCAGCCGTTTACCAACAGAATTGCAATTGCCCATCGTAGCCTCGCAGTCTACCTTACCACTGGACGCGTTAGCGGACCTCGCTGACAGAGTACACGACATAGCAGCCGCAACACAGCAGGTAGCCTCCACGTCAACAGCACCAGGTATCGACTTGTTAACACAGCAAGTCACAGAGTTGAATAGACAGGTTAGTGCGCTTACAACTTATATACACCATAATCCACGATCACGTGACAGAGGCCACAGTCATCACCGCACCCCATCAAGGTCTAGTCGGTCTGTCTCTAGACATCGACAGTACCCAACATGTTGGTACCATAGCAAATTCGGCTCAAAGGCTAGAACCTGCATCAAATCCTGCATCTACGAGTCGGGAAATGCTCCGAGCAATCGTTGATGGCGACTAATGATTGCTATAGCTCCTCGGGTCGTCTCTTCATAACGGACTGTAAAACTAATATAGAATTTCTGGTAGACACTGGTAGTGATATTTGTGTATTTCCAGTTAGTGCCATTTGTAATAAAAATAACAAAACATCTTTTCAGCTCAGTGCAGCAAATGGTTCGGCTATCGACACATATGGTTACATTAATCTAACATTAAATATCGGTTTACGTCGAAATTTTCCGTGGCCTTTTATAATAGCTGACGTAACCAAACCTATCATCGGTGTAGATTTTTTGGCAGATTATTAAATTATTGTCGATCTTAGCAACCGAAAGTTAATAGATAGCCTGACCAAAATAAGCACTGTAGCCAATATTGTAAATTCTAAGAGCTTAATTACTAGCGTTAAGATATCGACTGGTGGTAATAGTGTCTATCATAAAATATTATCTGAATTTCCAGAGATAACCCGACCCGCCGGTACACCGCCTAATGTAAAGCATAACACAACACACCACATACGCACTACACCAGGTCCACCAGTGGCATGTTCGCCGAGGAGGCTAGCTCCCGAAAAATTAAAAATAGCTAGGCAAGAGTTTGACGCGATGTTGGCCAACGGTACGGCTTGACCTTCAGATAGCCCATGGTCATCACCCCTGCACCTCGCGTCGAAAAAAGATAATGGCTGGCGTCCTTGTGGGGACTATAGACTCCTTAACGCCAGAACCATTCCGGACCAATACCCGATACGTCACATTCAGGACTACTCTAACAGTTTATTTAGTTGTAAGTATTTTTCAGTCATTGATTTAGTTAAGGCTTACAACCAAATTCCCGTCGCCGAGGAGGACATACCAAAGACCGCAATAATAACTCCCTTCGGTTTGTATGAATTTCCCTTTATGACGTTTGGGTTGAGAAATGCTGGGCAAACATTTCAGAGGTTCGTCGACGAAATGACCCGCGGACTTGACTTTTGCTATCCATACCTAGACGACTTCTTAGTGTACTCTAGAACACAGGAGGAACATGAAGACCATTTACGCCAGCTTTTCACCCGTATGAGAGACTACGGAGTACTCGTAAACACGGCTAAATGCGTCTTCGCGGTTCCCGAAGTCACATTTCTGGGGTACCGCGTCTCTAGCAAAGGTACGAAACCATTGGAGGCAAAGGTCAAGGCCATAGTTGATTTTCCCATTCCCAAAACAGTAAGGGAACTTAGAAGGTTTTTGGGAATGGTAAACTTTTATCGACGTTTTATACCGAAAGCCGCTCAAATCCAAGCTCCTCTCAACGCCCTACTGACTGGCTCCGTCAAAGCGTCTCATCCCGTCCATATAGAGGGAAATTCACTACAAGCATTCGAGCACTGCAAGAAGAGTCTTTACGAGGCCGCACTCCTAGCACACCCCGATCCTACTGCTATACTTGGACCGGTCACTGACGCCTCTGACACGGCGATAGGTGGAGTCCTCCAGCAACTCCAAGATGGAGCATGGCAGCCTCTAGCATTCTTCTCTCGCAAGTTGAGCCCATCGCAAGTAAAATACTCACCATACGATCGCGAGCTCCTTGCAATCTATGAGAGCATAAAACATTTTCGCCATATGCTAGAGGCCAGCCACTTCACTGTCTATACTGACCATAAGCCGTTGTGCTTTGCTTTCCATGAAAGGAAGAGCAACTGCTCCCCGCGTCAGTATAGACACTTGGACTTCATCTCGCAATTCACGACCGATATACGACACATATCCGGCCAGGACAATGTCGTAGCCGATACCCTGTCTCGGGTCGATGAATTGCAGATGCCTGTCAGTTTAGAGGTACTGGCCAGTTCCCAAACAGGAGACGCAGACCTCGCAATCATTCTTGCCGGCGGAACTTCTTTGCGCTTGCAAAAGTTGGTAATCCCTGGAAGTCGTACTGAATTGTACTGCGACGTCAGTACACCGACTCCCAGGCCTTACGTACCAGCTAACCTTCGCCGGCAAGTCTTCGACTCCTTGCACTCCCTCAGTCACCCTGGCGCAAACGCAACCACTAAGCTCGTTGCACAACGCTTTGTTTGGCCACTGATGCGGAAAAATTGCCGTGAGTGGTCTAAGGCGTGTTTGCCCTGCCAGCGCTCGAAGGTACATCGTCACGTGTCTTCACCTTTAGGCACGCACACATTACCTTCGGCGCGATTCAAGCACGTCCATATAGACTTGATCGGCCCACTGCCCCCCGCAAGCGATGGATATCGGTACTGCTTGACAGCCGTCGATCGCTTTACGCGATGGCCGGAGGCTGTCCCAATTACCGATATCACAGCTGAAACAGTGGCCAAAGCATTAATATCCTGCTGGATATCTCGATTCGGTTGTCCTACCGACATTGTTACGGACAGAGGTCGACAGTTCGAGTCCGCCCTGTTCGAACAATTGTCCAAGTCCATTGGATTCGAACATCGTAGGACAACCGCATATCATCCACAGTGCAACGGCTTAGTAGAACGGTTCCATCGCCAATTGAAAGCCGCTATTGTTTGCCACGGTGACGGCAACTGGACCGAGTCACTCCCATTCGTCCTTCTTGGCATAAGAAGCTCATACAAAGACCTGCAAGCTTCATCCGCAGATCTGGTGTACGGTGAGGCACTACACGAAAAACATTTGTTTTTAAAGATCTAGAATCCTGTAGCCATGTCTTCCTCCGAGAAGACGCGCTACGGGGTTCTCTGCAAGCTGCGTATATCGGTCCACATAAAGTTTTGTCAAGAGACAAAAAAGTGTTCAAGATAGACGTAAAAGGTAAATCCGTGACAGTTTCAATAGACCGCCTGAAGCCAGCCTATATACTGCACGACCCACACACGTCTCACAACACCTCACCTCATGCCACACACGCAAACATACAGACAAGCACACACTCAGGCACTCAGACCGATACACACACAAGCACACACACGAATACACACACAGACACACAACTATGTCACTCACCCTTCAGACACACTACTCGGTCAGGGAGACATGTACGTTTCCCTGACTATTATCGTCCGTAGACACGGCCTCTGGAGGGGAGTGATGTAGGGAACTATTATTTATATTTATAGTTTATTTAATGTGTCATTTATATATTTCAATATTATAATTTATTTATTTATCATTAATATACACACATAAAAACATACATACATTTAATAGGATTTATATATTTTATAGTAAGTATTCGTATTTAGTATATTTATATGAAAGCGCTCCATTGCCGTCGACCGAACCGGTAAGGCGTTCAACATTCACGCCTACCCCCTTGTCGACGGCATATTTAATAATCACAGTCGATGCTTGCCGCTCGATGCGCTTTCCATACATTCCTTTGTCTTATCTCATATTTCATTCTAAAATTTATGTCTTTCGTGTTGTTATATATATTCTTGCTTGTGATTGACTTTTCTGTATATCGTGCCGTGTATAATCGTGTTTTACTTCTTGTGTTAATATTGTATGTACATTAAAAGTGGTGTTGATTAAACTCAGTGCTAACCGTAAGTGAACTTTTATTTATCTCCATCAACACTACAAGAGTAAATGATATATGACTGTTGAGTGCATATATATATAAAAATGACCTTTTTTTTGGCGGTAGGTGTAAAAAAGTGCACACTGTTTAAATTTTGCTCTCTTCGTTTTAATTCTAATAAATTAAATACAATACATTATTGAAGATATAAAAGTGATAAATATTACCGAAATGGTGAATAAAAGTATATAGAATTCCTTTATTTTACATTGAATGTCCTTAAGTGAATAAAGTAGCACTCACCTACTGGCTCTTTAACATCTCTAACTTTGCAAAAAGAGTGTTCAAAGTTTAACAATATGGCTAGAGCAGAGGATATCCTAGAGGTCTACAGAAACATTGCTGAAGCATTGGGCAATCGAATGGCAAATTTTGAAAAGCAATTGAGCAGCTCTGCATCCAGTGAGTCTGCGTCTAGTAAGGTCAGTCTGGACAAACTTGCTTCTGAGTTTAAGGACTTTAAAGCCTCTGTGTATAGTATATTAGATCTACTTAAGTCCTTAATTAACAATTTATCAACACAAATTGATGAGGTAGACAACGCAAGCAGAAGAAATGCTCTTCTTTTTGAGGGCATCGAGGAGGTAGATGGTGAAAATTTGGTATCCAAGATACTAGGTACCATTCAAGTGTTGATGGGAGTCGCCGATATTAATGCTTCAGCTATACAATCTTGCCATCGTCTGGGAACTAAAGCAGCTAATCGTAACCGTCCCATCCTAGTGCGTTTTAATGACCACAAAGTGCGGAGTGAAATCTGGCGCAATAAGAAGAAACTCAAAACTTCTCAGGTAGTGCTGAGTGAATTTCTAACCAAAACTCGTCAAACTATTTTTTCAAAAGCGCGTAAATCTTTTGGTATTAAGAACACAGGACGCAATATAAATATTAAACTTCCCAATAATGAACACAGGCGAATTTTAACGGATCTTGAAGAATACTTAAAACTAATTCCTAAAACTGCTTCTTCGGTTTCTCCGGTTGAAAAGGCGACCAGCTCTGAGCGTCAAAAAGTAAGCTCTGCAGCCGGTGATCTCATAAGACAACCCCTTACTCGTTGCAATTTCGTGAAGAAACCTTAATTTATCTACTTCTCTTCGTATTTCTTCTTGCCTTATTGTACTATTTGTTTATATATTTATATTGCAACTATTTGTAAACAATATTTATACAAATTTTTACTTCCCATGTTGCATATTTGTTTTTTGTTTTTTTACATACTTAGTTAATTGCTGCCATATATTGTCTGTTGTCTTTAATTAACTTATTGGCAAATATATTTACAGTATTTTTTTTTACACTTGCTTTTATGTTAAGTTAATTCGTGTTTTGTATTGTTTACTTGTCTCTCTGTCAATGTCAATTGACAACTGACACTTTTTAAGTTAAATTCTAGTAATGTATGTAGACATGGACAGTGGTATTTTAACTTAACTTAACTTCACGCTTTATCCCTAGCGGGGTAGTCAGAGAGAACGGAGCGCCAAACGCTACGGTCTCTACATACCTCTTTCGTCTCGTCCACTGTCATCAACCTCTTCATACATGCCCTCCAGGGGATCCTCATGCTTTTTACGTGACCTTCCTCCAGTATCTTTGATACTGTGTTTTCGAAGGTCAACCGAGGTCTCCCCCTACCTATCTTACCACTCATTTTTCCATCATAAATCTTTTTTGCCATTCTTTCATCACTCATTCGTTCGACGTGCCCAAACCAGCTGAGCACGTTCTTCTTCATTCTCACCGTGACATCCTCGCTAGTACCTGCCATTCTGTGTACCTCTTCATTGCGGATTCGATCAGCTAAGCTGACTTCGCATATCCTACGAAGAGATCGCATCTCCACAGCATTCATCTTTCTTTCATTCTTCTTCTGTAATACCCACGTTTCGCTGCCGTATAACAGAGTCGGTACCAAAACTGCATTGTGTACGGCCAAACGCGCAGCTGTGCTGACGTTTCGCCGTCTCATCAATGCAGCTAAGGCTCCGTTAACCTTGTTACCGGCAGCAATACGCCTTTCCACATCCATCTCGTATCTTCCATCTCTACTGAACATACTTCCCAAGTATACCACCTCATTCACTTGTTCTAATATCTTACTATTTACACTGATCTTGCATTCCGTCCTTTCTTCATCTCTTTCAAAAATCAGAACCTTTGTCTTATTCGCATTGAGGCTTAGACCATTATATTCACACCCTTCTTTCAGAGTGGTGACCAATGCCTGCAACTCGCATTCTGATGATGCAATAAGCACTGCATCATCTGCGTACAGCAGGCAATTCACATTCAGGTCACCTACTTTCACTCCCATATCGCTTTGTTTCACTCCTTGGAGACAGCTATCCAAATACAAATTAAACAACCAAGCTGATATGGCGCAACCTTGTTTGACACCCGATCGGATATCAAACCAGGGCGACATGCCAGCTCCTACTCGCACACAGGCTGAGTGATCTCTGTAAAGAGACTTTATAGCCTGCAGCTAGGAAGGGTCCGTTCACATTGTACCGGGGTAGTAGCTCCCATAATTTCGCTCTAACAACTCTGTCAAATGCCTTTTCCAAGTCCACAAAAGCACAGAAAACTTTTTGGTTAACGACCAAAAATTTTTCCGTGATCATGCGGAGGGAAAAGATCTGATCCATCCCTCTTCCAGGTCTAAAGCATCCTTGGGCCTCCCACAACAACCTTTCAGATCTCTCTTGCATTCTTCTCGCTAAAACCTTAGCATAAACTTTACTACCTAAGCTAATCAAACTGATAGCCCTATGGCTTGCGCAGTCTATCTGTGAACCTTTGCCTTTATATAAAGGCACGATGACCGCACCTCGCCAATCGTCTGGGACCTCCCCTGATTTCCAGCATAAATTGCACAAAAACCAGAACAAGTCCAAGACGCGTGGCCCACCATATTTGATCATCTCGGCAGTAACCCCATCTGCTCCCGCTGACTTACCACATTTCAGACTTCGTATTGCACTCTCAACTTCTTTTACACTGATTCCGCCATCAGCTACATCAAGACTCAGCGTTTGGCTGTTACTTGAGACTGAGGCGTCATCACATTCATACATCTCCTTGTAAAATTCCGCCCATCGCTGCAAAACGTGTGGTTTTTCTGTTAGAATTTCACCGTCCTTCGAAAGCACCCCTTTCATTCTACAGGTTAGCGAGCAACCTCGAGAAGCACTAACTTCTCGCCAGAAAAGCTTCGTGTTTTCCCTGAAGTTGTTCGTTAACCTTTCATCTCTTTCATTCTCTGCCTTTTCACGCTTCATCTTTATCAGTACTTTCGTCTGGTGCTTTTGCAGCTTATACTCTTTCTTTTTTATCTCTCTCATACTTTTATCCTTACAAGAGGCTTTATAATCCTGCCATGCCTTCTTCTTTCTTTCTACGGCATCTTGCACTTCATCATCCCACCATTCGTCACGCTTTTTGCTAAAGCCTCTTTTTCCTTTTCCACATACCTCTATCGCTGCTTCCTTCATACAATCCCTAAGGTTCTGCCAGCATACTTCAATATTTCCATTTCCAGATTCACTGCTGTCTAGCTTTTTGGAAACTCTTTCTTGATATTCCTTTCTAGTCGGTGGATCTTGAAGCTTCCAGCTTCTTATGCGGTAATTCGACTGCAAGTCTGGACACCTCGTATAGCTGCGCCAACTTGCGAACAGACCCCTTATTCTAGCAACGACTAGATAATGGTCTGTTCCCAGATCAGAGCCCCTAAACACTCGTGTGTCCATGACTTGTCTTCGAATACGCTGATCCACTAGGAATAAATCAATCATACTTTTCCCTTCCGTTCGCTCCCATGTATACATGTGAATTTGTTTGTAGTCAAACATAGTGTTTGCTACAAACAAATTCCTTTCCTTGCAAATTTCCAATATAAGCTTACCAGCCTCATTTATTCTCTTGTCACCATACTGACCTAGAACTCCCTCGTAACCGCTTCGTGAAGCCGACCCATCCGTTGAAATCGCCACATATTATTAACTTTTCATTCCCTCTAACGCTACCTAGAACATCCCTGATACTCTCCCAAAACTCTTCAAGTTCACCTAGTGGAGCTGAGGATACTGGCGCATACGCCACTAACAAGAATACTCTTGTTATCCCCAGCTTGAGGCGAACCCAAAGCAGTCTCGGGTTGATCGCCTTGTATTCAACCACTGCACTAACCAATCGAGAGGACAATAACACACCTACACCTTGACAGCCCCGCTCGCTCTCTGGTACGCTGGCCCAGAAAGCGACCCGACTGCCCGGTAAATCGGTAGTATTATTACCCTTCCGCTTGGTCTCAGTCACACAGACGACATCCAAATCTCTATCATCCATCACATCTAATAATTCATTCATCTTTTCTTCCATCCCTCCTCTTACATTCCACGTAGCTATTTGTAGCTCCGTTCTCCACCTCCCGCCGTTCCGGACATGGCGTGTTCGGTGGCGGTCCCCAACGCCGCATTCGTCGCCACTTGTCACACCAGCGGGGACGCACTGGTGCGCGTCGCCTTGGGGGGGACGCCCTTTCAGTGCGCTCTCTCGAGATGCACGTGGCGGATGGAACGTTGCAGCCCTCGTAAGGGCTGGCAGGGCTCGCTACGAGCAAGCCTTCCATCTTGGACCCCCATGGTATTTTGGCACTACTATTTATAAATATTTTTATTTTTAATGTACTTATCTTTTTGTATATTTTTTTTAACGAATGTACCGTTTGTTTTGCAATGTTTTTATTATAATTAGCTCTTCAAGAAATTATATAATTTTGTACATTCGTTTATTTGGAGCCAACAGGTCGTGTGAGAATATTTGTATGGTTTTTATTTTTTTTTATAAATTGTTATTTGAAATTACTTAATAATTAGTACTACTATACATATTTATATGTTTACTTCTTATATATATATATTTTTTATATATCTTATATAAATATTATTTTTATGTAATTTATTTTTTTAACTATGGATTCGAGTATTGATTCATTCCATTCTGCTCAGAGTTTTGATGTTGAAAGCAATAGTTCTTTTTGTAGTGTGGGTGAGGTCTCTTTGACGCTTGATAAAATTTTAAAGCAAGAGTTTTCATCTCTTCATAAACAACTTTATATATGCCATATTAACGCACAAAGTATACCTGGACACTTTTCAGATTTTTATAACACTTTTAATCAGCCAAATATTCACGTAATTTTAATATCTGAATCTTGGCTGAAACCTTCTTTACAGTCTGCCTGTTTTGCTGTTCCAGGGTACATTTTGATTAAAAATGACCGTCTTGATAGGGGTGGTGGCGGTGTGGCTTTATATATTAGAAGTCATGTATCTCACAAAATAATTTGTCAATCTACTTCCTCTCATGATGCATGTGTAGAATACTTATTTATTGAAATAAACTTAGGAATAAAAATTGCACTAAGAGTTATCTATTGTGCTCCAAATAAAAATTACTTTAATGACCTGGAAATTGTTCTGGAAGAACTTCTTGTTAATTATACACAACTTTTAATAATGGGTGACTTCAATACATGTCTCTGTCTGAAGGATGATTCTCGGGCGAAAAAGCTATACTCTATTCTGACGTCTTTAAATTTAAATATATTGCCATTAAATCCTACTCATCACTCTAATAACAGTGACACGCTTTTGGATTTAATAATCACGTCTAACTCTGATCTTGTCTCCAAATTTGGCCATTTTTCAGCCCCTGAACTTTCCTAACATGATCTCATTTTTGTGTCAATGAACATTAAAATACACAAGCCTAAGCCTAAGACGCTCTTACTCAGGAACTTTCAAGACATTGATATCGAAAAGCTCAAGAACGATGCATCGTATTATGATTGGTCGCGAGTAGAGTTGATGAATACAGTTGATGACAAGGTAATTTTTTTAAATTCCAACATCTTAGATCTATATGAGAAGCATGCACCACGGCAGCTTATCAAAATAAAAAATCATCCTGCTTTGTGGTACAATGATGAATTTCGTAAAGCAAGAGCCAAAAGAGATAGGGCTTTCCTAAAGTATAAACACAATAGGAACGAACATAACTGGTCCATTTATAAAGCTGCAAGGAATCGATGTAATCAGATAGGTAGAAAATTGAAACGCCAATATATCTTTAATAATCTGCGTGACTCTTCTCCCGAAGCGACTTTAAAATTTTTAAAGTCTCTAGGCATTGGCAAACTTTCAGCTTCCCCTAGTGATTCCCCTAATATTGATATAAATATCCTAAGTCAACACTTCTCTTCATCTTCTTTATTTGATTTACATATTAAAAGTAGTATACTTTCTGAAATTCGTAGTTTGCCGAAATCTCATTTTCCAAGTTTTTGCTTCTCTTCTGTCAGCGACGCTGATACTAAGAAAGCTATTCGAGCTATATCATCCAGAGCAGTAGGTCCGGATGACATTGGGCGGAATATGATAACCTTAATCATAGACATCCTCATTCCCGTCGTCACACATATTATTAATTTCTCATTTATTTCATGTCAATTCCCTGAGATGTGGCGTAAGGCATTTATTCTCCCACTTCCTAAAATATCAAATCCTACGCTTCCATCTCATTTTCGTCCTATATCTGTCCTTCCTTTCCTCTCCAAAATTCTAGAATCCATTGCCTATGAGCAAATATCCACACATTTTTTAAAATATGGCTTATTAAATCCGTTACAGTCTGGCTTTAGAACTGGACACAGCACAACTACTGCTTTGGTGAGTGTTACTGATGACATTAGATTTGCAATGGAAAAAAAGAATCTAACTTTGCTAGTATTAAAAGATTTTAGTAACGCATTTAATTCCGTAGATCACGATATTCTTATTGCTCTTTTATCTAATGCTAATGTCTCAGATTCAGCTTTAGAATGGTTTTCGTCCTATCTTCAGGGACGTCAACAATCGGTTCGGGTAGGTCAGACTAGTTCTGACTGGCACGATATGAATGTTGGTGTGCCTCAAGGCGGCATTCTTTCACCTCTTCTATTCTCAGTATTTATAAATTCTATAACGTCCCTTATAACTTCTCGATACCATCTTTACGCAGATGACTTGCAGCTTTATGTACATACTTGCGTGGATAATATTGTAGACGCTATTTGCACCTTAAACAATAACCTTCGGCAAATTTCGTTATGGGCTGCTAACTATGGCGTTAAAGTTAACCCTGATAAATGTCAGGCTATTATTATTGGTAGCTCGCGTCAACTGGCTAAACTTGATTTCAACTCTCTACCTAAGCTTGCGTACCAAGGTACTGTTATAAAGTTTTCCAAAACTGTTAAAGATTTAGCCATTATTATCGATGACAAATTGTGTTGGGACGTATATGTTGCTGATATTTCTCGCAGGATCTATGCTTCCTTGCATTCAATGATGCGACTGAAAAATTTTTTGCCGGTGCAAGCCAAAATCCAACTAGTTAACACGCTGTTACTTCCAATTATTGATTATGGTGATGCTTGCTGCCTGGATATAAATAACGATCTATTAAACAAACTAGAGAGACTGTTAAACACGTACATACGTTTTATTTATAACCTGCGCAAGTATGACCATATTTCACCTAGTATGAAGCAGCTTGGATGGCTCACAATAGCTGGACGTAGAAAGACCAGGTTGCTCTGTCTACTTTATTCTATTCTGTTCAATCCTAACTCTCGCACTTACCTTTCTTCTGATTTCTCTTTCCTTTCTTCTTTTCATGATAAATCGCTACGATCTCAAACTAACCTTGCACTTTCCATCCCAACACATAAGTCTGGTTTCATGTCTGATTCGTTTGTGGTCACTGGAATCAGACTTTGGAACAACTTACCCGAATCTATTAGAAGAGCTCCCTCTCGAGAGTCATTTAAACGTCAAGTCAAAAAATTATTCTTGTAAATTCATAGTAATTCATTTTATACATATATTAAATATTTATACAGTTTCAGAATATTCTAATTATATATTTATAAACATATATACTATTTATGTAGTTTATTTTATTATAGTTTATATATTTGTGTATGTGTATTGTAGGATATTGTATTTTGTGTATATCATATTATATTGTATTGTTATTATTTATTTATTTTTTTTGTTTTAACAGTTTAGTGTTAAGCTAAATAATTGAGCACCTACACAATTATCTCCCACACAACAAGGTTGGCTGGTAGAGAATGCTTTTTAGCGTTAAGCCCGCCTTTTGTACATGTATTTTTTAATTTTTTTAAATGTGTGCAATAAAGAATAAATAAATAAATTTAAAGTTTAAGAACTGACGTATAGATGGCGTTGATCCATGTTACCGCTTTTAATGCCGAAGATAAGTCTCTATTATAGTATATAGAATGTACTCTGTGCATTATGTGCACTAAAGAATCTAATCCTTCCAAGACACACAATTTTGTACAGCACAATTTATTCCATATACAGTTGTAACAATAATAGTAAAAATGAATTTACCGGAGGAATCTGAGCTCAACTCAACGGAAAATGCATTAACTATTACAAAAATACGGTAATTGAATTGATAATTTGATACCAACAAGTATAACAACAGCATCAATAGATATTTAGAATTTGATATTACTGCTCATATTCAATTTGTGGCGACATCTATTGACGTTAATTGAAATATTCAATTCCAAAGCGACCTCTGAACGTCAATTGGCGAATTTATGTAAATATAATGCTACAAAATTAAAAAATATCTATAATGGTCTAAACTCTCCATAATCCATATCAGGCCCGGTCGACTTCCTAAGGGGCATGTGCGACATACCTACGGGGGATTGTACATAAGTCCCGAAAACTAAATTATGAATTATTTGATACTTAGTGTTGCTATATTAAAGTAAAACTACTAATTAGTAGCTTCTTGATAGGATTTTTTTAAGGATTTATTACAATATTTTTATGATATAGTTATTTAAGATTTAATAAATAACTTTCTTTATAACGTTGCATGTATGGAAGGTATCATGATAAAATGCAACTCCGAAAAGTGATGAAGTTTCGTCATAAATTAAAATTAAAAAATTACTTCGTAATTTAGCTATATAGAGTTTTCAATCGATGTGAGAAACGATTTATTTAACCAATATTTAAAACACTGTAGTAGGATTATCTTCTGATATGGTAACATTACAATTTGCAAATGGCTAACATACTGTTTGTTTTAAATTATGTTAAAAAGGTGTATAGGCTGGAAAATCAAATTAAAGCATAATATGTTAAACATCATAAATGACAATGAAGCAATACTAGGCTTAATAAAACACCTAACCCCATCACTAGCATTACCTCTACAAGGGCAATTAAGGTATGCGAAGAGAAAATATGTAGCTAGAAGATGGAACACTGAGCAAAAAATTATTGCACTAAGGCTTTACAAGAGATCACTATCTACTTATCAATAATTGCGACGACTTTGGTGTCTTCCAGCACCAACAACATTAAAAATTTCCCCTGAAGGGTATAATTTTCAGGGAAATGAAGTTGTTACAATATTTGATCCACCTCATCTACTGAAATGCTTCAGAAATTTGATTTTAAAATATAATATAAAATGCAATTCTAATATTACATCAAGCAATGTTGAAGGAACAGGTAATATTTTGTTATTTTAATTTATATTAAAATTACACAATGCATAAATATGCATAGTCCAGTTAAAAGTACTAGTTTCTGATTACTAATTATTAAAAAAAACTTGTAAAATTTTTTTTTTACTATAAGATGTTATATTTTACATTATAGGTCTTGCAAAATTTGAACACCTAGAGCATTTCTTCCAAATAGAAAATGGTGATAGAAATTTTGTTTGCACACCAAAATTAAAACAAGAGTGTTCAAATTCTAAGCAGAAAATGAGAGTGAACTTTGCTGCTCCAGTGCTAAGTCACTCAGTTGCAGCAGGAATGTTTGCCAAAATATCTCAAGTGTGACTGTAAAACCGACTGGTTGTGGGTTCGATCCCCACTCGAGGAGATGAAATATTTACTTAAATTTATATTTTCATTTCTTCGCTCTGGTGTCGAGGCTAAGCGCGGCGTTGAGTTCTGCCACTCAACACGCAATGCCTCCAAAATTCGGCAGAAAGTGAGGAACAGAGTGTCTTAACACTAGGTTCCCTCTGCCTACCCTGCTGTGTGCGGGATTTAGCGTGAAGCTAATTTAATTTAATTTTATTTATTTAATTTTTAACTGCAGAGCACAAAATATGTGTTGTTTTATAGAATTAGATGATGAAAGCGCTGATTTATGCACTTTTGGCACTCCCTTTGGTCGTTATCAATTTTTAAGGCTGCCGTATGGTATTAGTTGTGCTAGTGAAGTGTTTCAAGCAAAAATTTATCAGTTGCTTGAGGGCTTAGAAGGAGTTGGGGGGCATGTCGGATAACCTCCTCGTGTGCTCGCTTATTGCTAGCCCCTTTCGAATGTTCTTGCCATTCGGGGGGACGAGCAGTTTAGCGTGCCGGTGCTCCCTGGGCGTCGGGTAATTATTTCCCAGTGGATCTTCCTTGGGTAATGATTGCTCAACGGCGAATTATCCGACGTGACGGAGTTCCTCCGCGTGTTCCTCTGACTAGCAGAGGACACAGTGTGAGGAACTGGGAGGGTGCGCGTGGTTTGTACTCACACTACCACCACGCAGGTGCAGTATTGTGCCAGCGCCGATAAGATCGGAACTCCACTCGTGGATGCGGTCATGTCTCGTAATCATGAGTGGAACCGAGGGTCTTGCCTTTACCGGCCGGGCTGCGAGGAAGAAAACCTCTATAAAAAATTACCCCAACCCAAGCGGCGAAGCAGCGTGAGGGGTGCGTGGCTGATGGGATGATCAGTCGCTACTGCTGGCCCCGCCAGGGTACCGGCCGACACCCGTGGCGTATTAGGCTTATCCAAGTACAGGGGGCACTGCTTGGATGGACTGTTTTTCCCCCATACTCGTGGGAACACTATGGAAAAGAAAAAAATAAACCCAACAACAAATGACGGTAACGAGGGAGTTTTGGAGTCCGCTTCGGACTCAGGAGCGGTACGGAATATCCGGCGTAAGCGCAAGACTGAGAAAGGTGATTCTGGCTCGGAAATTGAGACAGTACCTGGCTTCAAATGCCATACGGCAAGTAGAGGAAGGCCTCCGAAAGTCCGGGGGCGTGCGGGGAAAGCACGCGAAAAAGATTATGACTTGGAGAGGAGCCTTTCAGATTGGGCATCACAGGATAAATCTGCTCAGATGACGGACGTAGAGAGCGTTTCAGGGGTAGAAGATAGACGAGATGCCTACCTGTGTTCTGCTGAGGAGCTACGTGAATACGCAGGACAACGTACAGCCTCCATATTGGAGGTAGCAACGAAGTCTGGCCACCTTAAGGGCACATATGTGCGCAAACTTAAGGAAGCGGCAATATCCCTCACTGAGATTATCGAGGCACTGGTCACTCGTACTGAGAGTGAGGAAGTACGCCGTGTACGTGAAGAGAATCAGCGTCTCACTATGGAAGTAGAGAAACTTAGATCGGAGCTCCAGAACCACAGCAAGGACGTACAACGTTTGAGATTGTCACTTGCGAGCTCGCAAAATTCGGCCCAGGCGATTGCAGCACCGACTCAGGGTGTTAGTGAAGAAATGCTTGAAGAGCTGAAGCGCACCATAATCAGCTCTGTGGGGACATTGATTGATACTCGTTTTGCCGGCATCGAAGAACGCCTTTTGCCAGCAAGACCTGTACGTCCCCCTCTAGCACATGAGCGACGTCAAAGTGGGATGGCAATTGCGACGGAGATAGTGGAAACTGAGACTGAAGCTAGACGCAAACCTAAAAATAAAAGGACCACAGGGCGTGTTCAAGCTCCGGTAACTAAAAATGATGCATCAATGACTGAAACTCGTCCTCAATCAGATTCAGGTATCACTGTCGCCGAGATAATGGAGGAAGAGGGTGGTTCTTAGACCACAATTGTTAAAAGGAGTAAAAGAGGGAAAAAATCTTCCTCTACTAACCCCTCTTTTTCAAAAACGCCGGTATCAGCAACTACGAATAGGCAGCCACCACGAACGAAGTTGGCCAAACCACCTCGCACTAAAGCTGTTATGGTTACCTTAACTACGGAGGCATTAAGGAAAGGAGTTTCCTATGCCCAGGTCTTGGAACGAGCACAGCAGGGGGTTGATCTGGTGCAGCTGGGCATCACCCAAGGTCTAGCAGTGCGCCAGGCAATGTCAGGTGCCCGACTTTTAGAACTCTCTGCATCATACTCTTCAGAGCAAGCGGACATACTAGCTGAACGGCTGGGCGTAGTACTAGAGGGAGTGGCTGTAGTCACTAGACCGCACAAAAACGCATCCTTAAGATTAGTGGGTTTAGATGATTCAGTCACCAAGGAAAAGGTAATGGACGCCGTTGCGAGTACTGGCGGTTGCTCAGTGCACGCTATCACAGTCTCAGAGCTATTAGTTGGTCCTAGAGGAATGAGGTCAGCTGTGGTGCGATGCCCATGCGAATCAGCTAAATTTATCGTGGAGAAGGGACGGATCTTGGTAGGCTGGAGCTCTGCTAAGGTCCAGGTTCTGGAGGAACGACCTATGCGCTGTTTCAGGTGCCTGTCATTGGGTCATACAAGGCCTCGGTGTCCCTCAACAGTTGTTCGGGAACATCTTTGCTTCCGTTGCGGTGGTGAGGGGCACAAGTATCAAACATGTCAAGCCACACCACGGTGCATGGTGTGCTTCGACGCGAAAAAGCCGGCAGAACACGTAATGGGTAGTGTCGATTGCAACCCACCGTATGTTAAAGGAACGGAAGCTCCAAACATTGAGGCCTACGTCAGACGTCGAGGCTGTGAGGGCCAGGAGGATATTGCTATGTCATAATGGACAGACAACGAGTACAATTCCTACAGACGAACATCAATCACTGTGCTGGAGCGCAGGACTTATTACTGCAATCCATGGCAGAGTGGTGCGTTGACATTACTGTTGTCTGTGAACCATACGTAGTACCGGATAGTACTAGTTGGCTTGGTGACTTAGATGGCTCCGTCGCTATTATATCTGGAAGCATTACCGGTCGCGCACTAGCACCTTTAGAAAGGGGTTCTGGGTATGTTGTGGCAGAGTGGGGAGAATATATCGTAATTGGTGTGTACTTCTCTCCGAACCGTAGCCTAGCGGAATTGGAACTTTTCCTTGACTCCGTCAGAGCTGCAGTCTGCCGTCAGTCACCGAGAAAAATCTTGGTCCTTGGTGATTTTAACGCCAAGTCCCGGGCTTGGGGAAACGCCATCTCCAACAGCAAGGGAGAAGCGGTCCAGCTGTGGGCGCTGCTTTCCGGATTGTCACTTCTCAACTTAGGGACGGCCTTTACTTGCGTGAGGCACAATGGAGGATCCGTGGTGGACCTTACATTTGCCACCCCAGCTGTCGCACGTAATGTTACAAATTGGAGAGTAGAGACAGAGGTGGAGACCTTGTCGGACCATCGTTACATTAGATTCCAGGTCTCCACTCAACCAGCATTACCAGCCCAGCCCGTGGGTACATTTCGGAGATTTCCAAGGTGGGCTCTTAGCCGGCTCAACGTGGAGCTCGTCAAAGAAGCTGCCATTATCGTGAAGTGGTGCTCTCAGGGGAACGCAGAACGCCCTGGCTCCAGTGTTGACGAAACAGCAGATCGGATGTGTAAAGCTATGACGGCAGTATGCGATACGGCTATGCCAAGGGTCCGGCAAGGTATAGTCCGACGTCGAGTATACTGGTGGACATCCGAAATTGCTGATCTGCGGACGTCATGTAATCAGGCCAGACGGGCATACGTAAGATGCAGGAGGAGAAATGGTTTGGACGCTACTCTCGAGGACCAGTTAAAGAATGTTTACAGAGAGAAGAAAAAGTCTTTACAACTCGCCATTCGCCTTGCGAAATGCCAAGCGCGGGAAGAATTATTAGCAAGTCTAAACAGGGATCCGTGGGGGCGCCCATATATCGCTGCACGAAAAAAATTGCGGGTTCATAGTGCCCCGGTGACGGAGACTTTACCTCCAGCCTTCCTCTTGCACATTGTTGCGGAGTTATTTCCAGAGCCACCTAATTTCAACCCTCCTAGGATGGCTCCTCTCTCAGCGCACGAAACAGAACTTGCGGTGCCGGTAATTACCGAAGAGGAAATGAAAATGGCTCTTGGAAGGCTAAAGGGCAAAAAGACAGCCCCAGGACCAGATGGTATTCCAGGGAAAGTCCTGAGCATCGCCTTGGAGTTCCTAAGCAATGATCTTCGGGAATTATTTGACCAGTGCCTTTGTACTGGGCAGTTCCCGAAGATCTGGAAGGAGGGAGGACTATGTTTGTTGCGTAAGGAGGGTCGTCCTCTGGACTCACCTTCCGCATACAGACCCATAGTATTACTGAATGAGACTGGCAAGATTTTGGAGAAAATCATCGCCGCTCGTCTCAATCAGCACCTAGAGAAGGTAGGCCCGGGTCTGTCAGAGTCTCGGATACGACTGGCTCCTACGTTGTCGTCTACCCCCCGGGATGAGTGTCATCTGCTACGCTGATGACACTCTTATCACCACAAGAGGTGTAAATTATAATGAGGCGGCACGTCTGGCCGAAGTGGGCATCCGTTGCGTTATCGACCGCATTGAATCACTGGGCCTCAGGGTTTCCAGTTCGAAAACGGAGGCCCTGCTGTTTCATGGCCCACGCAAGGGACCACCACGTGGGGCCACTCTATGCATTCGGGGACAGGAGGTGGAACTAAGGTCTCAGATTAAATATCTAGCCTGACTCTGGATAGTCGATGGTCGTTTTCGTCGCACTTCGCTCAACTTGTACCGAAGCTTGTGAGTACCGCCGGGGCCCTCGGTAGATTACTACCGAATATCGGCGGTCCGGATTCCACATGTCGACGGCTTTATGTTGGCGTGCTGAGATCCATGGCGCTATACGGGGCTCCCGTGTGGGTGGATTCTCTCACTGTTCGTAACAGGACCCAACTACGAAGAGCGCAACGGGTCATAGCGGTGAGAGCTATTCGGGGCTACCGTACGGTGTCATGGACGGCGGCTACTCTCTTGGCGAGTGATCCGCCTTGGCATTTACAGGCAGAAGTACTCGCCAAAGTTCATGCTTTCCGTACAAGTGAGCGGTCGCGAGGTGACCGACCATCAATGGAGGATATCGTGCGGATCAGGAGAGGTGCTGACGAAGCCCTGATCCGGCGATGGAAGTTGGACCTGGGGTCCCCGGTGGCAGGCCTTTCTACAGTGGAAGCGGTTCGCCCCCACCTTGAACGCTGGTTCTTAAGAAACTTTGGGGTCCTAACTTTCAGATTAGTGCAGGTACTAACAGGGCACGGCTGCTTTGGCAAATACCTGCACCAGATTGCACGTCGGGAAACGTCGCCGACGTGCCATGAGTGTAATGCACCCGTGGACTCAGCGCACCATACTTTGGCCGAATGCCCCGCATGGGCTCTGCAGCGCCACGCTTTGGTGACTGTAGTAGGAAGGGACCTATCACTACCCAGTGTGGTGGGGAAAATGCTGGATAGTGAAAGTAACTGGTCTGCCATGGTCTCCTTCTGTGAATCTGTCATGGCATTGAAGGAGGCCGCGGAGCGGCTTCGAGAGTCCAGAGTGAACGCAGGCTCGCTCCGACGTCGGAGGCCTGGTGGTAGGAGGAGACAGCACCTGCATCTCCGACTAACCTCACCCTAGAGATCGTAGGAGAAAGGGCCTTGTAAATGGGTGCTTCAGGGGACCCTAAGGCACTCTAAAGATAACGGTGGCCCGCGATAGGTGGGCCTACCACCGAGGCGTCGTAGTGGCATACGCGAGTGATCCTGCGGCGTCTCCACGTAGGTGGTGAGGGTTCCGCTGGGTTTAAGTGGGTAGTATCGTATTATCCCCGATGAGTCCCACAGAACCATGCGCACGTAGGTCTTTCAGACTTGCTTGCGGATGGTCTGCGTAAAAGCATTTCCCAGCGTCACAAAAAAAAAAAAAAAAAGGAATGTTTGCCAAAATATCTCAAGGTATTGTTTTAATTTGTTAAACAAGAAGCATTGTTTTTATCTAACAATAACATGTTGATTTTAGTTTCTGTAACATGACCTTTATTAGCTTTTGTAATTTTCAGGATTGTTATCTGGGGAGGCAGCAGTCACTGCAAATTTAATATCAAATATGGATAAATTATTTGACTGCTTAAATAGTGATTCCCGAGATCGAAAGAAAGGAAAACTGCACTGTCCCAACATGACTGACAATTCACCCCATTTGGAACATTTGAAGAAAATTTATGACTTTTTTGACAACTGTACATTTGTAGGATGTCATAGCTCGCCCCATCTAAGGAAGGTTGGATATGGACAATTAAAGGTATCATAAGATTGTATAATAATTTAAAAATAAAACATAGAATAAAAGCTTTATGTACTCGCCGCCTTCAGCAAGATTCTCTTGAAAATTTATTTGGTACTATTAGAGGAAACTGTGGATCAAAGTATAACAACCTCTGGGCAATTTGTTGCTGGCCTGAAGACAGCGATTCCATCTAATCTTGCTCATTTGGGGTCCGGAAATTGTAAAGTAGATAATTTTAGTTCTATGTCAGATTATAAGGAATTTTTAACCACAATTTCTCCCACAGGCACATGCACAGAATCAGAAAGTCCACTTGTTTCAGCCATGCTCTCGTTGGTGGAGTCATCCTTTCAAGAAAGTGTTTCTGATGCACAAGAACAACAAGCCTGTGCATATGTCTGTGGATTTTTATTAAAGAGCCTTTGCAATAAATGCAGGCTTTGTGATTCAGTTTTAAAAGCTAAACATACTGACAATATTTTATTGTACACTTTTATGGGCTCCAAAGAATATGATAATGTTAAAAAGAACTTAAACTATATATCTGAAGATTTTATTAGATGTGTTGAGAACTGTGCTACAATTTGCAATAATTTATATGAAACATTATGATATTCTTTAAACCTCAAAAAACTGGTAATCTGTAAATTAGAAGAAGATATACATTTTAGTTTTCTTGCCCAGTGTGAGGATCATTTCAAAGAAGTGTCTTCCACATAACAGTAAAAAGATTTTGTACAGTTCAAAATAGACAATTTGGAGATTATCACAAGTTGTTAAAAAAGTAAAAAAGATATATTAAAAATAAGTAATTGTATGTTAATATTAGATTTAATTTAACCAACATTGTATTAAGTTCATTAAACATACTTTATTATTTTTATAATTATTTGTTATAATCGGCTTAACGCAGTATCGCGCACAAAGTAGGGTAGGCAGTGGGAACTAGGGTGTGTTAATTATTATTATTTAATTAACAATGTGTTCCCCATTTTCCGCCGAATTCTGGAGGCATTGCGTGCTGAGTGGCAGAACTCAATGCCACGCTTTGCCTCGACACCAGAGCAGAGAAATGAAAATATAACAATTCAGTAACGCAACACTTAATTAAAATATTTATTTAATTAAAATAGAATAATAAACAGCAATGATTTTGTTCATCCTTTGTTTATAATCCAAGTCAAATTTAAACAATATAACTGCCTACAATGTTATGTAATAAGTTAATAAATATATTTAAATTATGATTATGTTACAGATTACAATTTATTTAACTTATATAAATTTAAACTATTGTTTTTAACATACGAGGGCAAGTTTGTCTTGCTGCAATCTTTATCACTATTTTATTTCATTTGCAAGAATAATAATTGTATAAATATAATTATAACAAATGTTTATAAACAATAAAAAGTAGTGTTTATTTGTGTTTTTTTTTATTATTATACCAGACTATTATTATTATGAGGACTGAGATGGCGCTGTTGTAACGTTAACAACAGCTCCAATAATAAGTGTGTTAAATATTTGTTAAAATTAAGTTACGAGTGTAAAAGTACGTTAATAATAAAGTTAATAAGGTGAAGTCTTAGTGGCAGTGTTATCTTAGCAAATGTGTCATGCTAGCAGTGTGCAAGAACAATTGTGCAAAATAGGAAACCAAGGACGTTACAAACACTACTACAACAGTATCAACTTCGTAATAAAAGTGAATGTTTAAAAACTGTGTTATATTCGTTTTATAAACTTTTAAAATAAAACTAGTTTATTAATAAACGCTAATGTGAATGTAAATTAAATAGTGAAGTTAAAAAAAAAAAAAAAAAATAAAAATTATAATGGTATCATCGTAACTGCATTTGTGTCCAACTGTGAAAAGCGACCTCTAGCTTAACTTGTACATATCAGAAGCTATCGCTAGATGGAGCTGTCATATAAAAATTTTGCAATCATCGAACTATGAAAAATATATATGTATAAAACAAAACTAGATGGAGCTGTCATAAAAAAAAAAAAAAAGTTAGTAAACATCAACCTATGGAATACATATAAATAAAACAAAAACAAATAAATAAAACAAAAGTTAATAAATAAACAAAAGTAGTACCAAAAGAGAAAAATAACCTTATTTAATTCAAATTAATATAACATTGTCCAAAAAATGGAAAAAACAATGGAATTATTATTACAAAAAATTGACGAAAAACTTAACCAACAAACAGTTGCTATAACAAATTCAATAACAAGAAATGTGATGGAGGCATTAGACGAAAAAATGAAATTAATTGTGGAAGAGAACCAAGTACTTAAAAGTAGAATTACGGAATTGGAACAAAAATTGCACAACGTCGAAAAAGAAAAACGTAAGAACAACCTTATCTTTTTTGGAATTGGAGAAATAAAGAAAACGGGGGCTGAACTAGTAGAATATATGAAGGAACTCATTGTAGACATGGGAATTAATATAGATAGTTATGATATTAGCAATGCGTATAGAATTGGAAAGTGGAAAGATAATAAGAACCGCCCAATTATTGTTTCCTTTACTACAACTTGGAAAAAGCGTATGGTACAGAAAAATAAATTAAAGCTTCCTCCAGGAATATATATTATGGAAGACTACACCAAAGAAGTGTTAGAAAGACGAAAGCAACTACAGGGACAACTTGAAGAAGAAAGGAAGAAAGGAAAAAATGCATTTTTGATACAGGACAAACTGATAGTAAAAGATCCAATGGATAAAAATCGCGAAAAAAGAAAACGAGAAACATCAGGGTCGCCAAGCTCGTCGTCTTCGGCACAAAATAAAATTAATAAATTAAATAAATCGCCATATCCACCTACCAAGCCAGCTGATAAAGATGTTATTAAGCCGGGAATACTTAATTTTGTGGAGCGGAAAAGACCAGCTTTAAAAGATGGAACTTCAAAAAACTAAATACTTTGGACACTCGCAACCTAAAGAAATTTAAAACAACATATAAAACAACTTTTACAATAAACACCCCAAGCCGGCTGGTCACCGTGGGGGAAGAAGACTGCTACCCTCCGAATAATCATAAAAAGCATATCAGTGCAGAAACTGCACACAAAAATAAACAATATATATACATTGCCACATTCAACACCTTAACCCTAAGAACCAATGAAAGCTTGACGGAACTAATAATTGCACTATCAAATATAAAGTGGTCTATAGTGGGATTAAGTGAAGTTCGACGCCATGGCGAGGCTATAGAAGATCATGGAAATTTTATACTCTACTACAATGGAGTCACACCTGGGCAATTCGGGACAGGATTTCTTGTCCAAAAAACACTGAGCTCATATATCGACGAATTTATAGGAATATCCGAACGTATTTCAATACTCAATTTGAAACTACCTAATACTGAGATGTGGTCAATTATGCAAGTCTACTCTCCAACTGAGCAATCCAACAAAACAGAAATAGATGATTTTTATGCTACGGTAACTAACTCAATAATATTACATACCCATAATAATTTAATTGTAATGGGGGATTTCAATGCAAGAACAGGCAATAGAGTAGACGGCGAAGAGGTTGTATTAGGTCCATACTGTTCAGGGAAAAGGACTAGAATCGGCGGAAAACTTTTGCACTTTGCGTTCGAAAACAATTTAAAAATACTTAACAGTTGGTTTAAAAGTAGGAACAGCAATAGGTGGACATGGATATCTCCAAATGGCCGTTACAAAAATGAAATAGATTACATTCTTACTAACAAAGACAAACGATTTCAGGACTGCCGAGTTATAAACAACCTAAACTTTAGCAGTAACCATAGAATGGTGAGAGCCAAAATGTTACTGTACTCATGTAAAAAATCTAGGCCATTTAAAGTAAAACAAACATGGGAAAAGACCCTGGACAATAATGATAACCTAAGGGCAAAATTAAAAAACTTCATATGTGGCACAAAAGATTTAAATACACAATGTAAATATAACAAACTTGAAGAAATTTTGGGAAATAAAAAATGTGTCTCAAGGAAAAGGCAAAGTACTACAAAATTTCTAACAAGCAAAACCATGGATCTTCTTCGAACCAGGGCTGAATTAATATCTTTGGCTAAGAAAACAAAAAGAACTAGACAACAGATAGCTGAGATAAGCAAAGAAATAAAGAGTAATATGCGAAGAGACCGACAAAAATATAGGCTAGGTTTATTAGAGAAAAGTATTCAGAGAACGGGAGGTATAAAAAAGGTAACTAAACAACTAAATGGAAAAGCGGAATGGATACCCAGTATTTCTGATCCGCAAAGGAAAAGGAAAACAAGGCGTCCAGAAATTATGTCAATTGCCACTAATTTTTTTCGAAATTTGTACACGAAACAAAACGTAAGCCAGTTAATAGACCTTACTGGGGGAGATCGAGTACCAGATATATTACCCGCAGAAGTAGAAAAATCTATAAAAACTCAAAAGAAGGATAAAGCTCCTGGATTGGATGGCATTGTCAATGAAACCCTAATTGAAAACATGGAACAACTTGTACCAATATTTACATTCATCTTTAATGAAGTATTGCAAAGTGAAGTCATACCTGAACAATGGACAATATCTACAATAGTATTACTTCATAAGAAAGGAGACAAAAATGACATAAATAACTACAGACCAATCAGCCTGATGTCAAATATCTATAAAGTCTTTGCTAAAGTAATCCTCAACAGAATAACTAAGATATTAGATGAAGGCCAGCCTAGAGAACAGGCCGGATTTAGGAGTGGCTTCTCAACTATAGACCATATCCACGTGGTAAAACAATTATTTGAAAAAGGCAGAGAATTTAATATGACTTTTTATTGTTGTTTTATTGACTACAGCAAGGCATTTGACTCAATAGAGCATAATAGCATATGGCAAGCACTTAAAAATCAAGGTGTAGAAAATCAATATATTCGCATTCTCGAGCACATATATAGGAGCAGTAAAGCCAAAATCAAACTAGAGAAAGAAGGTAAGGAAATAAGAATAGAAAAGGGTGTACGCCAGGGGGACCCCATTTCACCTAAGCTGTTCACAGCCGTCTTAGAGGAAGTCATCCGCAAATTAGATTGGCAGGATTGTGGGTTAAAAATAAATGGAGAAAACCTAACGCATCTTAGATTTGCAGATGACTTAATTATCTTTTCGTCATCAAAAGAAGAACTGCAGCCGATGATAAGCAGCTTGGAAGTAGAAAGCCGTAAAGTAGGATTGACTATGAACGTCGAGAAGACTCAAGCCATGACAAACGGATTGCAAGAACAGATTATTATTAACAATAAAATAATCAACTACACAGATGAATATGTCTATCTAGGCCAAGTAATCTCGCCAATAGATATGACTTCGAAGGAAATCGATAGACGTATAGGTCACGCGTGGAAATTATACTGGAGTCATAAGGAAATCATGAAAAATAAGGAAATTAGCATATTTATCAAACAAAAACTTTTTGAAACCTGTATATTGCCCGTCCTAACATACGGTTGTCAAACATGGGCCCTTAACAAGAAACATATACGGAAACTTGAAACGTGCCAAAAGGCTATGGAAAGGAGTATGACGGGAAAGAGACTTTCGGACAGGATAAGAACTGTGGATATAAAAAAATATACAAAAACCAAAGATGTTACAGTAACTATTAAAAATCTAAAATGGAAGTGGATAGGACACACTATAAGGGGAAAGGAAAAATGGTCCAAGACGATAATGTTTTGGTTCACCCGCGATAATAACAGAAGAAGAGGTAGACCACCCAGGAGATGGGTAGATGAAATAAAATCAGTAGCGGGCGGTAAATGGACCAGGGCAGCAAACAATAGGGAGAAATGGAGGCAATTGGGGGAGGCCTTTGCCAATAGGCATACAGACATAAAATAACTTGCAGCGGTCTTTAAAAAAAAAAGAAAAAAAAGTACATTCTGAAAAAAAAAATAAAAAAATTATAATTCTGTATTATGTATAAATGTTTATTACTGTAGCATGAGTGTAATGTCTGAATAAAGAGGCTTTTATTATTATTATTATTATTATTATTATACCAGAAATGATTCACTGTTTCAAAATCATTTGGAAGTATTTTTCTTTAAAATTAAGTACTAAACTTCCAATTGATTTTGAAAGAGTGAATCATTCTGGCTTTGAATAAAAATCGATTTATTATCCAAATATTAGCCAAATTTTGAATTTCCCGCCGATATCTAAGGCGATAAATTTTAAATATTGTTTCTGGTGGGCACACGATAGATGGCAGCAGTGGCGTTTTGTCCCCCATTTTTTTGTATGAAGTGAACATTCTTCCCTTTGGGTATATGTGTTCTGTGATCCATATACTTCTGAATTTAATAATATTAATATATTATACGTCAAGTTTCCAGTCTCGTTGTACTAAGATTGTAGAGCCTGACCTTGCTGCAACGCTGTGTGTTTCTTCATACACATAATAACTGTTTTGTTGTAATACAAAACAGTGATATTATGTTACTTCGAAACACACAGCGTTGATTGAAGACCTGTTTGTTTACTGCTAATGAAATAGAATGTATGCAGACAAAGGATGCAGGCGCTGTGATCTTGAAGAAAATTAACTTAATACACATATAATAACAGTGATTTTTTGAATTACCTATAAAACGTTAAAGTTTTTCAAATAACCGACTAACACTGTTCACCTTATTAAGACATTTCTTTCCAATACTGTTTAACAAAATTTTACAGGTGATCTTTCTTTAATTATTTCATCATAAAACTTTTATTTAATGGTATAAACTCTTGGCGCCGGTATCCTTATATCAGAAACCTGATTACAACCGTCCCTTTGCAGTAGGAGTGCAAAGTCGATCTACAAATACTCTATATTGTATATATTCGTTCTTTGATTTTCACGATTATGACACATTTTAAATAAAACTATTTTAACCGGATTAATCGCGTATATTTCGTTTTTTTGTACATTTTTGGAAACCCGACGTTTCGAACACTTTGCAGTAGTCCGTGGTCACGGGTAGACTGAGGTTTCATTCGTCTGTCAGTTGACATAATTACTATATGAAACTACCGCCAACGATTTCTTAATTTCCTCGCGTACTGCCCTGGATTCTTGCAGAATGAGCTAACTGTATCCTGCCTTCTGGAATAGTGGGTCTGAGACTTCAAAGATTTGATGAGTGGGTCCCAGGTGTTAGAAAGCTTCCAGCCGTCCTCTCTATTGAAATTAGGATATTTTTGTATTTCAATAGCCTCGCGGATCATTCTAGGAATATATCTGTTTTCCTTAGCAAGGATGAGGGGTTTATCAAACCTTATTGTACCGGACGGGCGGATCTCGAGCGAACGAGCCGCTGACGCCCTGTACACTATAGGTTCCGGATAGTGGGAACGCGGAGCGGAGCGGTGCCGTACCCAGTTTTTATATATATAAAGTAAGAAAATAATAAATGGGTAAGCAAATAACTCTTATTTTCTATTTATACGTGCTTGTATCGGACGTAGAATTTTCTACATTTAGTATTTTCAAGGTCCGAAACAAGCACGTAGTAACAGTCACTTTTTACATTTTCTATTTATATCTTATATTTAATAATAATTACTCTATGTGTGGCTGTTATTGTTTGGATTTGTTTTGCACTTGCGATGAAAGTTCCTATGCTTACCGTAATGTTTGATGATTGATGTTAAACAACTATAAAATAAGAAATCAAATACAGAAAACTTTGAGTTTACTGTAAAATATAAATTAGAGCAACAAGTAAAAAAAAATAGATTTTATGCAGAGATATATAAATACTTTGTATAAAATCAATTCTTTGAAAAAAAAAAAAAGTTTAATACATTAATACATTAATTTCAGATCTTCAAATATTGATAGACGAGAGAAAAGGACATTCTTCAAATATTTCCAGTTATGTTATGGAGAGTTAAGAAAAAGTAAGTATAAGATCATATTAAAAATGGAGAATATTTCTTAAAGAACATTACACTAATAGGTATAACTTATGTACTATATTTTTACACAGACAATTGTAAAGTAAGCTGTAAAGTATTCCTCCTTAAATATTGATACAATTAACAAATGTTTTTAATATTTTTTCGGTTTTCTGTTATACAGTTGACAATACCTTCTTATATCTAATCCCAATTGTTATATCTAATGTAGTTAAAATAATTTTGCTGGCATTCTATTGTTCCAGCAAATTGTCCATAATTTTTTAAAGTCAATTAATTTACTTGTTCATAATATATTTTAATTAAGTAATAAAAAAAAAATTAGCTTCACGCTATATCCCGCACACAGCAGGGTAGGCAGAGGGAACCTAGTGTTAAGACACTCCGTTCCCCACATTCTAGAATGTGTGTAGATTATAGACTTTTGAATTCAATCACGGTAAAAGAACGCTATCCGATGCCAATAATTGAGGATGTAATAGCAAGATTGTCCGGGCAATCTTATTTCATAACATTAGATATGTCTTCAGGTTATTATCAAGTCCCTATCTCGGAAAAATCTAAACGGTTCACTTCATTTGTTACCCCGGACGGACAATATGAATTTAATCGTATGCCATTTGGATTAGCTAATGCACCTGCGGTATTTCAGCGCATGATGAATAAAATTTTAGGTTCAATTAGATTTAGTCAGGCTACCGTATATATGGATGATATTTTGATTTATGGCAAGGACGTAGACGAATGTTTGGATAGACTAACTAATGTTTTAAAATGCATCGAAAAAGCAAATTTGAAATTATTTTTTTCAAAATGTGAATTCTTAAACGAAACTATAAACTACTTAGGATATGAAATTATATGATGAAATTATTAAGTGCTATAGGTATCAGACCTGGAAGTAAAAAAATACAGTGTGTTTTAGATTTCCCTCGACCCCTCAATATTCACTCAGTACGTCAATTTCTAGGTCTTGTAGGTTATTTTAGAACATTTATTAAAACTTTTGCAGTTATAGCACATCCATTAAATAAATTATTGAGAACGGGTGAGACTTGGGAATGGTTAGAAGAACAAGAAAAATCGTTTCAAAACCTTAAAAAAATTCTAGTTGACAGACCCATACTGACTAAATATAACCCCTTAGCTGAGATAGAATTGCATACCCATGCCAGTAGAATAGGTATAGGTGGTATGTTAGTGCAACGTTTGAAATCTTATGAGCCTTTTAGACCAGCTTTTGCTTATTACAGCTTTTGCTTATTACAGCCGGCAAACTTCTCCCGAAGAGAGAAACTTTCATGCATACGAGCTTGAGACTTTAGCTGTAGTGTGTTCATTAAGAAAATTTAGGGTTTATCTGCTAGGACATGTATTCAAAATAATAACGGATTGCAGTGCATTGCGCTCAATGTTTACAAAACGGGATTTAATTCCACGAATCGCTCGTTGGTGGCTTCTGTTACAGGAATTTCAATGTAACGTCGAGTATAGACCGGGTTCCAAAATGCAACACGTAGATGCTTTATCGCGAAATCCGGTTATCATTAATGACGAAACTGTTTTAGATCAATATCCTAAAATTATGTCGATAAATAAGGAGCATTGGTTACAGACTTTACAATTAGGCGACTCTGAATTAAACAAAATCCGTGATATACTCATAACTGATTTAGATAATAATGGATTAAATTATTTAAAAGCTAATTACATCATTAAAGATAACAAACTTTATAGGTATTTAAATGGTGATAAAAGTAAATTACGGTGGGTAGTACCTAAAGGGGCGAGATGGCAAATTTGTCGCCTTAATCACGATGAAATTGGTCATTTTGGGGTAGAAAAGACTCTAAAACGTATACGAGAACTTTACTGGTTCCCTAAAATGTCGAGATTTGTAAAAAAGTATGTTGACGCATGTATAGAGTGTGCATATTCCAAGAAAGATTCTTGTAAACAAGGCTATTTACATCTAATTCCAAAAATAGAAATACCTTTTCATACTTTACACATTGACCACTTGGGGCCATTTGTTAAATCAAAAAGAGGATATTCTTATTTGTTAATTGTTATAGACGCGTTCACAAAATTTATATTTATTAGACCAATACGTAATACCAAATCGACAACAACTATTAAAGAATTAAACGATATATTTTATACGTTTCGTAATCCTGATCGACTAATCAGCGATCGGGGAACATGTTTCACGTCAAATATTTTTAAACGATTTTGTCTCGATAAAGGAATTAAGCACATACTTAACGCTGTTGCTAGCCCAAGATCTAATGGGCAAGTTGAAAGATATAACCGTACAATACTGAACTCTTTAACCGCACAAAATTTAAATAAAAATGAAAAAGACTGGGATAATGAAATTGGTAAAATTCAATGGGGATTAAATAATACGAATCAAAAGACTATTGGTAAAACACCGGCGGAAGTTTTATTCGGAACTTGTATGAAAGCGGAGATCGATCCTAGATTGAATGAAATAGTACAAGACACTCATCAACAAACTAATTTAATTTTTTTTTTTTTATTAGCTTCACGCTATATCCCGCACACAGCAGGGTAGGCAGAGGGAACTTAGTGTAAGACACTCCGTTCCCCACTTTCTGCCGAATTTTGGAGGCATTGCGTGTTGAGTGGCAGAACTCAACGCCGCGCTTTGCCTCGAAACCAGAGCGAAGAAATGGAAATATAAATTTAAGTAAATATTTCATCTCCTCGAGTGGGGATCGAACCCACAACCAGTCGGTTTTACAGTCACACTTTGTGCCACTGCGCCACGGCTTGCCTCACTAATTTAAATGATATTCGTAAATATGTAAAAGATAAAATTGAAAATGAACAAACAAAGCAAAAACAATTTTTTGATAAAAATCGCGTTTCTGCTCGCATATACAAAGGTGAATTAGTTAAAATTACTAAAATTAACTTTAATAACGATGGTAAAAGCAAAAAGCTCCTACCATCGTACATAGGGCCCTATAGAGTCGTTGAAGTGCTAGGAAATGATCGTTATAGGCTGGCGGCCATACCCGGACTTACTGGAAGTAAAAATAAGCCGTAGCCGCTGATCGAATGTCACCGTAGGTTCACATAGCTGCTTTAGAAGTAAATAATGACAAAACAGTCAATGACAGTAATACTGATGATTATGACACTGATGAGTAATTTTGATAAAATGTAAAAAATTAAATTAAATTAAATTAAATTAAATTAAATTAGCTTCACGCTATATCCCGCACACAGCAGGGTAGGCAGAGGGAACCTAGTGTTAAGACACTCCGTTCCCCACTTTCTGCCGAATTTTGGAGGCATTGCGTGTTGAGTGGCAGAACTCAACGCCGCACTTTTGCCTCGACACCAGAGCGAAGAAATATATATAATACTGAAGACATTAGATCTGCATTGGAGAATAGGCAGTTAACGGTGCTTATTTTAATTGATTTTAGTAATGCTTTCAATGCAGTAGATCATGAGCTTCTTATTGCTCTGTTATGCAATGCTAATGTATCCAGTACAGCTTTAGAGTGGTTTTCTTCATATCTTCGGGGACGTCAGCAGTCGGTTCGTGTAGGCCAGACTATTTCTGACTGGCATGATGTGACAGCTGGTGTTCCCCAAGGCGGTATTTTATCTCCTCTTCTTTTTTCAATATTTATTAATTCCATCACTTCCATTATAACTTCACAATACCATCTTTACGCTGATGATTTGCAGCTTTATGAGCACTCTAGCGTGGAAGATATTGCTGGGGCTTTAAACTCTTTAAATGCTAACCTCCGTCAAATATCAGTTTGGTCTTCCAAATACGGCATTAATGTTAACCCTGACAAATGTCAGGCCATAATTATCGGTAGTTCGAGACAATTAGCTAAAGTCGAATACCATAAGTTGCCCAACCTAACATACAAAGGCACGATCATAAACTTTACTAAAACCGTCAAAGACCTAGGTGTTATTATTGATAACAAACTAACGTGGGGCAATTACGTTGCTGATATATCGCGAAAGATCTACGCCTCATTGCACTCAATGATGCGCCTAAAGAATTTTTTACCTGTGCAAACGAAAATCCAGTTGATCAATACCCTGCTGCTACCTATCATTGATTACGGTGATGCTTGCTGTTTGGATATGAACAGAGATCTCGTAAACAAGCTCGAGAGGATACTTAATACCTGTATACGCTTCATTTACAACCTGCGCAAGTATGACCGTGTATCATCTTATAGGAGGCAGCTTGGTTGGTTATCGGTTGCCGATCGCAGAAAATGTAGGGTCCTTTCTTTAATTTATTCCATCCTTTCCGATCCCAATTTTCCCACCTACCTGTCTTCTGACTTTTCATACCTTTCCTCTTTCCATGATAAATCCTTGCGTTCCCAGTCAAACCTTCTACTGTCAACACCACATCATACTTCTGGGTACATGTCAGACTCTTTTGCAGTTGCAGGAGTTCGACTTTGGAATGAATTACCCGAGCCTATTCGTAGATCTCCCTCTCGTGAAATTTTCAAACGCCGGGTAAAAGAATCCCTTTTCATAAACTCATAATTTTGTATTTTTTATTCTATCCACTCTTTTATTATTATTATATGTCTTCTTCTACCTGGCATTAGTCCCGGCTTTTGCCAGGGTCTGCCTTCCTACTCAACCTACTCCACTTTGCACGGTCTTTAGCGTCCTCGGTGGTTAGACCATTGGCTCTCATGTCCTGCTTCACGACATCCAACCAGCGCTTCCTTGGGCGTCCGAGAGGTCTCACTCCAGGGACTGATATAGCAAGGCACTTGCATCCGACATAGTTCTTAGGCCGGCGCGTAACGTGACCAAACCATCTCAGGCGACGCTCTTGGAGCTTATCCGCTACGTCACGGACTCCAAGACTACCTCGAATAAATGTGTTGCGTATGCGGTCAGACCGCGTTACGCCGCACATCCACCTCAGCATCTTCATTTCCGTGACGTGAAGCTCCTGAGTGTGCCGAGATAGTGCCGGCCAACATTCGCTGCCGTATAAAAGAACCGGTCGGATGACGCTCTTGTATATCAGACCCTTGAGTTTGGGCGGTATCCTGCGATCGCAGACCACACCAGTGACCTCCCGCCATTTGGCCCAAGCAGCGCTTATCCGGCTATAGACATCGTGATCGATGCCTCCGGACTCGTGCATAACGGATCCAAGGTACCTGAACTTTTCCGACTTAACGGCTGGTTCAGGACCTATAAGGATAGTGCTCGAGTCCGGGCTCCCACAGGCCATGTACTCGGTCTTCGACACATTAAGTTTAAGACCGCCGTTCTCAAGCGTACCCTTCCACAGGTTCACTCTACGCTCCAGCATCAGTCGGTTCTCATCAATGAGTGCTATATCATCGGCATACATCATCAGCCATGGAGGCTGGTCTTGGATGTGAGCCGAGACAGTATCGAGCACCACATTGAATAAGAACGGACTAAGAGCCGAGCCCTGGTGAACCCCTACTGAAATGTGGAAGGGTTTAGTGTCGCCAACAGCAGTCCTAACTATAGAAGCGGAATCGTGGTACATATCTCTGATAATCCCAATATAGGCCTCAGGGATCCCTTTGGATCGCAATGCCCACCAGATACACTGACGAGGCACACAGTCAAAGGCCTTCTGCAGATCTAAAAAGGCCACATGCAGAGCTCTCCTTTTTTCCCTGTATGCCTCCATCAATGTTCTGAGGGCGAAAACGGCGTCCATAGTGCCCGATCCTGGCTGAAATCCATATTGAGACTCAGAGACAGTACACTCGCGGCGGAGCCTGAGGTCGATCATGCGCTCGAAGAGCTTCATGGTATGACTCATAAGCTTAATGCCCCTATAACTACCACAATCTTGAACACTGCCCCTTCCCTTGTAAATAGGGGTAATAAAGCTAAGCCGCCACTGGTGTGGCATCTTTCCAGTGTTCAAGATATGGTTAAAAAGGACAGTAAGTATGAGGACACCAAGAGAGCCCAACGATTTCCACGCTTCGATCGGAATATCGTCAGGTCCCACCGCTTTTCCGTTCTTCATGCGTCGAAGGCAATTACGAGTTTCGTCAAGGGTTATTGGGGCAATAAGTCCGAGGTTAGGGGGTGGGTCGTGATGAAGACTGCATGGGTGCTGAGTATTCAGCAACTCCTGGAAGTAGCTTCTCCACCTCTCCTTCACAGAGTCATGACTACAGAGCAGCGTGCCCTGGGACTCTCTGACGCAAAGACATTTTGCGATATCTTGCGTCGCTTTATCCCGGGAACGTGCCAGCTTGTAAATGAACTTCTGCCCCTCCACAGTTTCAAGTTTATCATACAATGGTGACAAACTCTCACTGCGGGCTCTGGCTACAGCTCTTTTACTGGCATGTTTAGCTACTATGTACTCCAGTCTGTCTTCAGGAGAGTTGGATTGCTGCCACTTCTTAAAGGCATCCTTCTTTTCACGAGTCACCTCCTGCACCTTGTCATTCCACCACCATGTCTCCCTGTCGATGACACGTCCTCCCTTAGAAAGGCCAAGAACTCGCCTGCCTGCCGCAATGATTGCCGACTGAGCTCGATCCCAAGCATCCTGAGCAGTCTCGGTGTTAGTCAAAAGATGATGACTTTTCACCTCTGCCAGGAACTCGGTCTGCATCGGACCATTCAGCAACCACCACTTGATCCGAGGCCTACGTTTCTCGGCTACTTTCTTCTTCGGAGTGACGTTGAAGTCCATGACAAGAAGACGATGTTGGGCCGTTAGGCTTTCGCCTGGAATGACCTTACAGTTAGTTACCCTACCCATATGACACCGTCTGGTCAATAAATAGTCTATTTGAGTTGAGTGGGACCCGCTCTTATACGTGATAAGGTGCTGAGGATTCTTTTGGAAGAACGTATTCACGACGGCCAGATCCGACGCAATACAGGTTCTCAGAATATTTTCTCCCTCTGTATTGCGGAGACCGTGCCCGAAACCCCCGTGAACACGTTCATACGGCTCAGCAGCCTTACCAACGTGACCGTTCAAGTCCCCCCCAACTAAGACCACTTCGGTAGACGGTACAGCAAGTAGCACCTCTTCATACTGCTCCCAGAATGTCTCCTTTTCGGACGCGCTACATCCCGCCTGGGGAGCATAGGCACTGATTAAGTTTGTGGTAACGCCCTCAATCAGTACCTTTACTCGCATCAAGCGGTCGCAGCGACGATCAACTTCAAGGAGCCCATTCTGAAGCTCTTCAGAAAGCACTACCGCCACACCGTTTCTACCGGAAGGTGACCCAGTGTATATAAGCCGGTAACCCTGTCCGATGTTACGGGACTTATTGCCCTTCCAGCGAGTTTCCTGGAGGAAAGCACACTGGACCCGACGTCTCATGAGTACATCTGCGAGTTCCCTGCATCGTCCGGTTAGAGAGCCAATATTCCACGTTGCAAAGCGGAGTTTCCGTCTGGGTACTAGCGTCTTTAGCCGTGCCCGTACTTGACACGGTAGCCCTTGCCCACTTGTCGCAGGTGTAGGGCGATGTGCCTGCGCGTCGTTTTGCGGCGACGCCCTAGCCGTACCCAGTCTTTTCGTTTTTCGTTCCATATTATGGCAAGTTGTGGTTTTTGATGGAGCGATTGCCATCTGACCTCCAAACCCCTTTGTGGGGAGAAACCGTGGGGAGAGGAATAGGACAGATAGAAGTGGGGGAAAGGATAGGCAGAGGGAGAGGGTAGGAAAAGAAGGGGATTGAAAGAAGGGGACACCACTTTTATGGACTGGACGGAGGTTATAACAAGTGGTGGCTCGAGGATCCGGGGTCGCGTACCCGTATGCCCAAGAACAAATAACGGACAGATATTAGTCAGGGCACCCTCTGGATAAACCCTCCTATATTATATGTATATGTATATAATATATGTATATAAGTATAAATATATAATATAGTATATGTATATAATGGCTGTTGTATTTTGTATATATATATATATATATATATATATATATATATATATATATATATATACATTGTGTGTATCATATATATTTAATATTGCATTAGCTTGTATATAATTATATAATATATTTTTGTGTATTTATTACATATATCTATGTAATCAATTTATTGCTATTCTGTTTTTTTTTTTTGCACCTACACATTTTATTCTCCCACATGACTTAGGTTGGCTGGTAGAAAATGCTTTTTAGCGTTAAGCCCGCCTATTGTACATTTTTTTTTATGTATAAAATTTTGTGCAATAAAGAATAAAAAAAAAAAAAAAAAAGAAATGAAAATATAAATTTAAGTAAATATTTCACATCTCCTCGAGTGGGGATCGAACCCACAACCAGTCGGTTTTACAGTCACACTTTGTGCCGCTGCGCTACGACTGGCCTCAAAATAATGATAAAATGTAAGTATTATAAAATGTATCTAGACTATATATAAATTTCGAATTGTTGAACCGGTCAATTGAAAATATATGCATTTTATTTTATTTAATCATTTAAACTGTACTAGAGGTAATAAATGTATGGCGACATGGTCACGTTTCATAAACATTTAATGTTAATATTGTATTAAATAATTGTTTTAAAAGTTAATATATTGTGAAAATGCATAAGTGAATAAGTGCTTAATTTATAGTAAATGTTAATGATGTACGTGATTGTGAGAATGGATGGGTTCACATAAATATAATAATTAGGTTCATTTTTGGATTGAGGAAATATGACCATATGACTCAATATCGAGTTCAACTTAAATGGTTGACCATCAAGCATCGACGCAATTATCATGCACTTATACTTTTATACTCTATCTTGTATCTGCCCTTAACTCCTTCATACCTCAAACATAAATTTACTTTCCTGGGCTCCAACTCTCAGTCTCTCAATCTCCGTTCAAGATATGGCAACGTATTGGAGTTACCATTATGTCGCACCAAGTGCTACAGTGAATCATTCACTGTAAAAACGGTGAAATTATGGAACGAGCTACCCCGGTTCATCAGGCAGTCAACATCAGCTAATATCTTTAAGCGTCGTCTTTAAGAGTTTTATTTATCGCTATAGTCATTGTATCTGTTTTGTGCATATAAAGTTTGTCTAATTGTATCTCTATATAAATGTATGTATGTATGCACTTATATATATATGTATTATATATGTATGTCTGTTTGTATGTATGTATGTATGTATTTATGTATTTATGTATGAATAGTGTATGTATATATATGATATAATAAATAACTGAAATATGTTTATGCAAAGTTATCCGCCAAGAGAGCATTGGCTCTCTTAATATCAGTTTCTATAAATAAAAGGTTGCCTGTAAGAGATCACTTATAGTGATAAGGCCGCCTTTGCACTGTACTAAATTATAAATGTTATCGAATTTATGTTTTATTTTGGTGCAATAAAGTGTTTTTGATTTGATTTTGATTTGATCACTAAAACATAAGAATAAGTTTTGATTGTAACAATTGATCTAGTTACTAATGACGATCGTGAGAATTGATGGGGTCACAATCGTATGGATTTATGATTAAAATGATGAGAATGGATGAGTTCATTAATATTTATAAATAATTGATATTTATGATAATTGATTCAAAGTTTTTAAGTTTATTTGTAAAATAGTTATAAATAATTATTATAAATCTAGCCTCCATGCCGAGTGTTAAGTTTAACTACGTGCATGAGGACATGCACGAAGTCAGGATGGTCGAGTGTTAGGTTTTGTCAAAAAAGAGGGTTGTTGATAAATAAATAATGGTATAAAATCGACCAGTGTTAGGCCTTGTACTAAAAAGGAGGGTAGTTAATAAATAAATAATATATAAAAGCGGTGCACATCGTATTGTGGACGCATTCCCGAAACGGCATCGAGGCTAGATAAAGTACCACTAGTGAAGAAAAAAATCGGAAGGAGTTCATAAGATAAAAATGAGTTTTATTGTATTATTATTTTATACTATGCTAAATGAAAATAAAAAATATATATTACATACATATCTTTAGTGTTGGCTTATTATGACAGTAGTAACAATCCCATATGAAATATGAAATACCATTCTTAATCATGTAAAAATTAAATTATTAACATTTCATTACCATCATTTTCATATAAGGGAATTCTACCTCCAGAATGCAAAGAAACAGTGGACCGTTTATTTTTATATATTTTTTGTAGACAATATTTTTGACTCAATAAGTGGCAGTAAAACTAAAATTTTTCCACCCACACTCAAGTTGGTGCACAACAAAACATGGACGGAAGCAAAAAATATATTTAATTCCAAGAAATTTTTGTAAAGCAGTGGAAAAGTAGAATCTGTCCTTATCGTGTCAAATTCGGTGTAGATACCCAATGGAATTGAAACATTATTAAAAAAATTAAGGGTGTAGTACAATATAAACTCAGTGTGGCTGCAACACCTAAACCAAGATCCTCTTGAATTTTTTTTTGGCGCAGTAAGAAGTGCAACACCAACCCTAGTTGTGTTTAGTTTGTGTTAATATTTGCAACACTTTTAATAAATAATCTTAACAGTGTAACAACCTTAGGTGAAAACTGTGGAAATGACCATTGTCAGTCATTTCAAGTTGTACCGTCCGAAGAGGTAGACGTATTTTTTCCGTTTGTTGCATTTTAATTCGCAAAGTGATATTTAAAGTTAAAATAATCATAAAACTATTGTGTGAGCGCGGTACAGTTAACGTTGTGCAATATTTGTGATAAATACACCGGCTAATGTGCGTTATAATGATTAAATAATTAAGTAAAGTGATAAATGAGTGATTTTAAAAACTGACGGTGATAACATTTGCAAAGATCGATACATACCCTTCCTTTTATTTGCCACCGCTCTACAGCAAGACAAAGCATATTTTTGCAATATATGATAGTTGCAAATTGGCTCTGTGGCGTACTATTGAGACTTAATTAGCCGTACCTTAGTTCAAATTTCAGTGAAATATATCTTCTAATAAAAAGAAAATAAGCTTTTTTAAAATTTTATTTCTAAAACATTATAATTATTCCAACAAATATGGAACTAGAAATGTCGTGGGGATGTTGCAACACGCCTAAGAAAAATGATCAATACACGCAATGTTTGCAATGCAAAAAAGTTTACCACCTTGGCTGTTTGGGAATCGACTCGCATTCAAGTATGCTTACAAATTGGAAGTGTCCTACAATGCTTACAAATTGGAAGTGTCGTACAAATTCGAAAGCTACCGATCTTAATGTAACTAAACGGTCATACAAAAGGCAAACTCTCAGTTCACCGACGTCACCAATAACAAATTAACAAATTACCCATGAGAACATAAGAAATATTGTGAGCGACGCTATTGAGAAACAAATGTCAAATTTTATGATAAGCATTAACAAAACAATAACCAATTCTATTATTACTAACTTTAAAAAACTTGAAAACAAAATTGAAGAATTGCAAACGTCAGTTACCTTCATAAGTAATCAATGTGACGATATGAAGCACAACAATTAAAGCATGACGATGAAGCACTACAAAGTACCGTTAATATTCTACAAAATAAAATTAATATAATGGAACAACAAGCTCGAGCAAATAACATTAAAATTCAATGTGTACCTGATTTACGCCTTTAATCGCAGAAAAACGCCAAAAATGTGTAAAATAGCACGATATTAATATGAATCTTAAAAATAATTATATACACACGCAAAAGGCAAAAGGCAATTTTATTTTTATAATTTTTCAAAATCTATCAAACGGATTTAAACAAATTTGGCGTCAACAGATCGGGCTCGTGCAGGCCTACGATCTGATATATGTCAAGTCCGAGTGGGATGGGATTTACGCGTTTAATCGCAGAAAAACGCCAAAAAATGTGTAAAATAGCACGATATTTTTTTTTTTTTTTTTTAAATAAACAACATCCACGGGCGCAGTATGCCCGTGCCTTTTTTATATGATACTTTATTAAAAATTTCCGGCGTTTTTCAACAAATCGGGATTTTATTTAAACTATGTACTTAAAACTAAGGTGAGAATCCACACTGATTTTATTTTTTATTTTTTTTTTTTTTTTTTTTTTTTTTTTTTCCTTATTATTAATATCTATGTTGTTAGTATATTCTATCAATATTGTGCAATATAAAACTATACTATATGTTTACAATTATATTTGTGGTTAGGTATGTAATATATGCTTACAGTTAAACAGGTTCGTATTTTTATCTAGTTAGGATTACATTAAGGATTACATATCTTTATTATTTATTATTTATTATTATAATTATTATAATCTTTTTTTTTTTTTTTTTTTTTTCGATTGTTATTATGGTAGTGCGTAGAGTATACTATGTTTACCTTATTGGACTATAAATTACATGCTAATATATATGGACAATAATTTTACTTTTACATGTTTTGGCTATGGAGCCTTGTCACCAGGGACTCCATAACCGTGTTGTCCCGCGATGTCATAGACATGCGAAGGTTGTGTTCCAAGATTTTCCTCGCTGAGGCCCCCTCCGCTCGGCCGATGAAATTGCCGATGGCGTCACCACCGTCGTCGGAGTAATAGACACAGGTGTTGGTGTGTCTCGTTACTGCAACGACTGCGTGAGGAATGCTTTCATGGATGCGGATCCTCGCGCCTCTGATTCGTACGATGATGACATGCCTTCTGGTTTGTCCTTGCGCCTCGTGGATGGTTAGGACGCGCGACGATGCTCCGGTACCGTACCCCTGATCCATGAGAATTCTCTTTTCCTCCTGCGTATGGACCAGGTATAGGGTATCCGTGCAGCTAGGTGGTATTTGCGCATCTGTGAACCTTTCCCTTTTGAGGGAGTGGATGATGGGGCTCGAGGAGTAGATATAGTCGTACACTTCGGCGATGGCAAAGGCGACATCCATTGGGCTCCGGTGCGTACATGACAACTCGCTTGTGATGTTGGTCGTCAGGTTTGGTCGGCAGTACCTTAGATCGAACAGGTTGTTTCTGTCGATATAAGGCAACTGGTTGATGTCTCCGATGAGGGTGACCTCCTCCGCTGCTGACAGTCTTGCTGCCATAACAATGGCCCCGAAGTGGCACATGAGGGCTTCGTCCACCGTTAGTCGGTTTATTACGATGCCCTCTTTAAAGCCGTTTACTAATACCGAGGCCATTGTGCGCACCCTTTTCCTTACTCTGTCTCCAAAGCGGTGCGCCAGCTTCTCTTCAAGGTCTTTGGCGGCTTCGACTGTGGTGGTCACTACTACTTCTGCTTCCTCATCGAAGTTTCTGACTATGTGAGTCGTCTTTCCGCATCCAGGGACTCCATTTACCCATTTCAGTTTTGGCAGTTTCCAGGTGCCAAGGGCGACGCCTGGCCCAGGATCGCTTGAGATGGCACGCGCCATGTCAAGTATCCGGTCGTCCAGCATGACCCTCGTGCACCTGGCCACTACCACTACTGGGTCACTCGATGGTGTGTTAAATTTAGGAGGGCCAGCTCCTCGTTGCTCGTCTTCGACCAGGCCCACGAAGCCTTTGGTGTTGTTATATGCGGCCATATACTGTCCCGACATTTTCCCTTTTAGGATTTTGGAGCTGTCGTTGTCGTATACCGCCGCATCGGCTTCTTCGAGTTCCACCTCCAGCAGCTTTGTGTTGCCTCTCTGGTAGGTCTGCATGATCTTATTGCAGGTGGCTAGGTTAGCGTCTCGGGTCGCCTTTGTGATAGCCAGGAACTCGATGTACGCATTAATTGCGTGTTCGCGTGGGGTGTTGGCTGGTTGAAGTTCGGGTGGTGGGATTTTCCCTCTGCCGAGTGCCAGCAGGTCCGCGTGATGTCCTTCTGGGTTCCTCTGTTGGTTGGTTCCCAAGAAGGCTTTGATCGCCTTCTCCTGGCTGCTGGGTCGATTCGGCGAGAGGGGGCTAGCATGTGGTGGAGGAGTGGTGATTTTTGGAGTGACCATTCTGAGCATGGCTGTCGCTATTGGCGTCGCCGAGGTATTGTGTGTTGGTGTAGTTTTATTGTCTTGTTTGCGCATTTGGGTTAATTTTTGTTGGAGTCGCTCGGATCCGCTGGGCCGGGGTGTTTTAGTGGCAGGTGATCCTTCTCCGGGGGAGGAGTGGTGGTTCCGAGCTTTCAAAAAGCTCAGGTCCTCTCCCCTATTTTCATAGATGGTTAAGCTGTGGTTTTTTGAGGCAATGACGCATCCGTGGTAGTCCACCACGGCGGCTAATTAATAGCACGATATTAATATAAATCTTAAAAATAATTATATACACACGCGAAAGGCAATTTTATTTTTATAATTTCAACAGATCGGGCTCGTGCAGGCCTACGATCTGATATATGTCAAGTTCGAGTGGGATGGGATTTACGCGTTTAATCGCAGAAAAACGCCAAAAAATGTGTAAAATAGCACGATATTAATATACATATTAAAAATAATTATATACACAGTCAGAGCCAACTCGACCCTACGATATAAAATAAAAATACACTAAATCTATTGACAAACATTTTTTGAAAAAACAAATTGTATGAAATTTTTATATGAAAATTTTGAAACTAAAATATTAAGATAACGATATATATAAATGTTATGATTAAATTTATACGTATTGAGACACAAATGCCTAATATTATTAACATACGACAGGTTTTAGTTGGCTTATTGAACGTTAAAACCCTACAAATTTTTACAAGTCGAAAACACTTAGGTGGATTTCGACAAAAGGCAATTTAATTTTTACAATTTTTCAAAATCTATCAAACGTATTTACACAAATTTGGCGTCAACAGATCGGGCTCGTGAAGGCCTACGGTCTGATATATGTCACGTCCGAGTGGGATGGGATTTACGCCTTTAATCGCAGAAAAACGCCAAAAAATGTGTAAAATAGCATGATATTAATATAAATCTTAAAAATAATTATATACACACGCAAAAGGCAAAAGGCAATTTTATTTTTATAATTTTTCAAAATCTATCAAGCAGATTTAAACAAATTTGGCGTCAACAGATCGGGTTCGTGCAGGCCTAAGATCTGATATATGTCAAGTCCGAGTGGGATGGGATTTACGCGTTTAATCGCAGAAAAACGCCAAAAAATGTGTAAAATAGCACGATATTAATATACATCTTACAAATAATTATATACACACGCAGAGCCAACTCGACCCTACGATATAGAATAAAAATACACTAAATCTATTGACAATCATTTTTTGAAGAAAGAAATTGTATGAAATTTTTATATGAAAATTTTTGAAACTAAAATATTAAGATATCGATATATATAAATGTTATAATTAAATTTACACTTATTTACTAACAAGGCGATACGTATTGAGACACAAATGCCTAATATTATGAACATACGACAAGTTTTAGTTGGCTTATTGAACGTTAAATCCCTACAAAGTTTTACAAGTCGAAAACACTTAGGTGGATTTCGACAAAAGGCAATTAAATTTTTACAATTTTTCAAAATCCATCAAACGGATTTAAACAAATTTGGCGTCAACAGATCGTGCTCGTGCAGGCCTACGATCTGATGTATGTCAAGTCCGAGTGGGATAGGATTTACGCGTTAAATCGCAGGAAAACGCCAAAAAATGTGTAAAATAGCACGATATTAATATACATCTTAAAAATAATTATGTACACACGCAAAAGGCCAAAGGCAATTTAATTTTTACAATTTTTCAAAATCTATCAAACGTATTTACACACATTTGGCGTCAACAGATCGGGCTCGTGAAGGCCTACGATCTGATATATGTCACGTCCGAGTGGAATGGGATTTACGCCTTTAATCGCAGAAAAACGCCAAAAAATGTGTAAAATAGCATGATATTAATATAAATCTTAAAAATAATTATATACACACGCAGAGCCAACTCGACCCTACGATATAGAATAAAAATACACTAAATCTATTGACAATCATTTTTTGAAAAAAAAATTGTATGAAATTTTTATATGAAAATTTTTGAAATTAAAATATTAAGATATCGATATATATAAATGTTATAATTAAATTAACACTTATTTACTAACAAGGCGATACGTATTGAGACACAAATGCCTAATATTATGAACATACGACAAGTTTTAGTTGGCTTATTGAACGTTAAATCCCTACAAAGTTTTACAAGTCGAAAACACTTAGGTGGATTTCGACAAAAGGCAATTAAATTTTTACAATTTTTCAAAATCCATCAAACGGATTTAAAAGAAATTTGGCGTCAACAGATCGGGCTCGTGCAGGCCTACGATCTGATATATGTCACGTCCGAGTGGGATGGGATTTACGCGTTTAATCGCAGAAAAACGCCAAAAAATGTGTAAAATAGCACGATATTAATATACATCTTACAAATAATTATATACACACGCAGAGCCAACTCGACCCTACGATATAGAATAAAAATACACTAAATCTATTGACAAACATTTTTTGAAGAAAAAAATTGTATGAAATTTTTATATGAAAATTTTGAAACTAAAATATTAAGATAACGATATATATAAATGTTATGATTAAATTTATACGTATTGAGACACAAATGCCTAATATTATTAACATACGACAAGTTTTAGTTGGCTTATTGAACGTTAAATCCCTACAAATTTTTACAAGTCGAAAACACTTAGGTGGATTTCGACAAAAGGCAATTTAATTTTTACAATTTTTCAAAATCTATCAAACGTATTTACACAAATTTGGCGTCAACAGATCGGGCTCGTAAAGGCCTACGATCTGATATATGTCACGTACGAGTGGGATGGGATTTACGCGTTTAATTACAGAAAAACGCCAAAAAATGTGTAAAATAGCACGATATTAATATACATCTTAAAAATAATTATGTACACACGCAAAAGGCCAAAGGCAATTTTATTTTTATAATTTTTCAAAATCTATCAATCGGATTTAAACAAATTTGGCGTCAACAGATCGGGCTCATGCAGGCCTACGATCTGATATATGTCAAGTCCGAGTGGGATGGGATTTACGCGTTTAATCGCAGAAAAACGCCAAAAAATGTGTAAAATAGCACGATATTAATATACATCTTAAAAACAATTATATACACAGTCAGAGCCAACTCGACCCTACGATATAAAATAAAAATACACTAAATCTATTGACAAACATTTTTTGAAGAAAAAAATTGTATGAATATTTTATATGAAAATTTTGAAACTAAAATATAAAGATAACGATATATAGAAATGTTATGATTAAATTTACACTTATTTACTAACAAGGCGATACGTATTGAGACACAAATGCCTAATATTATGAACATACGACAAGTTTTAGTTGGCTTATTGAACGTTAAATCCCTACAAAGTTTTACAAGTCGAAAACACTTAGGTGGATTTCGACAAAAGGCAATTAAATTTTTACAATTTTTCAAAATCCATCAAACGGATTTAACCAAATTTGGCGTCAACAGATCATGCTCGTGCAGGCCTACGATCTGATGTATGTCAAGTCCGAGTGGGATAGGATTTACGCGTTAAATCGCAGGAAAACGCCAAAAAATGTGTAAAATAGCACGATATTAATATACATCTTAAAAATAATTATGTACACACGCAAAAGGCCAAAGGCAATTTAATTTTTACAATTTTTCAAAATCTATCAAACGTATTTACACAAATTTGGCGTCAACAGATCGGGCTCGTGAAGGCCTACGATCTGATATATGTCACGTCCGAGTGGGATGGGATTTACGCCTTTAATCGCAGAAAAACGCCAAAAAATGTGTAAAATAGCATGATATTAATATAAATCTTAAAAATAATTATATACACACGCAGAGCCAACTCGACCCTACGATATAGAATAAAAATACACTAAATCTATTGACAATCATTTTTTGAAGAAAAAAATTGTATGAAATTTTTATATGAAAATTTTTGAAACTAAAATATTAAGATATCGATATATATAAATGTTATAATTAAATTTACACTTATTTACTAACAAGGCGATACGTATTGAGACACAAATGCCTAATATTATGAACATACGACAAGTTTTAGTTGGCTTATTGAACGTTAAATCCCTACAAAGTTTTACAAGTCGAAAACACTTAGGTGGATTTCGACAAAAGGCAATTAAATTTTTACAATTTTTCAAAATCCATCAAACGGATTTAAACAAATTTGGCGTCAACAGATCATGCTCGTGCAGGCCTACGATCTGATGTATGTCAAGTCCGAGTGGGATAGGATTTACGCGTTAAATCGCAGGAAAACGCCATAAAATGTGTAAAATAGCACGATATTAATATACATCTTAAAAATAATTATGTACACACGCAAAAGGCCAAAGGCAATTTTATTTTTATAATTTTTCAAAATCTATCAAACGGATTTAAACAAATTTGGCGTCAACAGATCGGGCTCGTGCAGGCCTACGATCTGATATATGTCAAGTCCGAGTGGGATGGGATTTACGCGTTTAATCGCAGAAAAACGCCAAAAAATGTGTAAAATAGCACGATATTAATATACATCTTAAAAACAATTATATACACAGTCAGAGCCAACTCGACCCTACGATATAAAATAAAAATACACTAAATCTATTGACAAACATTTTTTGAAAAAACAAATTGTATGAAATTTTTATATGAAAATTTTGAAACTAAAATATTAAGATAACGATATATATAAATGTTATGATTCAATTTATACGTATTGAGACACAAATGCCTAATATTATTAACATACGACAAGTTTTAGTTGGCTTATTGAACGTTAAATCCCTACAAATTTTTACAAGTCGAAAACACTTAGGTGGATTTCGACAAAAGGCAATTTAATTTTTACAATTTTTCAAAATCTATCAAACGTATTTACACAAATTTGGCGTCAACAGATCGGGCTCGTGAAGGCCTACGGTCTGATATATGTCACGTCCGAGTGGGATGGGATTTACGCCTTTAATCGCAGAAAAACGCCAAAAAATGTGTAAAATAGCATGATATTAATATAAATCTTAAAAATAATTATATACACACGCAAAAGGCAAAACTCTCGCTTTGAATTAATATTATTTTAGATCTATCGTCCTTCCTGACAAAAACTTTTCCAAAAGCTGTCCAGCAAAACTTGAACTTTTTTGATTTTACCAGATCCCGTGCCAAGAAAAATAAACGCGAGCCTTTTGCAGTTAGCTGCTCTGATATAAACACGGGCACATCTCCATTATTAGTAAAACCTAAGTGTTTTGTTTGTAATTTACATTTATTTTTTATATTGAAATCCTTAACCTTTCTAAGCAAATTTGTTCTCATTAATGTAGAGGAGAGTTCGAGCACTATTGGAGGACTTTTTTCAGACTCCTTTCTGCTTCGTAATCTGTAGATATCTGTAATGTCTCGCGTATTCAAGTCTAACTTTATAGTACTACCTAAGCTCGCAACTATATTTAACAAATCTTCTTGATTTTCGTGTAGTTTTCGTGGGACATTTTTTATTTCGATACAAGATTTTCGTGAGTGTCTTTGTAAGTCCTCAATTCTGTCTTCTAAGATGATTATATGTTCACGATCCAGCTTAGTTTGGAGTTCAAGGCGCTCAATTTTTTTACAAAATTCTTCGTTTTAAGACGTGAGTAAGGACATTTGTGTTTCAATTTTAATGTTAGTTTCTTGAATGCTTTTTAAGTTGGTAGTTATTTCATCAAAAACTATTTTTTGTGCACTGATGAGCAATGTAAGAGATTTTATTTCATCCTTAAGGCTGGAATATTCTGAAGGTGGCGAGTCCTGTTTTCTAAGACGTTTGTTACGATGAAAAACATATGGAGGTGATGTTTCAGTTTTTTTACCAAGTAACTCAGAGTCAGATCCATAGTTGACGATCGTGTTTTGGTGCAATTTTGGTCCAGAAGCTTCATTCATTGGGGGAGTACGTTGTACTGACATTTTTTCCAATTATATATTTTAAAACGTGGTTTTTGTGCTAGAAGTTTGTTTGACGTATTTGTAAAATCGCGTCGTAATATAATGTGGTCTCACTCACCAAACCCCCGGGAGGAGCTTCTAATATCCGATTATGCAGCGTGCGAGCAGTAAGGTCAGATGACCTTGTCACCGGTCGATGCAAAAGTGAAAGGCACATTTGCTAACCAGTTGTGCGAGACACTGGCGGCTATGGTAACTCTCGTAAGCGAAGGGTCATAAACACTGGTCACAGCAAATGAATTATCTTAGACACGTCTAAACTCAACGGCAGTCAGGCGAAGAAGGAACGTATTGAGACACAAATGTCTAATATTATTAACATACGACAAGTTTTAGTTGGCTTATTGAACGTTACATCCCTACAAATTTTTACAAATCGAAAACACTTAGGTGGATTTCGACAAAAGGCAATTTAATTTTTACAATTTTTCAAAATCTATCAAACGTATTTACACAAATTTGGCGTCAACAGATCGGGCTCGTGAAGGCCTACGATCTGATATATGTCACGTCCGAGTGGGATGGGATTTACGCCTTTAATCGCAGAAAAACGCCAAAAAATGTGTAAAATAGCACGATATTAATATACATCTTAAAAACAATTATATACACAGTCAGAGCCAACTCGACCCTACGATATAAAATAAAAATACACTAAATCTATTGACAAACATTTTTTGAAAAAACAAATTGTATGAAATTTTTATATGAAAATTTTGAAACTAAAATATTAAGATAACGATATATATAAATGTTATGATTCAATTTATACGTATTGAGACACAAATGCCTAATATTATTAACATACGACAAGTTTTAGTTGGCTTATTGAACGTTAAATCCCTACAAATTTTTACAAGTCGAAAACACTTAGGTGGATTTCGACAAAAGGCAATTTAATTTTTACAATTTTTCAAAATCTATCAAACGTATTTACACAAATTTGGCGTCAACAGATCGGGCTCGTGAAGGCCTACGGTCTGATATATGTCACGTCCGAGTGGGATGGGATTTACGCCTTTAATCGCAGAAAAACGCCAAAAAATGTGTAAAATAGCATGATATTAATATAAATCTTAAAAATAATTATATACACACGCAAAAGGCAAAACTCTCGCTTTGAATTAATATTATTTTAGATCTATCGTCCTTCCTGACAAAAACTTTTCCAAAAGCTGTCCAGCAAAACTTGAACTTTTTTGATTTTACCAGATCCCGTGCCAAGAAAAATAAACGCGAGCCTTTTGCAGTTAGCTGCTCTGATATAAACACGGGCACATCTCCATTATTAGTAAAACCTAAGTGTTTTGTTTGTAATTTACATTTATTTTTTATATTGAAATCCTTAACCTTTCTAAGCAAATTTGTTCTCATTAATGTAGAGGAGAGTTCGAGCACTATTGGAGGACTTTTTTCAGACTCCTTTCTGCTTCGTAATCTGTAGATATCTGTAATGTCTCGCGTATTCAAGTCTAACTTTATAGTACTACCTAAGCTCGCAACTATATTTAACAAATCTTCTTGATTTTCGTGTAGTTTTCGTGGGACATTTTTTATTTCGATACAAGATTTTCGTGAGTGTCTTTGTAAGTCCTCAATTCTGTCTTCTAAGATGATTATATGTTCACGATCCAGCTTAGTTTGGAGTTCAAGGCGCTCAATTTTTTTACAAAATTCTTCGTTTTAAGACGTGAGTAAGGACATTTGTGTTTCAATTTTAATGTTAGTTTCTTGAATGCTTTTTAAGTTGGTAGTTATTTCATCAAAAACTATTTTTTGTGCACTGATGAGCAATGTAAGAGATTTTATTTCATCCTTAAGGCTGGAATATTCTGAAGGTGGCGAGTCCTGTTTTCTAAGACGTTTGTTACGATGAAAAACATATGGAGGTGATGTTTCAGTTTTTTTACCAAGTAACTCAGAGTCAGATCCATAGTTGACGATCGTGTTTTGGTGCAATTTTGGTCCAGAAGCTTCATTCATTGGGGGAGTACGTTGTACTGACATTTTTTCCAATTATATATTTTAAAACGTGGTTTTTGTGCTAGAAGTTTGTTTGACGTATTTGTAAAATCGCGTCGTAATATAATGTGGTCTCACTCACCAAACCCCCGGGAGGAGCTTCTAATATCCGATTATGCAGCGTGCGAGCAGTAAGGTCAGATGACCTTGTCACCGGTCGATGCAAAAGTGAAAGGCACATTTGCTAACCAGTTGTGCGAGACACTGGCGGCTATGGTAACTCTCGTAAGCGAAGGGTCATAAACACTGGTCACAGCAAATGAATTATCTTAGACACGTCTAAACTCAACGGCAGTCAGGCGAAGAAGGAACGTATTGAGACACAAATGTCTAATATTATTAACATACGACAAGTTTTAGTTGGCTTATTGAACGTTACATCCCTACAAATTTTTACAAATCGAAAACACTTAGGTGGATTTCGACAAAAGGCAATTTAATTTTTACAATTTTTCAAAATCTATCAAACGTATTTACACAAATTTGGCGTCAACAGATCGGGCTCGTGAAGGCCTACGATCTGATATATGTCACGTCCGAGTGGGATGGGATTTACGCCTTTAATCGCAGAAAAAACGCCAAAAAATGTGTAAAATAGCACGATATTAATATACATCTTAAAAACAATTATATACACAGTCAGAGCCAACTCGACCCTACGATATAAAATAAAAATACACTAAATCTATTGACAAACATTTTTTGAAAAAACAAATTGTATGAAATTTTTATATGAAAATTTTGAAACTAAAATATTAAGATAACGATATATATAAATGTTATGATTAAATTTATACGTATTGAGACACAAATGCCTAATATTATTAACATACGACAAGTTTTAGTTGGCTTATTGAACGTTAAATCCCTACAAATTTTTACAAATCGAAAACACTTAGGTGGATTTCGACAAAAGGCAATTTAATTTTTACAATTTTTCAAAATCTATCAAACGTATTTACACAAATTTGGCGTCAACAGATCGGGCTCGTGAAGGCCTACGATCTGATATATGTCACGTCCGAGTGGGATGGGATTTACGCCTTTAATCGCAGAAAAACGCCAAAAAATGTGTAAAATAGCATGATATTAATATAAATCTTAAAATTAATTATATACACACGCAGAGCCAACTCGACCCTACGATATAGAATAAAAATACACTAAATCTATTGACAATCATTTTTTGAAGAAAAAAATTGTATGAAATTTTTATATGAAAATTTTTGAAACTAAAATATTAAGATATCGATATATATAAATGTTATAATTAAATTTACACTTATTTACTAACAAGGCGATACGTATTGAGACACAAATGCCTAATATTATGAACATACGACAAGTTTTAGTTGGCTTATTGAACGTTAAATCCCTACAAATTTTTACAAGTCGAAAACACTTAGGTGGATTTCGACAAAAGGCAATTAAATTTTTACAATTTTTCAAAATCTATCAAACGGATTTAAACAAATTTGGCGTCAACGGATTGGGCTCGTGCAGATCTACGATTTGATATATGTCACGTCCGAGTGGGATGGGATTTACGCGTTTAATCGCAGAAAAACGCCAAAAAATGTGTAAAATAGTACGATATTAATATACATCTTAAAAATAATTATGTACACACGCAAAAGGCAAAAGGCAATTTAATTTTTACAATTTTTCAAAATCTATCAAACGTATTTACACAAATTTGGCGTCAACAGATCGGGCTCGTGCAGGCCTACGATCTGATATATGTCAAGTCCGAGTGGGATGGGATTTACGCGTTTAATCGCAGAAAAACGCCAAAAAATGTGTAAAATAGCACGATATTAATATACATCTTAAAAACAATTATATACACAGTCAGAGCCAACTCGACCCTACGATATAAAATAAAAATACACTAAATCTATTGACAAACATTTTTTGAAAAAACAAATTGTATGAAATTTTTATATGAAAATTTTGAAACTAAAATATTAAGATAACGATATATATAAATGTTATGATTAAATTTATACGTATTGAGACACAAATGCCTAATATTATTAACATACGACAAGTTTTAGTTGGCTTATTGAACGTTAAATCCCTACAAATTTTTACAAGTCGAAAATACTTAGGTGGATTTCGACAAAAGGCAATTTAATTTTTACAATTTTTCAAAATCTATCAAATGTATTTACACAAATTTGACGTCAACAGATCGGGCTCGTGCAGGCCTACGATCTGATATATGTCAAGTCCCAGTGGGATGGGATTTACGCGTTTAATCGCAGAAAAACGCCAAAAAATGTGTAAAATAGCACGATATTAATATACATCTTAAAAATAATTATATACACACGCAGAGCCAACTCGACCCTACGATATAAAATAAAAATACACTAAATCTATTGACAAACATTTTTTGAAGAAAAAAATTGTATGAAATTTTTATATGAAAATTTTGAAACTAAAATATCAAGATAACGATATATATAAATGTTATGATTAAATTTACACTTATTTACTAACGAGGCGATACGTATTGAGAGACAAATGCCTAATATAATTAACACACGACAAGTTTTAGTTGGCTTATTGAACGTTAAATCCATACAAATTTTTACAAGTCGAAAACACTTAGGTGGATTTCGACAAAAGGCAATTTAATTTTTACAATTTTTCAAAATCTATCAAACGTATTTACACAAATTTGGCGTCAACAGATCGGGTTCGTGCAGGCCTAAGATCTGATATATGTCAAGTCCGAGTGGGATGGGATGTACGCGTTTAATCGCAGAAAAACGCCAAAAAATGTGTAAAATAGCACGATATTAATATACATCTTAAAAATAATTATATACACACGCAGAGCCAACTCGACCCTACGATATAGAATAAAAATACACTAAATCTATTGACAATCATTTTTTGAAGAAAAAAATTGTATGAAATTTTTATATGAAAATTTTTGAAACTAAAATATTAAGATATCGATATATATAAATGTTATAATTAAATTTACACTTATTTACTAACAAGGCGATACGTATTGAGACACAAATGCCTAATATTATGAACATACGACAGGTTTTAGTTGGCTGGGGTGCTACGTCGGTTACCTCCTCGTGGTGCACCCTGGGCAACGGGACGGACAGCAGCATCACAGTCGTGGTGCTGCTGCTCGTCCCGGCTAATAAACCGACACGCGGGAATGCGCTCCGGCGCTCTGTATCGTAAGAGTTGTCCTGTGAGCGCATTGTAGAGGGGGACCCTTTTGGTGGCTCTGCGCTAATGCCCTAGGTCATCGTGGAGGTAGGGCGGGTTCGGCGTGCGCTTACCCCGCCGTCGGACAGAGCGAGGCTCGCCGTCCTCATCGTAATTTCGTGCGTGGTGTCTGTGGTCATGTCTCGCGGCCACGTACGGGACCGAGGGTCTTGCCTTCACCGGCCGGACCGTGAGGAAGACAACCTCTATAAAAATTACCCCAATCCAAGCGGCGACGCAGCGTGAGGGATGAATGGCTGATGGGTGGTTCAGTCGTTACTGCTATCCCCGGCCGGGCAGAGGCCAATGTCCGGGTCGGGTTACGGGGCTGGGGCGGCTATTTGGTCGTCCTGGCTCGGGGCTTACCCAGGTACAGGGGGCACTACCTGGGTGGACCGTCTTTTCCCCCATACTCGTGGGATTCAAAATGGATGATTCACAAATTTTTTCGTTAGGTTTAAGTTGTTTGTCGGATAGTCAGGCTGTTGTCGATCCTGATGACGGTCTGCCATTAGGGAATAGGAGCTCACAGGTATCCGGGCCTGCGAGTGTTAAAGTAGTGACCGATGGATGCGCAGGGGTAGGCGACCAGGCTTCTGTAGTGGATATGAATACTGGAAGCGTTGAAAATCGGTCGCGTGTTACGTCTTCTGTTAAGAAACGTCCAGTATGCCAGACGTCAGACGAGGAAAGCATGCCGGCTCCCAAGTTGCCAACTTCGAGGAGGGGTCGGCAGACACCGAGAGGGGCGAGTGCTTCGCAGCCGCGGAGGGGTAAGCACGGACGGCTTGTGCGCTCCAATACCACGGCGGCTAGCGAAGGAGAAAGTGACATGGGTGTCACTACAGAGGATCCTGGCGATGGCGGTGAAAGTGGTGCCTCGCTTGGGAGCTCAAAGGCGGAGCTCAGCGCCGCTAAGAGGGAGCAGCGCAAAGCCGTTGCGGCCGACGAAGTGTCGGAAATGGCCCGGCGCGCTCGAGAGCGACGAGCGGCTCTTGCGGCGGAAGGAGGAGAGCCATCTGCGATGGCCTTGAGCCAGTTGGCTCTGGATGGGGCGGACTTAGTCCTTAAAGTTGCCACCAAGTCAGGAAGCCTGAAGGGCACGTTCATCCGTGGCTTAAAGGAGGCTGCCGCGGATATCAGGGAAGCAGTTGACATCCTCCTCAACAGAACGGCCTCGGACGAGGTCGCAAAGTTACAGGAGGAAAACAGTCGTCTTCGAAATGACCTGGAGGACCTCCGGCGGCAAGTCACTGCGCTAAGTGAGCAACAGCAGCGATGTACGTCCACCGATGCTGCACCAGTAATGGTGCCGACTGCCGCTTCACAACCGGCAAGCCCTCGTACCGACGAAGAGGTCGAGCGCATTATCCGACTCTGCATGCTCAAGTGCGGAAACATGGTCGATGTTAAGCTAGAGGCGAATCGTCGTCGTCTCCCGGCGGAAATACTCCGTCCGCCTTTGGCGGCTGACACGCGGAGGACCGAGCAGGCGCCAAGACTTCCATCTCAAAAGGGGAAGCCCATGGAGAGTAACAAGGAACCCTCAGAGGGAGCTCCTCCGAGCGACCATCCCACGACTGCCGGGTCTACGGGTGAGACCTGGGTGAAAGTTGTGGGTCGCAAGAAGGCCCGCAAAGCCACCAAGAAGGCCGCTGTAAATACAGGTACATCCGGTGGAACCGTAAAGATGATATCGCAGCCTGTGAGGCGGACTGCTAAAGGCGGTCGCAAAAGACCAACGATACATGCCCCACGTTCCGAAGCTGTGACGCTCACGCTACAGCCCGGAGCTGTGGAGCGGGGCGTAACATACCAATCGATCATTGCCGAGGCCAAGGCCAAGATCAAATTATCAGATCTTGGCCTCCAATCCGTCACCCTTAGGCAGGCCGCCACGGGTGCGCGGTTGTTCGAGTTAGCTGGTGCTGCGAGCGACAGTGCCGAAAAGGCGGACGCTTTGGCCGCCAAGATGAGGGAGGTCCTCAACCCTGAGGACGTCCGGGTCTCCAGGCCAATAAAAACCGCAGAGGTGCGGATTGCTGGTTTAGATGACTCTGTGACATCTGAGGAGGTGGTAGCGGCCGTTGCTCGAAGCGGAGAGTGTCTGCCGGACAAGGTACGGACGGGCGACATACGCGCTGACGCCTCCGGACTCGGCGTAGTCTGGGTTCGGTGCCCTGTAGCGTCGGCGAAGAAGATAGCCGATAGTGGCAGATTGCTGGTTGGCTGGGTTGCAGCGAGAGTGAAACTCCTACAGCCCCGGGCTTTGCGATGCTTCCGGTGCCTGGAGAAGGGGCACGTCCGGGCAAAGTGTACCGCCGAGATTGACCGTAGTGATCTTTGTTATCGCTGCGGTCAGCCCGGTCACAAAGCGGCTCAGTGTTCCGCGGCACTCAACTGCAGCTTATGTTCGGCTGCGGGGAAGCCTGCCGAACACAAAGTGGGTGAAGGGGCCTGTGGCGCGACTGCCAGCAAGGCCATGAATAAAAAGAAGAGGAGATCTAAACCCGCCGGGGAAACCTCGTCACCCCCGCAGGCTAGTAGCTCCGCGGCCGACTCCCGGCCAATGGCTGTTGCCGAGGGAATGGAATGCCAATAATGGCACAATTTCATTTTCTCCAGGGCAACATCAACCACTGTGCCAGAGCTCAGGATCTCCTACTCCAGAGCATGGCAGAGTGGTCGATTCACGTGGCTGTGGTCGCCGAACCGTACTTTGTTCCCGTCCGTGACAACTGGCTGGGATGCGCTGACGGTTTGGTTGCCATTATCGGCGAGGCTCTGATCGAGCCATCTCGGGGCCGCGGCTGGGTGGCTGCGGTCTCAGGCGCCATTGTCGTTGTGGGGGCTTATTTCTCTCCCAACAAAAATCTCGCCGATTTTGAGGGTTTCCTTGTCGAGTTGGGCACCGTCGTGGGCCGCTATCACCCTCGTCCCGTTTTGGTGCTCGGTGATTTTAACGCCAAGTCATTGGCGTGGGGATCTCCGGTCACTGACCCTCGGGGCGAGGTGCTAGAAGAGTGGGCGGTGACGACTGGCCTAGTCGTCCTGAATCGGGGCTCGGAATACACGTGCGTGCGGCAGCGGGGTGGGTCGATAGTGGATGTCTCGTTCGCTAGTCCCTCTGTTGCAAGCCGAGTCCGCGACTGGCGTGTCGCCGTGGAGGTGGAGACGCTCTCGGACCATCGGTATATCCGGTTTGACGTCTCTGCCCAAACCGCCAACGGCCACCGTCCAATAACCCCAATTAATGATGGACCGCGTTGGGCACTTAAGCGCATCGACAGGGAACTACTTGAGGAAGCTGCCTTAGTCCAGTCCTGGGTCTGGGAGTCGATGGACGGCCCCGTCGACGTCGAGGCGGTGGCGCTGTGGTTTCGCGGAGCGATGATGCGGATCTGTGATGCGTCCATGCCCCGTGTCCGCCAACAGTCCGCAAGGCGCCAGGTGTACTGGTGGACCGCTGAGATTGCGCAATTGCGCGTAGCGTGCGTTGCGGCTCGTCGCCGGTACACCCGATACAGGAGACGGCGTCGTCGGGATCCCACCGAGGAGGATGCCTTGTATGAGGTGTACGGCGAGTCTAAGGAGAATCTGTGGCTGGCCATTGGTGACTCAAAGTCGCGCGCCAGGGAGGAGTTGCTGGGGTCCCTAGTTTGGGATCCGTGGGGGCGCCCCTACCGTTGGGTACGGAGCAAGTTGCGTCCGTGGGCACCTCCACTAACGCAAAGCATGCAACCCCAGTTGCTGGAGGCGGTAGTATCGACCCTCTTCCCAGAACGAGCAGGACACGTTCCTCCAGCGATGGCTTCATCCTACGTCACAGACTCTTCAGAGGAGGAGAGCACTGATGTCCCCGAGGTAACGCAAACAGAGACGAGAGCGGCTGTGTCGCGACTCCGGGCTAAGAACACGGCATCCGGACCCGACGGAGTTCCTGGTCGAGCTCTTGTCCTTGCTCTGAAGGAGCTAGAGCCCCAGCTGAGGGGGCTCTTTACGGCCTGTCTCGAAAAGGGTCAGTTTCCCAGTGTGTGGAAGGAGGGGAGACTGGTCCTGCTCAGAAAGGAAGGGCGCCCCGCTGATTCGCCGTCTGCTTACCGGCCTATAGTGCTGCTCGACGAGGCGGGCAAACTTTTAGAGCGCATTATCGCAGATCGCCTCGTCGACCACTTATGCAGGGAGGGGCCAAACCTGGACGACAACCAATTTGGTTTTCGTCGGGGGCGCTCCACCATAGACGCCATCATGCGCGTGAGGGTCCTGGTGGAGGAGACGGTGTCCCGGGGTGGGGTGGTGCTGGCAGTGTCTTTAGACATCTCCAACGCATTTAACACCCTACCCTGGAGTTGTATTCTGGAGGCTCTGAAATACCATCGCGTGCCTCCCTACCTCCGCCGTACAGTAGAGACTTACCTTCAGGGTAGGTGCGTTATCTATCGGGGACGTGACGGTGCCAGCCGGCACCTCATGTCGTGTGGTGTTCCACAGGGTTCGGTCTTAGGACCGCTTCTGTGGAACATTGGTTACGACTGGGTGCTGAGAGGCGAACTCCCGTTGGGCGCCGACTTGACGTGTTATGCGGACGACACGCTCATAACTGCCCGGGGGAGTTCGCATAGGGAAGCGACGTTGATAGCCACGGCTGCGGTGTCACAGGTGGTGAACCGCATCCGTTGCCTGGGACTGGAGGTGGCTTTAAACAAGTCGGAGGCCATGGTGTTTCATGGCCCTCGACATGCTCCGGCGCCGGGATCACACATCGTGGTCAGCGGGGCCCGGATAGCTGTCGAGTCTACCATGAAGTATCTAGGATTGGTACTCGACAGTCGTTGGGAATTCGGGCCGCACTTCCGGCGGCTGGCGCCCAAGTTGATGGGCGCAACGGGCGCGCTTTCAACGTTGCTTCCCAACTTGGGGGGCCCGAGCGCCGAAAGTAGGCGGTTGTACGTAGGAATCGTGCGTTCTATGGCCCTGTATGGGGCCCCTGTGTGGGCATTGGACATGACGGTCGGCACTCTCGCCATTCTGCGCAAACCGCAGAGGGCAATGGCCGTCAGAGTCGTCCGCGGGTATCGCACGATTTCCTACGAAGCGGCTTGCGTCTTGGCCGGATCCCCGCCATGGGACCTAGAGGCGAAAGTACTTGCGTCATTATATCGATGGCGCGAGGAAGAGCGGGCACGGGGCTCTAACCCGGTGCAGCGGCAGATCGCATTGCGCCGAGAGAAGCTCCGTCAGGTCCTGGTGGCGGAATGGCGGCAAAGGCTTCTGCGCCCTACCGCCGGCTTCGCTACCGTCGAGGCAATCCGGCCAGTACTCGAGGACTGGCTAGGGAGAAGGCACGGCTCCCTGTCGTTTAGGATGACGCAGGTGCTGTCGGGGCACGGCTGCTTCGGCAAGTACCTGTGCCGCATAGACAGAGAGCCGGATGCTCGGTGCCATCACTGCGTCCATTGCAAGGAGGACACAGCGCAACACACGCTAGCCGAGTGTGTAGCTTGGGAGGAGCAGCGCCGTGTCCTCACAAATAAAGTAGGGGGCGATCTGTCGCTGCCTGCCGTAGTGCGGAAGATGGTTGTAAGCGTAGAGTCTTGGGACGCGGTGGCGTCCTTCTGCGAGGACGTTATGTCGAAGAAGGAAACTGCGGAAAGAGAGAGGGAGCACTTTTCCGGCTGCAGAAGGCGCACAGGGCGCAGGAGAAGGGCGGACAACGCCCTTTTCCGGCCCCCATGAATGGGTCTAGGGGCGAGAGACTTGGGGAAGTCCTCGCCCCCTATTCGATAGACCCGTGTCGTAGGTACGCGCGAGTGTCGGCGCGTGCCTCTGAGACGATGCACGGGTTAGCTCACCACCTCGCTAACCCGCGCAGGAGACGAGGCCTGGACAGACCCGGCCAGCACTAGTGAGGGGCTGCGGATGAATGTGGACTCCCGCGGCCTCGCGCTCACGTGCGAGGAGACACCGGGGTGGTTTTAGTCGGTAAGAGTCCGGCACGCCCCTCCGTCTTTCCCCAGGCGGAGGTAGTCCATGAGGATTTCCCCCCGTAAAAAAAAAAAAAAAAAAAAGGTTTTAGTTGGCTTATTGAACGTTAAATCCCTACAAATTTTTACAAGTCGAAAACACTTAGGTGGATTTCGACAAAAGGCAATTAAATTTTTACAATTTTTCAAAATCCATCAAACGGATTTAAACAAATTTGGCGTCAACAGATCGGGCTCGTGCAGGCCTACGATCTGATATATGTCAAGTCCGAGTGAGATGGGATTTACGCGTTTAATCGCAGAAAAACGCCAAAAAATGTGTAAAATAGCACGATATTAATATATATCTTAAAAACAATTATATACACACGCAGAGCCAACTCGACCCAACGATATAAAATAAAAATACACTAAATCTATTGACAAACATTTTTTGAAGAAAAAAATTGTATGAAAATTTTGAAACTAAAATATTAAGATAACGATATATATAAATGTTATGATTAAATTTACACTTATTTACTAACAAGGCGATACGTATTGAGACACAAATGCCTAATATTATGAACATACGACAAGTTTTAGTGGGCTTATTGAACGTTAAATCCCTACATATTTTTACAAGTCGAAAACACTTAGGTGGATTTCGACAAAAGACAATTTAATTTTTACAATTTTTCAAAATCTATCAAACATATTTACACAAATTTGGCGTCAACAGATCGGGCTCGTAAAGGCCTACGATTTGATATATGTCACGTCCGAGTGGGATGGGATTTATGCGTTTAATTACAGAAAAACGCCAAAAAATGTGTAAAATAGCACGATATTAATATACATCTTAAGAATAATTATATACGCACACAAAAGGCAAAAGCCAATTTTATTTTTATAATTTTTCAAAATCTATCAAACGTATTTACACAAATTTGGCGTCAATAGATCGGGCTCGTGAAGGCCTACGATTTGATATATGTCACGTCCGAGTGGGATGGGATTTATGCGTTTAATTACAGAAAAACGCCAAAAAATGTGTAAAATAGCACGATATTAATATACATCTTAAGAAAAATTATATACGCACGAAAAAGGCAAAAGCCAATTTTATTTTTATAATTTTTCAAAATCTATCAAACGTATTTACACAAATTTGGCGTCAACAGATCGGGCTCGTGCAGGCCTACGATCTGATATATGTCAAGTCCGAGTGAGATGGGATTTACGCGTTTAATCGCAGAAAAACGCCAAAAAATGTGTAAAATAGCACGATATTAATATACATCTTAAAAATAATTATATACACACGCAGAGCCAACTCGACCCTACGATATAAAATAAAAATACACTAAATCTATTGACAATCATTTTTTGAAGAAACAAATTGTATGAAATTTTTATATGAAAATTTTGAAACTAAAATATTAAGATAACGATATATATAAATGTTATGATTAAATTCACACTTAATTACTAACAAGGCGATACATATTGAGACACAAATGCCTAATATTATTAACATACGACAAGTTTTAGTTGGCTTATTGAACGTTAAATCCCTACAAAGTTTTACAAGTCGAAAACACTTAGGTGGATTTCGACAAAAGGCAATTTAATTTTTACAATTTTTCAAAATCTATCAAACGTATTTACACAAATTTGGCGTCAACAGATCGGGCTCGTGAAGGCCTACGATCTGATATATGTCACGTCCGAGTGGGATGGGATTTACGCGTTTAATCGCAGAAAAACGCCAAAAAATGTGTAAAATAGCACGATATTAATATACATCTGAAAAATAATTATGTACACTCGCAAAAGGCAAAAGGCAATTTTATTTTTATAATTTTTCAAAATCTATCAATCGGATTTAAACAAATTTGGCGTCAACAGATCGGGCTTATGCAGGCCTACGATCTGATATATGTCAAGTCCGAGTGGGATGGGATTTACGCCTTTAATCGCAGAAAAACGCCAAAAAATGTGTAAAATAGCACGATATTAATATACATCTTAAAAATAATTACAAACACACGCAGAGCCAACTCGACCCTACGATATAAAATAAAAATACACTAAATCTATTGACAAACATTTTTAGAAGAAAAAAATTGTATGAAATTTTTATATAAAAATTTTAGAAACTAAAATATTAAGATAACGATATATATAAATGTTATAATTAAATTTACACTTATTTACTAACAAGGCGATACGTATTGAGACACAAATGCCTAATATTATTAACATACGACAAGTTTTAGTTGGCTTATTGAACGTTAAATCCCTACAAAGTTTTACAAGTCGAAAACACTTAGGTGGATTTCGACAAAAGGCAATTTAATTTTTACATTTTTTCAAAATCTATCAAAAGTATTTACACAAATTTGGCGTCAACAGATCGGGCTCGTGAAGACTACGATCTGATATATGTCACGTCCGAGTGGGATGGGATTTACGCCTTTAATCGCAGAAAAACGCAAAAACATGTGTAAAATAGCACGATATTAATATAAATCTTAAAAATAATTATATACACACGCAGAGCCAACTCGACCCTACGATATAAAATAAAAATACACTAAATCTATTGACAAACATTTTTTGAAGAAACAAATTGTATGAAATTTTTATATGAAAATTTTCAAACTAAAATATTAAGATAACGATATATATAAATGTTATGATTAAATTTACACTTAATTACTAACAAGGCGATACATATTGAGACACAAATGCCTAATATTATTAACATACGACAAGTTTTAGTTGGCTTATTGAACGTTAAATCCCTACAAATTTTTACAAGTCGAAAACACTTAGGTGGATTTCGACAAAAGGCAATTTAATTTTTACAATTTTTCAAAATCTATCAAACGTATTTACACAAATTTGGCGTCAACAGATCGGGCTCGTGAAGGCCTACGATCTGATATATGTCACGTCCGAGCGGGATGGGATTTACGCCTTTAATCGCAGAAAAACGCCAAAAAATGTGTAAAATAGCACGATATTAATATACATCTTAAAAATAATTATATACACACGCAGAGCCAACTCGACCCTACGATATAAAATAAAAATACACTAAATCTATTGACAAACATTTTTTGAAGAAAAAAATTGTATGAAATTTTTATATGAAAATTTTGAAACTAAAATATTAAGATAACGATATATATAAATGTTATGATTAAATTTACACTTATTTACTAACAAGGCGATACGTATTGAGACACAAATGCCTAATATTATTAACATACGACAAGTTTTAGTTGGCTTATTGAACGTTAAATCCCTACAAATTTTTACAAGTCGAAAACACTTAGGTGGATTTCGACAAAAGGCAATTTAATTTTTACAATTTTTCAAAATCTACCAAATGTATTTACACAAATTTGGCGTCAACAGATCGGGCTCGTGCAGGCCTACGATCTGATATATGTCAAGTCCGAGTGGGATGGGATTTACGCGTTTAATCGCAGAAAAACGCCAAAAAATGTGTAAAATAGCACGATATTAATATACATCTTAAAAATAATTATATACACACGCAGAGCCGAGTCGACCCTACGGTATAAAATAAAAATACACTAAATCTATTGACAAACATTTTTTGAAGAAAAAAATTGTATGAAATTTTTATATGAAAATTTTGAAACTAAAATATTAAGATAACGATATATATAAATGTTATGATTAAATTTACACTTATTTACTAACAAGGCGATACTTATTGAGACACAAATGCCTAATATTATTAACATACGACAAGTTTTAGTTGGCTTATTGAACGTTAAATCCCTACAAATTTTTACAAGTCGAAAACACTTAGGTGGATTTCGACAAAAGGCAATTTAATTTTTACAATTTTTCAAAATCTATCAAATGTATTTACACAAATTTGGCGTCAACAGATCGGGCTCGTGCAGGCCTACGATCTGATATATGTCAAGTCCGAGTGGGATGGGATTTACGCCTTTAATCGCAGAAAAACGCTAAATAATGTGTAAAATAGCACAATATTAATATAAATCTTAAAAATAATTATATACACACGCAGAGCCAACTCGACCCTACGATATAAAATAAAAATACACTAAATCTATTGACAAACATTTTTTGAAGAAAAAAATTGTATGAAATTTTTATATGAAAATTTTGAAACTAATAATAATAATAATAATAATTTATTTAATTAAGACTTGGTCCACTTGTTAGCTACATTTAAAAACTTACGCTATGTTAGTACAAATTTATTTAATTTTAAATACAACACAATATAAATATATATAAACTGGCCACCGATGAACTTCCTACACTAGTGCCAATATCGAGCAACGGGAGCATGAAGCCTCACCCAGCGACTAAGCAATGGGGAGTCCCATCGGTCAGCCAACACGCTCAGGATGGAGTTCGATGCTCGCGCACTCGCGCCCACAGTGACGCGCACCGCTTTCTAATGATCGCGTGGAAGCAGTCGGTACGCGACTCGGCAAACATTGACGACGCGCTACAAAATCGCGACAAATCGAACAACAAGATAGATAACGATATATATAAATGTTATGATTAAATTTACACTTATTTACTAACAAGGCGATACGTATTGAGACACAAATGCCTAATATTATTAACATACGACAAGTTTTAGTTGGCTTATTGAACGTTAAATCCCTACAAATTTTTACAAGTCGAAAACACTTAGGTGGATTTCGACAAAAGGCAATTTAATTTTTACAATTTTTCAAAATCTACCAAATGTATTTACACAAATTTGGCGTCAACAGATCGGGCTCGTGCAGGCCTACGATCTGATATATGTCAAGTCCGAGTGGGATGGGATTTACGCGTTTAATCGCAGAAAAACGCCAAAAAATGTGTAAAATAGCACGATATTAATATACATCTTAAAAATAATTATATACACACGCAGAGCCAAGTCGACCCTACGGTATAAAATAAAAATACACTAAATCTATTGACAAACATTTTTTGAAGAAAAAAATTGTATGAAATTTTTATATGAAAATTTTGAAACTAAAATATTAAGATAACGATATATATAAATGTTATGATTAAATTTACACTTATTTACTAACAAGGCGATACTTATTGAGACACAAATGCCTAATATTATTAACATACGACAAGTTTTAGTTGGCTTATTGAACGTTAAATCCCTACAAATTTTTACAAGTCGAAAACACTTAGGTGGATTTCGACAAAAGGCAATTTAATTTTTACAATTTTTCAAAATCTATCAAATGTATTTACACAAATTTGGCGTCAACAGATCGGGCTCGTGCAGGCCTACGATCTGATATATGTCAAGTCCGAGTGGGATGGGATTTACGCCTTTAATCGCAGAAAAACGCTAAATAATGTGTAAAATAGCACAATATTAATATAAATCTTAAAAATAATTATATACACACGCAGAGCCAACTCGACCCTACGATATAAAATAAAAATACACTAAATCTATTGACAAACATTTTTTGAAGAAAAAAATTGTATGAAATTTTTATATGAAAATTTTGAAACTAATAATAATAATAATAATAATTTATTTAATTAAGACTTGGTCCACTTGTTAGCTACATTTAAAAACTTACGCTATGTTAGTACAAATTTATTTAATTTTAAATACAACACAATATAAATATATATAAACTGGCCACCGATGAACTTCCTACACTAGTGCCAATATCGAGCAACGGGAGCATGAAGCCTCACCCAGCGACTAAGCAATGGGGAGTCCCATCGGTCAGCCAACACGCTCAGGATGGAGTTCGATGCTCGCGCACTCGCGCCCACAGTGACGCGCACCGCTTTCTAATGATCGCGTGGAAGCAGTCGGTACGCGACTCGGCAAACATTGACGACGCGCTACAAAATCGCGACAAATCGAACAACAAGATAGATAACGATATATATAAATGTTATGATTAAATTTACACTTATTTACTAACAAGGCGATACGTATTGAGACACAAATGCCTAATATTATTAACATACGACAAGTTTTAGTTGGCTTATTGAACGTTAAATCCCTACAAATTTTTACAAGTCGAAAACACTTAGGTGGATTTCGACAAAAGGCAATTTAATTTTTACAATTTTTCAAAATCTACCAAATGTATTTACACAAATTTGGCGTCAACAGATCGGGCTCGTGCAGGCCTACGATCTGATATATGTCAAGTCCGAGTGGGATGGGATTAACGCGTTTAATCGCAGAAAAACGCCAAAAAATGTGTAAAATAGCACGATATTAATATACATCTTAAAAATAATTATATACACACGCAGAGCCAAGTCGACCCTACGGTATAAAATAAAAATACACTAAATCTATTGACAAACATTTTTTGAAGAAAAAAATTGTATGAAATATTTATATGAAAATTTTGAAACTAAAATATTAAGATAACGATATATATAAATGTTATGATTAAATTTACACTTATTTACTAACAAGGCGATACTTATTGAGACACAAATGCCTAATATTATTAACATACGACAAGTTTTAGTTGGCTTATTGAACGTTAAATCCCTACAAATTTTTACAAGTCGAAAACACTTAGGTGGATTTCGACAAAAGGCAATTTAATTTTTACAATTTTTCAAAATCTATCAAATGTATTTACACAAATTTGGCGTCAACAGATCGGGCTCGTGCAGGCCTACGATCTGATATATGTCAAGTCCGAGTGGGATGGGATTTACGCCTTTAATCGCAGAAAAACGCTAAATAATGTGTAAAATAGCACAATATTAATATAAATCTTAAAAATAATTATATACACACGCAGAGCCAACTCGACCCTACGATATAAAATAAAAATACACTAAATCTATTGACAAACATTTTTTGAAGAAAAAAAATTGTATGAAATTTTTATATGAAAATTTTGAAACTAATAATAATAATAATAATAATTTATTTAATTAAGACTTGGTCCACTTGTTAGCTACATTTAAAAACTTACGCTATGTTAGTACAAATTTATTTAATTTTAAATACAACACAATATAAATATATATAAACTGGCCACCGATGAACTTCCTACACTAGTGCCAATATCGAGCAACGGGAGCATGAAGCCTCACCCAGCGACTAAGCAATGGGGAGTCCCATCGGTCAGCCAACACGCTCAGGATGGAGTTCGATGCTCGCGCACTCGCGCCCACAGTGACGCGCACCGCTTTCTAATGATCGCGTGGAAGCAGTCGGTACGCGACTCGGCAAACATTGACGACGCGCTACAAAATCGCGACAAATCGAACAACAAGATAGATAACGATATATATAAATGTTATGATTAAATTTACACTTATTTACTAACAAGGCGATACGTATTGAGACACAAATGCCTAATATTATTAACATACGACAAGTTTTAGTTGGCTTATTGAACGTTAAATCCCTACAAATTTTTACAAGTCGAAAACACTTAGGTGGATTTCGACAAAAGGCAATTTAATTTTTACAATTTTTCAAAATCTACCAAATGTATTTACACAAATTTGGCGTCAACAGATCGGGCTCGTGCAGGCCTACGATCTGATATATGTCAAGTCCGAGTGGGATGGGATTTACGCGTTTAATCGAAGAAAAACGCCAAAAAATGTGTAAAATAGCACGATATTAATATACATCTTAAAAATAATTATATACACACGCAGAGCCAAGTCGACCCTACGGTATAAAATAAAAATACACTAAATCTATTGACAAACATTTTTTGAAGAAAAAAATTGTATGAAATTTTTATATGAAAATTTTGAAACTAAAATATTAAGATAACGATATATATAAATGTTATGATTAAATTTACACTTATTTACTAACAAGGCGATACTTATTGAGACACAAATGCCTAATATTATTAACATACGACAAGTTTTAGTTGGCTTATTGAACGTTAAATCCCTACAAATTTTTACAAGTCGAAAACACTTAGGTGGATTTCGACAAAAGGCAATTTAATTTTTACAATTTTTCAAAATCTATCAAATGTATTTACACAAATTTGGCGTCAACAGATCGGGCTCGTGCAGGCCTACGATCTGATATATGTCAAGTCCGAGTGGGATGGGATTTACGCCTTTAATCGCAGAAAAACGCTAAATAATGTGTAAAATAGCACAATATTAATATAAATCTTAAAAATAATTATATACACACGCAGAGCCAACTCGACCCTACGATATAAAATAAAAATACACTAAATCTATTGACAAACATTTTTTGAAGAAAAAAATTGTATGAAATTTTTATATGAAAATTTTGAAACTAATAATAATAATAATAATAATTTATTTAATTAAGACTTGGTCCACTTGTTAGCTACATTTAAAAACTTACGCTATGTTAGTACAAATTTATTTAATTTTAAATACAACACAATATAAATATATATAAACTGGCCACCGATGAACTTCCTACACTAGTGCCAATATCGAGCAACGGGAGCATGAAGCCTCACCCAGCGACTAAGCAATGGGGAGTCCCATCGGTCAGCCAACACGCTCAGGATGGAGTTCGATGCTCGCGCACTCGCGCCCACAGTGACGCGCACCGCTTTCTAATGATCGCGTGGAAGCAGTCGGTACGCGACTCGGCAAACATTGACGACGCGCTACAAAATCGCGACAAATCGAACAACAAGATAGATAACGATATATATAAATGTTATGATTAAATTTACACTTATTTACTAACAAGGCGATACGTATTGAGACACAAATGCCTAATATTATTAACATACGACAAGTTTTAGTTGGCTTATTGAACGTTAAATCCCTACAAATTTTTACAAGTCGAAAACACTTAGGTGGATTTCGACAAAAGGCAATTTAATTTTTACAATTTTTCAAAATCTACCAAATGTATTTACACAAATTTGGCGTCAACAGATCGGGCTCGTGCAGGCCTACGATCTGATATATGTCAAGTCCGAGTGGGATGGGATTTACGCGTTTAATCGAAGAAAAACGCCAAAAAATGTGTAAAATAGCACGATATTAATATACATCTTAAAAATAATTATATACACACGCAGAGCCAAGTCGACCCTACGGTATAAAATAAAAATACACTAAATCTATTGACAAACATTTTTTGAAGAAAAAAATTGTATGAAATTTTTATATGAAAATTTTGAAACTAAAATATTAAGATAACGATATATATAAATGTTATGATTAAATTTACACTTATTTACTAACAAGGCGATACTTATTGAGACACAAATGCCTAATATTATTAACATACGACAAGTTTTAGTTGGCTTATTGAACGTTAAATCCCTACAAATTTTTACAAGTCGAAAACACTTAGGTGGATTTCGACAAAAGGCAATTTAATTTTTACAATTTTTCAAAATCTATCAAATGTATTTACACAAATTTGGCGTCAACAGATCGGGCTCGTGCAGGCCTACGATCTGATATATGTCAAGTCCGAGTGGGATGGGATTTACGCCTTTAATCGCAGAAAAACGCTAAATAATGTGTAAAATAGCACAATATTAATATAAATCTTAAAAATAATTATATACACACGCAGAGCCAACTCGACCCTACGATATAAAATAAAAATACACTAAATCTATTGACAAACATTTTTTGAAGAAAAAAATTGTATGAAATTTTTATATGAAAATTTTGAAACTAATAATAATAATAATAATAATTTATTTAATTAAGACTTGGTCCACTTGTTAGCTACATTTAAAAACTTACGCTATGTTAGTACAAATTTATTTAATTTTAAATACAACACAATATAAATATATATAAACTGGCCACCGATGAACTTCCTACACTAGTGCCAATATCGAGCAACGGGAGCATGAAGCCTCACCCAGCGACTAAGCAATGGGGAGTCCCATCGGTCAGCCAACACGCTCAGGATGGAGTTCGATGCTCGCGCACTCGCGCCCACAGTGACGCGCACCGCTTTCTAATGATCGCGTGGAAGCAGTCGGTACGCGACTCGGCAAACATTGACGACGCGCTACAAAATCGCGACAAATCGAACAACAAGATAGATAACGATATATATAAATGTTATGATTAAATTTACACTTATTTACTAACAAGGCGATACGTATTGAGACACAAATGCCTAATATTATTAACATACGACAAGTTTTAGTTGGCTTATTGAACGTTAAATCCCTACAAATTTTTACAAGTCGAAAACACTTAGGTGGATTTCGACAAAAGGCAATTTAATTTTTACAATTTTTCAAAATCTACCAAATGTATTTACACAAATTTGGCGTCAACAGATCGGGCTCATGCAGGCCTACGATCTGATATATGTCAAGTCCGAGTGGGATGGGATTAACGCGTTTAATCGCAGAAAAACGCCAAAAAATGTGTAAAATAGCACGATATTAATATACATCTTAAAAATAATTATATACACACGCAGAGCCAAGTCGACCCTACGGTAAAAAATAAAAATACACTAAATCTATTGACAAACATTTTTTGAAGAAAAAAATTGTATGAAATTTTTATATGAAAATTTTGAAACTAAAATATTAAGATAACGATATATATAAATGTTATGATTAAATTTACACTTATTTACTAACAAGGCGATACTTATTGAGACACAAATGCCTAATATTATTAACATACGACAAGTTTTAGTTGGCTTATTGAACGTTAAATCCCTACAAATTTTTACAAGTCGAAAACACTTAGGTGGATTTCGACAAAAGGCAATTTAATTTTTACAATTTTTCAAAATCTATCAAATGTATTTACACAAATTTGGCGTCAACAGATCGGGCTCGTGCAGGCCTACGATCTGATATATGTCAAGTCCGAGTGGGATGGGATTTACGCCTTTAATCGCAGAAAAACGCTAAATAATGTGTAAAATAGCACAATATTAATATAAATCTTAAAAATAATTATATACACACGCAGAGCCAACTCGACCCTACGATATAAAATAAAAATACACTAAATCTATTGACAAACATTTTTTGAAGAAAAAAATTGTATGAAATTTTTATATGAAAATTTTGAAACTAATAATAATAATAATAATAATTTATTTAATTAAGACTTGGTCCACTTGTTAGCTACATTTAAAAACTTACGCTATGTTAGTACAAATTTATTTAATTTTAAATACAACACAATATAAATATATATAAACTGGCCACCGATGAACTTCCTACACTAGTGCCAATATCGAGCAACGGGAGCATGAAGCCTCACCCAGCGACTAAGCAATGGGGAGTCCCATCGGTCAGCCAACACGCTCAGGATGGAGTTCGATGCTCGCGCACTCGCGCCCACAGTGACGCGCACCGCTTTCTAATGATCGCGTGGAAGCAGTCGGTACGCGACTCGGCAAACATTGACGACGCGCTACAAAATCGCGACAAATCGAACAACAAGATAGATAACGATATATATAAATGTTATGATTAAATTTACACTTATTTACTAACAAGGCGATACGTATTGAGACACAAATGCCTAATATTATTAACATACGACAAGTTTTAGTTGGCTTATTGAACGTTAAATCCCTACAAATTTTTACAAGTCGAAAACACTTAGGTGGATTTCGACAAAAGGCAATTTAATTTTTACAATTTTTCAAAATCTACCAAATGTATTTACACAAATTTGGCGTCAACAGATCGGGCTCGTGCAGGCCTACGATCTGATATATGTCAAGTCCGAGTGGGATGGGATTTACGCGTTTAATCGAAGAAAAACGCCAAAAAATGTGTAAAATAGCACGATATTAATATACATCTTAAAAATAATTATATACACACGTAGAGCCAAGTCGACCCTACGGTATAAAATAAAAATACACTAAATCTATTGACAAACATTTTTTGAAGAAAAAAATTGTATGAAATTTTTATATGAAAATTTTGAAACTAAAATATTAAGATAACGATATATATAAATGTTATGATTAAATTTACACTTATTTACTAACAAGGCGATACTTATTGAGACACAAATGCCTAATATTATTAACATACGACAAGTTTTAGTTGGCTTATTGAACGTTAAATCCCTACAAATTTTTACAAGTCGAAAACACTTAGGTGGATTTCGACAAAAGGCAATTTAATTTTTACAATTTTTCAAAATCTATCAAATGTATTTACACAAATTTGGCGTCAACAGATCGGGCTCGTGCAGGCCTACGATCTGATATATGTCAAGTCCGAGTGGGATGGGATTTACGCCTTTAATCGCAGAAAAACGCTAAATAATGTGTAAAATAGCACAATATTAATATAAATCTTAAAAATAATTATATACACACGCAGAGCCAACTCGACCCTACGATATAAAATAAAAATACACTAAATCTATTGACAAACATTTTTTGAAGAAAAAAATTGTATGAAATTTTTATATGAAAATTTTGAAACTAATAATAATAATAATAATAATTTATTTAATTAAGACTTGGTCCACTTGTTAGCTACATTTAAAAACTTACGCTATGTTAGTACAAATTTATTTAATTTTAAATACAACACAATATAAATATATATAAACTGGCCACCGATGAACTTCCTACACTAGTGCCAATATCGAGCAACGGGAGCATGAAGCCTCACCCAGCGACTAAGCAATGGGGAGTCCCATCGGTCAGCCAACACGCTCAGGATGGAGTTCGATGCTCGCGCACTCGCGCCCACAGTGACGCGCACCGCTTTCTAATGATCGCGTGGAAGCAGTCGGTACGCGACTCGGCAAACATTGACGACGCGCTACAAAATCGCGACAAATCGAACAACAAGATAGATAACGATATATATAAATGTTATGATTAAATTTACACTTATTTACTAACAAGGCGATACGTATTGAGACACAAATGCCTAATATTATTAACATACGACAAGTTTTAGTTGGCTTATTGAACGTTAAATCCCTACAAATTTTTACAAGTCGAAAACACTTAGGTGGATTTCGACAAAAGGCAATTTAATTTTTACAATTTTTCAAAATCTACCAAATGTATTTACACAAATTTGGCGTCAACAGATCGGGCTCGTGCAGGCCTACGATCTGATTATATGTCAAGTCCGAGTGGGATGGGATTAACGCGTTTAATCGCAGAAAAACGCCAAAAAATGTGTAAAATAGCACGATATTAATATACATCTTAAAAATAATTATATACACACGTAGAGCCAAGTCGACCCTACGGTATAAAATAAAAATACACTAAATCTATTGACAAACATTTTTTGAAGAAAAAAATTGTATGAAATTTTTATATGAAAATTTTGAAACTAAAATATTAAGATAACGATATATATAAATGTTATGATTAAATTTACACTTATTTACTAACAAGGCGATACTTATTGAGACACAAATGCCTAATATTATTAACATACGACAAGTTTTAGTTGGCTTATTGAACGTTAAATCCCTACAAATTTTTACAAGTCGAAAACACTTAGGTGGATTTCGACAAAAGGCAATTTAATTTTTACAATTTTTCAAAATCTATCAAATGTATTTACACAAATTTGGCGTCAACAGATCGGGCTCGTGCAGGCCTACGATCTGATATATGTCAAGTCCGAGTGGGATGGGATTTACGCCTTTAATCGCAGAAAAACGCTAAATAATGTGTAAAATAGCACAATATTAATATAAATCTTAAAAATAATTATATACACACGCAGAGCCAACTCGACCCTACGATATAAAATAAAAATACACTAAATCTATTGACAAACATTTTTTGAAGAAAAAAATTGTATGAAATTTTTATATGAAAATTTTGAAACTAATAATAATAATAATAATAATTTATTTAATTAAGACTTGGTCCACTTGTTAGCTACATTTAAAAACTTACGCTATGTTAGTACAAATTTATTTAATTTTAAATACAACACAATATAAATATATATAAACTGGCCACCGATGAACTTCCTACACTAGTGCCAATATCGAGCAACGGGAGCATGAAGCCTCACCCAGCGACTAAGCAATGGGGAGTCCCATCGGTCAGCCAACACGCTCAGGATGGAGTTCGATGCTCGCGCACTCGCGCCCACAGTGACGCGCACCGCTTTCTAATGATCGCGTGGAAGCAGTCGGTACGCGACTCGGCAAACATTGACGACGCGCTACAAAATCGCGACAAATCGAACAACAAGATAGATAACGATATATATAAATGTTATGATTAAATTTACACTTATTTACTAACAAGGCGATACGTATTGAGACACAAATGCCTAATATTATTAACATACGACAAGTTTTAGTTGGCTTATTGAACGTTAAATCCCTACAAATTTTTACAAGTCGAAAACACTTAGGTGGATTTCGACAAAAGGCAATTTAATTTTTACAATTTTTCAAAATCTACCAAATGTATTTACACAAATTTGGCGTCAACAGATCGGGCTCGTGCAGGCCTACGATCTGATTATATGTCAAGTCCGAGTGGGATGGGATTAACGCGTTTAATCGCAGAAAAACGCCAAAAAATGTGTAAAATAGCACGATATTAATATACATCTTAAAAATAATTATATACACACGCAGAGCCAAGTCGACCCTACGGTAAAAAATAAAAATACACTAAATCTATTGACAAACATTTTTTGAAGAAAAAAATTGTATGAAATTTTTATATGAAAATTTTGAAACTAAAATATTAAGATAACGATATATATAAATGTTATGATTAAATTTACACTTATTTACTAACAAGGCGATACTTATTGAGACACAAATGCCTAATATTATTAACATACGACAAGTTTTAGTTGGCTTATTGAACGTTAAATCCCTACAAATTTTTACAAGTCGAAAACACTTAGGTGGATTTCGACAAAAGGCAATTTAATTTTTACAATTTTTCAAAATCTATCAAATGTATTTACACAAATTTGGCGTCAACAGATCGGGCTCGTGCAGGCCTACGATCTGATATATGTCAAGTCCGAGTGGGATGGGATTTACGCCTTTAATCGCAGAAAAACGCTAAATAATGTGTAAAATAGCACAATATTAATATAAATCTTAAAAATAATTATATACACACGCAGAGCCAACTCGACCCTACGATATAAAATAAAAATACACTAAATCTATTGACAAACATTTTTTGAAGAAAAAAATTGTATGAAATTTTTATATGAAAATTTTGAAACTATAATATTAAGATAACGATATATATAAATGTTATGATTAAATTTACACTTATTTACTAACAAGGCGATACGTATTGAGACACAAATGCCTAATATTATTAACATACGACAAGTTTTAGTTGGCTTATTGAACGTTAAATCCCTACAAATTTTTACAAGTCGAAAACACTTAAGTGGATTTCGACAAAAGGCAATTTAATTTTTACAATTTTTCAAAATCTATCAAACGTATTTACACAAATTTGGCGTCAACAGATCGGGCTCGTGCAGGCCTACGATCTGATATATGTCAAGTCCGAGTGGGATGGGATTTACGCCTTTAATCGCAGAAAAACGCCAAATTATGTGTAATATAGCACAATATTAATATAAATCTTAAAAATAATTATATACACACGCAGAGCCAACTCGACCCTACGATATAAAATAAAAATACACTAAATCTATTGACAAACATTTTTTGAAGAAAAAAATTGTATGAAATTTTTATATGAAAATTTTGAAACTATAATATTAAGATAACGATATATATAAATGTTATGATTAAATTTACACTTATTTACTAACAAGGCGATACGTATTGAGACACAAATGCCTAATATTATTAACATACGACAAGTTTTAGTTGGCTTATTGAACGTTAAATCCCTACAAATTTTTACAAGTCGAAAACACTTAGGTGGATTTCGACAAAAGGCAATTTAATTTTTACAATTTTTCAAAATCTATCAAATGTATTTACACAAATTTGGCGTCAACAGATCGGGCTCGTGCAGGCCTACGATCTGATATATGTCAAGTCCGAGTGGGATGGGATTTACGCCTTTAATCGCAGAAAAACGCTAAATAATGTGTAAAATAGCACAATATTAATATAAATCTTAAAAATAATTATATACACACGCAGAGCCAACTCGACCCTACGATATAAAATAAAAATACACTAAATCTATTGACAAACATTTTTTGAAGAAAAAAATTGTATGAAATTTTTATATGAAAATTTTGAAACTAATAATAATAATAATAATAATTTATTCAATTAAGACTTGGTCCACTTGTTAGCTGCATTTAAAAACTTACGCTATGTTAGTACAAATTTATTTAATTTTAAATACAACACAATATAAATATATATAAACTGGCCACCGATGAACTTCCTACACTAGTGCCAATATCGAGCAACGGGAGCATGAAGCCTCACCCAGCGACTAAGCAATGGGGAGTCCCATCGGTCAGCCAACACGCTCAGGATGGAGTTCGATGCTCGCGCACTCGCGCCCACAGTGACGCGCACCGCTTTCTAATGATCGCGTGGAAGCAGTCGGTACGCGACTCGGCAAACATTGACGACGCGCTACAAAATCGCGACAAATCGAACAACAAGATAGATAACGATATATATAAATGTTATGATTAAATTTACACTTATTTACTAACAAGGCGATACGTATTGAGACACAAATGCCTAATATTATTAACATACGACAAGTTTTAGTTGGCTTATTGAACGTTAAATCCCTACAAATTTTTACAAGTCGAAAACACTTAGGTGGATTTCGACAAAAGGCAATTTAATTTTTACAATTTTTCAAAATCTATCAAACGTATTTACACAAATTTGGCGTCAACAGATCGGGCTCGTGCAGGCCTACGATCTGATATATGTCAAGTCCGAGTGGGATGGGATTTACGCCTTTAATCGCAGAAAAACGCCAAATAATGTGTAATATAGCACAATATTAATATAAATCTTAAAAATAATTATATACACACGCAGAGCCAACTCGACCCTACGATATAAAATAAAAATACACTAAATCTATTGACAAACATTTTTTGAAGAAAAAAATTGTATGAAATTTTTATATGAAAATTTTGAAACTATAATATTAAGATAACGATATATATAAATGTTATGATTAAATTTACACTTATTTACTAACAAGGCGATACGTATTGAGACACAAATGCCTAATATTATTAACATACGACAAGTTTCAGTTGGCTTATTGAACGTTAAATCCCTACAAATTTTTACAAGTCGAAAACACTTAGGTGGATTTCGACAAAAGGCAATTTAATTTTTACAATTTTTCAAAATTTATCAAATGCATTTACACAAATTTGGCGTCAACAGATCGGGCTCGTGCAGGCCTACGATCTGATATATGTCAAGTCCGAGTGGGATGGGATTTACGCCTTTAATCGCAGAAAAACGCCAAATAATGTGTAAAATAGCACAATCTCCATATATAATAAAAGGATAGAAAAGTCAATTCTGTACATGAAAGATATAAAAAAAATAAAAATTAGGTCGGTTAATATGTCGATTATAGAACCTAAAAAACCACTCAGCAGAATTCTTGTCTGTCTGTCTGTCTGTCTGTCTGTCTGTCTGTCTGTCTGTCGGTTTGTTTGTGCGTCAATCACGCAAAAACTACCTGACAGAAATTGATGAATTTTTGCATGGTGTTAGCCTAGGGCCTCAAAGTACATTTTTTTTAGGTTTCATTCCGAATTTCATGATAGTTTTCTTTAAAAAAAATAAAAACTGAAAAATATAAATTACCTAAAATACCGATAACTACTGTATGAAATTAAATTAATTTTGGCATGGTTATAGTTCAAAGCCTAATGTCACTTATAGGATAGCTTTTATCATGGAGTATAAAGAATTTTTTATAGAAAAAATTACATAATTATATTTTTTAATAAAAAAAATCGACTTCTTCAAATTCAACCGGATTTCACACTCTGAACTTAACTAAACTTTCACCAAACTACCCCTTATATGTACCCTTTCTAATAAAAAAAGAATCATTAAAATCGGTTGAATTGATATTGACTTATACGTTCATTTGTCGCGCATATACTTAATGTAAATTTGAGATTTATATGATTTTCTCATAGATACCATTGTTAGATATAAACTTAATTAAAATAAGACTACACGGGAGGCATTAGCTTTCAAATAAAAAAAGAATCATTAAAATCGGTTCATACAATCAAAAGTTCTAAGGTAACAAGGCTAAAAAATACAGCCCAATTGATGACCCCTTTTAAGAAGTCGGTTAATAGTAATCTGACATAATTAAATTACGACTATTTCATTTACCCAAATTTTAAAAGAAGAAAGTAAATTGAGGCCGTTCGTTGCACAGGGGCACAAAGTGTAACTGTTGTGGGTTCGATGACCACGCAAGGAAACGAAATATTTATTTAAATTTATATTTCCATTTCATCGCTCTGGTGTCGAGGTAAAGTGCGGCGTTGAGTTTCACTACTCAGCACGCAATGCCTACAGAATTCCGAGAAAAGTAGGGAACAGAGTGTTGTTGTTAACACTAGAGGTCCTATGCCTACCCTGCTGTGTGCGGGATACAGCGTGAAGCTAAAAAAAGAAGTATAATCAATATTTGTTCAGTCTACCATAATTATTATTTCAAACGTCAACGTTGGTGATATTAACAAACATAATAAAGTAGGTATATTTTACGGAATTAGCTCATATGGCGATGTGTAGAATAAAAAGTATATGTATTTGGAAAGTAAATTCTGATTGTGAGTTCATAGTTTATAAAAGTTTATATTGTGTTTAGATGGATCACGTGGTGATGTCAATACGTTTTAATGTCATCTTATGTTATCTGTTAAAATAGCGTGAAGCTGATTAGACTTAGTGTTATATTCAAAAGAAATTAATTGTATGTAATACATAATATGTAATTTATTAATACGTTTCAAGTATGAAAAAAAGAAAAAATGCAATATAATTGCATTTGTGTTTCCTTCCTATATTTTGTATTTCTATTATTTATGTCGATATATCAGGAACGTAAATGCGGGAACAGAGTTGCATGCCATTTTAGTACAGAGTAACCTCTAAAAAATGTATTTACTAAACTGAATAAAAAGAATGTGTGATTCCTCTATAGAATATATTATTCTATATTATACATAAAACAGGTTAAAACAGTGCATATGAAGGTATCCTCCTGTAGTATAACTATTTTCAATTACTATCAACACTACATTGTCGATACTAATGTGGTATTACAATATGAATTAAATTTTTCCGCCATTATGATGACATAGACAATTTTTTTTAATTTGGAAAAATAATATATTAACTATAAGAACGTTGGTAGTTTTTTAAAAGGAATTCTTATAGAATAAAAAATTGCCTAAACTATGCTTCTTCGCAAGTGGTTGTAATAACTATTGGTATCAATTTTCCAAAAAATCACTATAAATATTAAATATGCTCAATTATACAGAGTTTTTTTGTTAGGACCACTTTAAATGAAACCACAGTTTAACTACTCTATAAAAGCCTATTACATATTAAATTAAAAACCCGAAAATAAAAAAGTTATTTTTTCAAACAAAATAAATAATAAAATTATCGTTGTAAAATAAAATACAATTTGTTAAGAACGACGCACGCACACATAAACTTATCAAAGGGAAACCGCCGCATACGCCTCATTGCGAAATCGAGTCGTAGGTATTGGCGGCAAAATTTAAAGTTCTAAACATTTTAGTACTATTTTTGTAGTAGTATGTGTTTACATTATTGGTACCTATGCGTAACCGCGTCATACGAAATATAGATATGAATAAACATTGTGAAATAAGAAAAAAAACCTACGTCTTCACTGTTGATGTATCTTAAAAACTATTTTCCCCTATATGCCCAATTGTTACTGTAACGTGACGTTGTGGGTCTGATCCACACATGCAGGATTGAGTTATAATTTAATAATATTTTCATTTCGCACATCAGTCAAACATTATACCCAATATCTTACACTAAGTTGCCCTACTAAGGGCGGGATAAAGCGTGGATCTGGTTTTAACTTTATGCGAACCGATTAAAATAAAGTCCAGTCTAGTTGAGGCCAGTCGTGGCGCAGCGGCACAAAGTGTGACTGTAAAACCGACTGGTTCTCTGAGTTTGATCCCCACACGAGGAGATGAAATATTTACTTAAATTTATATTTCCATTTCTTCGCTCTGGGGTCGAGGTTAAGCACGGCGTTGCGTTCTGCCACTCAACACGCAATGCGTCCAGAATTCGGTAGAAAGTGGGGAACGGAGTGTCTTAATACTAGGTTCCTCCCTCTGACTAGCATGAAGCTGCTTAAAATAAAACTAATGCTTAATATTTAAGGGCAGTTTGCCAGAATACAAACAAAAAAAGTATTTAAATCGGTTAAGCCGTTTCTGAGATTATCGTAAAGAAACGCACATATAGTAAGTATCGATAAGTTGTGTTTTTATTTCAAACATTCAATTGAAGATTCTTATGGGAGGTACGAAAATGCGACCTAAAGTTTTAACAACTTTCTTATAAAAAATCTTCATTACATTGCAAACATACATTATAAGTATATCAAGACACGAACATAATTCAGTGTGTTAAGTAAATAGTTCTGTGGTTTAAGCGGGCAAAGCCGCGAGCGGGTCGCTAGTATTAATATAAATCTTAAAAATAATTATATACACACGCAGAGCCAACTCGACCCTACGATATAAAATAACAATACACTAAATCTATTGACAAACATTTTTTGAAGAAAAAAATTGTATGAAATTTTTATATGAAAATTTTGAAACTAAAATATTAAGATAACGATATATATAAATGTTATGATTAAATTTACACTTATTTACTAACAAGGCGATACTTATTGAGACACAAATGCCTAATATTATTAACATACGACAAGTTTTAGTTGGCTTATTGAACGTTAAATCCCTACAAATTTTTACAAGTCGAAAACACTTAGGTGGATTTCAACAAAAGGCAATTTAATTTTTACAATTTTTCAAAATCTATCAAATGTATTTACACAAATTTGGCGTCAACAGATCGGGCTCGTGCAGGCCTACGATCTGATATATGTCAAGTCCGAGTGGGATGGGATTTACGCGTTTAATCGCAGAAAAACGCCAAAAAATGTGTAAAATAGCACGATATTAATATACATCTTAAAAATAATTATATACACACGCAGAGCCAACTCGACCCTACGATATAAAATAAAAATACACTAAATCTATTGACAAACATTTTTTGAAGAAAAAAATTGTATGAAATTTTTATATGAAAATTTTGAAACTAAAATATTAAGATAACGATATATATAAATGTTATGATTAAATTTACACTTATTTACTAACAAGGCGATACGTATTGAGACACAAATGCCTAATATTATTAACATACGACAAGTTTTAGTTGGCTTATTGAACGTTAAATCCCTACAAATTTTTACAAGTCGAAAACACTTAGGTGGATTTCGACAAAAGGCAATTTAATTTTTACAATTTTTCAAAATCTATCAAACGTATTTACACAAATTTGGCGTCAACAGATCGGGCTCGTGCAGGCCTACGATCTGATATATGTCAAGTCCGAGTGGGATGGGATTTACGCCTTTAATCGCAGAAAAACGCCAAATAATGTGTAATATAGCACAATATTAATATAAATCTTAAAAATAATTATATACACACGCAGAGCCAACTCGACCCTACGATATAAAATAAAAATACACTAAATCTATTGACAAACATTTTTTGAAGAAAAAAATTGTATGAAATTTTTATATGAAAATTTTGAAACTATAATATTAAGATAACGATATATATAAATGTTATGATTAAATTTACACTTATTTACTAACAAGGCGATACGTATTGAGACACAAATGCCTAATATTATTAACATACGACAAGTTTTAGTTGGCTTATTGAACGTTAAATCCCTACAAATTTTTACAAGTCGAAAACACTTAGGTGGATTTCGACAAAAGGCAATTTAATTTTTACAATTTTTCAAAATCTATCAAATGTATTTACATAAATTTGGCGTCAACAGATCGGGCTTGTGCAGGCCTACGATCTGATATATGTCAAGTCCGAGTGGGATGGGATTTACGCCTTTAATCGCAGAAAAACGCCAAAAAATGTGTAAAATAGCACGATATTAATATACATCTTAAAAATAATTATATACACACTCAGAGCCAACTCGACTCTACGATATAAAATAAAAATACACTAAATCTATTGACAAACATTTTTTGAAGAAAAAAATTGTATGAAATTTTTATATGAAAATTTTGAAACTAAAATATTAAGATAACGATATATATAAATGTTATGATTAAATTTACACTTATTTACTAACATACGACAAGTTTTAGTTGGCTTATTGAACGTTACATCCCTACAAATTTTTACAAGTCAAAAACACTTAGGTGGATTTCGACAAAAGGCAATTTAATTTTTACAATTTTTCAAAATCTATCAAACGTATTTACACAAATTTGGCGTCAACAGATCGTGCTCGTGCAGGCCTACGATCTGATATATGTCAAGTCCGAGCGGAATGGGATTTACGCGTTAAATCGCAGAAAAACGCCAAAAAATGTGTAAAATAGCACGATATTAATATACATCTTAAAAATAATTATATACACACGCAGAGCCAACTCGACCCTACGATATAAAATAAAAATACACTAAATCTATTGACAAACATTTTTGGAAGAAAGAAATTGTATGAAATATTTATATGAAAATTTTGAAACTAAAATATTAAGATAACGATATATATAAATGTTATGATTAAATTTACACTTATTTAGTAACATACGACAAGTTTTAGTTGGCTTATTGAACGTTAAATTCCTACAAATTTTTACAAGTCGAAAACACTTAGGTGGATTTCGACAAAAGGCAATTTAATTTTTACAATTTTTCAAAATCTATCAAATGTATTTACACAAATTTGGCGTCAACAGATCGGGCTCGTGCAGGCCTACGATCTGATATATGTCAAGTCCGAGTGGGATGGGATTTACGCGTTTAATCGCAGAAAAACGCCAAAATATGTGTAAAATAGCACGATATTAATTTACATCTTAAAAATAATTATATACACACGCAGAGCCAACTCGACCCTACGATATAAAATAAAAATACACTAAATCTATTGACAAACATTTTTGGAAGAAAGAAATTGTATGAAATATTTATATGAAAATTTTGAAACTAAAATATTAAGATAACGATATATATAAATGTTATGATTAAATTTACACTTATTTAGTAACATACGACAAGTTTTAGTTGGCTTATTGAACGTTAAATTCCTACAAATTTTTACAAGTCGAAAACACTTAGGTGGATTTCGACAAAAGGCAATTTAATTTTTACAATTTTTCAAAATCTATCAAATGTATTTACACAAATTTGGCGTCAACAGATCGGGCTCGTGCAGGCCTACGATCTGATATATGTCAAGTCCGAGTGGGATGGGATTTACGCGTTTAATCGCAGAAAAACGCCAAAATATGTGTAAAATAGCACGATATTAATTTACATCTTAAAAATAATTATATACACACGCAGAGCCAACTCGACCCTACGATATAAAATAAAAATACACTAAATCTATTGACAAACATTTTTGGAAGAAAGAAATTGTATGAAATATTTATATGAAAATTTTGAAACTAAAATATTAAGATAACGATATATATAAATGTTATGATTAAATTTACACTTATTTAGTAACATACGACAAGTTTTAGTTGGCTTATTGAACGTTAAATTCCTACAAATTTTTACAAGTCGAAAACACTTAGGTGGATTTCGACAAAAGGCAATTTAATTTTTACAATTTTTCAAAATCTATCAAATGTATTTACACAAATTTGGCGTCAACAGATCGGGCTCGTGCAGGCCTACGATCTGATATATGTCAAGTCCGAGTGGGATGGGATTTACGCGTTTAATCGCAGAAAAACGCCAAAATATGTGTAAAATAGCACGATATTAATATACATCTTAAAAATAATTATATACACACGCAGAGCCAACTCGACCCTACGATATAAAATAAAAATACACTAAATCTATTGACAAACATTTTTTGAAGAAAAAAATTGTATGAAATTTTTATATGAAAATTTTGAAACTAAAATATTAAGATAACGATATATATAAATGTTATGATTAAATTTACACTTATTTACTAACAAGGCGATACGTATTGAGACACAAATGCCTAATATTATTAACATACGACAAGTTTTAGTTGGCTTATTGAACGTTAAATCCCTACAAATTTTTACAAGTCGAAAATACTTAGGTGGATTTCGACAAAAGGCAATTTAATTTTTACAATTTTTCAAAATCTATCAAATGTATTTACACAAATTTGGCGTCAACAGATCGGGCTCGTGCAGGCCTACGATTTGATATATGTCAAGTCCGAGTGGGATGGGATTTACGCGTTTAATCGCAGAAAAACGCAAAAACATGTGTAAAATAGCACGATATTAATATACATCTTAAAAATAATTATATACACACGCAGAGCCAACTCGACCCTACGATATAAAATAAAAATACACTAAATCTATTGACAAACATTTTTTGAAGAAAAAAATTGTATGAAATTTTTATATGAAAATTTTGAAACTAAAATATTAAGATAACGATATATATAAATGTTATGATTAAATTTACACTTATTTAGTAACATACGACAAGTTTTAGTTGGCTTATTGAACGTTAAATTCCTACAAATTTTTACAAGTCGAAAACACTTAGGTGGATTTCGACAAAAGGCAATTTAATTTTTACAATTTTTCAAAATCTATCAAATGTATTTACACAAATTTGGCGTCAACAGATCGGGCTCGTGCAGGCCTACGATCTGATATATGTCAAGTCCGAGTGGGATGGGATTTACGCGTTTAATCGCAGAAAAACGCCAAAACATGTGTAAAATAGCACGATATTAATATACATCTTAAAAATAATTATATACACACGCAGAGCCAACTCGACCCTACGATATAAAATAAAAATACACTAAATCTATTGACAAACATTTTTTGAAGAAAAAAATTGTATGAAATTTTTATATGAAAATTTTGAAACTAAAATATTAAGATAACGATATATATAAATGTTATGATTAAATTTACACTTATTTACTAACATACGACAAGTTTTAGTTGGCTTATTGAACGTTAAATCCCTACAAATTTTTACAAGTCGAAAACACTTAGGTGGATTTCGACAAAAGGCAATTTAATTTTTACAATTTTTCAAAATCTATCAAATGTATTTACACAAATTTGGCGTCAACAGATCGGGCTCGTGCAGGCCTACGATCTGATATATGTCAAGTCCGAGTGGGATGGGATTTACGCGTTTAATCGCAGAAAAACGCCAAAATATGTGTAAAATAGCACGATATTAATATACATCTTAAAAATAATTATATACACACGCAGAGCCAACTCGACCCTACGATATAAAATAAAAATACACTAAATCTATTGACAAACATTTTTTGAAGAAAAAAATTGTATGGAATTTTTATATGAAAATTTTGAAACTAAAATATTAAGATAACGATATATATAAATGTTATGATTAAATTTACACTTATTTACTAACAAGGCGATACGTATTGAGACACAAATGCCTAATATTATTAACATACGACAAGTTTTAGTTGGCTTATTGAACGTTACATCCCTACAAATTTTTACAAGTCAAAAACACTTAGGTGGATTTCGACAAAAGGCAATTTAATTTTTACAATTTTTCAAAATCTATCAAACGTATTTACACAAATTTGGCGTCAACAGATCGTGCTCGTGCAGGCCTACGATCTGATATATGTCAAGTCCGAGCGGGATGGGATTTACGCGTTAAATCGCAGAAAAACGCCAAAAAATGTGTAAAATAGCACGATATTAATATACATCTTAAAAATAATTATATACACACGCAGAGCCAACTCGACCCTACGATATAAAATAAAAATACACTAAATCTATTGACAAACATTTTTGGAAGAAAGAAATTGTATGAAATATTTATATGAAAATTTTGAAACTAAAATATTAAGATAACGATATATATAAATGTTATGATTAAATTTACACTTATTTAGTAACATACGACAAGTTTTAGTTGGCTTATTGAACGTTAAATTCCTACAAATTTTTACAAGTCGAAAACACTTAGGTGGATTTCGACAAAAGGCAATTTAATTTTTACAATTTTTCAAAATCTATCAAATGTATTTACACAAATTTGGCGTCAACAGATCGGGCTCGTGCAGGCCTACGATCTGATATATGTCAAGTCCGAGTGGGATGGGATTTACGCGTTTAATCGCAGAAAAACGCCAAAACATGTGTAAAATAGCACGATATTAATATACATCTTAAAAATAATTATATACACACGCAGAGCCAACTCGACCCTACGATATAAAATAAAAATACACTAAATCTATTGACAAACATTTTTTGAAGAAAAAAATTGTATGAAATTTTTATATGAAAATTTTGAAACTAAAATATTAAGATAACGATATATATAAATGTTATGATTAAATTTACACTTATTTACTAACATACGACAAGTTTTAGTTGGCTTATTGAACGTTAAATCCCTACAAATTTTTACAAGTCGAAAACACTTAGGTGGATTTCGACAAAAGGCAATTTAATTTTTACAATTTTTCAAAATCTATCAAATGTATTTACACAAATTTGGCGTCAACAGATCGGGCTCGTGCAGGCCTACGATCTGATATATGTCAAGTCCGAGTGGGATGGGATTTACGCGTTTAATCGCAGAAAAACGCCAAAATATGTGTAAAATAGCACGATATTAATATACATCTTAAAAATAATTATATACACACGCAGAGCCAACTCGACCCTACGATATAAAATAAAAATACACTAAATCTATTGACAAACATTTTTTGAAGAAAAAAATTGTATGAAATTTTTATATGAAAATTTTGAAACTAAAATATTAAGATAACGATATATATAAATGTCATGATTAAATTTACACTTATTTACTAACAAGGCGATACGTATTGAGACACAAATGCCTAATATTATTAACATACGACAAGTTTTAGTTGGCTTATTGAACGTTAAATCCCTACAAATTTTTACAAGTCGAAAACACTTAGGTGGATTTCGACAAAAGGCAATTTAATTTTTACAATTTTTCAAAATCTATCAAATGTATTTACACAAATTTGGCGTCAACAGATCGGGCTCGTGCAGGCCTACGATCTGATATATGTCAAGTCCGAGTGGGATGGGATTTACGCGTTTAATCGCAGAAAAACGCCAAAATATGTGTAAAATAGCACGATATTAATATACATCTTAAAAATAATTATATACACACGCAGAGCCAACTCGACCCTACGATATAAAATAAAAATACACTAAATCTATTGACAAACATTTTTTGAAGAAAAAAATTGTATGAAATTTTTATATGAAAATTTTGAAACTAAAATATTAAGATAACGATATATATAAATGTCATGATTAAATTTACACTTATTTACTAACAAGGCGATACGTATTGAGACACAAATGCCTAATATTATTAACATACGACAAGTTTTAGTTGGCTTATTGAACGTTAAATCCCTACAAATTTTTACAAGTCGAAAATACTTAGGTGGATTTCGACAAAAGGCAATTTAATTTTTACAATTTTTCAAAATCTATCAAATGTATTTACACAAATTTGACGTCAACAGATCGGGCTCGTGCAGGCCTACGATCTGATATATGTCAAGTCCCAGTGGGATGGGATTTACGCGTTTAATCGCAGAAAAACGCCAAAAAATGTGTAAAATAGCACGATATTAATATACATCTTAAAAATAATTATATACACACGCAGAGCCAACTCGACCCTACGATATAAAATAAAAATACACTAAATCTATTGACAAACATTTTTTGAAGAAAAAAATTGTATGGAATTTTTATATGAAAATTTTGAAACTAAAATATTAAGATAACGATATATATAAATGTTATGATTAAATTTACACTTATTTACTAACAAGGCGATACGTATTGAGACACAAATGCCTAATATTATTAACATACGACAAGTTTTAGTTGGCTTATTGAACGTTAAATCCCTACAAATTTTTACAAGTCGAAAACACTTAGGTGGATTTCGACAAAAGGCAATTTAATTTTTACAATTTTTCAAAATCTATCAAATGTATTTACACAAATTTGGCGTCAACAGATCGGGCTCGTGCAGGCCTACGATCTGATATATGTCAAGTCCGAGTGGGATGGGATTTACGCGTTTAATCGCAGAAAAACGCCAAAATATGTGTAAAATAGCACGATATTAATATACATCTTAAAAATAATTATATACACACGCAGAGCCAACTCGACCCTACGATATAAAATAACAATACACTAAATCTATTGACAAACATTTTTTGAAGAAAAAAATTGTATGAAATTTTTATATGAAAATTTTGAAACTAAAATATTAAGATAACGATATATATAAATGTTATGATTAAATTTACACTTATTTACTAACAAGGCGATACTTATTGAGACACAAATGCCTAATATTATTAACATACGACAAGTTTTAGTTGGCTTATTGAACGTTAAATCCCTACAAATTTTTACAAGTCGAAAACACTTAGGTGGATTTCGACAAAAGGCAATTTAATTTTTACAATTTTTCAAAATCTATCAAATGTATTTACACAAATTTGGCGTCAACAGATCGGGCTCGTGCAGGCCTACGATCTGATATATGTCAAGTCCGAGTGGGATGGGATTTACGCGTTTAATCGCAGAAAAACGCCAAAAAATGTGTAAAATAGCACGATATTAATATACATCTTAAAAATAATTATATACACACGCAGAGCCAACTCGACCCTACGATATAAAATAAAAATACACTAAATCTATTGACAAACATTTTTTGAAGAAAAAAATTGTATGAAATTTTTATATGAAAATTTTGAAACTAAAATATTAAGATAACGATATATATAAATGTTATGATTAAATTTACACTTATTTACTAACAAGGCGATACGTATTGAGACACAAATGCCTAATATTATTAACATACGACAAGTTTTAGTTGGCTTATTGAACGTTAAATCCCTACAAATTTTTACAAGTCGAAAACACTTAGGTGGATTTCGACAAAAGGCAATTTAATTTTTACAATTTTTCAAAATCTATCAAACGTATTTACACAAATTTGGCGTCAACAGATCGGGCTCGTGCAGGCCTACGATCTGATATATGTCAAGTCCGAGTGGGATGGGATTTACGCCTTTAATCGCAGAAAAACGCCAAATAATGTGTAATATAGCACAATATTAATATAAATCTTAAAAATAATTATATACACACGCAGAGCCAACTCGACCCTACGATATAAAATAAAAATACACTAAATCTATTGACAAACATTTTTTGAAGAAAAAAATTGTATGAAATTTTTATATGAAAATTTTGAAACTATAATATTAAGATAACGATATATATAAATGTTATGATTAAATTTACACTTATTTACTAACAAGGCGATACGTATTGAGACACAAATGCCTAATATTATTAACATACGACAAGTTTTAGTTGGCTTATTGAACGTTAAATCCCTACAAATTTTTACAAGTCGAAAACACTTAGATGGATTTCGAAAAAAGGCAATTTAATTTTTACAATTTTTCTAAATCTATCAAACGTATTTACACAAATTTGGCGTCAACAGATCGTGCTCGTGCAGGCCTACGATCTGATATATGTCAAGTCCGAGCGGGATGGGATTTACGCGTTAAATCGCAGAAAAACGCCAAAAAATGTGTAAAATAGCACGATATTAATATACATCTTAAAAATAATTATATACACACGCAGAGCCAACTCGACCCTACGATATAAAATAAAAATACACTAAATCTATTGACAAACATTTTTTGAAGAAAAAAATTGTATGGAATTTTTATATGAAAATTTTGAAACTAAAATATTAAGATAACGATATATATAAATGTTATGATTAAATTTACACTTATTTACTAACAAGGCGATACGTATTGAGACACAAATGCCTAATATTATTAACATACGACAAGTTTTAGTTGGCTTATTGAACGTTACATCCCTACAAATTTTTACAAGTCAAAAACACTTAGGTGGATTTCGACAAAAGGCAATTTAATTTTTACAATTTTTCAAAATCTATCAAACGTATTTACACAAATTTGGCGTCAACAGATCGTGCTCGTGCAGGCCTACGATCTGATATATGTCAAGTCCGAGCGGGATGGGATTTACGCGTTAAATCGCAGAAAAACGCCAAAAAATGTGTAAAATAGCACGATATTAATATACATCTTAAAAATAATTATATACACACGCAGAGCCAACTCGACCCTACGATATAAAATAAAAATACACTAAATCTATTGACAAACATTTTTGGAAGAAAGAAATTGTATGAAATATTTATATGAAAATTTTGAAACTAAAATATTAAGATAACGATATATATAAATGTTATGATTAAATTTACACTTATTTAGTAACATACGACAAGTTTTAGTTGGCTTATTGAACGTTAAATTCCTACAAATTTTTACAAGTCGAAAACACTTAGGTGGATTTCGACAAAAGGCAATTTAATTTTTACAATTTTTCAAAATCTATCAAATGTATTTACACAAATTTGTCGTCAACAGATCGGGCTCGTGCAGGCCTACGATCTGATATATGTCAAGTCCGAGTGGGATGGGATTTACGCGTTTAATCGCAGAAAAACGCCAAAATATGTGTAAAATAGCACGATATTAATTTACATCTTAAAAATAATTATATACACACGCAGAGCCAACTCGACCCTACGATATAAAATAAAAATACACTAAATCTATTGACAAACATTTTTGGAAGAAAGAAATTGTATGAAATATTTATATGAAAATTTTGAAACTAAAATATTAAGATAACGATATATATAAATGTTATGATTAAATTTACACTTATTTAGTAACATACGACAAGTTTTAGTTGGCTTATTGAACGTTAAATTCCTACAAATTTTTACAAGTCGAAAACACTTAGGTGGATTTCGACAAAAGGCAATTTAATTTTTACAATTTTTCAAAATCTATCAAATGTATTTACACAAATTTGGCGTCAACAGATCGGGCTCGTGCAGGCCTACGATCTGATATATGTCAAGTCCGAGTGGGATGGGATTTACGCGTTTAATCGCAGAAAAACGCCAAAATATGTGTAAAATAGCACGATATTAATATACATCTTAAAAATAATTATATACACACGCAGAGCCAACTCGACCCTACGATATAAAATAAAAATACACTAAATCTATTGACAAACATTTTTTGAAGAAAAAAATTGTATGAAATTTTTATATGAAAATTTTGAAACTAAAATATTAAGATAACGATATATATAAATGTTATGATTAAATTTACACTTATTTACTAACAAGGCGATACGTATTGAGACACAAATGCCTAATATTATTAACATACGACAAGTTTTAGTTGGCTTATTGAACGTTAAATCCCTACAAATTTTTACAAGTCGAAAATACTTAGGTGGATTTCGACAAAAGGCAATTTAATTTTTACAATTTTTCAAAATCTATCAAATGTATTTACACAAATTTGACGTCAACAGATCGGGCTCGTGCAGGCCTACGATCTGATATATGTCAAGTCCCAGTGGGATGGGATTTACGCGTTTAATCGCAGAAAAACGCCAAAAAATGTGTAAAATAGCACGATATTAATATACATCTTAAAAATAATTATATACACACGCAGAGCCAACTCGACCCTACGATATAAAATAAAAATACACTAAATCTATTGACAAACATTTTTTGAAGAAAAAAATTGTATGGAATTTTTATATGAAAATTTTGAAACTAAAATATTAAGATAACGATATATATAAATGTTATGATTAAATTTACACTTATTTACTAACAAGGCGAAACGTATTGAGACACAAATGCCTAATATTATTAACATACGACAAGTTTTAGTTGGCTTATTGAACGTTAAATCCCTACAAATTTTTACAAGTCGAAAACACTTAGGTGGATTTCGACAAAAGGCAATTTAATTTTTACAATTTTTCAAAATCTATCAAATGTATTTACACAAATTTGGCGTCAACAGATCGGGCTCGTGCAGGCCTACGATCTGATATATGTCAAGTCCGAGTGGGATGGGATTTACGCGTTTAATCGCAGAAAAACGCCAAAATATGTGTAAAATAGCACGATATTAATATACATCTTAAAAATAATTATATACACACGCAGAGCCAACTCGACCCTACGATATAAAATAAAAATACACTAAATCTATTGACAAACATTTTTTGAAGAAAAAAATTGTATGGAATTTTTATATGAAAATTTTGAAACTAAAATATTAAGATAACGATATATATAAATGTTATGATTAAATTTACACTTATTTACTAACAAGGCGATACGTATTGAGACACAAATGCCTAATATTATTAACATACGACAAGTTTTAGTTGGCTTATTGAACGTTAAATCCCTACAAATTTTTACAAGTCGAAAATACTTAGGTGGATTTCGACAAAAGGCAATTTAATTTTTACAATTTTTCAAAATCTATCAAATGTATTTACACAAATTTGACGTCAACAGATCGGGCTCGTGCAGGCCTACGATCTGATATATGTCAAGTCCCAGTGGGATGGGATTTACGCGTTTAATCGCAGAAAAACGCCAAAAAATGTGTAAAATAGCACGATATTAATATACATCTTAAAAATAATTATATACACACGCAGAGCCAACTCGACCCTACGATATAAAATAAAAATACACTAAATCTATTGACAAACATTTTTTGAAGAAAAAAATTGTATGGAATTTTTATATGAAAATTTTGAAACTAAAATATTAAGATAACGATATATATAAATGTTATGATTAAATTTACACTTATTTACTAACAAGGCGATACGTATTGAGACACAAATGCCTAATATTATTAACATACGACAAGTTTTAGTTGGCTTATTGAACGTTACATCCCTACAAATTTTTACAAGTCAAAAACACTTAGGTGGATTTCGACAAAAGGCAATTTAATTTTTACAATTTTTCAAAATCTATCAAACGTATTTACACAAATTTGGCGTCAACAGATCGTGCTCGTGCAGGCCTACGATCTGATATATGTCAAGTCCGAGCGGGATGGGATTTACGCGTTAAATCGCAGAAAAACGCCAAAAAATGTGTAAAATAGCACGATATTAATATACATCTTAAAAATAATTATATACACACGCAGAGCCAACTCGACCCTACGATATAAAATAAAAATACACTAAATCTATTGACAAACATTTTTGGAAGAAAGAAATTGTATGAAATATTTATATGAAAATTTTGAAACTAAAATATTAAGATAACGATATATATAAATGTTATGATTAAATTTACACTTATTTAGTAACATACGACAAGTTTTAGTTGGCTTATTGAACGTTAAATTCCTACAAATTTTTACAAGTCGAAAACACTTAGGTGGATTTCGACAAAAGGCAATTTAATTTTTACAATTTTTCAAAATCTATCAAATGTATTTACACAAATTTGGCGTCAACAGATCGGGCTCGTGCAGGCCTACGATCTGATATATGTCAAGTCCGAGTGGGATAGGATTTACGCGTTTAATCGCAGAAAAACGCCAAAACATGTGTAAAATAGCACGATATTAATATACATCTTAAAAATAATTATATACACACGCAGAGCCAACTCGACCCTACGATATAAAATAAAAATACACTAAATCTATTGACAAACATTTTTTGAAGAAAAAAATTGTATGAAATTTTTATATGAAAATTTTGAAACTAAAATATTAAGATAACGATATATATAAATGTTATGATTAAATTTACACTTATTTACTAACATACGACAAGTTTTAGTTGGCTTATTGAACGTTAAATCCCTACAAATTTTTACAAGTCGAAAACACTTAGGTGGATTTCGACAAAAGGCAATTTAATTTTTACAATTTTTCAAAATCTATCAAATGTATTTACACAAATTTGGCGTCAACAGATCGGGCTCGTGCAGGCCTACGATCTGATATATGTCAAGTCCGAGTGGGATGGGATTTACGCGTTTAATCGCAGAAAAACGCCAAAATATGTGTAAAATAGCACGATATTAATATACATCTTAAAAATAATTATATACACACGCAGAGCCAACTCGACCCTACGATATAAAATAAAAATACACTAAATCTATTGACAAACATTTTTTGAAGAAAAAAATTGTATGGAATTTTTATATGAAAATTTTGAAACTAAAATATTAAGATAACGATATATATAAATGTTATGATTAAATTTACACTTATTTACTAACAAGGCGATACGTATTGAGACACAAATGCCTAATATTATTAACATACGACAAGTTTTAGTTGGCTTATTGAACGTTACATCCCTACAAATTTTTACAAGTCAAAAACACTTAGGTGGATTTCGACAAAAGGCAATTTAATTTTTACAATTTTTCAAAATCTATCAAACGTATTTACACAAATTTGGCGTCAACAGATCGTGCTCGTGCAGGCCTACGATCTGATATATGTCAAGTCCGAGCGGGATGGGATTTACGCGTTAAATCGCAGAAAAACGCCAAAAAATGTGTAAAATAGCACGATATTAATATACATCTTAAAAATAATTATATACACACGCAGAGCCAACTCGACCCTACGATATAAAATAAAAATACACTAAATCTATTGACAAACATTTTTGGAAGAAAGAAATTGTATGAAATATTTATATGAAAATTTTGAAACTAAAATATTAAGATAACGATATATATAAATGTTATGATTAAATTTACACTTATTTAGTAACATACGACAAGTTTTAGTTGGCTTATTGAACGTTAAATTCCTACAAATTTTTACAAGTCGAAAACACTTAGGTGGATTTCGACAAAAGGCAATTTAATTTTTACAATTTTTCAAAATCTATCAAATGTATTTACACAAATTTGGCGTCAACAGATCGGGCTCGTGCAGGCCTACGATCTGATATATGTCAAGTCCGAGTGGGATGGGATTTACGCGTTTAATCGCAGAAAAACGCCAAAACATGTGTAAAATAGCACGATATTAATATACATCTTAAAAATAATTATATACACACGCAGAGCCAACTCGACCCTACGATATAAAATAAAAATACACTAAATCTATTGACAAACATTTTTTGAAGAAAAAAATTGTATGAAATTTTTATATGAAAATTTTGAAACTAAAATATTAAGATAACGATATATATAAATGTTATGATTAAATTTACACTTATTTACTAACATACGACAAGTTTTAGTTGGCTTATTGAACGTTAAATCCCTACAAATTTTTACAAGTCGAAAACACTTAGGTGGATTTCGACAAAAGGCAATTTAATTTTTACAATTTTTCAAAATCTATCAAATGTATTTACACAAATTTGGCGTCAACAGATCGGGCTCGTGCAGGCCTACGATCTGATATATGTCAAGTCCGAGTGGGATGGGATTTACGCGTTTAATCGCAGAAAAACGCCAAAATATGTGTAAAATAGCACGATATTAATATACATCTTAAAAATAATTATATACACACGCAGAGCCAACTCGACCCTACGATATAAAATAAAAATACACTAAATCTATTGACAAACATTTTTTGAAGAAAAAAATTGTATGAAATTTTTATATGAAAATTTTGAAACTAAAATATTAAGATAACGATATATATAAATGTCATGATTAAATTTACACTTATTTACTAACAAGGCGATACGTATTGAGACACAAATGCCTAATATTATTAACATACGACAAGTTTTAGTTGGCTTATTGAACGTTACATCCCTACAAATTTTTACAAGTCAAAAACACTTAGGTGGATTTCGACAAAAGGCAATTTAATTTTTACAATTTTTCAAAATCTATCAAACGTATTTACACAAATTTGGCGTCAACAGATCGTGCTCGTGCAGGCCTACGATCTGATATATGTCAAGTCCGAGCGGGATGGGATTTACGCGTTAAATCGCAGAAAAACGCCAAAAAATGTGTAAAATAGCACGATATTAATATACATCTTAAAAATAATTATATACACACGCAGAGCCAACTCGACCCTACGATATAAAATAAAAATACACTAAATCTATTGACAAACATTTTTGGAAGAAAGAAATTGTATGAAATATTTATATGAAAATTTTGAAACTAAAATATTAAGATAACGATATATATAAATGTTATGATTAAATTTACACTTATTTAGTAACATACGACAAGTTTTAGTTGGCTTATTGAACGTTAAATTCCTACAAATTTTTACAAGTCGAAAACACTTAGGTGGATTTCGACAAAAGGCAATTTAATTTTTACAATTTTTCAAAATCTATCAAATGTATTTACACAAATTTGGCGTCAACAGATCGGGCTCGTGCAGGCCTACGATCTGATATATGTCAAGTCCGAGTGGGATGGGATTTACGCGTTTAATCGCAGAAAAACGCCAAAACATGTGTAAAATAGCACGATATTAATATACATCTTAAAAATAATTATATACACACGCAGAGCCAACTCGACCCTACGATATAAAATAAAAATACACTAAATCTATTGACAAACATTTTTTGAAGAAAAAAATTGTATGAAATTTTTATATGAAAATTTTGAAACTAAAATATTAAGATAACGATATATATAAATGTTATGATTAAATTTACACTTATTTACTAACATACGACAAGTTTTAGTTGGCTTATTGAACGTTAAATCCCTACAAATTTTTACAAGTCGAAAACACTTAGGTGGATTTCGACAAAAGGCAATTTAATTTTTACAATTTTTCAAAATCTATCAAATGTATTTACACAAATTTGGCGTCAACAGATCGGGCTCGTGCAGGCCTACGATCTGATATATGTCAAGTCCGAGTGGGATGGGATTTACGCGTTTAATCGCAGAAAAACGCCAAAATATGTGTAAAATAGCACGATATTAATATACATCTTAAAAATAATTATATACACACGCAGAGCCAACTCGACCCTACGATATAAAATAAAAATACACTAAATCTATTGACAAACATTTTTTGAAGAAAAAAATTGTATGAAATTTTTATATGAAAATTTTGAAACTAAAATATTAAGATAACGATATATATAAATGTCATGATTAAATTTACACTTATTTACTAACAAGGCGATACGTATTGAGACACAAATGCCTAATATTATTAACATACGACAAGTTTTAGTTGGCTTATTGAACGTTAAATCCCTACAAATTTTTACAAGTCGAAAACACTTAGGTGGATTTCGACAAAAGGCAATTTAATTTTTACAATTTTTCAAAATCTATCAAATGTATTTACACAAATTTGGCGTCAACAGATCGGGCTCGTGCAGGCCTACGATCTGATATATGTCAAGTCCGAGTGGGATGGGATTTACGCGTTTAATCGCAGAAAAACGCCAAAATATGTGTAAAATAGCACGATATTAATATACATCTTAAAAATAATTATATACACACGCAGAGCCAACTCGACCCTACGATATAAAATAAAAATACACTAAATCTATTGACAAACATTTTTTGAAGAAAAAAATTGTATGAAATTTTTATATGAAAATTTTGAAACTAAAATATTAAGATAACGATATATATAAATGTCATGATTAAATTTACACTTATTTACTAACAAGGCGATACGTATTGAGACACAAATGCCTAATATTATTAACATACGACAAGTTTTAGTTGGCTTATTGAACGTTAAATCCCTACAAATTTTTACAAGTCGAAAATACTTAGGTGGATTTCGACAAAAGGCAATTTAATTTTTACAATTTTTCAAAATCTATCAAATGTATTTACACAAATTTGACGTCAACAGATCGGGCTCGTGCAGGCCTACGATCTGATATATGTCAAGTCCCAGTGGGATGGGATTTACGCGTTTAATCGCAGAAAAACGCCAAAAAATGTGTAAAATAGCACGATATTAATATACATCTTAAAAATAATTATATACACACGCAGAGCCAACTCGACCCTACGATATAAAATAAAAATACACTAAATCTATTGACAAACATTTTTTGAAGAAAAAAATTGTATGGAATTTTTATATGAAAATTTTGAAACTAAAATATTAAGATAACGATATATATAAATGTTATGATTAAATTTACACTTATTTACTAACAAGGCGATACGTATTGAGACACAAATGCCTAATATTATTAACATACGACAAGTTTTAGTTGGCTTATTGAACGTTAAATCCCTACAAATTTTTACAAGTCGAAAACACTTAGGTGGATTTCGACAAAAGGCAATTTAATTTTTACAATTTTTCAAAATCTATCAAATGTATTTACACAAATTTGGCGTCAACAGATCGGGCTCGTGCAGGCCTACGATCTGATATATGTCAAGTCCGAGTGGGATGGGATTTACGCGTTTAATCGCAGAAAAACGCCAAAATATGTGTAAAATAGCACGATATTAATATACATCTTAAAAATAATTATATACACACGCAGAGCCAACTCGACCCTACGATATAAAATAAAAATACACTAAATCTATTGACAAACATTTTTGAAGAAAAAAATTGTATGAAATTTTTATATGAAAATTTTGAAACTAAAATATTAAGATAACGATATATATAAATGTTATGATTAAATTTACACTTATTTACTAACAAGGCGATACGTATTGAGACACAAATGCCTAATATTATTAACATACGACAAGTTTTAGTTGGCTTATTGAACGTTAAATCCCTACAAATTTTTACAAGTCGAAAATACTTAGGTGGATTTCGACAAAAGGCAATTTAATTTTTACAATTTTTCAAAATCTATCAAATGTATTTACACAAATTTGACGTCAACAGATCGGGCTCGTGCAGGCCTACGATCTGATATATGTCAAGTCCCAGTGGGATGGGATTTACGCGTTTAATCGCAGAAAAACGCCAAAAAATGTGTAAAATAGCACGATATTAATATACATCTTAAAAATAATTATATACACACGCAGAGCCAACTCGACCCTACGATATAAAATAAAAATACACTAAATCTATTGACAAACATTTTTTGAAGAAAAAAATTGTATGGAATTTTTATATGAAAATTTTGAAACTAAAATATTAAGATAACGATATATATAAATGTTATGATTAAATTTACACTTATTTACTAACAAGGCGATACGTATTGAGACACAAATGCCTAATATTATTAACATACGACAAGTTTTAGTTGGCTTATTGAACGTTAAATCCCTACAAATTTTTACAAGTCGAAAACACTTAGGTGGATTTCGACAAAAGGCAATTTAATTTTTACAATTTTTCAAAATCTATCAAACGTATTTACACAAATTTGGCGTCAACAGATTGGGCTCGTGCAGGCCTACGATCTGATATATGTCAAGTCCGAGTGGGATGGGATTTACGCCTTTAATCGCAGAAAAACGCCAAATAATGTGTAATATAGCACAATATTAATATAAATCTTAAAAATAATTATATACACACGCAGAGCCAACTCGACCCTACGATATAAAATAAAAATACACTAAATCTATTGACAAACATTTTTTGAAGAAAAAAATTGTATGAAATTTTTATATGAAAATTTTGAAACTATAATATTAAGATAACGATATATATAAATGTTATGATTAAATTTACACTTATTTACTAACAAGGCGATACGTATTGAGACACAAATGCCTAATATTATTAACATACGACAAGTTTTAGTTGGCTTATTGAACGTTAAATCCCTACAAATTTTTACAAGTCGAAAACACTTAGATGGATTTCGAAAAAAGGCAATTTAATTTTTACAATTTTTCTAAATCTATCAAACGTATTTACACAAATTTGGCGTCAACAGATCGTGCTCGTGCAGGCCTACGATCTGATATATGTCAAGTCCGAGCGGGATGGGATTTACGCGTTAAATCGCAGAAAAACGCCAAAAAATGTGTAAAATAGCACGATATTAATATACATCTTAAAAATAATTATATACACACGCAGAGCCAACTCGACCCTACGATATAAAATAAAAATACACTAAATCTATTGACAAACATTTTTTGAAGAAAAAAATTGTATGGAATTTTTATATGAAAATTTTGAAACTAAAATATTAAGATAACGATATATATAAATGTTATGATTAAATTTACACTTATTTACTAACAAGGCGATACGTATTGAGACACAAATGCCTAATATTATTAACATACGACAAGTTTTAGTTGGCTTATTGAACGTTACATCCCTACAAATTTTTACAAGTCAAAAACACTTAGGTGGATTTCGACAAAAGGCAATTTAATTTTTACAATTTTTCAAAATCTATCAAACGTATTTACACAAATTTGGCGTCAACAGATCGTGCTCGTGCAGGCCTACGATCTGATATATGTCAAGTCCGAGCGGGATGGGATTTACGCGTTAAATCGCAGAAAAACGCCAAAAAATGTGTAAAATAGCACGATATTAATATACATCTTAAAAATAATTATATACACACGCAGAGCCAACTCGACCCTACGATATAAAATAAAAATACACTAAATCTATTGACAAACATTTTTGGAAGAAAGAAATTGTATGAAATATTTATATGAAAATTTTGAAACTAAAATATTAAGATAACGATATATATAAATGTTATGATTAAATTTACACTTATTTAGTAACATACGACAAGTTTTAGTTGGCTTATTGAACGTTAAATTCCTACAAATTTTTACAAGTCGAAAACACTTAGGTGGATTTCGACAAAAGGCAATTTAATTTTTACAATTTTTCAAAATCTATCAAATGTATTTACACAAATTTGGCGTCAACAGATCGGGCTCGTGCAGGCCTACGATCTGATATATGTCAAGTCCGAGTGGGATGGGATTTACGCGTTTAATCGCAGAAAAACGCCAAAACATGTGTAAAATAGCACGATATTAATATACATCTTAAAAATAATTATATACACACGCAGAGCCAACTCGACCCTACGATATAAAATAAAAATACACTAAATCTATTGACAAACATTTTTTGAAGAAAAAAATTGTATGAAATTTTTATATGAAAATTTTGAAACTAAAATATTAAGATAACGATATATATAAATGTTATGATTAAATTTACACTTATTTACTAACATACGACAAGTTTTAGTTGGCTTATTGAACGTTAAATCTCTACAAATTTTTACAAGTCGAAAACACTTAGGTGGATTTCGACAAAAGGCAATTTAATTTTTACAATTTTTCAAAATCTATCAAATGTATTTACACAAATTTGACGTCAACAGATCGGGCTCGTGCAGGCCTACGATCTGATATATGTCAAGTCCCAGTGGGATGGGATTTACGCGTTTAATCGCAGAAAAACGCCAAAATATGTGTAAAATAGCACGATATTAATATACATCTTAAAAATAATTATATACACACGCAGAGCCAACTCGACCCTACGATATAAAATAAAAATACACTAAATCTATTGACAAACATTTTTTGAAGAAAAAAATTGTATGAAATTTTTATATGAAAATTTTGAAACTAAAATATTAAGATAACGATATATATAAATGTCATGATTAAATTTACACTTATTTACTAACAAGGCGATACGTATTGAGACACAAATGCCTAATATTATTAACATACGACAAGTTTTAGTTGGCTTATTGAACGTTAAATCCCTACAAATTTTTACAAGTCGAAAATACTTAGGTGGATTTCGACAAAAGGCAATTTAATTTTTACAATTTTTCAAAATCTATCAAATGTATTTACACAAATTTGACGTCAACAGATCGGGCTCGTGCAGGCCTACGATCTGATATATGTCAAGTCCCAGTGGGATGGGATTTACGCGTTTAATCGCAGAAAAACGCCAAAAAATGTGTAAAATAGCACGATATTAATATACATCTTAAAAATAATTATATACACACGCAGAGCCAACTCGACCCTACGATATAAAATAAAAATACACTAAATCTATTGACAAACATTTTTTGAAGAAAAAAATTGTATGGAATTTTTATATGAAAATTTTGAAACTAAAATATTAAGATAACGATATATATAAATGTTATGATTAAATTTACACTTATTTACTAACAAGGCGATACGTATTGAGACACAAATGCCTAATATTATTAACATACGACAAGTTTTAGTTGGCTTATTGAACGTTAAATCCCTACAAATTTTTACAAGTCGAAAACACTTAGGTGGATTTCGACAAAAGGCAATTTAATTTTTACAATTTTTCAAAATCTATCAAATGTATTTACACAAATTTGGCGTCAACAGATCGGGCTCGTGCAGGCCTACGATCTGATATATGTCAAGTCCGAGTGGGATGGGATTTACGCGTTTAATCGCAGAATAACGCCAAAATATGTGTAAAATAGCACGATATTAATATACATCTTAAAAATAATTATATACACACGCAGAGCCAACTCGACCCTACGATATAAAATAAAAATACACTAAATCTATTGACAAACATTTTTTGAAGAAAAAAATTGTATGAAATTTTTATATGAAAATTTTGAAACTAAAATATTAAGATAACGATATATATAAATGTTATGATTAAATTTACACTTATTTACTAACAAGGCGATACGTATTGAGACACAAATGCCTAATATTATTAACATACGACAAGTTTTAGTTGGCTTATTGAACGTTAAATCCCTACAAATTTTTACAAGTCGAAAATACTTAGGTGGATTTCGACAAAAGGCAATTTAATTTTTACAATTTTTCAAAATCTATCAAATGTATTTACACAAATTTGACGTCAACAGATCGGGCTCGTGCAGGCCTACGATCTGATATATGTCAAGTCCCAGTGGGATGGGATTTACGCGTTTAATCGCAGAAAAACGCCAAAAAATGTGTAAAATAGCACGATATTAATATACATCTTAAAAATAATTATATACACACGCAGAGCCAACTCGACCCTACGATATAAAATAAAAATACACTAAATCTATTGACAAACATTTTTTGAAGAAAAAAATTGTATGGAATTTTTATATGAAAATTTTGAAACTAAAATATTAAGATAACGATATATATAAATGTTATGATTAAATTTACACTTATTTACTAACAAGGCGATACGTATTGAGACACAAATGCCTAATATTATTAACATACGACAAGTTTTAGTTGGCTTATTGAACGTTAAATCCCTACAAATTTTTACAAGTCGAAAACACTTAGGTGGATTTCGACAAAAGGCAATTTAATTTTTACAATTTTTCAAAATCTATCAAACGTATTTACACAAATTTGGCGTCAACAGATCGTGCTCGTGCAGGCCTACGATCTGATATATGTCAAGTCCGAGCGGGATGGGATTTACGCGTTAAATCGCAGAAAAACGCCAAAAAATGTGTAAAATAGCACGATATTAATATACATCTTAAAAATAATTATATACACACGCAGAGCCAAGTCGACCCTACGGTATAAAATAAAAATACACTAAATCTATTGACAAACATTTTTTGAAGAAAAAAAATGTATGAAATTGTTATATGAAAATTTTGAAACTAAAATATTAAGATAACGATATATATAAATGTTATGATTAAATTTACACTTATTTACTAACCTACGACAAGTTTTAGTTGGCTTATTGAACGTTAAATCCCTACAAATTTTTACAAGTCGAAAACACTTAGGTGGATTTCGAAAAAAGGCAATTTAATTTTTACAATTTTTCTAAATCTATCAAACGTATTTACACAAATTTGGCGTCAACAGATCGTGCTCGTGCAGGCCTACGATCTGATATATGTCAAGTCCGAGCGGGATGGGATTTACGCGTTAAATCGCAGAAAAACGCCAAAAAATGTGTAAAATAGCACGATATTAATATACATCTTAAAAATAATTATATACACACGCAGAGCCAACTCGACCCTACGATATAAAATAAAAATACACTAAATCTATTGACAAACATTTTTTGAAGAAAAAAATTGTATGAAATTTTTATATGAAAATTTTGAAACTAAAATATTAAGATAACGATATATATAAATGTTATGATTAAATTTACACTTATTTACTAACCTACGACAAGTTTTAGTTGGCTTATTGAACGTTAAATCCCTACAAATTTTTACAAGTCGAAAACACTTAGGTGGATTTCGACAAAAGGCAATTTAATTTTTACAATTTTTCTAAATCTATCAAACGTATTTACACAAATTTGGCGTCAACAGATCGTGCTCGTGCAGGCCTACGATCTGATATATGTCAAGTCCGAGCGGGATGGGATTTACGCGTTAAATCGCAGAAAAACGCCAAAAAATGTGTAAAATAGCACGATATTAATATACATCTTAAAAATAATTATATACACACGCAGAGCCAAGTCGACCCTACGGTATAAAATAAAAATATACTAAATCTATTGACAAACATTTTTTGAACAAAAAAATTGTATGAAATTGTTATATGAAAATTTTGAAACTAAAATATTAAGATAACGATATATATAAATGTTATGATTAAATTTACACTTATTTACTAACCTACGACAAGTTTTAGTTGGCTTATTGAACGTTAAATCCCTACAAATTTTTACAAGTCGAAAACACTTAGGTGGATTTCGAAAAAAGGCAATTTAATTTTTACAATTTTTCTAAATCTATCAAACGTATTTACACAAATTTGGCGTCAACAGATCGTGCTCGTGCAGGCCTACGATCTGATATATGTCAAGTCCGAGCGGGATGGGATTTACGCGTTAAATCGCAGAAAAACGCCAAAAAATGTGTAAAATAGCACGATATTAATATACATCTTAAAAATAATTATATACACACGCAGAGCCAAGTCGACCCTACGGTATAAAATAAAAATACACTAAATCTATTGACAAACATTTTTTGAAGAAAAAAAATGTATGAAATTGTTATATGAAAATTTTGAAACTAAAATATTAAGATAACGATATATATAAATGTTATGATTAAATTTACACTTATTTACTAACAAGGCGATACGTATTGAGACACAAATGCCTAATATTATTAACATACGACAAGTTTTAGTTGGCTTATTGAACGTTAAATCCCTACAAATTTTTACAAGTCGAAAACACTTAGGTGGATTTCGACAAAAGGCAATTTAATTTTTACAATTTTTCAAAATCTATCAAATGTATTTACACAAATTTGGCGTCAACAGATCGGGCTCGTGCAGGCCTACGATCTGATATATGTCAAGTCCGAGTGGGATGGGATTTACGCGTTTAATCGCAGAATAACGCCAAAATATGTGTAAAATAGCACGATATTAATATACATCTTAAAAATAATTATATACACACGCAGAGCCAACTCGACCCTACGATATAAAATAAAAATACACTAAATCTATTGACAAACATTTTTTGAAGAAAAAAATTGTATGAAATTTTTATATGAAAATTTTGAAACTAAAATATTAAGATAACGATATATATAAATGTTATGATTAAATTTACACTTATTTACTAACAAGGCGATACGTATTGAGACACAAATGCCTAATATTATTAACATACGACAAGTTTTAGTTGGCTTATTGAACGTTAAATCCCTACAAATTTTTACAAGTCGAAAATACTTAGGTGGATTTCGACAAAAGGCAATTTAATTTTTACAATTTTTCAAAATCTATCAAATGTATTTACACAAATTTGACGTCAACAGATCGGGCTCGTGCAGGCCTACGATCTGATATATGTCAAGTCCCAGTGGGATGGGATTTACGCGTTTAATCGCAGAAAAACGCCAAAAAATGTGTAAAATAGCACGATATTAATATACATCTTAAAAATAATTATATACACACGCAGAGCCAACTCGACCCTACGATATAAAATAAAAATACACTAAATCTATTGACAAACATTTTTTGAAGAAAAAAATTGTATGGAATTTTTATATGAAAATTTTGAAACTAAAATATTAAGATAACGATATATATAAATGTTATGATTAAATTTACACTTATTTACTAACAAGGCGATACGTATTGAGACACAAATGCCTAATATTATTAACATACGACAAGTTTTAGTTGGCTTATTGAACGTTAAATCCCTACAAATTTTTACAAGTCGAAAACACTTAGGTGGATTTCGACAAAAGGCAATTTAATTTTTACAATTTTTCAAAATCTATCAAACGTATTTACACAAATTTGGCGTCAACAGATCGTGCTCGTGCAGGCCTACGATCTGATATATGTCAAGTCCGAGCGGGATGGGATTTACGCGTTAAATCGCAGAAAAACGCCAAAAAATGTGTAAAATAGCACGATATTAATATACATCTTAAAAATAATTATATACACACGCAGAGCCAAGTCGACCCTACGGTATAAAATAAAAATACACTAAATCTATTGACAAACATTTTTTGAAGAAAAAAAATGTATGAAATTGTTATATGAAAATTTTGAAACTAAAATATTAAGATAACGATATATATAAATGTTATGATTAAATTTACACTTATTTACTAACCTACGACAAGTTTTAGTTGGCTTATTGAACGTTAAATCCCTACAAATTTTTACAAGTCGAAAACACTTAGGTGGATTTCGAAAAAAGGCAATTTAATTTTTACAATTTTTCTAAATCTATCAAACGTATTTACACAAATTTGGCGTCAACAGATCGTGCTCGTGCAGGCCTACGATCTGATATATGTCAAGTCCGAGCGGGATGGGATTTACGCGTTAAATCGCAGAAAAACGCCAAAAAATGTGTAAAATAGCACGATATTAATATACATCTTAAAAATAATTATATACACACGCAGAGCCAACTCGACCCTACGATATAAAATAAAAATACACTAAATCTATTGACAAACATTTTTTGAAGAAAAAAATTGTATGAAATTTTTATATGAAAATTTTGAAACTAAAATATTAAGATAACGATATATATAAATGTTATGATTAAATTTACACTTATTTACTAACCTACGACAAGTTTTAGTTGGCTTATTGAACGTTAAATCCCTACAAATTTTTACAAGTCGAAAACACTTAGGTGGATTTCGACAAAAGGCAATTTAATTTTTACAATTTTTCTAAATCTATCAAACGTATTTACACAAATTTGGCGTCAACAGATCGTGCTCGTGCAGGCCTACGATCTGATATATGTCAAGTCCGAGCGGGATGGGATTTACGCGTTAAATCGCAGAAAAACGCCAAAAAATGTGTAAAATAGCACGATATTAATATACATCTTAAAAATAATTATATACACACGCAGAGCCAAGTCGACCCTACGGTATAAAATAAAAATATACTAAATCTATTGACAAACATTTTTTGAACAAAAAAATTGTATGAAATTGTTATATGAAAATTTTGAAACTAAAATATTAAGATAACGATATATATAAATGTTATGATTAAATTTACACTTATTTACTAACCTACGACAAGTTTTAGTTGGCTTATTGAACGTTAAATCCCTACAAATTTTTACAAGTCGAAAACACTTAGGTGGATTTCGAAAAAAGGCAATTTAATTTTTACAATTTTTCTAAATCTATCAAACGTATTTACACAAATTTGGCGTCAACAGATCGTGCTCGTGCAGGCCTACGATCTGATATATGTCAAGTCCGAGCGGGATGGGATTTACGCGTTAAATCGCAGAAAAACGCCAAAAAATGTGTAAAATAGCACGATATTAATATACATCTTAAAAATAATTATATACACACGCAGAGCCAAGTCGACCCTACGGTATAAAATAAAAATACACTAAATCTATTGACAAACATTTTTTGAAGAAAAAAAATGTATGAAATTGTTATATGAAAATTTTGAAACTAAAATATTAAGATAACGATATATATAAATGTTATGATTAAATTTACACTTATTTACTAACAAGGCGATACGTATTGAGACACAAATGCCTAATATTATTAACATACGACAAGTTTTAGTTGGCTTATTGAACGTTAAATTCCTACAAATTTTTACAAGTCGAAAACACTTAGGTGGATTTCGACAAAAGGCAATTTAATTTTTACAATTTTTCAAAATCTATCAAATGTATTTACACAAATTTGGCGTCAACAGATCGGGCTCGTGCAGGCCTACGATCTGATATATGTCAAGTCCGAGTGGGATGGGATTTACGCGTTTAATCGCAGAAAAACGCCAAAACATGTGTAAAATAGCACGATATTAATATACATCTTAAAAATAATTATATACACACGCAGAGCCAACTCGACCCTACGATATAAAATAAAAATACACTAAATCTATTGACAAACATTTTTTGAAGAAAAAAATTGTATGAAATTTTTATATGAAAATTTTGAAACTAAAATATTAAGATAACGATATATATAAATGTTATGATTAAATTTACACTTATTTACTAACATACGACAAGTTTTAGTTGGCTTATTGAACGTTAAATCCCTACAAATTTTTACAAGTCGAAAACACTTAGGTGGATTTCGACAAAAGGCAATTTAATTTTTACAATTTTTCAAAATCTATCAAACGTATTTACACAAATTTGGCGTCAACAGATCGTGCTCGTGCAGGCCTACGATCTGATATATGTCCCATCCCCCCCCTGCTGTCAAGCAGTACAGTCGTTCTTTGTTCGGTCCGCTTTTAAAAATTAAATTTCGTAGTTTAAAGTGACTAAAATCAAGTGAAATAGTTATGTAAACTATATTTATAGCAATTAACGTAATTGCAATTTATATTTTAAAAAGAAGTAGTTGATTAAGTGTTTAAAATCTGTGCTAAAGTTTTCTAGTGCAAGAAGTCGACGGGCAAATACCCGCATAGTTTATTTATAAAATGAACAGTCGATAGAAAACAACTGCCATAGAACATAACTACCATATTCACACTAAATCCCAGCTGCTTCGATAGCTCAGTGTGCAGAGTTCCAGATTTAAGTGTGATCAGAGTTCAAGACCAAGCACGAAATAAAATTTTTATTTTTTAACAAACATTGTTATAAGTTTATTTATAATGTCAAGCACGTGTAACGTTTGTAAACTGAATGTACTAGTTACGCAAAAAAGAATAAATTGTGCAAAGTGTCAAACCAAATACCACTTTGAATGTGTTGTTCCACCGGGGACTAAATCTCCTATCATACGAGGACAGTGGCTTTGCGCGGCCTGTAAGAACAAGTCTCCACCTACTTTAGTGGAAAGTGGAATTGCAATTGCTCGCAAAACTACCGAAGAGACAGTCGCCTCTGATGTTAATTGGCTATCGGCAATTAGAAACGAGGTGCAAAAAGTTATTACTCAAACTGTAAGTACAGAATTGATAAAAATTCGGGAAGAATTGGGTGGATTGCAAGACATACAATCATCCATTGAGTATTTGTCCAGTATTTTCGACACTGTGAAACAGGAGTTGGAAGAAGCAAAAAAAGAAATTTTATTATTGAAGAAGGATAATTGTGAATTAAGAGACATAGTAAATAATCACGCAAATACAATAAGTGTAATTGATAGGGAGGCTAGAGCGAGTAATATTGAAGTGCATTGCGTACCTGAACACAAAGGGGAAAACTTACTTAAGACGGTGGAACAAATTGGAAGGGTTATAAGTACTCCTATCACTGAGGGAAGTGTTGTTAAATGTACCCGGGTAGCTAAATTAAATAAGGCATCCTTACGTCCTAGATCGGTTGTGGTTAAATTTAGTTCATCGTTACTAAGAGATACATTTTTGGCAGGAGTAATTAATTTTAACAAGGCTAATAAAGACGATAAGTTAAATACAGCGCATCTTGGTTTATCTGGAGAAAAGAAACCAGTTTTTATTACAGAGCACTTATCGTCTACAGCTAAGGATATCTACGCTGCAGCTCGTATTTTTGCCAAAGAAAAAAATTATCGTTTTGTTTGGTCGCGTAACGGCAATATATTTTTACGAAAATCAATATCAAGTGACAAATTATTAGTGAAATCTAAGGAACACTTACTTACTTTAGCATAAAGACTGTTTCAAGCTTTACTTCTTAATTGTATTAATTTTTATATATTATTAGAGTACTAAAGTACAAAAAATATTAATGAGCTATCACTTAAATATATTTTATCAAAATGTTAGAGGAATGAGAACAAAAACAAATGAAATATATCTTTCTGTTCTTAATTCTAATTATGACATAATAATTTTTACAGAAACTTGGCTTAATTGTGGTATATTGAACAATGAGTTAATAGATGATAGATATTATGTATTTCGTAGAGACCGTGAATGTAGTCAATCCAGTAAATTGGATGGAGGAGGAGTTTTAATAGCGGTGTTAAAAAAGTTTAAATGTTATAGAATCAGCTCGTGGGAAACCAACTGTGAGGATATCTGGGTCAATGTAATTTTAAATTCAAAATCTTTTTATCTATGTGCTGTATATATTCCCTCTCCACTTAATATTTCCACTCTTGAACAATTTACTCAGAATGTTGAACAAATAATAGTTAACGAACGATCACACACTGTTATTGTTGGCGATTTTAATATATCGTCATTGAAATGGAGTTCTGGTGACCACACTTGTAAATTAAGTTCATGCAGTAGCAGTAAGGCATTGTCTATCATCAGTGACTTTATGGCATTAACGAATTTGTCTCAATTTAACTGCGTCAATAATGTTTATGGTAGAGTATTAGATCTTGTTTTTGGTACAATCAATAACATTAAGGTGAAAAAAAGTAATTTCTCGGCATGCCCTGCGGATAATTTTCATCCACCTTTAGATATCGACCTTAGAACAGACTACGATGATTCATTGTTAACTACAAATACTATAATAAAGCACGATTTCAGGAATGCGGACTATGGATCTATAAACAAATTTCTTCGAGATATAGATTGGGAATCTTTATTTAGTAATTGTGACAATGTAAATGAAATGACTGACTGAAATATAATAGATAAATGCATTAAAAAAAAAGTATTTAAACAAAATTCATCTTATCCAGCGTGGTATTCTAAAAATTTAAAAAGACGGCTTGCGGAGAAAAATAAATATAGAATACTGTTTAAAAAATATCATAATCCGTTGGACGAAATTGAATTCAAATTATTGAGAGAGAGGTGTGAAATTCTCATTAACATAGAATATAAAAATTACATTACTAACGTTGAAAATAATATTATAATTAATCCAAAATTCTTCTATTCATATATTAAAAAGATGCGCTCTAATAAATGTAACTTTCCTGCTTTAATGACTCTGAACGGCGTTTCGTCAACTAATGGATCTGATATTTGTAACCAATTTGCAACGCACTTCTCAAGTGTATATATTTCTCAAAATTTAACAACACTTCAGCCATATAAAGCGACTTTGTTAAATTGCACTTCAGAGTTGTCAAACATAAAAATCCAAGAGAAGGATATTATTGATAAATTAAAATGTATTGATACAAATAAGGGTGCTGGACCGGACAATATACCTCCCTTTTTCGTTAAACAATGTGCTGTCCATCTAGCTAAGCCTCTATTCTTATTATTTAATAAATCTTTGTGTGTAGGTGAATTCCCGTGTTCATGGAAAGTAGCAAAAGTTGTCCCTATTTTTAAGGCTGGTGATAGAAAAGATATTTCAAATTATAGGCCAATCTCCATATTGTCAGTTTTTTCAAAAATATTCGAGTCATTAATTTGTCCAGTGCTCACGTGGCACATGAAATCAGCAATTATTGAAAATCAACACGGTTTTATCACAAAACGATCCACTCTGTCAAACATGGCATTAGTTGTTGACGATTTAGCTATGGCGTTGGATAATTCTGAACAGATAGATTGCATTTATACAGACTTGGCCAAAGCATTCGACGTCGTCGATCATAATATTTTATTAAATAAACTTCGTATATATGGTATTAATGGCAATGTTATTAACTGGCTTAAGACTTACTTGATGAACAGTAAAATGAATGTAGTCGTAGGAGGATATCTGTCGCAAACGTTTACTGCGACCTCGGGTGTCCCCCAAGGTTCCATTCTTGGCCTCACGTTGTTTGGGTTTTTTATAAACGACATACATGAGTGTTTTAAGCATTGTAGATTTCAATTATACGCTGACGATCTTAAAATATACAAGAAAATTAATAGCATTGACGACTCGTTTAAATTACAGCAAGATTTGGATAGACTTTCATTGTGGTGTGATTATAACAACTTAAAAATGAATCACCTCAAATGTTACATTATAACATTTAGCCGTAAAGTTAAAAATATTAATTTCAACTACTCTATTAATGGAAATATTTTAGGAAGAGTTAACCAAATTAGCGATCTCGGGATTATATTGGATAATAAGTTAAGTGTTTTACCACATTTGGACGACATAATTAAAAAAGCACTCAAACTGCTAGGTTTCATTTTGCGAGCTATCAAATGTATTTACACAAATTTGGCGTCAACAGATCGGGCTCGTGCAGGCCTACGATCTGATATATGTCAAGTCCGAGTGGGATGGGATTTACGCGTTTAATCGCAGAAAAACGCCAAAACATGTGTAAAATAGCACGATATTAATATACATCTTAAAAATAATTATATACACACGCAGAGCCAACTCGACCCTACGATATAAAATAAAAATACACTAAATCTATTGACAAACATTTTTTGAAGAAAAAAATTGTATGAAATTTTTATATGAAAATTTTGAAACTAAAATATTAAGATAACGATATATATAAATGTTATGATTAAATTTACACTTATTTACTAACCTTTTTTTTTTTTTTTTTTTTTTTTTTTTTTTTTTTTTTTTTTTTTTTTTTTTTTTTTTTTTTTTTAACGTGAGGAAATCCTCTTACGGATACCGGCCCGAGTGGGGACTCGAGCGGGTTATGTGGGACTCGGACGGCAGATGTTAGGCCGTCCCCATACCCACTAAAACCTCACGGTGCTCCTCCTCGACCGCCACTGGCCGCGAACACGGGGACAATAGTCTTCCGCGAAACGCGGCGGCGGGAGCCAGCAAAGGCACGTCGCGGAGTCAAGGGTGTGTGGGCACCCTCGACGGCCTGCTCGGAGTAGCGCGCGGGAGCAACCTGCGCGCGACTACTCGGGCCAGGTTGGTAGGCGGCCAGCTTCCCCAAGCTGACCGCCCTCTGGCACATTAGGGCGGAAGGCGGCGATCGTGAGCCGCCCTCCGGCGACCCGGTCTCTTACGGCGGATGGCGAGTTCGGCAATAGCCTCCCTCGCCCGTTCCGCAGACTCCTTCTCGAGCACCACTGCCTCGCAGAAGGAGGAGACCGCATCCCACGACGTCTCGCTGCCGGCCATGGCCTTGACCACGGCCGGCAGGGAGAGGTCGTCCCCTATGACGTCGCGCAGAGCGCGACGTTGAGACGCCCAGGCAGAGCACACCTCCAACGTGTGCTGGGCCGTCTCATCGAGGCAGTCGTCGCAGTGGTGGCAGCGAGCGTCGGGCTCCCTCCCGGCGATCCGACACAGGTAACCCCCGAAGCAGCCATGCCCCGTGAGTACCTGCGTCGTGCGGAAGGTTAGGACGCCGTGACGCCGCGCTAACCACTGGCGGAAGACTGGACGAACAGCCTCAATCGTCAACCGGCCGGCAGATGGTGTCGCCAGCCGGGTTTCCCACGTTTTTATTGCGGCTTCCCGCTCCTCCTCGGTGCGCGCTGGGCTTGCCGCGGCCCCGGACGCGAGGCCCCGACGCCGGCAATAGACCGACGCCAGAGACGTCGCGTCCAGGTCCCACGGCACGACTCCGGCCAGCACGCACGCCGCCTCGCCGGAGATGGTCCGATACCCCCGTATCGCCCGGATGGCCATCACCCTCTGCGCTCGTCGCAGCAGGGCGATGTTGTGCCGATCCAGGGCGTCCGCCCATACGGGAGCGCCATAGAGGGCCATCGATCGGACCACTCCGGTGTACAGCCTCCGGCTCGAGGCGCTCGGCCCGTCGACATTGGGCAAAAGGCGCGCCAATGCCGACGCCGTCTTCAACAGTTTCGGGGCCAAGGATGTAAAGTGGCCCCGAAAACTCCACCGACCGTCCAGAACAAGTCCGAGGTACTTCATGCTCTTCGTGACGCCGATTTCGACGCCACCGATGGTAATGTGGGCCCCTGATGGTGGGCCCTTTCGAGGAGCATGGAAGTATAATGCCTCGGACTTGTTTAGGGCGACTTCCAACCCAAGCCGCCTGATGCGGCCCACGACTTCGGCCACACCGGCCGTGGCCAAGACGGCCGCCTCTCGATAGGTCCTCTGCTGCGCCAAGACCAGCGTATCATCGGCGTAACAGAGGACCTTTATCCCCCTCAGGGTGCCGCCTCGCAGCACCCAGTCGTAGCCGATGTTCCAGAGGATCGGACCCAGCACCGATCCTTGTGGAACACCGGCTGACACAACAAACTCCTCCCAACCTCCTCCAGGAGCGGGAAAGGTCACAGACCTCCCGGACAGGTAAGCCCCGATGACGCGGCGCAGGTATGGAGGCACGCGATGGTAAATAAGTGCCTCCTTAATGCACGGCCAGGGCAGGGAGTTAAAAGCGTTGGCGATGTCTAAAGACACCGCCAAGACTCCATCGCCCCGGGCAACCGCATCCTGCGCATAGGACTTAACCTCGAGTATGGCATCCACAGTCGAACGGCCACTGCGGAAGCCATACTGTTGGTCCGAGAGGTTCGGACCTGTCCCCTCCAAATGGTGTTGTAGCCTCCTCGCTACAACACGCTCGAAGAGCTTGGCGATCTCGCTCAAGAGCACGATAGGCCGGTAGGCGGAGGCAGAATCCGCCGGGCGACCCTCCTTCTTGACGAGGACTAACCTGCCTGTCTTCCACCGCTGTGGAATTATGGCTTGAGCCAGACAGGCAGTGAATAGCCCTCGCACTCTGGGCCCCAGGGTGTTCAGGGCCAGAGTTAGCGCCCGGCCGGGGATGCCATCCAGGCCCGGGGCGGTGCTCTTGAGCCGAGATCGGCGTACAGCCTCTTCGAGCTCCTCCTCCTCCACAGGTGGTGCGACACTGTCTTCCTCCTCTTCCTCTTCACGCGCTGCAGGGCGGGCCATATTGGGTGGTGTAAAGGGCCGGGCCCGCTGCGGGAATAGCGACGACAGAACCCCTCGGAGGACATCCGGTTGGAGTGTCTGCGTCAGAGGTGGTGCCCAAGCCCGTAGCTTGCCCAGTACCATGCGGTAGGGCGTGCCAAACGGGTCTTGGTCTATCCCCGCGATCAACTGGTCGTGCGACTCGCCTTTCGCACGACCGATTTCCTCCTGCAGCTGCGTTCTCGCCTCGACATAGACGCGGTACAGTCGGTCTTCCTCTTCCTGCACCTTCTGTACCCGTCTGCGATAGTGGCTGTACTGGCGTCTCGCGTCAACGCAGATGGTACGCAGTTGCGCGATCTCCCACGACCACCAGTACACTTGCCGCCGCTGAGGGCGGCCCCTGGAACGGGGCATCGACGCGTCACAGATACGCGTCAACGCCCCCTGCGCCCAGGATGCGGCGTCTTCTGCAGACGCCAAGCTCTGGGGCAGCCAGGATTCCACTATCGCGGCCTCCTCCAACAATTGCCTGTCGAGGCGACTCAGTTGCCACCGCGGTCCGTGCTCTCGCGAGATCGGACTCGGGGTTGGTTGCACCGCTGAATGTGTGGAGATCTCGTATAAGATGTAGAGATGATCCGAGAGAGTCTCCACATCATCCAGCACTCGCCAACCCTGAACACGTTGCGCTAGGGCCGGGCTCGCGAACGAGACGTCCACGACGGATCCGCCCAGCCTTCGCACGCACGTGTTCTTAGTCCCCCGGTTGAGGACAGACAAACCGGTGGCAACTACCCACTCAGACAGTGTCGCACCACGAACATCCGTCGTTGCAGAACCCCACACGCTGGACTTAGCGTTGAGATCGCCCGCGACCAACACCTCCGCCGGACGAAATCGTTCTACCATTTCCCCCAATCGTATGAGGAACTCCTCGAACTCCGCGAGGATTCGATTGGGGGAGAAGTAGACCCCTACGACAACTAGGTCTCCGACAAGCGCCGCGACACATCCCGCACCCCTCTCAATACGCGAGAAAGGCGGAGAGCCCGCGGCGACCTGGGTGATCAAAGCCACCACCCCGGTGTTGTCGGCGACCCAGTTATCTCTGTTGGGAACGCTGTAGGGCTCCGAAACAACCGCCACCTGAATAGACCACTGCGCCAGGCTTTGGACCAATAAGTCCTGGGCCCTGGCACAGTGGTTTATATTCGCCTGCAACACACGGAGAGCCATTATTTGGTTCCCGTGTGTTGCACCTTCTCAGGCCCGACTTGGGCATTTGGCCTTGCCTCTGACGGCCTCCCTTCCATCTTCCTGCCTCCCCTCCTCTTCCTCGAGGAGCTGGCCTTGGCGCATGCAGCGCTTCCAACTGTGTGGTCCGCGGGCTGTTTTGCCGCCTCGCAGACCGGACAGTGAGGTGCCGCCGAGCACTGGTGTTGCTTGTGCCCGGCTAGGCCGCACCTGAAGCACTGCTGGCTCCTATCTTGTGAGCAGCTGCACTTCGCCGCCACGTGGCCAATATCGTGGCAGCGGAAGCAACGCAGATTCCGTTGCTGCAGCAGCTGAACTCGCGCAGAAACGAATCCTACTAGGAGCCGCGACCCGCTGACCTTTCTCGCCGCCATGACAGGACAACGAACCCACGCCGTGCCAAGCCCGCTGCGGTCCTGCCGGATCTCCCCCACTTTCACAGACCCGACATCGCAGCCGCCGACTCGGCTCACAGCCTGCGCCACCTCCTCTGAAGTCGCAGAGTCATCTAGGCCACTGACCCTCAACTCTGCGCACTTCACCGGCCTTGCGACCAGCACCTCGCTTGCGTCCAGCACTCCACGCAACCGCTGAGCGAGGGCATCCGCCTTCTCACCGCTATTGGTGCCAGGTAGCTCCAGTACCCTGGCACCAGTTGAGGCGACCCGGAGACGCAAGTCTGCTATCCCGAGTTCCTCCAGTTTAACCGCCTCTTTGACCTGCGCCAACACATCGCGGTAGGTCATCTCTTTGCTAGCTGCGGCCGGCTGCAAAGTCAGCGTCACCGCCGCCGAACGTGGAGGACGCAGTTTGGGCTGCTTTGCAGACTTCGACTTGGCCTTCTGCTTCGTCTGCGTTTTCTGGGCCACCGCTGTCGCCTTCCTCTTGCCGCCTTTACGGACCACGACGTTCCAGCCCTCGTCTACATTGGCCGGCGCAGGAGGCAGCGGCCGAGGCTCCGCGGGTGAGGCTTGGCTGGCTTTCTTCTGCGCCTTCCCGCTCTTGGCCTTCTTGGAACCCTGCCGTGGCTTCGGGCCAGGGTTGGCAGGCGCTACCAGGGTCGTCACGGTAGGCTCTGCCACTACCCTTGAGACGGCCGTCTGGCGCCTTTTGTCCGCCGCCAAAGGAGGACGCACTGGCTTTGCCGGAAGGAGTCTGTCCTCCAGCGCAGCCAGGCGCGTATTAAGTAATGTGCCCACCTGCACCATCACTGAACGCGCCATTTCGTCCTCCTTTTTCTTCATCTCCGGGCTCTGTTGCAGGATTCTGGATCGCTCGAGTTCTGCCCTCATGAGGGACATCTCTTTGCGCAGTTCTGCCAGCTCATGGGTAAGCCTGCTGTTTGCTGCTCTTAGCTGCACCACCTCTTCATTTGCGGTCTTATTAGCCATTAATCCCACAGCCGTGTTAATAGCGCCGGCGGCCTCCTTAAGGGCTTTTGTAAAGGTGCCCTTAAGGTTGCCGGATCTGCTGGCGACTTTATTAATTATGGCGAGGCTGTCAGAGACCTGGTGCTGCAGGTCATGCACCATAGGGCCATCCACCGTAGGTCTCACTAGGTCGGACAAGTCCGAGAGCCTGGAGCTTGCCCTGGACTTTACCGACTGCGCCATCTCCACGACCTCTTCCTCCGCTTGGAGCAGAAGCTCCTCTCGCCTAGCCGTTATTTTGGCCTTTGGCTTCTCCCTGTCTTCACCGCTGTCCGACGAGCCGGAGTTCTTACCACCCCTTGGCCTTTTGCGGTATTTGCGCGTCTCTGTCGTCACATTATGCGACTCCATCGACACGCAGCTATCCGCTTCGGACTCAGAGGCCGCCCAGAAACGGCCTCGTGACGATGTAGAACACGACCTGGACCTCCCGCTTATAATAGAGGCGACTTCCGCCAGATCCAGTCGTTCTAAGACCACTTTCGCGCTTTTCAGCACCACCTCTTGACTTGAAGACACACCATCCTTTTTACCGCCTTTAATAGGCACCAAGTCTTCGACGCCCTTACCGGGCAACAAACCCTCGCTCTCCTCGGGCACCACAAACACTCCGCCCTTCTCAACCTCCACAACTTCTCCGCCCGTCTCAGGCCCAATCACTCCGCAACTCTCCAACTCCTCACCAACTCCGCCCGTCTCAGGCCCCTCCCCCGCAACACATCGGTATTCTTGGCCCCCCCCAGATTCGAAGGGCTTGCGTGCCGTAGCACGGAGGGATTCTCCGACTCCCGAAAGAGTGGTACCCTCCTGGGGTAGTGAAAAATTCTGCGATACCGACATGTTTTCTTCTGCTGTTCCACAGCGGGGCTTTTCTGTCGGGGTGTGCTCCCCTAGGCCGTGTCCATAACAATGGACTAAAGGCACGCCCATGCCTGCTGGTTTTGGTCCGCGCCGGGAATAAATTCCCGGTCCACTCGCCCGCAAGTGCGAGTGGTTTCCCCTATCCGCCACCCGGGGGACGCGCCCAGTAGGAGTCCAGCAACTCCCTTGGGCTTATTTACTAACCTACGACAAGTTTTAGTTGGCTTATTGAACGTTAAATCCCTACAAATTTTTACAAGTCGAAAACACTTAGGTGGATTTCGAAAAAAGGCAATTTAATTTTTACAATTTTTCTAAATCTATCAAACGTATTTACACAAATTTGGCGTCAACAGATCGTGCTCGTGCAGGCCTACGATCTGATATATGTCAAGTCCGAGCGGGATGGGATTTACGCGTTAAATCGCAGAAAACTAATTATATACACACGCAGAGCCAAGTCGACCCTACGGTATAAAATAAAAATATACTAAATCTATTCACAAACATTTTTTGAAGAAAAAAATTGTATGAAATTGTTATATGAAAATTTTGAAACGAAAATTTTAAAACTGTCTGTCTGTCTGTCTGTCTGTCTGTCTGTCTGTCTGTCTGTCTGTCTGTCTGTCTGTCTGTCTGTCTGTCTGTCTGTCTGTCTGTCTGTCTGTCTGTCTGTCTGTCTGTCTGTCTGTCTGTCTGTCTGTCTGTCTGTCTGTCTGTCTGTCTGTCTGTCTGTCTGTCTGTCTGTCTGTCTGTCTGTCTGTCTGTCTGTCTGTCTGTCTGTCTGTCTGTCTGTCTGTCTGTCTGTCTGTCTGTCTGTCTGTCTGTCTGTCTGTCTGTCTGTCTGTCTGTCTGTCTGTCTGTCTGTCTGTCTGTCTGTCTGTCTGTCTGTCTGTCTGTCTGTCTGTCTGTCTGTCTGTCTGTCTGTCTGTCTGTCTGTCTGTCTGTCTGTCTGTCTGTCTGTCTGTCTGTCTGTCTGTCTGTCTGTCTGTCTGTCTGTCTGTCTGTCTGTCTGTCTGTCTGTCTGTCTGTCTGTCTGTCTGTCTGTCTGTCTGTCTGTCTGTCTGTCTGTCTGTCTGTCTGTCTGTCTGTCTGTCTGTCTGTCTGTCTGTCTGTCTGTCTGTCTGTCTGTCTGTCTGTCTGTCTGTCTGTCTGTCTGTCTGTCTGTCTGTCTGTCTGTCTGTCTGTCTGTCTGTCTGTCTGTCTGTCTGTCTGTCTGTCTGTCTGTCTGTCTGTCTGTCTGTCTGTCTGTCTGTCTGTCTGTCTGTCTGTCTGTCTGTCTGTCTGTCTGTCTGTCTGTCTGTCTGTCTGTCTGTCTGTCTGTCTGTCTGTCTGTCTGTCTGTCTGTCTGTCTGTCTGTCTGTCTGTCTGTCTGTCTGTCTGTCTGTCTGTCTGTCTGTCTGTCTGTCTGTCTGTCTGTCTGTCTGTCTGTCTGTCTGTCTGTCTGTCTGTCTGTCTGTCTGTCTGTCTGTCTGTCTGTCTGTCTGTCTGTCTGTCTGTCTGTCTGTCTGTCTGTCTGTCTGTCTGTCTGTCTGTCTGTCTGTCTGTCTGTCTGTCTGTCTGTCTGTCTGTCTGTCTGTCTGTCTGTCTGTCTGTCTGTCTGTCTGTCTGTCTGTCTGTCTGTCTGTCTGTCTGTCTGTCTGTCTGTCTGTCTGTCTGTCTGTCTGTCTGTCTGTCTGTCTGTCTGTCTGTCTGTCTGTCTGTCTGTCTGTCTGTCTGTCTGTCTGTCTGTCTGTCTGTCTGTCTGTCTGTCTGTCTGTCTGTCTGTCTGTCTGTCTGTCTGTCTGTCTGTCTGTCTGTCTGTCTGTCTGTCTGTCTGTCTGTCTGTCTGTCTGTCTGTCTGTCTGTCTGTCTGTCTGTCTGTCTGTCTGTCTGTCTGTCTGTCTGTCTGTCTGTCTGTCTGTCTGTCTGTCTGTCTGTCTGTCTGTCTGTCTGTCTGTCTGTCTGTCTGTCTGTCTGTCTGTCTGTCTGTCTGTCTGTCTGTCTGTCTGTCTGTCTGTCTGTCTGTCTGTCTGTCTGTCTGTCTGTCTGTCTGTCTGTCTGTCTGTCTGTCTGTCTGTCTGTCTGTCTGTCTGTCTGTCTGTCTGTCTGTCTGTCTGTCTGTCTGTCTGTCTGTCTGTCTGTCTGTCTGTCTGTCTGTCTGTCTGTCTGTCTGTCTGTCTGTCTGTCTGTCTGTCTGTCTGTCTGTCTGTCTGTCTGTCTGTCTGTCTGTCTGTCTGTCTGTCTGTCTGTCTGTCTGTCTGTCTGTCTGTCTGTCTGTCTGTCTGTCTGTCTGTCTGTCTGTCTGTCTGTCTGTCTGTCTGTCTGTCTGTCTGTCTGTCTGTCTGTCTGTCTGTCTGTCTGTCTGTCTGTCTGTCTGTCTGTCTGTCTGTCTGTCTGTCTGTCTGTCTGTCTGTCTGTCTGTCTGTCTGTCTGTCTGTCTGTCTGTCTGTCTGTCTGTCTGTCTGTCTGTCTGTCTGTCTGTCTGTCTGTCTGTCTGTCTGTCTGTCTGTCTGTCTGTCTGTCTGTCTGTCTGTCTGTCTGTCTGTCTGTCTGTCTGTCTGTCTGTCTGTCTGTCTGTCTGTCTGTCTGTCTGTCTGTCTGTCTGTCTGTCTGTCTGTCTGTCTGTCTGTCTGTCTGTCTGTCTGTCTGTCTGTCTGTCTGTCTGTCTGTCTGTCTGTCTGTCTGTCTGTCTGTCTGTCTGTCTGTCTGTCTGTCTGTCTGTCTGTCTGTCTGTCTGTCTGTCTGTCTGTCTGTCTGTCTGTCTGTCTGTCTGTCTGTCTGTCTGTCTGTCTGTCTGTCTGTCTGTCTGTCTGTCTGTCTGTCTGTCTGTCTGTCTGTCTGTCTGTCTGTCTGTCTGTCTGTCTGTCTGTCTGTCTGTCTGTCTGTCTGTCTGTCTGTCTGTCTGTCTGTCTGTCTGTCTGTCTGTCTGTCTGTCTGTCTGTCTGTCTGTCTGTCTGTCTGTCTGTCTGTCTGTCTGTCTGTCTGTCTGTCTGTCTGTCTGTCTGTCTGTCTGTCTGTCTGTCTGTCTGTCTGTCTGTCTGTCTGTCTGTCTGTCTGTCTGTCTGTCTGTCTGTCTGTCTGTCTGTCTGTCTGTCTGTCTGTCTGTCTGTCTGTCTGTCTGTCTGTCTGTCTGTCTGTCTGTCTGTCTGTCTGTCTGTCTGTCTGTCTGTCTGTCTGTCTGTCTGTCTGTCTGTCTGTCTGTCTGTCTGTCTGTCTGTCTGTCTGTCTGTCTGTCTGTCTGTCTGTCTGTCTGTCTGTCTGTCTGTCTGTCTGTCTGTCTGTCTGTCTGTCTGTCTGTCTGTCTGTCTGTCTGTCTGTCTGTCTGTCTGTCTGTCTGTCTGTCTGTCTGTCTGTCTGTCTGTCTGTCTGTCTGTCTGTCTGTCTGTCTGTCTGTCTGTCTGTCTGTCTGTCTGTCTGTCTGTCTGTCTGTCTGTCTGTCTGTCTGTCTGTCTGTCTGTCTGTCTGTCTGTCTGTCTGTCTGTCTGTCTGTCTGTCTGTCTGTCTGTCTGTCTGTCTGTCTGTCTGTCTGTCTGTCTGTCTGTCTGTCTGTCTGTCTGTCTGTCTGTCTGTCTGTCTGTCTGTCTGTCTGTCTGTCTGTCTGTCTGTCTGTCTGTCTGTCTGTCTGTCTGTCTGTCTGTCTGTCTGTCTGTCTGTCTGTCTGTCTGTCTGTCTGTCTGTCTGTCTGTCTGTCTGTCTGTCTGTCTGTCTGTCTGTCTGTCTGTCTGTCTGTCTGTCTGTCTGTCTGTCTGTCTGTCTGTCTGTCTGTCTGTCTGTCTGTCTGTCTGTCTGTCTGTCTGTCTGTCTGTCTGTCTGTCTGTCTGTCTGTCTGTCTGTCTGTCTGTCTGTCTGTCTGTCTGTCTGTCTGTCTGTCTGTCTGTCTGTCTGTCTGTCTGTCTGTCTGTCTGTCTGTCTGTCTGTCTGTCTGTCTGTCTGTCTGTCTGTCTGTCTGTCTGTCTGTCTGTCTGTCTGTCTGTCTGTCTGTCTGTCTGTCTGTCTGTCTGTCTGTCTGTCTGTCTGTCTGTCTGTCTGTCTGTCTGTCTGTCTGTCTGTCTGTCTGTCTGTCTGTCTGTCTGTCTGTCTGTCTGTCTGTCTGTCTGTCTGTCTGTCTGTCTGTCTGTCTGTCTGTCTGTCTGTCTGTCTGTCTGTCTGTCTGTCTGTCTGTCTGTCTGTCTGTCTGTCTGTCTGTCTGTCTGTCTGTCTGTCTGTCTGTCTGTCTGTCTGTCTGTCTGTCTGTCTGTCTGTCTGTCTGTCTGTCTGTCTGTCTGTCTGTCTGTCTGTCTGTCTGTCTGTCTGTCTGTCTGTCTGTCTGTCTGTCTGTCTGTCTGTCTGTCTGTCTGTCTGTCTGTCTGTCTGTCTGTCTGTCTGTCTGTCTGTCTGTCTGTCTGTCTGTCTGTCTGTCTGTCTGTCTGTCTGTCTGTCTGTCTGTCTGTCTGTCTGTCTGTCTGTCTGTCTGTCTGTCTGTCTGTCTGTCTGTCTGTCTGTCTGTCTGTCTGTCTGTCTGTCTGTCTGTCTGTCTGTCTGTCTGTCTGTCTGTCTGTCTGTCTGTCTGTCTGTCTGTCTGTCTGTCTGTCTGTCTGTCTGTCTGTCTGTCTGTCTGTCTGTCTGTCTGTCTGTCTGTCTGTCTGTCTGTCTGTCTGTCTGTCTGTCTGTCTGTCTGTCTGTCTGTCTGTCTGTCTGTCTGTCTGTCTGTCTGTCTGTCTGTCTGTCTGTCTGTCTGTCTGTCTGTCTGTCTGTCTGTCTGTCTGTCTGTCTGTCTGTCTGTCTGTCTGTCTGTCTGTCTGTCTGTCTGTCTGTCTGTCTGTCTGTCTGTCTGTCTGTCTGTCTGTCTGTCTGTCTGTCTGTCTGTCTGTCTGTCTGTCTGTCTGTCTGTCTGTCTGTCTGTCTGTCTGTCTGTCTGTCTGTCTGTCTGTCTGTCTGTCTGTCTGTCTGTCTGTCTGTCTGTCTGTCTGTCTGTCTGTCTGTCTGTCTGTCTGTCTGTCTGTCTGTCTGTCTGTCTGTCTGTCTGTCTGTCTGTCTGTCTGTCTGTCTGTCTGTCTGTCTGTCTGTCTGTCTGTCTGTCTGTCTGTCTGTCTGTCTGTCTGTCTGTCTGTCTGTCTGTCTGTCTGTCTGTCTGTCTGTCTGTCTGTCTGTCTGTCTGTCTGTCTGTCTGTCTGTCTGTCTGTCTGTCTGTCTGTCTGTCTGTCTGTCTGTCTGTCTGTCTGTCTGTCTGTCTGTCTGTCTGTCTGTCTGTCTGTCTGTCTGTCTGTCTGTCTGTCTGTCTGTCTGTCTGTCTGTCTGTCTGTCTGTCTGTCTGTCTGTCTGTCTGTCTGTCTGTCTGTCTGTCTGTCTGTCTGTCTGTCTGTCTGTCTGTCTGTCTGTCTGTCTGTCTGTCTGTCTGTCTGTCTGTCTGTCTGTCTGTCTGTCTGTCTGTCTGTCTGTCTGTCTGTCTGTCTGTCTGTCTGTCTGTCTGTCTGTCTGTCTGTCTGTCTGTCTGTCTGTCTGTCTGTCTGTCTGTCTGTCTGTCTGTCTGTCTGTCTGTCTGTCTGTCTGTCTGTCTGTCTGTCTGTCTGTCTGTCTGTCTGTCTGTCTGTCTGTCTGTCTGTCTGTCTGTCTGTCTGTCTGTCTGTCTGTCTGTCTGTCTGTCTGTCTGTCTGTCTGTCTGTCTGTCTGTCTGTCTGTCTGTCTGTCTGTCTGTCTGTCTGTCTGTCTGTCTGTCTGTCTGTCTGTCTGTCTGTCTGTCTGTCTGTCTGTCTGTCTGTCTGTCTGTCTGTCTGTCTGTCTGTCTGTCTGTCTGTCTGTCTGTCTGTCTGTCTGTCTGTCTGTCTGTCTGTCTGTCTGTCTGTCTGTCTGTCTGTCTGTCTGTCTGTCTGTCTGTCTGTCTGTCTGTCTGTCTGTCTGTCTGTCTGTCTGTCTGTCTGTCTGTCTGTCTGTCTGTCTGTCTGTCTGTCTGTCTGTCTGTCTGTCTGTCTGTCTGTCTGTCTGTCTGTCTGTCTGTCTGTCTGTCTGTCTGTCTGTCTGTCTGTCTGTCTGTCTGTCTGTCTGTCTGTCTGTCTGTCTGTCTGTCTGTCTGTCTGTCTGTCTGTCTGTCTGTCTGTCTGTCTGTCTGTCTGTCTGTCTGTCTGTCTGTCTGTCTGTCTGTCTGTCTGTCTGTCTGTCTGTCTGTCTGTCTGTCTGTCTGTCTGTCTGTCTGTCTGTCTGTCTGTCTGTCTGTCTGTCTGTCTGTCTGTCTGTCTGTCTGTCTGTCTGTCTGTCTGTCTGTCTGTCTGTCTGTCTGTCTGTCTGTCTGTCTGTCTGTCTGTCTGTCTGTCTGTCTGTCTGTCTGTCTGTCTGTCTGTCTGTCTGTCTGTCTGTCTGTCTGTCTGTCTGTCTGTCTGTCTGTCTGTCTGTCTGTCTGTCTGTCTGTCTGTCTGTCTGTCTGTCTGTCTGTCTGTTTGTGCGTCAATCACGCAAAAACTACCTGACAGAAATTGATGAATTTTTGCATGGTGTTAGCCTAGGGCCTCAAGGTACATTTTTTTTGGGTTTCATTCCGAATTTCATGATAGTTTTCTTTAAAAAAAATAAAAACTGAAAAATATAAATTACCTAAAATACCGATAACTACTGTATGAAATTAAATTAATTTTGGCATGGTAATAGTTCAAAGCCTAATGTCACTTATAGGATAGTTTTTATCATGGAGTATAAAGATTTTTTTGTAGAAAAAATTACATAATTATATTTTTTAATAAAAAAAATCGACTTCTTCAATTTCAACTGGATTTCACACTCTGAACTTAACTAAACTTTCACCAAACTACCCCTTATATGTACTCTTTCTAATAAAAAAAGAATCATTAAAATCGGTTGAATTGATATTGACTTATACGTTCATTTGTCGCGCATATACTTAATGTAAATTTGAGATTTATATGATTTTCTCATAGATACTATTGCTGGACATAAACTAAATTAAAATAAGACTACACGGGAGGCATTACCTTTTAAATAAAAAAAGAATCATTAAAATCGGTTCATACAATCAAAAATTATAAGGTAACAAGGATAAAAAGTACAGTCCAATTGATGACCCCTTTTAAGAAGTCGGTTAATAGTAATCTGACATAATTAAATTACGACTATTTCATTTAACCACATTTTAAAAGAAGAAAGTAAATTGAGGCCGTTCGTTGCACAGGGGCACAGAGTGTAATTGTTGTGGGTTCGATTACCACGCAAGGAAACGAAATATTTATTTAAATTTATATTTCCATTTCATCGCTCTGGTGTCGAGGTAAAGTGCGGCGTTGAGTTTCACTACTCAGAACGCAATGCCTACAGAATTCCGAGGAAAGTAGGGAACAGAGTGTCCTAACACTAGGTGTCCTATGCCTACCCTGCTGTGTGCGGGATACAGCGTGAAGCTAAAAAAAGAAGTATAATCAATATTTGTTCAGTCTACCATAATTATTATTTTAAACGTCAACGTTGGTGATATTAACAAACATAATAAAGTAGGTATATTTTACGGGATTAGCTCATATGGCGATATGTAGAATAAAAAGTATTTGGAAAGTAAATTCTGTTTGTGAGTTCATTGTTTATAAAAATGTATATTGTGTTTAGATGGATCACGTGGTGATGTCAATACATTTTAATGTCATCTTATGTTATCTGTTAAAATAGCGTGAAGCTGATTAAACTTAGTGTTATATTCAAAAGAAATTAATTGTATATAATATGTAATTTATTAATACGTTTCAAGTATGAAAAAAGAAAAAATGCAATATAATTGCATTTGTGTTTCCTTCCTATATTTTGTTATTCTATTATTTATATCGATATATCAGGAACGTAAATGCGGGAACAGAGTTGCATGCCATTTTAGTACAGAGTAACCTCTAAAAAATGTATTTACTAAACTGAATAAAAAGAATGTGTGATTCCTCTATACAATATATTATTCTATATTATACATAAAACAGGTTAAAACAGTGCATATGAAGATATCCTCCTGTAGTATAACTATTTTCAATTACTATCAACACTACATTGTCGATACTAATGTGGTATTACAATACATTTTGAATATTTTTCCGCCATTATGATGACATAGACATTTTTTTTTATTTGAAAAAATAATATATTAACTATAAGAACGTTGGTAGTTTTTCAAAAGGTATAAGAATAAAAAAATGCCTAAACTATGCTTCTTCGCAAGTGGTTGTAATAACTATTGGTATCTATTTTCCAAAAAAAACACTATAAATATTAAATATGCTCAATTATACAGAGTTTTTTTGTTAGGACCACTTTAAATGAAACCACAGTTTAACTACTCTATAAAAGCCTATTACATATTAAATTAAAAACCCGAAAATAAAAAAGTTATTTTGTCAAACAAAATAAATAATAAAATTATCGTTGTAAAATAAAATACAATTTGTCAAGAACGACGCACGCACACATAAACCTATCAAAGGGAAACCGCCGCATACGCCTCATTGCGAAATCGAGTCGTAGGTATTGGCGGCAAAGTTTAAAGTTCTAAACATTTTAGTACTATTTTTGTAGTAGTATGTGTTTACATTATTGGTACCTATGCGTAACCGCGTCATACGAAATATAGATATGAATAAACATCGTGAAATGACAAAAAAACCTACGTCTTCACTGTTGATGTATCTTGCTTAAATTCTTTAGGTACGGGTTTAAACTATTTTACCCTATATGCCCAATTGTAACTGTAACGCGACGTTGTGGGTCCGATCCACACATGCATGATTGAATTATAATTTAATAATATTTTCATTTCGCACATCAGTCACACATTATACGCAATATCTTACACTAAGTTGCCCTACTATTGGCGGGATAAAGCGTGGATCTGGTTTTAACTTTATGTGAACCGATTAAAATAAAGTCCAGTCCAGTTGAGGCCAGTCGTGGCGCAGCGGCACAAAGTGTGACTGTAAAACCGACTGGTTCTCTGAGTTCGATCCCCACACGAGGAGATGAAATATTTACTTAAATTTATATTTCCATTTCTTCGTTCTGGGGTCGAGGTTAAGCACGGCGTTGCGTTCTGCCACTCAACACGCAATGCGTCCAGAATTCGGTAGAAAGTGGGGAACAGAGTGTCTTAATACTAGGTTCCTCCCTCTGACTAGCATGAAGCTGCTTAAAATAAAACTAATACTTAATATTTAAGGGCAGTTTGCCAGAATACAAACAAAAAAAGTATTTAAATCGGTTAAGCCGTTTCTGAGATTATCGTGAAGAAACGCACATATAGTAAGTATCGATAAGTTGTGTTTTTATTTCAAACATTCAATTGAAGATTCTTATGGGTTTTAACAACTTTCTCATAAAAAATCTTCATTACATTGCAAACATACATTATAAGTATATCAAAACACGAACATAATTCAGTGTGTTAAGTAAATAATTCTGTGGTTTAAGCGGGCGAAGCCGCGAGCGGGTCGCTAGTATAAAATAATATAGAAGGAGAAAGTCAAGAGCACAGTACATATAGGTTTAGAAAGATGAAGAATAGACGCAGGCAAAGGTATAAGAAGTAAAGATGGAAATTCAGCAATTACGTCACAGCACGTGGCAATATTAGATAAAGGATCGAGCGTCACAGGCTTCGCGTGGAACGGTAAGATTGTGACTGTTGCGCGGTCCGGAGCGAATGCGCCGCTATGCACCAGCTAAGGTAAGAGGGGCGCGAGGGCGGCGGGCACGGCGACTCGCCGGGCCACGCTGCGCTCGCGCATCCGCGAATCTTAGGGATCCGTAAATCTATTTTATAATTATAAATAATATTTTTGTATTTTTATATCGATACATTATTTAATTATATTTTATGTAAGTATACGTGTGTTGTGTATAGTGTATATTGTATATTCTATATATGTATATGTAAGTATATATTTATTATATAATGTGGGTTGCCCACATCACTCCCCTCCGCGCGGCCGTGTCTGTCTGTCTGTCTGTCTGTCTGTCTGTCTGTCTGTCTGTCTGTCTGTCTGTCTGTCTGTCTGTCTGTCTGTCTGTCTGTCTGTCTGTCTGTCTGTCTGTCTGTCTGTCTGTCTGTCTGTCTGTCTGTCTGTCTGTCTGTCTGTCTGTCTGTCTGTCTGTCTGTCTGTCTGTCTGTCTGTCTGTCTGTCTGTCTGTCTGTCTGTCTGTCTGTCTGTCTGTCTGTCTGTCTGTCTGTCTGTCTGTCTGTCTGTCTGTCTGTCTGTCTGTCTGTCTGTCTGTCTGTCTGTCTGTCTGTCTGTCTGTCTGTCTGTCTGTCTGTCTGTCTGTCTGTCTGTCTGTCTGTCTGTCTGTCTGTCTGTCTGTCTGTCTGTCTGTCTGTCTGTCTGTCTGTCTGTCTGTCTGTCTGTCTGTCTGTCTGTCTGTCTGTCTGTCTGTCTGTCTGTCTGTCTGTCTGTCTGTCTGTCTGTCTGTCTGTCTGTCTGTCTGTCTGTCTGTCTGTCTGTCTGTCTGTCTGTCTGTCTGTCTGTCTGTCTGTCTGTCTGTCTGTCTGTCTGTCTGTCTGTCTGTCTGTCTGTCTGTCTGTCTGTCTGTCTGTCTGTCTGTCTGTCTGTCTGTCTGTCTGTCTGTCTGTCTGTCTGTCTGTCTGTCTGTCTGTCTGTCTGTCTGTCTGTCTGTCTGTCTGTCTGTCTGTCTGTCTGTCTGTCTGTCTGTCTGTCTGTCTGTCTGTCTGTCTGTCTGTCTGTCTGTCTGTCTGTCTGTCTGTCTGTCTGTCTGTCTGTCTGTCTGTCTGTCTGTCTGTCTGTCTGTCTGTCTGTCTGTCTGTCTGTCTGTCTGTCTGTCTGTCTGTCTGTCTGTCTGTCTGTCTGTCTGTCTGTCTGTCTGTCTGTCTGTCTGTCTGTCTGTCTGTCTGTCTGTCTGTCTGTCTGTCTGTCTGTCTGTCTGTCTGTCTGTCTGTCTGTCTGTCTGTCTGTCTGTCTGTCTGTCTGTCTGTCTGTCTGTCTGTCTGTCTGTCTGTCTGTCTGTCTGTCTGTCTGTCTGTCTGTCTGTCTGTCTGTCTGTCTGTCTGTCTGTCTGTCTGTCTGTCTGTCTGTCTGTCTGTCTGTCTGTCTGTCTGTCTGTCTGTCTGTCTGTCTGTCTGTCTGTCTGTCTGTCTGTCTGTCTGTCTGTCTGTCTGTCTGTCTGTCTGTCTGTCTGTCTGTCTGTCTGTCTGTCTGTCTGTCTGTCTGTCTGTCTGTCTGTCTGTCTGTCTGTCTGTCTGTCTGTCTGTCTGTCTGTCTGTCTGTCTGTCTGTCTGTCTGTCTGTCTGTCTGTCTGTCTGTCTGTCTGTCTGTCTGTCTGTCTGTCTGTCTGTCTGTCTGTCTGTCTGTCTGTCTGTCTGTCTGTCTGTCTGTCTGTCTGTCTGTCTGTCTGTCTGTCTGTCTGTCTGTCTGTCTGTCTGTCTGTCTGTCTGTCTGTCTGTCTGTCTGTCTGTCTGTCTGTCTGTCTGTCTGTCTGTCTGTCTGTCTGTCTGTCTGTCTGTCTGTCTGTCTGTCTGTCTGTCTGTCTGTCTGTCTGTCTGTCTGTCTGTCTGTCTGTCTGTCTGTCTGTCTGTCTGTCTGTCTGTCTGTCTGTCTGTCTGTCTGTCTGTCTGTCTGTCTGTCTGTCTGTCTGTCTGTCTGTCTGTCTGTCTGTCTGTCTGTCTGTCTGTCTGTCTGTCTGTCTGTCTGTCTGTCTGTCTGTCTGTCTGTCTGTCTGTCTGTCTGTCTGTCTGTCTGTCTGTCTGTCTGTCTGTCTGTCTGTCTGTCTGTCTGTCTGTCTGTCTGTCTGTCTGTCTGTCTGTCTGTCTGTCTGTCTGTCTGTCTGTCTGTCTGTCTGTCTGTCTGTCTTGTCTGTCTGTCTGTCTGTCTGTCTGTCTGTCTGTCTGTCTGTCTGTCTGTCTGTCTGTCTGTCTGTCTGTCTGTCTGTCTGTCTGTCTGTCTGTCTGTCTGTCTGTCTGTCTGTCTGTCTGTCTGTCTGTCTGTCTGTCTGTCTGTCTGTCTGTCTGTCTGTCTGTCTGTCTGTCTGTCTGTCTGTCTGTCTGTCTGTCTGTCTGTCTGTCTGTCTGTCTGTCTGTCTGTCTGTCTGTCTGTCTGTCTGTCTGTCTGTCTGTCTGTCTGTCTGTCTGTCTGTCTGTCTGTCTGTCTGTCTGTCTGTCTGTCTGTCTGTCTGTCTGTCTGTCTGTCTGTCTGTCTGTCTGTCTGTCTGTCTGTCTGTCTGTCTGTCTGTCTGTCTGTCTGTCTGTCTGTCTGTCTGTCTGTCTGTCTGTCTGTCTGTCTGTCTGTCTGTCTGTCTGTCTGTCTGTCTGTCTGTCTGTCTGTCTGTCTGTCTGTCTGTCTGTCTGTCTGTCTGTCTGTCTGTCTGTCTGTCTGTCTGTCTGTCTGTCTGTCTGTCTGTCTGTCTGTCTGTCTGTCTGTCTGTCTGTCTGTCTGTCTGTCTGTCTGTCTGTCTGTCTGTCTGTCTGTCTGTCTGTCTGTCTGTCTGTCTGTCTGTCTGTCTGTCTGTCTGTCTGTCTGTCTGTCTGTCTGTCTGTCTGTCTGTCTGTCTGTCTGTCTGTCTGTCTGTCTGTCTGTCTGTCTGTCTGTCTGTCTGTCTGTCTGTCTGTCTGTCTGTCTGTCTGTCTGTCTGTCTGTCTGTCTGTCTGTCTGTCTGTCTGTCTGTCTGTCTGTCTGTCTGTCTGTCTGTCTGTCTGTCTGTCTGTCTGTCTGTCTGTCTGTCTGTCTGTCTGTCTGTCTGTCTGTCTGTCTGTCTGTCTGTCTGTCTGTCTGTCTGTCTGTCTGTCTGTCTGTCTGTCTGTCTGTCTGTCTGTCTGTCTGTCTGTCTGTCTGTCTGTCTGTCTGTCTGTCTGTCTGTCTGTCTGTCTGTCTGTCTGTCTGTCTGTCTGTCTGTCTGTCTGTCTGTCTGTCTGTCTGTCTGTCTGTCTGTCTGTCTGTCTGTCTGTCTGTCTGTCTGTCTGTCTGTCTGTCTGTCTGTCTGTCTGTCTGTCTGTCTGTCTGTCTGTCTGTCTGTCTGTCTGTCTGTCTGTCTGTCTGTCTGTCTGTCTGTCTGTCTGTCTGTCTGTCTGTCTGTCTGTCTGTCTGTCTGTCTGTCTGTCTGTCTGTCTGTCTGTCTGTCTGTCTGTCTGTCTGTCTGTCTGTCTGTCTGTCTGTCTGTCTGTCTGTCTGTCTGTCTGTCTGTCTGTCTGTCTGTCTGTCTGTCTGTCTGTCTGTCTGTCTGTCTGTCTGTCTGTCTGTCTGTCTGTCTGTCTGTCTGTCTGTCTGTCTGTCTGTCTGTCTGTCTGTCTGTCTGTCTGTCTGTCTGTCTGTCTGTCTGTCTGTCTGTCTGTCTGTCTGTCTGTCTGTCTGTCTGTCTGTCTGTCTGTCTGTCTGTCTGTCTGTCTGTCTGTCTGTCTGTCTGTCTGTCTGTCTGTCTGTCTGTCTGTCTGTCTGTCTGTCTGTCTGTCTGTCTGTCTGTCTGTCTGTCTGTCTGTCTGTCTGTCTGTCTGTCTGTCTGTCTGTCTGTCTGTCTGTCTGTCTGTCTGTCTGTCTGTCTGTCTGTCTGTCTGTCTGTCTGTCTGTCTGTCTGTCTGTCTGTCTGTCTGTCTGTCTGTCTGTCTGTCTGTCTGTCTGTCTGTCTGTCTGTCTGTCTGTCTGTCTGTCTGTCTGTCTGTCTGTCTGTCTGTCTGTCTGTCTGTCTGTCTGTCTGTCTGTCTGTCTGTCTGTCTGTCTGTCTGTCTGTCTGTCTGTCTGTCTGTCTGTCTGTCTGTCTGTCTGTCTGTCTGTCTGTCTGTCTGTCTGTCTGTCTGTCTGTCTGTCTGTCTGTCTGTCTGTCTGTCTGTCTGTCTGTCTGTCTGTCTGTCTGTCTGTCTGTCTGTCTGTCTGTCTGTCTGTCTGTCTGTCTGTCTGTCTGTCTGTCTGTCTGTCTGTCTGTCTGTCTGTCTGTCTGTCTGTCTGTCTGTCTGTCTGTCTGTCTGTCTGTCTGTCTGTCTGTCTGTCTGTCTGTCTGTCTGTCTGTCTGTCTGTCTGTCTGTCTGTCTGTCTGTCTGTCTGTCTGTCTGTCTGTCTGTCTGTCTGTCTGTCTGTCTGTCTGTCTGTCTGTCTGTCTGTCTGTCTGTCTGTCTGTCTGTCTGTCTGTCTGTCTGTCTGTCTGTCTGTCTGTCTGTCTGTCTGTCTGTCTGTCTGTCTGTCTGTCTGTCTGTCTGTCTGTCTGTCTGTCTGTCTGTCTGTCTGTCTGTCTGTCTGTCTGTCTGTCTGTCTGTCTGTCTGTCTGTCTGTCTGTCTGTCTGTCTGTCTGTCTGTCTGTCTGTCTGTCTGTCTGTCTGTCTGTCTGTCTGTCTGTCTGTCTGTCTGTTTGTGCGTCAATCACGCAAAAACTACCTGACAGAAATTGATGAATTTTTGCATGGTGTTAGCCTAGGGCCTCAAGGTACATTTTTTTTGGGTTTCATTCCGAATTTCATGATAGTTTTCTTTAAAAAAAATAAAAACTGAAAAATATAAATTACCTAAAATACCGATAACTACTGTATGAAATTAAATTAATTTTGGCATGGTAATAGTTCAAAGCCTAATGTCACTTATAGGATAGTTTTTATCATGGAGTATAAAGATTTTTTGTAGAAAAAATTACATAATTATATTTTTTAATAAAAAAAATCGACTTCTTCAATTTCAACTGGATTTCACACTCTGAACTTAACTAAACTTTCACCAAACTACCCCTTATATGTACTCTTTCTAATAAAAAAAGAATCATTAAAATCGGTTGAATTGATATTGACTTATACGTTCATTTGTCGCGCATATACTTAATGTAAATTTGAGATTTATATGATTTTCTCATAGATACTATTGCTGGACATAAACTAAATTAAAATAAGACTACACGGGAGGCATTACCTTTTAAATAAAAAAAGAATCATTAAAATCGGTTCATACAATCAAAAATTATAAGGTAACAAGGATAAAAAGTACAGTCCAATTGATGACCCCTTTTAAGAAGTCGGTTAATAGTAATCTGACATAATTAAATTACGACTATTTCATTTAACCACATTTTAAAAGAAGAAAGTAAATTGAGGCCGTTCGTTGCACAGGGGCACAGAGTGTAATTGTTGTGGGTTCGATTACCACGCAAGGAAACGAAATATTTATTTAAATTTATATTTCCATTTCATCGCTCTGGTGTCGAGGTAAAGTGCGGCGTTGAGTTTCACTACTCAGAACGCAATGCCTACAGAATTCCGAGGAAAGTAGGGAACAGAGTGTCCTAACACTAGGTGTCCTATGCCTACCCTGCTGTGTGCGGGATACAGCGTGAAGCTAAAAAAAGAAGTATAATCAATATTTGTTCAGTCTACCATAATTATTATTTTAAACGTCAACGTTGGTGATATTAACAAACATAATAAAGTAGGTATATTTTACGGGATTAGCTCATATGGCGATATGTAGAATAAAAAGTATTTGGAAAGTAAATTCTGTTTGTGAGTTCATTGTTTATAAAAATGTATATTGTGTTTAGATGGATCACGTGGTGATGTCAATACATTTTAATGTCATCTTATGTTATCTGTTAAAATAGCGTGAAGCTGATTAAACTTAGTGTTATATTCAAAAGAAATTAATTGTATATAATATGTAATTTATTAATACGTTTCAAGTATGAAAAAAGAAAAAATGCAATATAATTGCATTTGTGTTTCCTTCCTATATTTTGTTATTCTATTATTTATATCGATATATCAGGAACGTAAATGCGGGAACAGAGTTGCATGCCATTTTAGTACAGAGTAACCTCTAAAAAATGTATTTACTAAACTGAATAAAAAGAATGTGTGATTCCTCTATACAATATATTATTCTATATTATACATAAAACAGGTTAAAACAGTGCATATGAAGATATCCTCCTGTAGTATAACTATTTTCAATTACTATCAACACTACATTGTCGATACTAATGTGGTATTACAATACATTTTGAATATTTTTCCGCCATTATGATGACATAGACATTTTTTTTATTTGAAAAAATAATATATTAACTATAAGAACGTTGGTAGTTTTTCAAAAGGTATAAGAATAAAAAAATGCCTAAACTATGCTTCTTCGCAAGTGGTTGTAATAACTATTGGTATCTATTTTCCAAAAAAAACACTATAAATATTAAATATGCTCAATTATACAGAGTTTTTTTGTTAGGACCACTTTAAATGAAACCACAGTTTAACTACTCTATAAAAGCCTATTACATATTAAATTAAAAACCCGAAAATAAAAAAGTTATTTTGTCAAACAAAATAAATAATAAAATTATCGTTGTAAAATAAAATACAATTTGTCAAGAACGACGCACGCACACATAAACCTATCAAAGGGAAACCGCCGCATACGCCTCATTGCGAAATCGAGTCGTAGGTATTGGCGGCAAAGTTTAAAGTTCTAAACATTTTAGTACTATTTTTGTAGTAGTATGTGTTTACATTATTGGTACCTATGCGTAACCGCGTCATACGAAATATAGATATGAATAAACATCGTGAAATGACAAAAAAACCTACGTCTTCACTGTTGATGTATCTTGCTTAAATTCTTTAGGTACGGGTTTAAACTATTTTACCCTATATGCCCAATTGTAACTGTAACGCGACGTTGTGGGTCCGATCCACACATGCATGATTGAATTATAATTTAATAATATTTTCATTTCGCACATCAGTCACACATTATACGCAATATCTTACACTAAGTTGCCCTACTATTGGCGGGATAAAGCGTGGATCTGGTTTTAACTTTATGTGAACCGATTAAAATAAAGTCCAGTCCAGTTGAGGCCAGTCGTGGCGCAGCGGCACAAAGTGTGACTGTAAAACCGACTGGTTCTCTGAGTTCGATCCCCACACGAGGAGATGAAATATTTACTTAAATTTATATTTCCATTTCTTCGTTCTGGGGTCGAGGTTAAGCACGGCGTTGCGTTCTGCCACTCAACACGCAATGCGTCCAGAATTCGGTAGAAAGTGGGGAACAGAGTGTCTTAATACTAGGTTCCTCCCTCTGACTAGCATGAAGCTGCTTAAAATAAAACTAATACTTAATATTTAAGGGCAGTTTGCCAGAATACAAACAAAAAAAGTATTTAAATCGGTTAAGCCGTTTCTGAGATTATCGTGAAGAAACGCACATATAGTAAGTATCGATAAGTTGTGTTTTTATTTCAAACATTCAATTGAAGATTCTTATGGGTTTTAACAACTTTCTCATAAAAAATCTTCATTACATTGCAAACATACATTATAAGTATATCAAAACACGAACATAATTCAGTGTGTTAAGTAAATAATTCTGTGGTTTAAGCGGGCGAAGCCGCGAGCGGGTCGCTAGTATAAAATAATATAGAAGGAGAAAGTCAAGAGCACAGTACATATAGGTTTAGAAAGATGAAGAATAGACGCAGGCAAAGGTATAAGAAGTAAAGATGGAAATTCAGCAATTACGTCACAGCACGTGGCAATATTAGATAAAGGATCGAGCGTCACAGGCTTCGCGTGGAACGGTAAGATTGTGACTGTTGCGCGGTCCGGAGCGAATGCGCCGCTATGCACCAGCTAAGGTAAGAGGGGCGCGAGGGCGGCGGGCACGGCGACTCGCCGGGCCACGCTGCGCTCGCGCATCCGCGAATCTTAGGGATCCGTAAATCTATTTTATAATTATAAATAATATTTTTGTATTTTTATATCGATACATTATTTAATTATATTTTATGTAAGTATACGTGTGTTGTGTATAGTGTATATTGTATATTCTATATATGTATATGTAAGTATATATTTATTATATAATGTGGGTTGCCCACATCACTCCCCTCCGAGAGGCCGTGTCTACGGGCGATAGAAATCAGGAAATCGCACTTGACGACCAGAACGTGTGGTTTTCTGTATAGGACTCGGAGTAATTTTAGATTCTGTAGTGGTGTCATTGTAAGTGTTGTCGCTCAATACGTAAGCTGGTTTAAGCCTGTCTAACGATACTGTAACGACTTTACTTTTGACACGGATTTTATAAACTTTTGGCCCTCTCTCTATGACTTCATGCGGGCCCGTGTAAACAGGCTGTAGTGCAAGCCTTAGAGAGTCTTCACGCAAGAAAACGTGCGAGCAGGTGCCAAGGTCTTTGTAAATGAAGACTTTCTGTACGGCGTGGTTTGATGTGGGTATAGGCTGCAAGTTGTTCGCAAATGTTCTGATGCGTACTGAAAAATCAGTAAGGTCAGTTGTACATTTGTCATCCTTGTGGCCAAAAAATTCATCGGGCAGCCGCAGTGGTTCTCCGTATACTAGTTCGGCTGACGAAGTTTGAAGATCTTCCTTAAAACAACTTCGTGTGACATATGATGGCCGATTTAAGTTGTCGATGGAAACGTTCGACGAGGCCGTTGCACTGGGGGTGGTATGCAGTTGTTCTGCGATGTTTAAAACCAAGAGTTTTTGACAGTTGCTGAAAAGTGGCGCTTTCGAATTGTTTGCCACGGTCGGTTACGACGTCTGTAGGGCAACCGAAGCGAGCGACCCATCCCAGCAAAAATGCTTTGACCACAGATTCCGCAGTTATGTCGGTAAGGGGGACAGCTTCAGCCCATCGCGTGAAGCGATCGACTGCTGTCAAACAGTACCGGTATTCGCGGGAAGGTCCGATAAGGTCTAAATGGACATGTTTAAATCGCTCTGAAGGTAAATCAAGAGTACCTAAAGGAGATCTGACATGTCGGTTTACTTTTGAGCGTTGACAGCATAAACATGCCTTAGACCATGTTCGGCAGTCTTTCCTTATCTGTGGCCAAACATAGCGTTGTGCTATCAATTTTGCGCTTGCGTTAGCTCCAGGATGACTCAATCCGTGAAGACTGTCAAAAACTTTTTTGCGTAAACTTTTGGGTACAAAGGGTCTGGGGATCGGTGTACTTACATCGCAGTACAAATAAATACGACCCCCAGGCACAGCAATCTTTTTAATGTGCAATGCAGACTCCTCGGTGAGGTACTGAGCGAGTTCTGCATCTCCTTCCTGTGACTTTGCCAATTCCCCCAAGTCCACTGGTTCGAAAACTTCGTCTACACGAGAAAGGGTATCTGCCACGATGTTGTCATTACCGGATACGTGGTGTATATCTGTAGAAAATTGCGAAATATAATCTAAATATCTATACTGACGGGGACTGCAGTTACTTTTTCTTTCTCGAAATGCGAAACAGAGTGGTTTGTGGTCAGTATAAATAGTAAAAGAAGTTGTTTCGAACCAATGGCGAAAATATTTGATATTTTCGTAAATGGCGAGGAGTTCGCGATCGTACGTTGAATATTTTCTCTGCGCTGCACTTAACTTGCGGGAAAAGAAAGCAAGGGGTTGCCAATATCCATCTTTCAGCTGCTGAACAACTCCACCTATTGCTTCGTCGGAAGCGTCTGTGAAGAGTCCTAATTTGGCCTTTGGATCTGGATGGGCCAACATTGCAGCCTTGCATAAACTGCGTTTGCATTCCTCGAATGCTTTTGACGCATTTCCATCTATGACAATTGGTTGCGAGGCTTTTATCGATCCAGTAAGCAACGAGTTCAAAGGAGATTGAATTTGGGCTGCATGAGGAATAAATCTCCTATAATAATTAATCATCCCTAAAAATCTCCTCAGTTGCTTTGCTGTTTTGGGAAGGGGCAACTCTTTAACAGATTTTACCTTACTTTCCAGAGGCTTCGTGCCATGCTGAGATATATGGTATCCTAAGAATGTAACTTCTGACATACCGAATTTACATTTTGATGTATTTATCAGCATGCCATAATTTTGCATTCTAGAGAATATTTGGCGGAGGTGATCTTCGTGCTCCTGCTCCGACCTTGAAAAAATTAAAAAATCGTCGATGTATGGGAAACAGAAGTCTTGATCTCTCGTCATTTCATCTACGAACCTCTGGAAAGTTTGACCTGCATTGCGCAACCCGAATGTCATAAATGGAAATTCGTATAACCCAAACGGTGTAGTTATCGCCGTCTTTATAATATCGTCTTCATGTACTGGAATCTGGTTGTAGGCCTTCACAAGATCGATTGTGGAAAAGATTTTACAACCAGGTAAACTATGAGAGAAATCGTGTATATGTCGTGTTGGGTATTTATCTGGGATTGTCCTGGCGTTGAGTAACCTGTAGTCACCGCAGGGACGCCAACCGTTGTCCTTTTTGGTCGCTAAATGTAACGGGGATGCCCAGGGCGACTCTGAGGGGCGCGCAGTGCCACTCGCCAACATAGCCTCGAACTCACTTTTTGCTATGCGCAATTTTTCGGGTGCTAGTCGGCGAGGTGCGCATGAAACGGGTGGGCCGGGTGTGGTACGTATGTGGTGAACCGTGTTATGTTTGGGTATGCCTGGTGTATCTGAAGGTTTTGTAAGCTTCTGAAATTCAGAAAGAAGTTTATGATATTTCGAATCTCCAGTCACAACCTTTACACTTGGTATAGAATTATTATTTATTGCTACAAAAGCTACTGTTGACAATTTAGTTGTACCATCTATTATGCGTTTATTTATTTTATTTATTTATTTATGTATATGGATCTCCAACTGTCGTACATATTGGTTAACATGACATACATTTTTCAAGATATATTTATACTATTATGTACAACTGATTATAGGAGAACACATCATTCAAATTATAACAGAGATTAAATTATGCTATATAAAAAAAAATAACAAAAACATAAAAATTAAAGGTTAACATTGATTGCTTAAAATTAGATATTAATTACATCTATTAAATATTTGAATGCATTTTCTTAAGAAAGCTGAGAGCCCGTCGCAACCAATGTCTAACGTTACATCTTCTTTTAAGTGCTCGTTAAAAGAACGAGAGATGCGATTAATTGGACTGTTATATCCTAGGTTCGTTTTAATTTTGTCCGTCTTGAAGAACAGACATGGGTTGCGAGGGGATCTCTGAGGTATTTTAATACTAAATCTACTCAACAGTTCACTATCATCGATCTTTCCATTGAATAAACTATGTAGAAACTTCATGTCTACGAGAGATCTACGGGTTGAAAGCAATTGCAACTTAAAGCTGCCCATTATGTCTTCATAGTGTTTACTATGACTTACAGTCTTAAACCTGTAAACTAAATATTTAATAAATCTTTTTTGGACGCTTTCGAGTCTATTAATATGCTTCCTATAAGTAGGGGACTATACTTGGCAACAATATTCAAGCTTACTACGGATTAAACTGTTGTAAAGGCATACAATTGTTGTTGGATTTTTAAAATCCTTTGATTGCCTAAAAATGAAACCGAGTAACTTGAAGGAAGCTGTCACAACAGCATTAACGTGCTCTTCAAATCGCAATTTGCCATCAAATATTACGCCCAGGTCCCTAATAGAATCTGTTACATTTAGATTTTTACCAGAGATATTGTAGCAGCTCATAATAGGTTTTTTTTTCCTTGAAAATCTTATAAAACTACACTTGCTTGGATTGAGGACCATTCGATTTAAATCACACCATTTAACAAGTTCATCAAGATTGCCTTGCAACGCCACCACGTCTGATTCCTGTGTTATAATTTTTGCTATTTTTAGGTCATCCGCAAACAAATAAATCTGACAATTTTTAAATATATCCGCTATATCATTGATAAATAATACAAAGAATAAAGGCCCCAAATTAGACCCCTGGGGAACGCCAGAAGTAGCACTAAAAGGCTCAGAGTTCTCACCATGTATCACTACTCTGCCACTACGATTAGAGAGGTAGGATTTGCACCAATCAAGAAGAATATCAGATATACCAAAGCTTAACAGTTTTCTCACCAGTATATTATGGTCTACCTTATCAAATGCCTTAGAGAAGTCCGTGTAAATTACATCCACTTGTAGGTTTTTGTCAACTGAATCAATAAGATATGAAACGTAATTAAGCAAATTCGAGTAGATTTCTTTGGTATAAAGCCATATTGACGTGGATGCAGTTGGTCTTTAACATGATGAAATATGAAGGGGTGAACGATTGATCCAAAAACCTTTGACATGGTTGAGAGTATAGATATTGGTCTATAGTTACATATAAGTTCCTTTTTTCCATCTTTAAAAATAGGCACAATTCTTGCCTCCTTCCATATTTTTGGAAACCGACCCTGCCTAAGTGAAGCATTATAAATTAATTCCAATGGAAAAGATATTAAGTCAACGCATTTAAATAGAAATACAGGGGGTATATTATCAGGTCCAGAACTCTGTTTTAAATCAAGTCTTTTTATTTTATTTATTATGGCTTCCTGGGATATATATATATTAGGCATTTCAGAAAACTGCTGGTGCGAATCAAGCATTTGACCAGATGAGTCGACTACAGGAATAAAGACACTGGCGAAATGCTCAGAAAATAAATTACAAGATTCTCTCAGGTCATGCGAGTGCTTGTCACCCAAACACATAGATGATGGGTACCTAGAAGAGTTTCGACGTTTGTTAGAAATGTGGGTCCAAAAATATTTAGAATCTGTACCAATTTGATTTTCCAGAGTGTATATGTATTTCTCATAACACGTTGTTATTAGTATTTCACAGTCATGACGGAGATATTGAAATTCGATTAGGTCTAGGGGATTATTATAAATCTTGTATCTAGTATGAAACTTCTTTTTTTTCTTTAATAGGTATATAAGATAAGAGTTGAACCAAGCTGGATGATTATTGTTATGCGTTTATTGCGTACATCTACTAGCAAGTTATAATAAGATAAAAAATCTACACCAATAATAGCTCTACAGTTACATCTGCTATAATAAATTGCCAACGAAAATCTCTACGTAAGCCTAAATTAATATTAAATTGTACGTAACCATATGTGTCAATCGTGGAACCATTTGCCGCACACAGTTGGTAGTTGGTCTTCTCACGTCGATCACGCAGTGCAGACCGCGGGAAAACGCATAAGTCGCTTCCGGTGTCCACCAAGAATTGAACTTTCGACCTGCGATCTGTCACGAAGAGGCGACCATTTGTAGTTGGAGGGCAATCTTCGGCCGCCATTACAGATTGCCTTGAGCATTTCCCGACTTGAAGTCACAAGGTCGTATGCATTTCTTAGCTTGCTTTCCAAAGTGGTACCAACATTGCGGAAACTTTCTGTAATTCAACTGAGATCGAGAAGATGGTGTTCGCTGTCTCTGCCGGTACGAACTCTGTTTGGTGCGGGAACGGGAACGGTAACAATCATCTACTTTAGTTGTGAGGGAGCTGACCTGCTTGGTTAATTCCGCGATGTGGCGAGCCATTACATCCACGGCTGATTCTCCTCCCGAGCTTGTCGTTGCCGCGACTTGAGGTGACGCGGGCGCGATATTATGCACTCTGTCAGCCAAATCCGCTAATTCATTGAGAGTGAGGCTCATTTGCGATGCAATTACCGTCTGCAGATTGTTCGGCAATCGGCTTGTCCAAATTGTACGCAAAAAAATTTCAGGTATGTTGGGGCCAGCTAAATGACGCAAATGTCGGAAAAATTGTGACGGTTTGCGGTCACCGAGTTCCTCCGACTGCAAAAGTTGTTTAACTTTCCTCTCGCTCGACATCGAAAACCTTTTAATTAATTCTAATTTTAATTTTTCGTACTTGCCCTTTTCCGGTGGTGAAGTTATAACATCTTCAACTTCGACGGCATATTGGCGGTCTAGGTGCGAAAGTACATAATAAAATTTAGTGGTGTCATCCGTTATTCTTGCCATTGCGAATTGTCCTTCAATTTGAGAAAACCATATTGTGGGTTTTTCTGGCCAAAACGGGGGTATTTTAACGCCAACCCGAAATGCCTCCGTCATCACCTGATATTGTGCCGGCGAATCAGATTCGTCCGTTTTCTTTGCGTCATCTTTGGGGGCCATTGGTGTTTGATTTTCTTCCGAAACGGTGCTCATTTTTGTATTCTTAACGGGGTCACCAGTTGTGGGTTTTTGGTTGTGAAAATAAATAAGTCTTTCCTATAGTATATAAGCGTATATTACCACTTCACAATAAGTCCACAAATATAAAATAATATAGAAGGAGAAAGTCAAGAGCACAGTACATATAGGTTTAGAAAGATGAAGAATAGACGCAGGCAAAGGTATAAGAAGTAAAGATGGAAATTCAGCAATTACGTCACAGCACGTGGCAATATTAGATAAAGGATCGAGCGTCACAGGCTTCGCGTGGAACGGTAAGATTGTGACTGTTGCGCGGTCCGGAGCGAATGCGCCGCTATGCACCAGCTAAGGTAAGAGGGGCGCGAGGGCGGCGGGCACGGCGACTCGCCGGGCCACGCTGCGCTCGCGCATCCGCGAATCTTAGGGATCCGTAAATCTATTTTATAATTATAAATAATATTTTTGTATTTTTATATCGATACATTATTTAATTATATTTTATGTAAGTATACGTGTGTTGTGTATAGTGTATATTGTATATTCTATATATGTATATGTAAGTATATATTTATTATATAATGTGGGTTGCCCACAAGTCTGTTGTTTATAATTTCTTTCGTTAAAGTTTTCTGTTGTTTGTGTCATTTGTTTAAGTGTGTTTTTTTAAGCAATTGCATCAAAAGCATCCTTATTGGAACTACGAAAATGCGGGTTGCATTAAGGTTTAAATAATTTTCACATTGGTAATCTTAAGTGTTTTGCAAACATAGGTACATTACATGAATAATTCAGTAGTTAAAGCGGGCAAAGCCGCGAGCGGGTCGCTAGTATTGTATATATTCGATTCCATCTCTGCAAGTTACATAACTTATACATGCAGTCAACTGCATGATTTAAAAAAAATATTTCTTGTTTTTTTTAGAAAATATCCACAAAAACTGCAGAGGTGCTATAATACAAGGATCGGTTTCTTTCACCTTAAAGGAGTCCATTCATAATTAAATATAGATTGAAAATCAAATGTGCAGGTGGACGAAATAGTTTCTGTATTGTCATTGATGATTTGAACTTATAATGACTGACAAAGGTCATTTCCACAGTTTTCACCTAAGGTTGTTACACTGTTTAGATTATTTATTAAAAGTGTTGCAAATATTAACACAAACTAAACACAAGTAGGGTTGGTGTTGCACTTCTTACTGCGCCAAAAAAAAATTCAAGAGGATCTTGGTTTAGGTGTTGCAGCCACACTGAGTTTATATTGTACTCAACCCTTAATTTTTTCAATAATATTTCAATACCATTCGGTGTCTACGCCCAATTTGACACAATGACGACAGATTCAACTTTTCCACTGCTTTACAAAATTTTTTTGGAATTAAATATATTTTTTGCTTCCGTCCATGTTTTGTTGTGCACCAACTTGAGTGTGGGTGGAAAAATTTTAGTTTTACTGCCACTTATATATCAAAAATATTGTCTACAAATAATAAACGGTCCACTGTTTCTTTGCATTCTGGAGGTAGAATTCCCTTATCTGAAAATGATGGTAATAAAATGTTAATAATTTAAATTTTACATGATTAAGAATGGTATTTCATATGGGATTCTTACTACTGCCATAATGAGCCAACACTAAAGATATGTATGTTATAAATATTTTTTATATTCATTCAGCATAGTATTACATTAATTGACTATAAAAAATAATTATTACAAGTTCTTCAACTTTTTAAATGAACAATCTTTAATAGTTTTACTATTGTTCTATTAATTTGTTTCATTATTGAATTATACAGTCAATATTTTTATCTTTTCTCTCTATCAAGAGAGCTACACTGACTTTCAAAGAAACTTTATCAAAAAGTAATACACAAAAACATTATTTACCACAATTTTTTTATACTATCCCATGTTTTCTTTAATTAGGGACAAAATATTTTTGTTGAATCCCGGCTTAAGCTTTTATGAATTAAATTAAATAAATATTAATCTAAAAAAAATGAAGGCCTTTGGACTATGTTTAAAAATGAACAAAAAAGGCTATTTGTTCTTTTACTATAAAACAATGTCCCTTTTTCTTCTTGTTTGTATATATTTTCTCTTGTCTATCAATATTTGAAGATCTGAAATTAATGTATTAATGTTTGAACAAAAAAACTTGATGATAAACAATTATAAAATAAGAAATCAAATACAGAGTAACTTTGAGTTTACTGTTAAATATATATTAGCGCAACAAGTAAAAAAAAATAGATTTTATGCAGAGATATATAAATACTTTGTATAAAATCAATTCTTTGAAAAAAAAAAAATTAATACATTTATACATTAATTTCAGATCTTCTCGGCACTTTGCTACTGATAGTGCCAAGCCATGGTTAGAGAGCCACTGGTCTAGATAGCGTAAAGCAGTATTTAAGCGATAAGTGATGTCCTCCACCGATTTTGAGCAGCACCATGTCATCGGCATAACTAATATTATTAAAACAAACGCCACCAATATGGCATCCGACACTCATGCCGCTAAGTCCCTCTATCAGCGCATTGATATAAAGGTTAAAGAGCTTAGGCGAGCTCAACCCTCCCTGTCTCACCCCACACTCCAACCTATACGGTTCTGAGTACTCATTTGCCCACTTAACAAAATTTTGTTGATACCAATATTTAAAGAGTAAAATCATTTCTGTAGGCATTCCCACCTGCTGTAGCTTTTCCCACAAGATGTTGTATATGACTGAATCAAAGGCTTTCGACAGGTCCAAGAAGCAGGCATATACAGGAGTGTTTCTTTCAGTGTAATACCCGACGGGATGCTTTAAACTCAGAATTGCGCTCTCCGTGGATATCTGAGCTCTAAATCCAAATTGCAGTTCGTGAATGTGCAAATAACAATCTAACTGAGCACTAAGCACACCGTCAAGTATCTTAGCTATGATTGTTGCTAAAGAAATAGGCCTATAATTTGAACTGTTAGCCGAATCTCCTGTTTTATTTTTTACATTCGGTACCACAACCGTTCTCATCAAATTTAGCGGTAAGTATGAATGAACTATACACAAGTTAAAAAGAAACGCTATCAACTCAGCAAGGCGAGGCCCGGCGTGCTGGAGGTGCTCGATGCTGAGACTATCGTGGCCAGGTGATTTGCCTCTAGTCATTGACTGTATAATTTTCATAACCGTTTTAGCGTTTACAAAAGTGTTAATATATTTTAAATTAATCTCACCATCAGGCACCTCAACTGATAATTTCTGTAAAGAGAATTCGTGTACAGAAAACAGATTCTTAAAAAGGTTCGCTATAGATTGGGGTTCACCCACGCCGTCTATGACAGCCGACAAACCAGGTCCAGAACTAAGTTTGTTAGTGGATTTCCAGAAGTTACCGAAATCACCCTTACTGTGGTGAGAGGCAAGCGCATCCATCTTTATTTGTTCTTGATGATTTTGGCACCATTTCAGTCTACTTTTAAAGATTTTACGACTATTTACCATTTCATTATACAGAGTACCACTAATGGGTTTGCCATACCAAATCCACATAAGAAATTTAGGCCTAGCTTTCCTATGTGCGTTCTTTACATGTATATTCCAGCCTCTTAGCCTATGTGGAAAACGAGTACTCAGTTTGTCACCCTTTATGTCATAAGATACTGTGGCTGCTTTAGACAATATTGTTATCAAAGAGTCATACAATTTATCAATAATAGATCTATGACTTTTATTATGACAATTTTTTTTAAAAAAGTCTTCACACTCATTTGGGAGCATAACATGTTTCAACTGATCGTTACAGATATTAAAATAACAATCAATTTGTTCCTTGTTTCTATATCCCCACTTAATTTTATTAATAACAATTTTATTAAAGTTCACTTTTCCTAATGTTAAAAGTAAATTACAGTTAATGGTAAGCGGAAGATGATCAGACCAATACATGTCATATATAATAGAAATACTATTGATACATTGCCATGCTGCTTCGGTCACCACACAGTGGTCCAACCATCTCCTACTGCCATGTGCATCACTAACAAACGTAAAAGAATGTGGTAAAGTTTGTAACTTACGTATATCCGCACAAATCCATGACTGTTCTGAACAAAAATTTTCTAACTCCCTGTAAAACAACTCACATGGATGAGCATTATAGTCCCCCAGCATAAAAACTGACTCCACAGCACACGCGTCAATAATTGCACTAAGCGCACTAAGACAGTCCGTAATTCCGCCAGATTTTCACGACTATCAGTAGGCATATATACACTACATACAACAACGCATTTGTAGCTAAGGGAAATCTTAATAGCACATATGCGAGGGTTAGAACGCCACTCCCCCGAAGGGCCGACCCGCGATAAGACCGGCATCTGTTTCAATAGCTGATGTTCCCGTACTGCCGAAATCTCCATCCACCGTCCCCAGGAAATGCAGGTCATGGGGAAATAATCAAGTCTCCTGAAGGGCGACAATATCTGCACTCCGACATAACATCCTCACTCCGTCTATAGATCTTTTAATTGACTTACAATTGAAGGTTACCATACGGGTGCATGATTCCCTATTATTATTATTTATTGGCGAGTCCTTCATCTTTCTTCTTCCTAAAATCAATACATTTTCGGAAAGTAACACCCTCCGGCCAAAAGTTATCCTTAAGAAAGTAGGCTACCTTTCGGTATCTCGATTTTATACGCATTGTATTCTCTATGCGTCTTTACATTTATTTTAATAGGAGTCGCTTTAACCTGCGTTCTATCAAATATATAATTAGATATGTCGCTTTCCGTAGTTTCTTTCGATACGTTATTTATAAATAACGAAATTTTAATATCCGCAGCCTTAAATTTTTCACTAGGGCTGGTTGTGGCCTTACCTTCAACCGTATTAAAGCGATTTCTATGTCTTTTTCTTTGTACTAACTCCCACTCATGACTTTGCTTCTCCTTCTTTCGCGACGCGCCAACTCCTACGATGCTCGCTAACGTATCCGTCCCTGTCGCTATAGCCGACAAAACTCTCTGATGAAGCACTCCTTCGCTAACGGCCGCGGTACTGAGGCCGTCATATGTACACGGTCGTTCATTCGTGTTCGTAACCGCAGTGTCGCCCGATACGATGAGGCCCGGATCGTGCGTACGAGCTTGTGTATAATTAATCGAAGCCGCGGTGACGGAGCCGTCATCCTTTTCGTTAGACGTTTGATCGAGTGGGACGGAACGCTGAACGACGTCGGTGCGCGACAACGACGAGTTAAGGTCGTCTCTGTCAGGTGATTTACTTTTGTTTGAGCAATCTCCACCTGTCGCAGTGTTTATTTCTGCAAAATGCGGTAGGCCGGTAGGCCCGCTGTCCATAAAATAACTATTTGTCACACAACTACCGCCACGATTATTATTTACGTAACGGTCATATGCAGTATCAACTGATAATTTTTTGAAGCTTTATAGTTCACTCTTAATTTCATCAAGCCGGTCTATCGTTATAATATGAAATACCATTCTTAATCATGTAAAAATTAAATTATTAACATTTTATTACCATCATTTTCAGATACGGGAATTCTACCTCCAGAATGCAAAGAAACAGTGGACCGTTTATTATTTGTAGACAATATTTTTGACTCAATAAGTGGCAGTAAAACTAAAATTTTTCCACCCACACTCAAGTTGGTGCACAACAAAACATGGACGGAAGCAAAAAATATATTTAAAAAATAAAAATAAATTAGCTTCACGCTATATCCCGCACACAGCAGGGTAGGCAGAGGGAACCTAGTGTAAGACACTCCGTTCCCCACTTTCTGCCGAATTTTAGAGGCATTGCGTGTTGAGTGGCAGAACTCAACGCCGCGCTTTGCCTCGACACCAGAGCGAAGAAATGGAAATATAAATTTAAGTAAATATTTCATCTCCTCGAGTGGGGATCGAACCCACAACCAGACGGTTTTACAGTCACACTTTGTGCCACTGCGCCACGGCTGGCCTCAAAAATATATTTAATTCCAAGAAATTTTTGTAAAGCAGTGGAAAAATAGAATCTATCCTTATTGTGTCAAATTGGGTGTAGACACCCAATGGAATTGAAACATTAATAAAAAAAATAAGGGATGACTACAATATAAACTCAGTGTGGCTGCAACACCTTTTTTTTTTTTTTATCGCTGGGAAATGCATTTACGCAGACCGCCCATTAGCGGTACTGTGGGACTCACCGGTGAAACCGATCCTACCCACTAAAACCCAGCGGAAACCCTCTCCACCAAAAAAAGACGCCGCAGGATCGCTTGCGCATACTACTACGACGCCTCAGTGAAAGACCCGCCTATTGCGGTCCACTGTCGCCTTCAGGGTGCCCTGGGGTTTCTCCTAAGGCACCCGCAACCTCGATGACTTGTAGGAGGATCACTATGACCCTCCCACAGTAGCTCCTCTAAGGTAGGGGGAATTGAAGATGCGCATACTGCCTTCTTCTACCCCCTGGTCTACGGCGGCGGAGCGAGTCTGCATTCGCGCTAGACTCACACACCCGCTCCGGGGTCTCCTTCAGTGCGATAACTGATTCGCAGAAGGAGACCATAGCAGACCAGTTCCTCTCACAGTCCAGCATAGCCCCCACCACACTGGACAGTGAGAGGTCCCTACCCACTACAGCCTTCAAGGCGTGGCGTTGAGGGGACCAAGCCGGACATTCGGCCAGAGTGTGATGCGCCGAATCGACGGAGGCGTCACACTCATGGCACACCGGCGACATCTCCCGACGTGCAATCTGATGCAGGTATTTACCGAAGCAACCGTGCCCCGTAAGTACCTGCACCAGCCTGAACGTCAGGACCCCGAAATCCCTATTAACCCAGCGCTCTAGGTGAGGGCGGACTGCCTCCACCGCCGCTAGGCCTGCCGCCGGAGACCCCAGATCCTCTCTCCATCGCCGGATCAGGGCTTCGTCCGCTCTCCTCCTGATCCGCGCGATTTCCTCCCACGATGGTTGTACGCCTCGCGACCGCTCGCTTGCACAGAATGCATGTACTCTGGCAAGCACTTCCGCCCGTAGTTCCCAAGGCGGATCGCTTGCCAAGAGAGTTGCCGCCGTCCAGGACACCGTGCGGTACCCCCGGATTGCCCTCACCGCTATGACCCGCTGTGCTTTCCGCAATCGAGTCTTATTGCGAGCGGTAAGAGAATTTGCCCACACGGGGGCACCATACAGAGCCATGGATCTCAACACGCCGACATAAAGCTGTCGGCATGGAGAGTCCGGCCCTCCAACATTCGGCAGAAGTCTGCCAAGAGCCCCGGCGGTGTTTATTAGCTTCGGCGCAAGCTGAGCGAGTGGCGCAAACGACCATCGTCCATCCAGGGTCAGACCCAGATATTTCATCTGAGTCCGCACCTCCACCTCCTGTCCCTGGATTCGAAAAGTAGCCCTATGGGGGGGGACCCCTACGCGGGCCATGGCATAAGAGGGCCTCAGTCTTGGGCATTGAGACCCTCAGTCCCAGCGCTTCGATCCGGGCTATGACGAGGTGAATGCCGGCTTCGGCTAGATGTGCGGCCTCCTCGAAATTCGATCCCCGGGCTGTAACGAGAGTGTCATCGGCGTAGCAAATGACACTCATTCCGGGGAAAAGACTGCAACGTCGCCAATCGTAGCCGAGATTCCACAGTAACGGGCCCAACACCAACCCCTGTGGAACCCCGCAATTTACGCTTCGTCGACCGATCTCACCGTCTCCCCAAATCCATAAGACTACTCTGTCCTGGAGGTAGTCGTCTAACAGCCGCCGGAGATAGAGAGGCACTCTGTGGTAGCGGAGTGCCTCTCTTAACGTCTCAAACGGCAAGCTGTTAAAAGCGTTGGCCACATCTAACTCTATTTTCTATTTATACTACGTGCTTGTTTCGGACGTAGAATTTTCTACCTTTAGTATTTTCAAGGTCCGAAACAAGCACGTAGTAACAGTAACTTTTTACATTTACTATTTATATCTTATATTTAATAATAATTACTCTATGTGTGGCTGTTATTGTTTGGATTTATTTTGGACTTGCGATGAAAGTTCCTATGCTTACCTCAATGTTTGATGATTGATGATAAACAATTATAAAATAAGAAGTCAAATACAGAGTAACTTTGAGTTTACTGTAAAATATATATTAGAGCAACAAGTAAAAAAAAATAGATTTTATGCAGAGATATATAAATACTTTGTGTAAAATCAATTCTTTGAAAAAAAAAAACATTTAATTCATTAATGCATTAATTTCAGATCTTCAAATATTGATAGACAAGAGAAAAGGACATTCTTCAAATATTTCCAGTTTCGTTATGGAGAGTTAAGAAAAAATAAGTATAAGATCATATTAAAAATGGAGAATACTTTTTAAAGAACATTACACTTATAGGTATAACTATGTACTATATTTTTACACAGACAATTGTAAGGTAAGCTGTAAAGTATTCCTCCTTAAATCTTGATAAGATTAACAAATGTTTTTAATATTTTTTCGGTTTTCTGTTATACAGTTGACAATACCTTGTTATATCTAATGCCAATTGTTATATCTAATGTAGTTAAAATAATTTTGCTGGCATTCTATTGTTTCAGAGCAAATTGTCCATAATTTTTTAAAGTCAATTAATTTACTTGTTCATAATATGTTTTAATTAAGTAATAAACAAGTAAAATTTTAAGCAATCACTAGTTTACAAATATTACTAGCAATTAATCTAAATAAAGCTTATCTTTATGGGTAATCTATATATTTAACAATTAAATGTTAGTTAAGCCTTATTATTATTTTTAGTTAAGTTGCTCATTAAATTACAAGGGTGTGAAAATATATACAAACAAGAAGGAAAAGGGACATTGTTTTACAATAAAAGAAAAAATTGCCTTTTTTGTTCATTTTTAAACATAGTCCAAAGGCCTTCATTTTTTTTAGATTAATATTTATATAATTTAATTAATAAGGCCAGTCGTGGCGCAGTGGTACAAAGTGTGACTGTAAAACCGACTGGTTGTGGGTTCGATCCCCACTCGAGGAGATGAAATATTTACTTATATTTATATTTCCATTTCTTCGCTCTGGTGTCGAGGCAAAGCGCGGCGTTGAGTTCTGCCACTCAACACGCAATGCCTCCAAAATTCGGCAGAAAGTGGGGAACGGAGTGTCTTAACACTGGGTTCCCTCTGCCTACCCTGCTGTGTGCGGGATATAGCGTGAAGCTAATTTAATTTTTAATTTAATTCATAAAAGCTTAAGCCTGGAATCAATTAATGTAATACTATGCTGAATGAATATAAAAAATATTTATAACATACATATCTTTAGTGTTGGCTCATTATGGCAGTAGTAAGAATCCCATATGAAATACGATTCTTAATCATGTAAAATTTAAATTATTAACATTTTATTACCATCATTTTCAGATAAGGGAATTCTACCTCCAGAATGCAAAGAAACAGTGGACCGTTTATTATTTGTAGACAATATTTTTGATATATAAGTGGCAGTAAAACTAAAATTTTTCCACCCACACTCAAGTTGGTGCACAACAAAACATGGACGGAAGCAAAAAATATATTTAATTCCAAAAAAATTTTGTAAAGCAGTGGAAAAGTTGAATCTGTCCTCATTGTGTCAATTTGGGCGTAGACACCGAATGGGATTGAAATATTATTGAAAAAATTAAGGGTTGAGTACAATATAAACTCAGTGTGGCTGCTACACCTTTTTTTTTTCTTTTCTTTATCGCTGGGAAATGCTTTCACGCAGACCATCCACACACGGCATATAGACCCTACATACGGATGGTACTGTGGGACTCATCGGGCAAAATAGTCCGATACTACCCACTAAAACCCAGCGGGAACCTCTTCACCAATATAGAGACGCCGTAGGGTCGCTCGCGCATGCCACTACGACGCCTCGGTGGAAGGCCCGTATATATTGCGAGCCACCATTACTCTCAGGGTACCCTAGCGGTCCTTAGGGGGATTCCACAACTTCGGAAGTTTTGATTGGTCTAGGGTAAAGGTAGTAGGAGATGTGCGTACTGCCTTTTCCTACTCCCTGGTCTTCGACGGCGAAGCGGTTCTGCATTGGCACTGGACTCGCGAACCCGCTTCGCGGCCTCCTTCAATGCCATAGCCGATTCACAAAAGGCGACCATGGCCGACCAGTTCCTCTCACTATCCAGCATGGCTCCTAACACACTGGATAATGAGAGGTCTCTACCCACTACGGCCATCAGGGTATGGCGTTGCGGTGTCCAAGCAGGACATTCGGCCAGAGTATGATGGGACGAGTCCACGGGTGCATTGCATTCATAGCATGCCGGTGACACTTCTCGACGTACAATTTGGTGCAGGTACTTTCCAAAGCAACCATGCCCCGTCAGTACCTGCACCAATCTGAACGTCAGAACCCCAAAGCTCCTTTGTACCCATTGATCCAAATGGGGGCGAATAGCCTCTACTGTTGGTATGCCTGCGGCCGGGTGCTCCAGGTCTAGTTTCCATCGTGTGATCAGGGCTTCGTCTGCTCTTCTCCTGATCCGCACGATATTCTCCGTTGATGGTCGTTCACCTCGCGACCGCCCACTTGTGCGGAATATGTGCACTCTAGCAAGTACTTCAGCCTGCAACTCCCAAGGTGGCTCACCTGCCAGGAGAGTAGCCGCCGTCCATGACACCGTACGGTATGCTCTAACCGCTCTCACTGCTATGACCCACTGCGCTTTCCGCAATTGGGCCTTGTTACGAGTAGTGAGAGGGTCCGCCCACACGGGTGCACCGTATAGTGCCATGGATCTCAACACGCTAACATAAAGTTGTCGGTATGGAGAATCTGGCTCACCAATATTAGGCAGCAGCCTGCCAAGGGCACCGGCGGTGCTTACTAACTTCGGCACAAGTTGGGCGAAGTGTGACGCAAAAGACCATCGACCATCGAGGATTAGGCCCAAATATTTCATTGTAGCCCGCACCTCCACCTCTTGCCCTTGAATGCGTATGGTAGCCCCACGAGGAGGTCCCTTACGTGGGCTATGGAACGGTAGTGCCTCGGTCTTGGAACTTGAAATTTTGAGGCCCAGCGCTTCAATACAGTCAACAACGCGGTGAATACCGACTTCAGCCAAACGTGCCGCCTCATTATAATTTATCCCCCGGGTGGTAACGAGCGTGTCATCAGCATAACAAATGACGGTCATCTCGGGAGACAAGCGACAGCGCAGGAGCCAATCATACCCAAGGTTCCACAGTATCGGGCCTAAAACTGATCCCTGTGGAACCCCGCAACTCACTCTTCGACGGCCCATTTGCCCGTCCCCACCCATCCATATCACCATTCTGTCCTGAAGGTAGTCATTTAATAGCCGCCGGAGATAGAGAGGCACGCCATGGTAACGGAGCGCCTCTCGTAAAGTCTCGAACGGCAGGCTATTAAACGCGTTGACTACGTCCAGCGATACGGCTAGGAGAACATCTCCCTCTGCCATCGCAATCGATGACCGAGTCTTCAGGGCGTTCAGAGCGTCGATTGTTGAACGACCGGACCTGAACCCGAACTGGTCAGCTGAAAGACCCGGTCCTACCTCTTCTAGGTGGTGACTAATACGGGCGGCGACGATCTTTTCCAATATCTTACCCGTCTCGTTCAGTAGAACTATTGGCTTATATGCGGAAGGTGAGTCCGGCGGCCGACCTTCTTTGCGCAATAAACATAACTTTCCCTCTTTCCAAATCTTCGGGTACTGCCCAGATGAAAGGCGCTGGTCAAACAATACCCGAAGGTTATTGGCAAGGTACTCTAGGGTAATACTGAGTACTTTACCCGGAATACCATCTGGTCCTGGGGCGGTTTTTTTCCCGCTTAACTTACTAAGAGCCATTTTCATTTCCTCTTCGGTAATAGGTGGCGCTACCCCTTCTCCCTCTTGTACACGGAGAGGGGCCATTCTAGGAGGAATGAACTCAGATGACTCCGGGAACAACTCCCCAATAATAAGTTGGAGAAAGGCTGGAGATAGGGTCTCCGTTAGTGGAGTACTACTGACTCGCAATTTCTTTCGCGCAGCGAGGTAAGGGCGTCCCCATGGATCCCTGTTTAGACCCGCCAGTAACTCTAGACGCGCTTGACGCTTTGCCAGTCTTATGGCGATACGCAGAGCTCTCTTTCTCTCTCTGTAGGCACTGTTCAGTTGATCTTCGAGAACGGCATCAAAGCCGTTTCTCCTTCTGCATCTCGTAAATGCCCGTCGGGCCTTGTTACATGCCACCCGAAGAGCTGCAATTTCGGGCGTCCACCAGTAAGCTTGACGATGCAATGGACCTCGCCGAGCCCTTGGCATAGCTGCATCACATATCGCCATTATGGTATTACGCATTCGATTCGCCGATTCCTCGACGCTTGAGCGAGTGACCTCCATCGTCTCCGTAGTGCACCAATTCGCAACAATAGCCGCCTCCTTGACTAATTCTACGTTGAGCCGACTAAGAGCCCATCTCGGGAATTTTCGAAATGCACTCATAGGCCGGGTAACTAGAACTGGTTGCGTGGTGATCGCGAACCTAACATATCGATGGTCCGACAAAGTTTCCACCTCTGTCTCAACCCTCCAACTTGTCACGTTATGTGCGACAGATAGTGTGGCAAATGAGAGATCCACCACAGAACCACCGTTGTGTCGCACGCAAGTCCACGCACTTCCCACGTTGAGAAGGGATAGCCCTGAAAGTAGCGCCCATACTTGGACCGCTTCCCCCTTGCTATTTGAGGTGGGGTTTCCCCACGCTCGGGACTTAGCATTGAAGTCACCGAGGACCAAGGCTTTCCTCAGTGACAGTCTGTTAATTGAAAATTAAGGGTTGCGTACAATATAAACTCAGTGTGGCTGCTACACCTATACCAAGATCCTCTTGAAATTTTTTTTGGCACAGTAAGAAGTCACGAGTTTCGCAACAACCTTACTTGTGTTTAGTTTGTGTTAATATTTGCAATGGGTTGTGTACAATATAAACTCAGTGTGGCTGCGACACCTAAACCAAGATCATCTTGAATTTTTTTTTGGCACAGTAAGAAGTCACGAGTTTCGCAACAACCTTACTTGTGTTTACATTTGATTTATAAATCATGCAGTCAATGTACGAGTTATTTAACTTCCAAAGATGAAATCAAATATATACAATATAGAGTATTTGCAGATCGACTTAGCACTCCTACTGGAAAGGGATGGTTGTAACCAGGTTTCTGATATAAGGACACAGTCAACTATGCCGGCGCCAAGAGTTTAAACCATTAAATAAAAGTTTTATGATGAAATAATTAAAGAAAGATCACCTGTAAAATGTTGTTAAACAGTATTGGAAAAAAATGTCTTATTAAGGTGAACAGTGTTAGTCGGTTATTTGAAAAACTTTAATTTTTTATAGGTAATTCAAAAAATCACCGTTATTAGATGTGTATTAAGTTAATTTTCTTCAAGATCACAGCGTCTGCATCCTTTGTTTGCATACATTCTCTTTCACCGGCAGTAAACAAACAGGTCTTCAATCAACGCTGTCTGTTTCGAAGTAACATAATATCACTGTTTTGTATTACAACAAAACAGTTATTATGTGTATGAAGAAACACACAGTGTTGCAACAAGGTCAGGCTCTACAATCTTAGTACAACGAGACTAGAAACTTGACGTAAAATATATTAATATTATTAAATTCAGAGAGGCCGGTCGTGGCGCAGTGGTACAAAGTGTGACTGTAAAACCGACTGGTTGTGGGTTCGATCCCCACTCGAGGAGATGAAATATTTACTTAAATTTATATTTTCATTTCTTCGCTCTGGTGTCGAGGCAAAGCGCGGCGTTGAGTTCTGCCACTCAACACGCAATGCCTCCAAAATTCGGCAGAAAGTGGGGAAAGAAGTGTTCACACTAGGTTCCCTCTGCCTACCCTGCTGTGTGCGGGATATAGCGTGAAGCTAATTTAAATTTTAAATTCAGAAGTATATGGATTATGGAGAGTTTAGACCATTATAGATATTTTTTTATTTTGTAGCATTATATTTACCTAAGTTCGCCAATTGACGTTCAGAGGTCGCTTTGTAATTGAATATTTCAATTAACGTCAATAGATGTCGCCACAAATTGAATATGAGCAGTAATATCAAATTCAAAATATCTATTGCTGCTGTTGTTATACTTGTTGGTATCAAATTATCAATTCAATCACCGTATTTTTGTAATAGTTAATGCATTTTTCCGTTGAGTTGAGCTCAGATTTTTCCGGTAAATTCATTTTTACTATTATTGTTACAACTGTATATGGAATAATTTGTGCTGTACAAAATTGTGTGGAAGGATTAGATTCTTTAGTGCACATAATGCACAGAGTACATTCTATATACTATAATAGAGACCAATCTTCGGCATTAAAAGCGGTACATGGATCAACGCCATCTATACGTCAGTTGTTAAACTATAAATGTCATTTTTATATATATATATATATATATATATATATATATATATATATATATATATAAAAGAGGCCAGTCGTGGCGCAGTGGTACAAAGTGTGACTGTAAAACCGACTGGTTGTGGGTTCGATCCCCTTAAATTTATATTTTCATTTCTTCGCTCTGGTGTCAAGGCAAAGCGCGGCGTTGAGTTCTGCCACTCAACACGCAATGCCTCTAAAAATTCGGCAGAAAGTGGGGAACGGAGTGTCTTAACACAAGGTTCCCTCTGCCTACCCTGCTGTGTGCGGGATATAGCGTGAAGCTAATTTAATTTATATATATAAAACTAAACTAAACTAAACTAACTTCACGCTTTATCCCTAGCGGAGTAGTCAGAGAGAACGGAGCGGAGAAACGGACTCTTTCGTCTCGTCCACTGTCATCAACCTCTTCATACATGCCCTCCAGGGGATCCTCATGCTTTTTACGTGACCTTCCTCCAGTATCTTTGATACTGTGTTTTCGAAGGTCAACCGAGGTCTCCCCCTACCTATCTTACCACTCACTTTTCCGTCATAAATCTTTTTTGCCATTCTTTCATCACTCATTCGTTCGACGTGCCCAAACCAGCTGAGCACGTTCTTCTTCATTCTCACCGTGACATCCTCGCTAGTACCTGCCATTCTGTGTACCTCTTCATTGCGGATTCGATCCTACGAAGAGATCGCATCTCCACAGCATTCATCTTTCTTTCATTCTTCTTCTGTAATACCCACGCTTCGCTGCCGTATAACAGAGTCGGTACCAAAACTGCATTGTGTACGGCCAAACGCGTTGTTACCGGCAGCAATACGCCTTTCCACATCCGTCTCGTATCTTCCATCTCTACTGAACATACTTCCCAAGTATACCACCTCATTCACTTGTTCTTATATCTTACTATTTACACTGATCTTGCATTCCGTCCTTTCTTCATCTCTTTCAAAAATCAGAACCTTTGTCTTATTCGCATTGAGGCTTAGACCATTATATTCACACCCTTCTTTCAGAGTGGTGACCAATGCCTGCAACTCGCATTCTGATGATGCAATAAGCACTGCATCATCTGCGTACAGCAGGCAATTCACATTCAGGTCACCTACTTTCACTCCCATATCGCTTTGTTTCACTCCTTGGAGACAGCTATCCAAATACAAATTAAACAACCAAGCTGACATGGCGCAACCTTGTTTGACACCCGATCGGATATCAAACCAGGGCGACATGCCAGCTCCTACTCGCACACAGGCTGAGTGATCTCTGTAAAGAGACTTTATAGCCTGCAGCAAGGGTCGTATTGTACCGGGGTAGTAGCTCCCATAATTTCGCTCTAACAACTCTGTCAAATGCCTTTTCCAAGTCCACAAAAGCACAGAAAACTTTTTGGTTAACGACCAAAAATTTTTCCGTGATCATGCGGAGGGAAAAGATCTGATCCATCCCTTTTCCAGGTCTAAAGCATCCTTTTGCCTCCCACAACAACCTTTCAGATCTCTCTTGCATTCTTCTCGCTAAAACCTTAGCATAAACTTTACTACCTAAGCTAATCAAACTGATAGCCCTATGGCTTGCGCAGTCTATCTGTGAACCTTTGCCTTTATACAAAGGCACGATGACCGCACTTCGCCAATCTTCTGGGACCTCCCCTGATTTCCAGCATAAATTGCACAAAAACCAGAACAAGTCCAAGACGCGTGGCCCACCATATTTGATCATCTCTGCAGTAACTCCATCTGCTCCCGCTGACTTACCACATTTCAGACTTCGTATTGCACTCTCAACTTCTTTTACACTGATTCCGCCATCAGCTACATCAAGACTCAGCGTTTGGCTGTTACTTGAGACTGAGGCGTCATCACATTCATACATCTCCTTGTAAAATTCCGCCCATCGCTGCAAAACGTGTGGTTGTTCTGTTAGAATTTCACCGTCTTTTGAAAGCACCCATTTCATTCTACAGGTTAGCGAGCAACCTCGAGAAGCACTAACTTCTCGCCAGAAAAGCTTCGTGTTTTCCCTGAAGTTGTTCGTTAACCTGTCATCTCTTTCATTCTCTGCCTTTTCACGCTTCATCCTTATTAGTACTTTCGTCTGGTGCTTTTGCAGCTTATACTCTTTCTTTTTTATCTCTCTCATACTTTTATCCTTACCAGAGGCTTTATAATCCTGCCATGCCTTCTTCTTTCTTTCTACGGCATCTTGCACTTCATCGTCCCACCATTCGTCACGCTTTTTGCTAAAGCCTCTTTTTCCTTTTCCATATACCTCTATCGCTGCTTCCTTCATACAGTCCCTAAGGTTCTGCCAGCATACTTCAATATTTCCATTTCCAGATTCACTGCTGTCTAGCTTTTTGGAAACTCTTTCTTGATATTCCTTTCTAGTCGGTGGGTCTTGAAGCTTCCAGCTTCTTATGCGGTAATTCGACTGCAAGTCTGGACACCTCGTGTAGCTGCGCCAACCTGCGAACAGACCCCTTATTTTAGCAACGACTAGATAGTGGTCTGTTCCCAGATTAGAGCCCCTAAACACTCGTGTGTCCATGACTTGTCTTCGAATACGCTGATCCACTAGGAATAAATCAATCATACTTTTCCCTTCCGTTCGCTCCCATGTATAAATGTGAATTTGTTTGTGGTCAAACATAGTGTTTGCCACAAACAAATTCCTCTCCTTGCAAATTTCCAATATAAGCTTACCAGCCTCATTTATTCTCTTGCCACTATACTGACCTAGCACTCCCTCGTAACCGCTTCGTGCATTTCCGACCCATCCGTTCAAATCGCCACATATTATTAACTTTTCATTCCCTCTAACGCTACCTAGAATATCCCTGACACTCTCCCTAAAGTCCTCAAGTTCACCTAGTGGAGCTGAGGATACTGGCGCATATGCCACTAACAAGAATACTCTTGTTATCCCCAGCTTGAAGCGAACCCAAAGCAGTCTCGGGTTGATCGCCTTGTATTCAACCACTGCACTAACCAATCGAGAGGACAATAACACACCTACACCTTGGCAGCCCCGCTCGCTCTCTGGTACGCCGGCACAGAAAGCGACCCGACTGCCCGGTAAATCGGTAGTATTATTACCCTTCCGCTTGGTCTCAGTCACGCAGACGACACCCAAATCTCACATCTAATAATTCATTCATCTTTTCTTCCATCCCTCCTCTTACATTCCACGTAGCTATTTGTAGCTCCGTTCTCCACCTCCCGCCGTTCCGGATATGGCGTGTTGGGTGGCGGTCCCCAATGCCGCATTCGTCGCCACTTGTCACACCAGCGGAGACGCACTGGTGCGCGTCGCCTTGGGGGCACGCCCTATCAGTGCGCCCTCATATATATATATATAAAAATAAGTACCAATTCGTACTTTTTTTTTTATAATTTTCGCTGAAGAATTGTTTTTGTCATTTGTTGAATCTCTTTGCATTCGTTTGGAATTTATAACTATTATTATCAATTACATATTAATATTTTTTCAACAATTAATAATTATACATCAAACAATGAATCACAATATTAATTACATAGTCAACTAATTTATTTTTATGAAGAACACATTGAATACAATAAAAATCAATTAGCATAAATATCGCAGTTTTAATTCTTTCTTTTTTTTTAACTATTTTATTAAATACATCTTGGATATTTGTAATTAATTTAATAAATTCTTTGCTGGGAGTGCAAAGTCGATCTGCAAATTCTCTATATTGTATATATTCGATTTCATCTCTGCAAGTTACATAACTTATACATTGACTGCATGATTTAAAAAAAATATTTCTTGTTTTTTTTTAGAAAATATCCACAAAAATACTGCAGAGGTGCTATAATACGAGGATCGGTTTCTCGGTTTCTTTCACCTTGAAGGAGTCCATTCATAATTGAATATAGATCCATTTATTATTTATTTGATGTATGCTGTGTTCGGGTGTGCTAGGAAAGTCGAGGTATTGTTGATTCTAATAATAAATACGTATATGGTGTATAATTGTACATGATTATTCATATAGTTAAAAATATAAATACAAAAAGCAAAACACTTAATATATGTTCTGTGGCTTTTCTGCCTTAGTTTATCTCAAATTATTATATGTAACAAAAATGTTGATTATTATTATATATATAAAGTAAGAAAATAATAAACGGGTAAGCAAATAACTCTATTTTCTATTTATACTACGTGCTTGTTTCGGACGTAGAATTTTCTACATTTAGTATTTTCAAGGTCCGAAACAAGCACGTAGTAACAGTCACTTTTTACATTTACTATTTATATCTTATATTTAATAGTAATTACTCTATGTGTGGCTGTTATTGTTTGGATTTATTTTACAGTTGCGATGAAACTTCCTATGCTTACCTCAATGTTTGAACAAAAAAACTTGATGATAAACAATTATAAAATAAGAAGTCAAATACAGAGTAACTTTGAGTTTACTGTAAAATATATATTAGAGCAACAAGTTAAAAAAAGTAGATTTTATGCAGAGATATATAAATACTTTGTGTAAAATCAATTCTTTGAAAAAAAAAAAACACTTAATACATTCATACATTAATTTCAGATCTTCAAATATTGATAGACAAGAGAAAAGGACATTCTTCAAATATTTCCAGTTATGTTATGGAGAGTTAAGAAAAAGTAAGTATAAGATCATATTAAAAATGGAGAATACTTCTTAAAGAACATTACACTAATAGGTATAACTTATGTACTATATTTTTACACAGACAATTGTAAAGTAAGCTGTAAAGTATTCCTCCTTAAATATTGATAAGATTAACAAATGTTTTTAATATTTTTTCGGTTTTCTGTTATACAGTTGACAATATCTTGTTATATCTAATGCCAATTGTTATATCTAATGTAGTTAAAATAATTTTGCTGGCATTCTATTGTTTCAGAGCGAATTGACCATAATTTTTTAAAGTCAATTAATTTACTTGTTTATAATATGTTTTAATCTATACTTATAATAAATCTGTAGAAAAATCGTTTCTGTACATTGAAAATAATTTAAAAAAAATTAGCTAGGGTGATAAAGGATAATTAACAGAATTTCTTTTCCAACATTTTTGGATTTTTTTTTCTGTTTGTCTGTTTGTCTGTTTATCGGTTTATGTCAACAAGCATCACGTAAAATGTACACAATAAATTTAAGCAACTTTTGTACATAAAAATTACAAGTAAATCAAAGTAGGTTTTAGTGTTTATTTCATTGAAATCGGTTCACTCTATCAAAAGATATAAGTTATTTAAATTTTCAAGAAGTTCATATTTGAGAGAGTAAAAAATCGATACAAGTAACGCTATCTATTGACAAGAAATAGTAGGTACTAACGAATCTTGATAACGCAAAAACCGTTCTGTGGAGTTAAATACCAATTACGACGGGAGGAATATTAATAATTTTAATACTTTAGCACAACATCGTTTTCGGTTAATATAATTTTATGTTAGGTGAAATTTAACATAAAAACAGCAGTTTCAAACTGTCGCATGGCGCATCTAAATAGATGGCACTTTGTATACAAAATAATATTTTTTATACTTTGGAAAGGTTACCGCTACACTCTATCAAAAAATAATGTACTTAAAGTTTTAAAGATATTTGTATTTGAAAAAAAAAAGGAGAAACATACGCAATGATATCTATTGACTACATATGATAATGAATGTTGATAACGCATAAAACATATTGTTGAGTTATTATTTGCTAAACGTTAATTACGTTGTGTAAGTGTAATCTATACTTATAATAAATTTAACATAAACATAGTATTATTTTTCTAACAATGTTCGAATAGATACAGTTCAATTGTAACTCTGATACATAGATGGCGCTGTGCATAAAACGTCGTTTTCTGAATCGCGCTGGCAAGATTCTGGGCAAAAGAATGACTTTAGAAACGTCTTATTTAAGGCCCCGGGGCCCGACAAGATCCCAAACAAAGTTCTCAAGTCCCTTCCGATCCACTTAGTAACGTTGCTAGTCCTTATTTTCAATGCTCTTTTAGCAGGTTGCTCCTTTCCTACCGAATGGAAGGAAGCAATAGTTATAGGCATTCGGAAGCCCAAAAAACCCGCCAACCTTCCCTCCAGCTACAGACCCATTAGCCTTATCAGTAGTTTGGGGAAAATCTACGAAAGAATCGTTCTCAGTAGGTTAAAGGAGATAGTCGAGGCAAAACAACTGTTCATCGACGAACAGTTCGGTTTTAGATCCCAGCACTCGTCCATACACCAAGTTCACCGGCTTACCGAACATATCGCGAAATATAACGTCCGCCGATCGATTCGTAGCGACACGGCGGCCATCTTCTTAGACATCGCCAAAGCCTTCGACAAGGTCTGGCACAACGGCCTGCTCTTCAAGCTCCGCCGTATGGCCCTGCCAGACTCACTCGTTCACATCATTCGGGAATACCTGTCGAATCGTACGTTCCGATATAGATTAGAAGGGACACTATCGTCCTCTAGACTCGTTCGCGCTGGAGTCCCGCAAGGCTCCACTCTTTCACCTCTACTCTACGCGCTTTATACCAGCGACATACCGCGTACCGATAAAGTCGAACTTGCGATGTATGCCGATGACACCGCGCTCTACACCTCGGACCGCTCCGCTTTTGTCCTAGCCGAAAGACTGCAACGAGCTGCCGACGCCCTAGGCGTTTGGTTCAGCAAGTGGCGGTTTGAGGTTAACCCGGAGAAAAGCGTAGCCGTCCTCTTTCCGCGTAAACGTTACGAGACCGTCTCGACTATCTACCTACAAGGCAAACCTATCCCCTGGGAATCCACGGTCAAATACCTAGGCGTCGTACTGGATTCGAAATTCTCCTTCCGGCCGCACATCACGTATGTCAGGAACAAAGCCACATACGTCATGAACCGGCTGTACCCGCTCATTTGCAAGCGGAGTAAAATGTCACTTCGTAACAAGCTGACATTGTACAAAACTTGCATCCGTCCCGTCATGACCTATGCTTGTGTCGTGTTCGCACACACTAAGATAGACCTCCTTCAGAGGGTCCAAAATAAATTTCTACGTATCGCATCCGGATGCCCATGGTACGTCCGCAACGTTGACCTCCACAAAGACTTCGAGCTAGAATCGCTCAAGGAATTCTGCAAGCGCCTGGCCAAGCGCTACTACGAGCGTGCAGATTCCCATTCCAACCCACTGATCGTCGAAGCGTGTAAGTACGCTCCTCACCCACATCCGAGTCTTCGACGCCCCAGAAGCATTCTTCTGGATCCTGACGATCCAATAACTGCTGCCAACGCCCAATACACAGGGAGGATCCACTCCTCAGTCTTACGTCCCACTCACCGCCGCCGTAAGAGGCGGCGAGGCCAGTCATTTCTCACGGCACGCCCGCGCCTCGGCGCGGCGGGGCCCAATGGACGAAACCCCCCATGATTAGCGTACGCGGGCTATCCCCCCGAGATCGCTAACACTTCACGAGCGTCCATCAAAGCTCGTAATTTTCTCTTCAGGGGCGAGCCACACTCGCCCCTCCCAGCCCGGTGACGCTGTCAAGACCATTCCAGGTCAACAGCATTTAAGTCCATCAGAAAAAAAAAAAAAAACGTCTTTTTTACTTGACTGTTGACAAATTTACGTAAGTGAATTAAGTACGGTGGCAGCGTAGGTTCCAAAAAAAACCGATTTACTTAAAATACTTTATTAAAATTAACTTATTACTAAACAGGTGAGACTTGCTCAAAGTTGGAGACAAGAATGATCTATTTTATTACATTTATTTTTAATGTTAATTAGTACAATGGGTGAAAAATGATGCGAGGATTCAAATAACAGATTATTACAATTCTAAGATCTCTATGCTAAGTGTGGGAACGTTGTGGAAAGCCTAAGTCAGCGATTCCCGGGTTGTGTGGGAACGTAACACCTCCCTCCTGAAGAACAGCACCTATTCAGTGTCCTTGGATCGCGAATAGTGCTGAAGAATATGCTCTACTGGATCTTGAGCGCAGGCCTCTTCTTTGGCGAATTTTCTTCACTCTATAGCTTAGGCTTTTTACTTTTCTTAATGTTAAATTTATCGAATTTAAATTTACTGTCATTTTAGAATTGCCTCCCTTTGTCATATTAATATTAGTTAGATTGATAATTTCCAATGCTCTTGTAGTTAGGAATAATCGATGCATATAGACAGGAACTTCGCAGCTGCTGAGTTGTAATAAGACGCTCTATACAATCCGGCTGTTTTCCTTGTAGATAGTTAACATTAAGATCACATAAATATGATTCACCGATCTTCGGGCATTCAGCCTCTATGTACATAAAATCTTTTTCGTGAATTGCCAGGTAAGGGTAAGGGGAATGAGGATGTGGCGATTTATATTAGGTACAGAGTATAAATGATACAGGATATATTTTCAGGAAAACAATTGGAAACTTCAAAACTAAAATAATATCTCTAGCTTTTTTATAATATTACTTTTATTAAGTCAAAATAATCTCTAAAACTAATATCTAAAAGTTCATTTTTATTATGTAACGTATTTAAATTTTTTTTTATGTTATCTCCCAAAGTTAAAAGTATTACAATTATATGACAAATATAATAATTAAATAATTTACGAAGTCTCCAAGTTTAATATTAATACTCGTTAACTTTTTATTAAATTTCTAATTCCCTCTGTATTTTGTTCTAGTAAATTAATGGCTCTATCATACCTTATGGCGTCCGTGTAGTCGAGATTTCCCGAAATACTTTTTATTACTGTCAGTATTTTAATCCATCAATGAGTCCTCTCTTAACACGGTTAAACTCAAATGTTTTAAGCTACTGTGAAGCGGTTTCTAATTTAATTTTAAGATATTGAATATGCACTTGAAAAAACGAAAGCGTTTTATTCTTTAAAATCGGCTCAATATAATTTATTTGTCAGTCTGTAACAATCGAGCACTATTAGGTACTCTTTTTAGTCTCGATTTCGCAATAGGTAATCGTTTTTTCTTTGTGTAAATGTGTATTGGTAAATCTGCTAAAACATTATCGTGAGTAAAGCGAGGGGCTAACTTTTGTCGAGATGATTTAGGGTTTCGTATGAATATCTGTTGGTCGGGTAAGTAAATAGTCTCAGGTTCCCTATTTTTATTTAAATTTTCAATTATTTGGGTTCGTTGGTGTAAAGAAGAGTCGTTAATAATGTCATAAACTTGTTTCATTCGATCACGATGATCGGTTATATATAATTGTAATAATTATTCTGTCAAGTCAATGTCTAAAGGGTCGCGGGGATCGAAATGTCCAGTTATTATATCTATAGGTCTACATTTAGTAAAACTATGAATAGAACTATTGTAAGCTAAGAGAGCATAAGGCATGAGATTAATAACCGATTCTCCACTTTATTTTAATTTCAAAATTCTTAAATGTTCTAATAATGTGGAGTGGAGCCTTTCCACTATTCCATTTTCATTAGGCGAACAAGGTAAAATCTTATGGTGGATTATTTTATGTAATCTAAGGAACTCTAAAAATAATTGGTTTGAAAATTCGGGACCTCTATCGGTTACGACCGTCAAGGGCACACCGTGATGAGTGTGACAGTATCTTAAAATTATACATTTATTGTATTATTTATAATTGTATCGTTAAGAATATTATAATAGTAAAATAAAAACTAAGAAATTACTATTAGAATTGTTTTGACTAAATTTATTATTGGTGGGGAAATATGTCGGTAGATTATAAAATGGATCACAGTGTTTTGTAAGGGCATTCTGTAACGGACTGCCGGACCGAATTGATGTAAGTGATACCTTCTATTTATTCTTTTTTTAATTTATGATTTACTTATTGTTATTCAACTAGGTATAAAATAAATAATGATGTATTTACTAAAATTATTGATTGAAACATAATAAATTAGTTAATGATTTATAAAATTGGTTTATCCATGTTGGTTTTTTTATCCAGTCCATAAAAACGTAGATATATGAATTTAATTAAATTTCACTAATAGATTATGTTAAACAGCACGAGCAAGACCATATGGAATAGTTCTATCTATTATCATATACTTATTTTAGTACTGTTAAATATCACTAGCAACACTGTATAGAATTATTCAATTTCCTGTTGAGTAACTTTTATTTTAAGACCTATAAACAATATGTTATTCTCAATTCAATTATAGCTAATAATTAATTCATCACACATTGATTTATATAATATATGTATAAATACATTATATAAAAGAGCAACTGTTGAGTTTCTTGCCGGTTCTTCTCTGCAGAACTGCCTTCCGAACCGGTGGTAGCTTCTTTTTGTTTATATGTTCATTCGACGATTCAAAGGTGCTCATAAGAGATTATTTGAATAAATAATATTTAGAATACTTTAATGATTGTACAAATTTAACATATAAAAGTTTCTCATTTGACAGTATGTCCAAATATATATAAATAGACGGTTTCGTTAGCCATGATCAGTCGAATAAACTAAACAGAATGTGACGCTGCTCGTTTTATTATTCCCATATTCATACCACTACTGGAACACTAAATACGTGTTACCAGAGTGATATGTTAACTACGACTCTTTTTTCCTTTTTTATTCCATAACGCTGGGAACGCAACGCGGAGTCTTCCGCGATATCTAGCGTGAAAAACAAATATCTCTGGTTACGATCACAGGAGCTTGCATAACTAGCTAAACACATATTCAATATAAATACATACATTTATAAACTTAAGGATAAGAAAACAACTAAAAACAGCTAACTATAATAAAAAATAAAAGAAAGAAATGCAAAATACAATAAACCTGTTAACCAAAAATGAATGTAATAGTTTACGGTAATTAGATATATCTCAGGTACATTGTACACGAAGGCGCTCATTTCTTAATTAACCTTTTGGGCCTTGGATTTATGTTTTTGCTGGTTTTAGGATCATTCGCATCAGTGGAAATAGCAGGAGCTAGTAAAGGAGTCACGCTTGGAATTGTATTTAATTCAGCCATACTTGTAACACGATGCTTGGTACCGTCAGCCTTCCGGACCGGTGGTATGTCATGTTCATTCGACGATTCAAAAGTGCTCATAAGAGATTATTTGAATAAATAATATTTAGAATTTAACATATAAAAGTTGCTCATTTGACAGTATGTCCAAATATATATAAATAGACGGTTTCGTTAGCCATGATCAGTCGAATAAACTAAACAGAATGTGACGCTGCTCGTTTTATTATTCCCATATTCAAACCACTACTGGAACACTTCAGAAGTGGGATGATATGGAAATATATAATAACCACGGCCCACGAATTTTGAAGTCATTTTTTTCTTATCTACCTACAATATCATTATCTGATGCGTGTCCACGTATACTCTGAAAGACGAATCTTTCTGGTCAACTCAATTTCGAGACGAAGAACTCCACCCAACAACCGAAGATCGAGCTATGACGATGGAAAGACTACGTATATCTACAACGTTGGTTGCAGGTTCAACGTGATCGAAACTATGAAAGGTTAGTAAAAATGTCATATAAAACCATTGTGCGTTAAATGATGTACACAAGAGTGGTGTGGATGGTTAAAAAGTGTTGTCTCGAGTTAACGTATACAGGAAGTTTTATCACAATTATGGATATGATATATGCCTTAATATATATAATATGTGTATAATCTTCAATTTCTGGTCTTTCTACATATTTCAACAATATGTGTAAGTAGTAAACGTTGAACGTACGAAGTATACAAAAGATATTACAAATAATAGCACGTTTTTAACAAAGACAATGTAGTTGCGGAGAGGAGTATGATATTATGATTCTCTTGTATTAAGTATATATTGTAATGATGATAGCAAACAAGAATATATGCAAAACAAATAGATATATCAGTTCATTTAGGCGTTCTTATTAAGAATATTATTTGTACGGGAGGGTAGCTTATTAAATTATGGCGGTTTCGGAGCTAGGTTGAAATCCAAGAAGTAAAGACATTAATAGTAGACTATGTTAATACTGTAGGTACTATATAGAAGTTTCTTTTTAGAGATAACAATTGTATATCCGACACGTTACTAATTAATACCAATATTTGCTTTCTTGTTTTGGGTATTTTTAAATAAGTCGTGGCAATTACATAGGATAAAATTTATTCTAAAATGATTTTGTTTCGAATCTCGAGGGGGGGGTTTGCCTAAATACGATATTGAAAATTGCACTAAAGCGTACCGACATACAGTTAAACGGACAGACATTTTCAAATTGATTGTTTTGAGTTCTATTAATGGATGAGTGCCTCCAATAATGGATGTTTTCATAAATCGTGTACAGACGGCGATCAGTTACTAATTTTATTATAAGTAAAGATTAGTACATTAGAATTGATTTTTATTTTTTAGTACATTAGACTTGCAGTTCACGCGTAAGTTATATAATTAAGTTATATTCATTTGTCGCGCGGCGTTACCGCTGCACCGGTACGGTTATTAAAACATTTCTATATGGAATGTCGAAAAGGTTGACCTTAGTGAAGCTTCCCGTTGTATAAACAAATAATATCACACATTGTGCAATTTTACAATAAAATATTTGTGCTAATTAATTGTTATTGCCATTTATGCTGTTAGCTTACAAATGTGATATTAGAGAATCGACAACTATTTTTAATTTTTAATTTGTTAACCAATGTTTCCATGTAAGTGGCCTATGTCTTTAATGGAAAATAAAAGTATCTTTTAACCCGGAGAATACTTCATAATTTCACATTAATAAAAAAAAAAAAAACATCACTTATTAAAAAACCATATTATTCCATGTGACAGGTACATACAATATGTATGTATATAACAATTATAAACGTTCCTAATATTTAATAATACTTAATTATATGAAAGTTTAGATATCAATATACAAAAATGGAAATATAGTTATAAAATATTTTAATTAAATTTTAGTTTTTATTTTGATTTTTGTGCAATATAAACCTATTGTAACGTCTTGTGTAACACGATCATATATCTAAGTTAAGTTCAAATCAAGGGCGACAAATATTCGTAATGTGATATTATAAATCCTAGTTTATTTAACTAAAAACCGCCAAAACGAAAAATAATCTAATAAATAGCCAACATATTGTTGTTGACGAGAGAGCACTGTAGCGGATTGTTGTTGTAAGTACATTTCTAGGTCTATCAAGCAAGCAAATAAAAAGAAATAAATATTTAATATTCTCAAAGGTCATTGACACGGTGGCTGTTGGGAAATATTTTGTATTAGTTTATTATCAGTTATAAAAGGGAAACTTTTAAATTTGTAAAAAAAATATACGAACGTATTTTGTTTATTACAGTATAGTACATTTTATTACAGTACAGTTTCATGTTTAAGGACAATCTAGAACTTTAAAAGAATACATATATAGCTATACAATGTCTTTAGTAAAGACTGAACGAGAGTTTGCCTGTCAACGGTTTACGCTATCGATCCGATCATCTACTAAACGATTGGTCATATATAGTAGCAGCGTATAGCTTACAAACACTAGAACAATTATCCGCGACTTGAACAACATCGATACGTCATTTATTATAATTATATATAAATATATAACAATAAAATATATAACTTAATAAATTAAAATTAAAATTAAATTAGCTTCACGCTATATCCCGCACACAGCAGGGTAGGCAGAGGGAACCTAGTGTTAAGACATTTCGTTCCCCACTTTCTGCCGAATTTTGGAGGCACTGCGTGTTGAGTGGCAGAACTCAACGCCGCGCTTTGCCTCGACACCAGAGCGAAGAAATGAAAATATAAATTTAAGTAAATATTTCATCTCCTCGAGTGGGGATCGAACCCACAACCAGTCGTAACAGTAACTTAATAAATATCAACAATTGTTTGAAAATAATATATGAAACTTAAATCATAAAGCATTTGCTTAAAGATTTCAATAAGACTACGACATAAATAGAATACATCAAGAAATATATATATTAATATGTAGGTATATATAGTTATAGAGATCTATTGTTTACAGAAAGTAGTAACAACATATCTTGATAAACTGCCGTGTCGTCTGTATGAAGTCGTTGTTAGGTAGTAGTGTCAAAAAAGTTTACGAATGTAGGTAGGCGCGGGGGTGGCCGTTGTATATCTGATGAGTGAATAAAAATGATATAAGTTTGAGTTTGTTTGTAAATTAAAATGTACAATTATAACAAATCTCAAATAAAGATAGTCAAGTTCGAACCGCCGTGGTAGGCTTTTTAAAAAGATACAATTTTATTTAATTATAATATATTTAAAGACAACTTGTCGCTAAGACTACATGTTACAGACTCTGTTTCTTAATACTAACTTACTTATTATATTACATTTCGACATCCGCTAGATGATGCAATTGTTTATGGTAATTGATATAGTTGCTTATGTTAAATGATACATATTTTATACTTGATAACAAAAAGCTTATGTTAAACGATACATGTTTATACTTGATAACAAAGAGCTTATGTTAAGGGTTCTGCGAATATACCAGAGCGGCCAACGGAATGTACTTGCTCAGCACTTTGGGATGACGTAACTCCTCCCTCCTTAAGATCGAAGTTTTCCGGCAAATTAGGAGAACTTCGGATACATAATTTTAATATGAATTTATGATTTTTGAAAATTAAAATACATATAATTATTATAACTATAGTATATAGTCCAATTGTCCAGACACTAATATTTTTCACTATTTTCTGATTTTCACTATTTTCACTTATTTCACTTTTCCTTAAACTGTACGTTAAAAATTTCAAATCTGTAAGATCTATGCCTTTTATATTTATTGGTTTCAAAATAGGTTTTTCAGGAACATCTATTGAAGGTAAATTAATGACAGGTAACATTGAGTGTGTATCATTTTCTAAGAATGTTTCATGTTTTTTCAGAATTATATTCTTAATTTTCACTTCGCAAGGGTCGTCTAAGGTAAGTAAATAGGTTCCTTTAATCTTTTGTCGGTTTACTTCATTGAAACATGTTTTTGTGAGCAATTCCTCTTTTCTGATAAACAAGGTCCAGATGTTAGTTTGCAGAGGTTGTAGCAGGATGTCTTCCGTAATTACAGGAACAGGAACACACGACGTAGCGTTTTCATTATACGTCATAAGTTCTGTTACACAAGGGTCGTTAATGAATTGAAGAACTTTTCTCTCGTAGCACAGGAAACTCGCCTTATCTATTTCTTTGCAGGGATGATCCAATAACCTAGTTTTCAACCCTTTAGCTATAAGGTAAGGATATTTAGGAACAATGATGACGGTGGAACCATGGGATAGAACAGGTAAAGGAATCAATTTATAATAGATATATGTGTCATCTTTAATTATAGGTATTTCCAAAAGGTAAGTTATGTAATTTCCTTTAATATATGCTTTTATAGCAATTGTCTGTTCTAACTTTACCAGATTATCTAATGTAGGCTTATACGCTAATTTCTCTACTTTACTTATATTTAACAATGTGTTTAAAAGAATGTTAGAATTTATAATTGATTGATGTAATATTCCTAATCTACTTAATGCAAGGCTAGTTTCTATTTCATTTAATTTTACATATATGGTCTGGTAATTATGAATTAATAAATTGTAAGTATTAATGATTTGTGTTTCAATATGATTAAGGGCATCTTTTCTAATAATTTCTGATAAATTATGCCTTAATTCCTGTATTCCTAAATTAATTTCATTTATATTGTCATTTAATTGAAATGTAGAGTTCGATATGGAGAACATCATTTCAGTGATAAGAGTCATTTTATTTTTCTGTTTATTTTGTTCCGTTTTAATATTACTTATTAATGTTTCATATCTAATAGCATCATCATTATCTAGATTTCCAGTAATTATTTTAATCATTGAACCTAAGGGGTTAATTAAGCCTCGCTTAATTCTAGTGCTTGGAGAAATCTGTTCTAATTTAATTAAAGTTATATTCCTTAAATAATTTGCTTGAATCCTAACATCTATAAAATATTCTATAAAATCATCATCAAAATTATCAACTAACTTATCTAACTGAGTACATTTGTAATAATTATCTTTTAAATCTTCTAATATAGGTCTTAAATCTAATGTTTTCGCGATTATCCAATTATCACTACTCACGATGGCTTGGCCAACTCTATATGGTAATATTCCAGGGTTGTCATTTAACTCCTGAAGTTGATGGGCCTGGGACCGCATCGTCAGGGCCAGGGTCAAAATCTGCAGGTGATACCTGTGGAGGTCGTTTAATATTTCTTATTGGAATTTTCGTATTACGATTATTAGGCATTATAACAGGGACGGTATTTTTGGATATTTCTTTAATTACTTGTGCTTTTACGTAACGCGGCTTATCTTTGCTTTGTCTTTTATTGGTATTTTTAGCAAAGATTTTATCGCCTGGTTTAATTTTAAATTCTGTCTCACCACCTTTCTTTTCTATATATTGTTTTTTTATTTTAATGGCTTTATTGGTTATGTGCTTATATAAAAATTTAGTTCTCTTTAAATGCTCTTTTATTATTTGCTGCATGTATTCTTTTTCGAAATTTACGTCAAAAGTATTTCTCGCTTCGGTATGTCCGAATAAAACTTCAAATGGGGTAAATCCAGTGGTTGAGTGAATCGAATGGTTGTATGCCATTACCGCATAAGTCATTATGGAGGCGGCATCAGTGTATTTTTGTTCGTACTTGGCTATTCTATAGATTTCTAAGATTGTTGAATGGAATCTCTCTATGAATCCCATAGAATTTGGATTATTAGCGGTGCTTATATGTATCTCAATTTTATAGATAGATAAAAACTCTTTTAATAAGGTGTTATTAAACTCGGTACCTGGGTCGGAATTAATTTTAAGAGGTACACCATAAAATGAAAAATATTTAATCAATGCTCTAACTACTTCCGGTGTGGTTCTATTCGGAATTTCGAATGCTTGTCCTAACTTACTGAATGCATCGATTATGGTTAAATAATAATTTCCTTCGATAGAAAATATGTCGATGAAAATTTCCTCCAAGGGCTTATTTTGAGTAGGGGTTAATTGTAATTTTGGTTTGAGGGGGTTTCTATCATATTTCATTTTTTTACATATTTCACAAGTGTTTATCGTACTGGCTATAGTTTGCTCCATATTATGCCAAAAATAACTTCGTTTTATATGACATAATGTTTCACGGATTCCTCTATGGCAGGTTTTTCCTTCATGATATTTTTTTACTATTTCTCTTTGATCATTTTCATCGTCAATAAAAATAACTCGTTTTGTGCATTCTCTAAATTGAACATTTTCTTTCTTAAATAATGAAATCACTATTTCAGTAAATTGTCTCCGGTGTGCTTTATCTTCAAAATAAATAAAATATTTGGTTTTGTTTCTAATGTATTCTTTTAAAAATTGTCTAACTAAATCAGGTCTATCAGTGGGTAAATGGACTTCTAAAATACGTTGTTTGGGTCTAGATAAGTTTTTTACGCTAATTTTATTTATAAGCCACGTATAAACTAAAATTTGGTTGGGCTTCGTATCGATAGCCTCCTGTAATATGGGGATACCTTCCGATTCGGTATCGCGGGCGGAATGTATGGTTTCTGTTTCCGATGCTGTCACAGTAGAACTGGACGGGCATGGTATAGAGTAAGGTGAACCATGTCGCGATTTAACTGACAGGGTCTCCTCTGAGTCTGTGTCACATAGATTAATAATTTCTTCTTTTTCTGACTCTATAATGTTGGGCAATGGAGAGCTAGGAAATACTATCTTTTTTAATTCAGCCAATTTCTTTAATTCCTCTGTTATTTTTCTTATTTCTTCATTTTGATTCTCTTCTTTATCTATATTTACTTGGGTGGACATATTCTCTTTATCTTCCAAGGCGTTGATGCGAATTCTAGACAGGGCATCTACGTTGCAATTACTTTTGCCACTTCTATGTATTATTTCAAAGTTGTATTCCGATAAACGTAGCCGCCAGCGGGTTAACCTACTATTGGTATCTTTTAATGAGTTTAACCACGCTAAGGGTTTATGATCAGTGATTATTTTGAATTTGTTACCGTATAAGTAAGGGCGGAAATATTTGACGGCCCATACTATTGCCAAAAGTTCTTTTTCTGTCGTACTATATCTAGTTTCTGCACTATTGAGAGTGCGACTTGCGTAAGCGATAGGTTTATCGCTTCCTACGGGTCCTTGTGATAAAATTGCGCCTAATGCGAAGTCTGAAGCATCTGTAGTTAAAATATAAGGTTTACTAGGGTCGGGGTATTGCAATATAGGTGCGTTAACAAGGAGTTCTTTACATTTCTCAAAAGATTCTATATATTTTTTATCGGTTACAGGTGTAGTCTGTTTTTTCTTTAATCGGTTGGTCATAGGTTGTGTTATCTTTGCAAAGTCTTTAATAAAACGTCGGTAATAACCTATTAATCCAAGAAAACTTTTAATTTCTGTTGTGGTATGAGGTAAAGGGTAATTTAAAATTGTTTTAATTTTATCATTATTTGGTTTAAGTCCGTCACTAGTAATGGTATGTCCTAAATAAAGTACCTCTTTCCTTAAAAACTCTGATTTGTCTAACTGTATTTTTAAATTGGTCTGTCTAAGTCTGTCAAATACTGTTCGTAATTTAGAAATGTGTTCTTGTAAGCTAACTGAGTAAACGATTATGTCGTCGAGATAAACTAGGCAGTGGATTCCTTGCAATCCTCTAAGTACGTTATCCATAGTCCTTTGGAATGTTGCAGGGGCGGTTTTGAGTCCGAAGGGCATTCTAGTAAATTCAAAATGTCCTGCGTTTGTACTAAAAGCAGTTTTCTGTCTGTCATCTTCCTTCACTTCGATTTGATGATAGCCACTGGCTAAATCTAGTGTGGTAAAATAACAACTTCTTCCTAATTTATCAAATAAATCGGTTATATTGGGTAATGGATATTTGTCATCGACTGTTATTTCATTTAATTTACGGTAATCAATTACAAGTCTAAATTTTCTTTCGTTAGTTGCGTCTAGTTTCTTTGGGACTAAATGAACAGGGGCACTCCAAGGAGAGTGAGAAGGGACAACTATATTATTTTCTATCATCTTTTGTACTTGCTTATTAATTTCGTCATTAATTATTTGGGGTTGTCTGTAAGGTCTAATATATATAGGATCCTCGTTATGAGTTCTTATGTGATGCTTAACATTGTTTGTAAAAGTTAGGGGTAAATGGTCACTGTGAAAAATATCTTTATATTCCATACATAATGCACTTATAGTTTTCTTTTCTTCCGGATTCATGTGGTCTAATCTGAGTTTATTTAAATTTTCGGTTAATATTTCGTCTATCTCTAGACTATGGGTGGTATCTAATTTATTTACATTACATTCGCTTGGTTCGTATTTTGTAACTATAAAAGGACTAGTAATAGTTAGAGTTAATTCTATATCAAGGGTATTTTGTATAACGGTGGTTGCATAGCCATTTTTACAAGTAACTAAGGCGCTTGGCATTCTAACACCTTCGCGAAATTGTTTGTAATTTAAAATAGCATTGCCGTTTCGTAATGTTGTCGGTAACCTAACTCTTTGTTCACAACGTTTATTTAAATGTATAATATTAGTAGGGTTGTATATGATAGGTATAGATGTTGTGTTGGTATGTAATATTTCGTTTTTCATATCTACTTTAGCGTCTAATTGCTTCAATAAGTCGCTTCCAATTAATCCGTCGTAACGTCCGTCTACGTCGTATATGTAAAATTTATGATGTTCGGGAGTATGGAAAGTGGGAAATAATGGTATAATAATGACTTCATTATGTCTACTTGAGGCATGTGTGGATATAACCTCGAATGGTTCTTGATATCTAAAATCATTAAAATATTCGTTAACTTTATTTGGACTAATAAAAGATCTTGAGCTTCCAGTATCGATCATGAGATTGGCATTAATTTCAGGTATAAAAATATATGGTAATTTAAGGGTGTTACAGTTTAAATTAATTACCTCGGGATAGGGTGAAGGGTATCCATGTGAAAATTTTCAAATTGTTCAAAATTTTCGGAAAACTCGATGTTTCCAGGGTATGGCATATTATCATTTTCATTTTCTTCTCCTGGTTGGTTATACTCGTTTTCGTCGGTAAAGTCGGTATAGTCGTAATAATTATTTTCATTTCCAGTATCTATTTGTTCCACTATGTGTTCATTAAGGCGGAAACCTGGGGGTTTATTTTGAGGAGCCGTTCTCATGCTCACATCGTTGTTATTTATTTGTCGCTGAGGACGATAACCAAAGGGTTGTTGTCCTTGGTTTTGGTTGAACTGGGGTTTGTATCCAAACTGATTTTGGTTGAGTTGGGGTCTGTATCCAACTTGATTTTGGTTCAATTGTGGTTTATATCCAAACTGATTTTGGTTGAGTTGGGGTCTGTATCCAACTTGATTTTGGTTGAATTGTGGTTTATACCCAAATTGATTTTGTACGGGTAGCTTTATTTGCTTACTAGGGTTAATTCCAAATTTAAATTTTGGAGGTTGTTGAGGGTTAATACTTTGAAATTGAGGATATTTATGTGAGGGTTGGGGTTGTGTCTTTTGTTGTAAAGGATTAGGATTGTTGTTATTTGGTTTAATCGTATTAAAGAAGGGTTTCATATATGTACTTTGTAAGTAAGGATTAGAAGATGTCATAGTATTGGAGTGAGGCTGTTTTAACATTTTGTTTCTCGAGTTATATTGATGCATGAAATTTACTTCTTCCAACACTATACTCAAAGAATTTTCTAAAGAACTGCATGCTTTTAACCGTACTATCCTAAGTAAATCTTCCGGTAAATTATATAAGAAAACATTCATCGCTAAATTGTTATAAATAATGATTTTACTTTCCTTTAAACTATTATTTGTTATTAAATTTACTTTTGCTATTAACGTGCTCTTAATATATTGTATTCTATTACAGAAATCTAAATATGATTCGTTACTATTGATTTTCAAAGTTTCTAGTTCGATAGCTATACATTCTTCTGAACGCGGATCACCAAAATGTTGCTCTAACGCTGATTTTAAACTACTCCATGTATCTAAGTCTTGTCTTTCACTAATTAATCTAGCTGCTTGACCTGTTAACTTTGATGTTATTACGTGGAAAACATATAGGTCTTGTGCTGAATTACCTTCCACTACGCACATTTGTATTACATATTCGCACTTTGATATGAAAAGTGACAATAATTTTTCATCTCCATCAAATTTTGGGATGATATTACTTATTTCTACGGGTATTTTTATTATATTTTCCATTTTTAATTATTTAAATTTTATTAAATTATTTATTTTATTTATATTTTTTTTTTTTTTATTCAATTCTTTTTTATACTTATAACTAATCGTCAAGAAAACCTCTTAGAATCTTTTGCGGTTTAAAAGAAATCTACGCTTTAATTGACACTTAATAACTAATTGTCAAGGAAACTTCTTAGAACCTTTTGTGGTTTGAAAAGGAATCTACAATTTAATTGACACATATAACTAAAATGAATAGGAAATAGAATATATGGGAATAGCTTTTTAGGGTCTACTCACCAAATCATTTTCCCTCGTGAGGTCTGTAGCTGTAGTCGCAAGCTGGTATGTCTTCAAGTCTTCACGCGAGTACACGAATATGACTTATTTATTTACTTGGTTCGGATTCCGTTAAAAAACGTTAGAAAACGTTCGCACGATATAAATTTTCTTCCCCGGACGCGGAATTTATCGCACCAGATAAGTTATTTAATTTCTCGGACGCGGAATCCTACCGGCTGCGCCAGTCAAGTTCGAACCGCCGTGGTAGGCTTTTTAAAAAGATACAATTTTATTTAATTATAATATATTTAAAGACAACTTGTCGCTAAGACTACATGTTACAGACTCTGTTTCTTAATACTAACTTACTTATTATATTACATTTCGACATCCGCTAGATGATGCAATTGTTTATGGTAATTGATATAGTTGCTTATGTTAAATGATACATATTTTATACTTGATAACAAAAAGCTTATGTTAAACGATACATGTTTATACTTGATAACAAAGAGCTTATGTTAAGGGTTCTGCGAATATACCAGAGCGGCCAACGGAATGTACTTGCTCAGCACTTTGGGATGACGTAACTAGATATATACAAATTTTTATAATTAGGATGCACAGTTGAACACGGATATTTTCATCATTTCGTATGGAAAGTGAAATCGGAAGAAACTAAGTTTAATTCTTCAGTGCTTCATAAACATGAAGATCACAGATTGGAAAACGTACTAAACACCAATAGCACGACGCGACACTTCCGTATGAGTTTAATAGTTCCTTTTTTTTAAAAAAAGGAAGAATTATATCTAACTTTATTTAGTCAAGATTTGTTTCGTATAACTTATTATTGTTCCCTGTACATTATTAATTTTATTATTATATATTATTGGCCAGTCGTGGCGCAGTGGCACAAAGTGTGACAGTAAAACCGACTGGTTGTGGGTTCGATCCCCACTCGAGGAGATGAAATATTTACTTAAATTTATATTTCCATTTCTTCGCTCTGGTGTCGAGGCAAAGCGCGGCGTTGAGCTCTGCCACTTAACACGCAATGCCTCCAAAATTCGGCAGAAAGTGGGGGATGGAGTGTCTTACACTAGGTTCCCTCTGCCTACCCTGCTGTGTGCGGGATATAGCGTGAAGCTAATAATAATAATAATAATAATATATTATTCTATGAGAGCTAAGATATATAATACTGTGTGATAAAATATATAGCTGTGTGCTAATAGATAATACTGTGTGTAAAATATATGGCTGTGTGCTAATAGATAATACTGTGTGTAAAATATATGGCTGTGTGCTAATAGATAATACTGTGTGTAAAATATATTGCTGTGTGCCAATAGATAATACTGTGTGTAAAATATATAGCTGTGTGCTAATAGATAATACTGTGTGTAAAATATATTGCTGTGTGCTAATAGATAATACTGTGTGATAAAATATTTATCTGTGTGATAATAGATAATCCTGTGTGGTAAAATGTTAATCTGTATGATTATAGAAAATACTGAGAGGAAAACGATAATACTGTGTGGTTAAAGATTAATGTGGTAAGGAAAACTGTTATAAATTGCATTTAGTCTCTATTTGAACATAAGTACCCAAAAAAATATTAACAAAATAATGCTTTCAGTTATAATATTGGTAAAAAAAAAAGTTAACTTTGATGTTGATCGTACTTATTTATTATAGGATTTTATATTCTATGTGTTATCTACCTACTCTGCTTTGTCCGGGATAGAGCGTAATGCTAAAAAAAATAAAATCCTATGTGCATATTAATTCTTTTACTTTTTATTTGATAACAATAAATGATGCCAAAAAAAAAGGAAGTCTCGTAGCAATTCAGAAATTAACATTGTTTTGTAATAATTAAAAAAAAATCATTTGAGAAAGTTGTATTAAGTATAATTTGTCCAATACAATATTACTGCTTTAAAATTTTATGTTACAGTTTGATTTACGAAAAACGGCGTATTGGTGATGATGATAGCAACAATTGCCAGACCAGCCGTGAGACAGTGTGTGCCAGACCAGCCGTGGGACACGGCTTTGCAGGATGGCCGAGTGTTAAACAGCACGAGCAAGACCATATGGAATAGTTCTATCCATTATCATATACTTATTTTAGTACTGTTAAATATCACTAGCAACACTGTATAGAATTATTCAATTTCCTGTTGAGTAACTTTTATTTTAAGTTACTCAACAGGAAATTGAATAATTCTATATGTTATTCTCAATTCAATTATAGCTAATAATTAATTCATCACACATTGATTTATATAATATATGTATAAATACATTATATAAAAGAGCAACTGTTGAGTTTCTTGCCGGTTCTTCTCTGCAGAACTGCCTTCCGAACCGGTGGTAGCTTCTTTTTGTTTATATGTTCATTCGACGATTCAAAAGTGCTCATAAGAGATTATTTGAAGCATAAATAATATTTAGAATTTAACATATAAAAGTTGCTCATTTGACAGTATATCCAAATATATATAAATAGACGGTTTCGTTAGCCATGATCAGTCGAATAAACTAAACAGAATGTGACGCTGCTCGTTTTATTATTCCCATATTCAAACCACTACTGGAACAATTATTTTATTTATTGCTTCTTTATACTATATATACAATATAAATTATTAAATACTTAAATTAAATATATTCATTTTATTTATAGAAATAAATAAATTCTAACATCAGAAGTGAAGTGAAGTGTTGAGGCCAGTCGTGGCGCAGCGGCACAAAGTGTGACTGTAAACCGACTGGTTGTGGGTTCGATCCCCACTCGAGGAGATGAAATATTTACTTAAATTTATATTTCCATTTCTTCGCTCTGGTGTCGAGGCTAAGCGCGGCGTTGAGTTCTGCCACTCAACACGCAATGCCTCCAGAATTCGGCAGAAAGTGGGGAACGCAGTGTCTAAAACACTAGGTTCCCTCTGCCTACCCTGCTGTGTGCGGGATACAGCGTGAAGCTGATAAAATAAGAAGTGGGATTCGAATAGCTACAATTGTTATTAACACCTATTTGTACAAGTTTGAGATGGACTCTGAAGCAATAAGTGGTCTTCTCCGAGCAATTCGTGATGCCGTTACTGCTACCGTTCAAAAGGATGATGACATTGCACTACCAATGTTTGACCCTGATCACAACGACTGCGGGGCCGCCAGCTGGTGCAACAGTGTGGAAGCCCTCGCTAGGGAGTTGAACTGGAGCAGTATTCGAACAGCAGCTAAAGCCGGTAAGGCCCTTAAGGGCTCTGCATTACTTTGGTTTGAGTCATGGGAGCCTTCGGAAGGGAGATCTTGGGAAAATCTACGTCAAGACATTATTGACGCCTACCCTGAAAAGAAAAATCTGTCCGAAAGACTTTCCAGAGCAGTCCTTTACTCGTCTGATGCAGTAGAATCCTATGGAGATTATGCCAGAGAAAAAATAAGGTTACTACGCAACACTAAAGTAATCTTTACAGATGAGCAATTGATTGAGCTGATCTGTGGGGGCATAAGTGATGTTGATGTCAAAATGGCTTGTTTAAATAGTGGTATTACTACTACCGCAGCTCTTATCTCCTTGTTGTCAACCTACATGAAAAACCGGAAAAGAGCTTTAGATAGTAGTAATAGTGGTTCAGGATCCAGTGGAGCTAAGCGGTCTAAATTTGACATGGATAAAAAATGTTTTTTTTGTAACCAAACCGGACATGTACAGTCTCAATGTTGGAAGACTTTAAAAAATCGAACGGACCAAGCTCCACAGGTTTCAAAGCAACATGATACTCTTGCAAAGTCATGTACTTTTTGTAAAAGAGTAGGTCATACCGAAAATATTTGTTTTCATAAACAAAACTGAATTAAGCCTCACACCAGTTTCTATTAATGGTTTAATACTTAATTCCCTAGTAGATACCGGGGCAAATTGTAGTTTAATTAAAGAATCCGTAGCTAGGAGACTGGGGTGTCGCTTAATTCCTGTATCTTTATATTTAAAAGGAATAGGGAACAGTAATATACATGTATTTGCACTAATTACAGTTTTTGTTCAATTTGAAGATGTGAATTTAGAACTCGATATACATGTAGTTAGAGACATTGATTTTCAGTATGACCTCCTTATAGGTAGAAATTCAGTACAGTACCCGGATATAGAAATTATTACTGACTCAACTTGTTGTCGTTTAGTAAGAAAACCTATCGAAAACAATGCAGAGGTGAATTTGATTTATTCGGTAACAGAATTATCTGATTTAACATCAAAGATTTGTCATTTAGATTTAATTACACAAAATAAAATTTGTAGTGTTTTTCAAAAATATCCTTCTGTCTTGGATGAGATAGGCACAGTAAAAACTGGTGAACTAACTATCCGTTTGAAAAGTAATGAAATTGTTAATTACCGTCCTTATCGGTTAGCTCCTGTCGAAAGAGAGAAAGTGGATAAAATTATTCAAGAACTTTTGAACAAAAAAATAATTTGTGAAAGTGAATCTGCATTTGCCAGTCCCGTACTCTTGGTAAAAAAAGGGATGGTAATGATAGGTTATGTGTAGATTTTAGAGCTTTAAATAGAATTATAGAAAAAGATCGATATCCACTTCCTCTCATCGAAGATCAAATCTATAAGCTAGGTTCAGCAAAATATTTTATATCTTTGGATATGAAAAACGGTTTTTATCAAATACCTGTGGCTTTAGACTCTAGAAAATATACAGCCTTTGTGACACCAACTGGTCATTACGAGTTTATTAAAATGCCATTTGGTATTTGTAATGGTCCAGCTGTGTTTCAAAGATCTATCACAAAAGCTGTACAACACCTAAAATTTCTCTTAGTATACATTGATGACATCCTTATCCCATTTACCACAATCGACGAAGGAATAGACTATTTAGAAAAAAACAGTTGATGCTCTTTGTTCTGCAGGGTTTACTATTAATTTAGCAAAATGTAAACTTTTTGTTGACAGTATTGAATACCTCGGAAGACACATATCACAGGAAGGTGTAAGACCTAGTGAAACAAAGGTAAATCTGCCTTGGTAAATTCTCCATTACCTAATACTGTCAAGCAGGTGCGCCAGTTTATGGGGTTGGCTAGTTATTTTAGAAAATTTATTCCAAATTTTGCAACTCGTACGGCCTGTATCACGAATTTAACTAAAAATAATTTCAAATTTCATTGGGGACCCGAACAGAACGAAGCTAGGGATTATATCATTAAGCATTTGTCATCTAAACCCTTATTAACTGTATTTGACCCAAAATGACTTTATCATGACAACAATTGTCATGTAGGATTTGAGAAAGTGTTACATAAGCTTCGTGAACATTTCTGGTTTCCGAAAATGATTCCATTTATTAAGAAATACCTAAGACACTGTTTAATTTGTGTAGAACGGAAGGGCCACTCGGGCCCAAAGCAAGGTTTCTTACATCCCCATCCCATCCCATCATAAAAAGTCCCTATTCCCTTTCACACCATTCATTTAGATTGTACGGGTCCATTCGTTCAAACAAATGATGGTTACAAATATATTTTGTTACTCCTAGATGCTTTCACCAAGTTTTGTGTGTTAAAACCACTTAAAACGCTCGGTGCCCTAGAATTGGTATGTAAGCGGTAGTATTAAATATGAGTGTATAGTAAAAGAGATGTTATTATGATTAATCAATACGAAACGAAATAAAATTGTGTATTTAAATAAAGAGAAGTTGTTGTGATAATAATAAGAATATATATATATATATATATATATATGTGTTATAATAAATAATTAAATATTGTTATTATGAATTAGTAATTTGAGTGATTAAATTATGAACGAATATTATTATATTGTTATGAGAATATAAATTAAATGAAATACTGTAACTAATGGTAGGGTTATTTAAAAACAAATATTGTTAATATTGTTAATTTATGAACTGTAACTATTTTGATTGTGAATTATGAATGTGGAATATTTCCGGTAGGTTTAGTTTGGGAGGGATGTTGTACTATAAAAACACCATGAAAGCAGAATTGAGGACAATCGTGGGAACGTGGTGACACGCGCAATAAGCTCTAAGCAAAAGTATTTGAGTGAGTGTTAAAGTGCTAAGTGTTGCAAGTGATAGTCCTAAGTTGTAATTGTTAATAAAGTGATTTAAAGAGTGAAGGCTTATAATTCATATATCCAGTGAGGAGTTATACTACTTTAAGAAACGCCCATTAGAGACTGAAGGTTAGAAGTGTTATATATGTATGAATATTTGTTTTACTTTTTGTGTACAAGTGACTATTTTTCTTCTTATTACTATTAATTTCACTTTTATAGTTACTTTTTTTTTATTTGTGTTTTTTTTTTTTTTAAGTATTCATTATATTAAAATTTATACTTTCATTTGAATCACTATAATATTACATTAGTAATTACTATAAATTTTACTTATACTTAAAATGGGAAAGTCTAAGCGTAGACGAAGTTATAGCGTATCGACAAGTTCTACAGACAGTGATTATAGAAAATCAACTAGGCAACACAAAAGGAGATATCGTAATAAAAGCAAAGAATCTCGTAAAAATTGTAATAAGCGTGCTCGAAAGTCGCGTGCGCGAAAGTCGCGTACATCTCGAATAAGTAGTCATATTAACGCCAAAAGCAGTACACCACCACTGCCGTTACCTACAACTAGTAATAACCATGTGGTAAATATTTGTAATCGGTCTCAAAACGAAAATATTTACCCTCAAAATAATTTTCCTGTTTCATGTAGTGTTGTGCCAGAATTTAATCCTAATGATAATTATCAAACAATAGAATCTTGGATTAATAAAGTAAATGAATGTGCAACAATTTACTCGTGGAATGATAAACAAATATGTCACTACGCCCTACCAACATTAAGCGGACTGGCAAAGAAGTGGTTCCAAGGATTACCCACATTGTTATTTTCGTGGGAAGAATGGTCACAAAAATTAAGACTTGCATTTCAAATGAAAATTATGGTGATCTTTTAACGGATATGTTAAAAATTAGGTGTAAAATAGGTCAACCTTTAGAAAATTATTATTATGAAAAAATGATTTTAATTAATAAGTGTGAAATTAAGGGTATTAAGGCTGTAGGTTGTTTAATACATGGCATAGATGATAAATTTATAAGAATGGGAGCTGGAACTTGCATGTTTAAAGAACCCGAACAAGTTTTAAACTACTTAAGTACATTATCTCAAAATGATTTCCTACAAAAAAACCGGTTAAAAAACATTAATAAGAATATAAATAATAGAGCTTCAAATTCTAATAACTATAACAGGGGAAATTTTCAAGAATTAAGGTGTTTTAATTGTAATGAAATAGGCCACATTAGTATCAAATGTAATAGGCCAATTAAAAAGTGTAACTTTTGTTTTAAATTAGGTCATGAAACAAAAGATTGCTATAAACGAAATTTACTCAATGATTCAAATAATAGTAATAAAAATAAAGATATTACAAAGTCAAATAAAGATATTTTGTGTATTAATAACGATATTTATGATAAATATTATAAGAATGTTCACGTTAATGGTGTCAATACGACTGCCTACGTTGATTTAGGTAGTAAATGTACTCTCATACAAGAAAGCTTAGCAAATCTTTTAACCAAAGAATTAATTAAAGAAAATTTAACTACTTTAAAAGGATTTGGAAATTCATCAGTATCGCCACTAGGTAAATTCGTTGCAAGGTTGGAAGTAGATACTGTTAGTGCTGATGTAGAATTTTTAGTAGTCGCAGATCTCTATTTAAAAGTACCTATCTTAATTGGACATACCTTCACAGAACAACCAAATATAATGATTTACAAAACAAATAAAAATTTAATATTCGTTGAAGTTCCTAATATTAATATGGACAATGATAAATTTAAACTGCGGGCGGTTAAAAATCAAATTATTGAACCGCGAAGTACTATACCTGTAGATGTTGTTGTTATAGGTTACTCTGGTTGTTTATATGTACAATACAGTCATAGAAGTATACCAAATAATGATTATTTTATACTACCTGGTATTTATAATTTTATTAACGGGGAAGGTTATATTATGATATGTAATAATTCTTATGAGTTGCAAATTAACGAAAATGATGTGATCACTAGAGCACATACGTTTTTGGAAAAACAAAATGATTACGTGAACTTAATAACGAAAGAAAACAAAATTCACGGTAAATTGCCACAAGATCAAATTAATATTGGTACAGAATTATCAGAAGAATATAAAAATAAATTGTACACTTTGTTAGATGACGATAGAGATTGTTTTGCAATAACTTTAGGAGAATTAGGAAAAACTAATTTGGCCGAAATGAGTATTAATCTTACGGATAACGTACCCATAGTACATAATCCGTATAGAATGTCTCTTAGTGAACGGGAACAATTAAACACTATCATAGATGATTTATTGTCATGCGATATAATTAGAGCAAGTAATTCATCTTACGCTAGCCCTGTCATTCTCGTTAAGAAGAAAAATGGTGAGAAGCGGCTATGTGTCGACTATAGGGCTTTGAATAGAAAAACTATAAAAGATAAATATCCCCTACCTCGCATTGAGGATCAATTAGACAATTTAGGGGGAAATACTTACTTTTCAAGTTTAGACCTTGCCTCCGGTTACTATCAAGTGCCAATGAAAGAGTCGAGTAAAAATCTTACTGCCTTCGTGACACCTGATGGGCTATACGAATTTAATAGAATGCCTTTTGGCTTAGCGAATGCCCCCAGTGTGTTTCAAAGGACTATCAATACCATGCTGAGAGGCTTAGGTAGAAAAATAGCGTTAGCTTATATGGATGATTTATTGGTAGCATCTGTATCAGTTAATGAGGGCTTAGATAAGTTACAGACGTTATTTGAAATTATCCGGTCAGCAAAACTTACGTTAAATTTAAAAAAGTGTTGGTTCTTCCAAACCAAAATTGATTATTTAGGATATGAAATAAGTATTGAGGGTATTCGGCCAGGTTTACATAAAATAAATGCTGTAAAAGATTTTCCAGTACCTAAAAACGTTCATGAAGTAAGACAGTTCATAGGTTTGACAAGCTATTTTAGACGTTTTGTAAAAAATTTTTCCACAATAGCTAAGCCGCTTACTTTATTGACAAAAAAAAATGTTCCTTGGAATTTCGGTCAATCTCAACTACAAGCATTTAAAGAACTTCAAACAACGTTGATAAGTAGACCCGTATTGGCTTTATATGATCCAATTGCAGAAATTGAAATTCACACGGACGCTAGCAAATATGGTATAGGTGCAATTTTGATGCAAAAATCTGTTCAAACTACCAAATTTCATCCTATAGCATATTACAGCAGACAAACTACATCTGATGAAAGTAAATTACATTCTTTTGAGTTAGAAACGTTAGCGGTAGTTTGCGCATTAGATCGTTTTAGAGTATATGTACTAGGTAAAACATTTAAAGTAATTACTGATTGCTCTGCAATTCGTAGCACTATGAGTAAGCGAGACCTAATACCTAGGATTGCCCGATGGTATATTTTAATGCAAGAATATGATCTTATTGTTGAACACCGTAATAGCGAACGGATGGCGCATGTTGATGCGTTATCACGAAATCCTATTTCAGAAGAAAAGTGTAGTGAAATTAGAGATATACCAGATATTATGTTATTAGACGAAAACACGTGGTTAGAGACTGTACAGAGTCAAGATTCTGAAATACAACGTATTATAGCTATTTTGAAAGATTCAAATACAAAAGATATTATAGAAGTTCATAAAAAATATTTGGAAAAGAATGGTAAATTATATAGAATTATAAACAAAAATGGAACTACTAATCTAAAATGGGTTGTACCGAAGTCGGTTCGGTGGCAAACAGTAAAAATGAATCACGATGATGCAGGTCATTTTGGATTTGACAAGACCTATGAAAAATTAGTCAAGTTTATTGGTTTAAGAAAATGCGTAGATTTATTAAAAAGTACTGTCAATCATGTTTAAGTTGTTGTCATAATAAAATACCTACGGGTCCTAAGGAAGGGTTATTACATCCTATTCCTAAAGTTAGTAAGCCTTTTGATACCTTACACACGGACCACTGTGGTCCTTTTCCTATTAGTAAAAAGAGAAACTGTCACATTCTGACTATAATTGATGCTTTTACCAAGTTTATTTATATAAAGGCAGTTAAAAATCTTAAAAGCAGTACAACTATTCAAGTTTTTACTGAATATTTTTCGATTTTTGGCGTACCACGACGAATAATTTCCGATAGAGGGACTAGTTTTACAAGTAAACACTTCGAAAATTTTATAAACGAAAAAGGAATCAAACATATTTTAAACGCTGTCGCAACCCCCAGAGCAAACGGACAAATTGAAAGGTATAATCGCACAATACTAGAATCTTTAGCGTCCACAAATCACGGAAAATCTGAAAATGAATGGGATTCGTCATTACCACAAATTCAGTGGTCGTTAAATAATACCATCAATAAAACTACTGGCAAAACACCCGCAGAAATATTGTTTGGTATACGTACTACAGGTATGTCAGACGCAATTATGAATGACGTGGTTGCAGATGCACATGAACCATTAGATGTAGATCAGTTACGCAATGAGGCAAGTAATAAAATAACAAAAGAGCAAACAAAACAAAAAGAATTTTTTGATAAAACGCGAAAAAAATGTAAGGAATATAAAGTCGGAGATTTAGTTCGTGTAGAAAAGGTTATTCGGTCGGAGCCAGGGCAAAGTAGGAAACTTGTGCCTAAATGTAGTGGACCTTTCAAAGTAACTAGAGTACTAGGAAATGATCGCTATGAAATAGTAGATACTCCAATAACCAGAAAAGGGGGTTCTTCTTACAAAGGTATATATTCAGTAGATAAATTGTACCCTTGGTTGGTTTTTAATAACGATGTAATATCTAGTGATTCGGATGATAATGAAAATTTATAAGTGCATAAAATTGTGATAAATCATGTTGGTATTTTTGATATTTGTGATTTAGTGATAATATGATGTTGTACTTATAAAATCGGAATGTTCATTAGATTTTTATTTTAGCAGTTAAATTTACATGCATTTAAATTTTAATAAATTATTAAAAATATTATAATATTATAATGTTCTATACAGTGATGTCAAAATGTATCAGATACATATATAAGATTTCTATTTATTTCATTAAGCTCGCGCTTAAAATGAACTTGTAAAAGAAGAATGAAAATAATATTATGATGAAAATGTTATGTTTATAAAATGTCATGTAAAATTTGTGTTTTAAAACTGTATTAGATGTTAGTGAATATCGAGTCGTTTGCAGAATTGCTTTCGACGTCAGTAAATAGTGAGTGAACAGTGAGTCGTGTGCAGAATTGCTTTCGATGTCAGTAAATAGTGAGTGAACAGTGAGTCGTGTGCAGAATTGCTTTCGACGTCAGTAAATAGTGAGTGAAAAGTGAGTCGTTTGCAGAGTTGCATTCGATGTTAGTGAAAAGTGAGTCGTTTGCAGAGTTGCATTCGATGTTAGTGAAAAGTGAGTCGTTTGCAGAGTTGCATTCGATGTTAGTGAAAAGTGAGTCGTTTGCAGAGTTGCATTCGATGTTAGTGAAAAGTGAGTCGTTTGCAGAGTTGCATTCGATGTTAGTGAAAAGTGAGTCGTTTGCAGAGTTGCATTCGATGTTAGTGAAAAGTGAGTCGTTTGCAGAGTTGCATTCGATGTTAGTGAAAAGTGAGTCGTTTGTGGAGTTGCATTCGATGTTGTTAAGTAAGTGGGCTTCGGAGGTCTGCAATCAGTCAGTTGCAGAGAGCTATAGCTGGTGTACAATCAAGACCAGTGAAAAGTGAAAGGTTTGCAGGGGGCGGAAGGACTTATGACAGTGATAAAAACCAGTGATGTAAATATAAAAATTTAAAATTCGAATTTACTAAACGCGTGGGCGCGTTTATGTCAGGATTAGCCGAATGTAAGCGGTAGTATTAAATATGAGTGTATAGTAAAAGAGATGTTATTATGATTAATCAATACGAAACGAAATAAAATTGTGTATTTAAATAAAGAGAAGTTGTTGTGATAATAATAAGAATATATATATATATATATATATATATATATATATATATATATGTGTTATAATAAATAATTAAATATTGTTATTATGAATTAGTAATTTGAGTGATTAAATTATGAACGAATATTATTATATTGTTATGAGAATATAAATTAAATGAAATACTGTAACTAATGGTAGGGTTATTTAAAAACAAATATTGTTAATATTGTTAATTTATGAACTGTAACTATTTTGATTGTGAATTATGAATGTGGAATATTTCCGGTAGGTTTAGTTTGGGAGGGATGTTGTACTATAAAAACACCATGAAAGCAGAATTGAGGACAATCGTGGGAACGTGGTGACACGCGCAATAAGCTCTAAGCAAAAGTATTTGAGTGAGTGTTAAAGTGCTAAGTGTTGCAAGTGATAGTCCTAAGTTGTAATTGTTAATAAAGTGATTTAAAGAGTGAAGGCTTATAATTCATATATCCAGTGAGGAGTTATACTTCTTTCAGGTACCACTTATTCGAGATACCATTACGTTGTTCGGTACTCCCTCAGTAGTAATAACAGATAGAGGCACTAACTTTAGTTCTCTCCAAGTTAGATCACTGTTTACGGAATTACAAGTTGTGCATCATATGATATCAACTGGTACCCCAAGAGGAAATGGTCAAGTGGAGCGATACGTTGCGACACTTATCTTATATGTTGAATACCTAGCTGTAATGGTTCGTCAGACTGGCCAAGCGGTTTGTGGAAGGTCCAACAGTCCATTAATACCACTGTCCAAAAATCAACTGGGTTTTCTCCGATTCGCTTACTTATAGGTGTAAATGCGAATATACCTTGTATACAAGCTCATTTAAACGATGTTAGTGTCCCAGGGTCCAGTATTGATTTAAGAGCCGACCGCGAGTTGGCGACCAGGCGTTTACAAGTAGAAGCCAAAAGGTTTAAAAATCGATTTGACAGTGTAAGGCGAGATAATGTGACTTTCGAGGTAGGCAATTTAGTTTATATAAATCAAGATCACAGACGTCGTGATAAACTAAGTTGCAAATTTAAGGGACCATATAAAATTATAGGTCTCTTACCAAACGATAGGTACTCTCTTAAAGGCCAAGGGCATTTACGAAATATTGTTGTTGCTAAAGATAAATTAAGATTATGGCATGGAGAATGGGTGGATGACATGGAATAAATTTAAACACTTTAGGTAGTATAATACTTTAAGTTATTATGAATATGTGTTAAGTGTTAGTTTCCTTTTATTAATGTTATTCGTTATGATATTTGTAATTTATTATGAATATAATTGTTTAGGTCTAAGTTTTCTTTTATTAATGTTTTTCTTTATAATATTTGTTCATCTAATGTGAAAGATGGACATGAGGATACTGCTAGATTTACCATCTAATGTTAAAGGTGGGGCGACAGCACGAGAGTTTTGTTAACTTGTCTACCTAATGTAAGAGGTGAGATAGTAAGAAAAAAAAGATCGCTAACATGTTCACCTAATGTGAAAGGTAGAACTGTTGCGAGTTATGTTCGTTGACCGGTCAACCTAATGTGAGAGGTCTGACGGTAGCGATTTATGTTCAAGAATCTCAAAGATGTTGTTAGATTTGATATTTACATATCAAGCAATTAAGCATTTATAATGTTATATGTTTTAATATTATTAAATTATGTACTCCGAGAGCGAAGTACTGTCAGTATGGCCGTGACAGTATCTTAAAATTATACATTTATTGTATTATTTATAATTGTATCGTTAAGAATATTATAATAGTAAAATAAAAACTAAGAAATTACTATTAGAATTGTTTTGACTAAATTTATTATTGGTGGGGAAATATGTCGGTAGATTATAAAATGGATCACAGTGTTTTGTAAGGGCATTGAGGATTGGCCCGTCCGCTCCAGTGTAAACACCTCTAACCATCGTGTTCTACAACGGCTCGAGTCATACACTAGTACCATCAAGGAACTTACGACGATTTCGTGCGAAATTGGCTTGCAAGTTTCGCCTGCGCCTGCGCGCAGTGACGCTTCTGCGGCGGTGTAACCATACATCGTACAGTGTACACCACCGCCCCCCCGGACCTCACGGTCCCTTCACGGACCAGAATGACTGTCGTGTAGCGGACGCATCGGCTGGATCGCGCCACCATGAGCGGCCGCAGAGGCACCCATAGGTCACGCTCGCGCTCCCGCTCACGCGCATCCTCGGACGCCAGAGATGAAGGGGCGGGGGATCACCATCCCCCCCGCACCCCCGACACCCGCGCCACGGCTGGACCGTCCACGCAGTCGTCGACGCCCACGCATCCGACGCCTACGCATCCGACGTCTACGCATCTGACGCCCTCGCAACCGACGCCCACGCATCTGACGCCTACGCCGCCCACTCCCTGCGCGGCCGGGCACTTGTACGCGACGACTGAAGCCGGCCTGCCCCCCCCCGCAGGCCCCTACCCTAAGAGACCCTCCGAAGAAGAGGCGATTTACCGGACACCGGAGGCGCGTGCTACTCTGCGCGCAATCGGCGATTCGGCCGCCGAGTCAACGGGGGTACCCTCCCCTCCCGCGGGTAGGGCAACCGCCCCCCCGCGCACCGAAGAGACACCACAACGATGTAGGCCCGCTGCCAGGGGTGCCACCCGCCCCCGCCGCCCACCTTCCGCACCCCCGCGCATGGACTTGGAACTGTCGCCACGCTCCGAGCTGCACTCGGACATGCTTGTCGTGGCTGAGTTGCAGAGGCGCGGGGCTCTCTCCAGATCACTAATGGCGCATATTGCTATGTACCTTAATGATCAGGATCGAGAGCTAGACCACGCCAGAGCAGGCGACAGCCCACCCACTGCCCGGGACCAGGAAAGGGAGAGAGAGGTGGTGATGGATACGGCACCCCCTCCGCCGACATCCATGAGACGCCCGCGCCTGTCCGATGGAGCCACGGAAGAGATGACATCAACGAAGAGGCTATGCACCCAGCCTCTTCCTCCGCGCGATCCTCGGATCTTCAGGAGGTCGGAGACAGCTCCAGCCCCCCCGGCCGGACCAACTGTCCCCCCTCCCCCCGCTGTACCAACAATGACGCCGCGCTTTCGCTACACTGCTGTTCAACCATCGCAGCCAGTTGCATTCACTGCTGGTACCCTGGCCGTCGTCACCGGCCCTGCCAGTGGAACTACTGGGCCCACCAGCGGGCCCACTGGTGGTACCAGCGGACCTACTGCGAGCCTTGGAACCTTCGCAGACGCGCTCCGAGCACCCAGCTCGAGCCATCCCGCGCAAGCCTTCCCCGCAGCTCCTACGAACACCACTGCTCCACCTGAACCATCGAAGCCACGATTCCCTCCACTGATCGTGGAGGCTCTACCCAACTGGGCGACGCATTTCAAAGCGCTCAGAGAGAAGATAGGAAGAGCACCCAATGCGAGACCTTTCGGAAGGGGGGGTCCGATTTACCCCCGGCTCGGAGGAAGAGTACCGCATCATACAGCGGTACCTCTCCGAGCTTGAGAAAGTAGAGAACATATCTTGGTTCTCATATGCACTCCCGGCGGAAATGAGTAGAAAGGTAGCTATCAGGGGGCTACCAACCACCACAACCCCGGAAGAAATCACCGATGCACTGGGGGAACTCGGCTACCAAGCTGAGTACGTCCGCCCAATAAGAGCGAGGAAGGGGAGACCTGGGTGTGTCTTCTTCGTGATCCTGACCAACACCCCCAACCTAGTGCCCGGCATATTCAGCGTGACTGAGCTGATGTACATGCCGGGCATTAAGATCGAAGCATGGAGGAGCAAGAAGGGCCCGGCGCAGTGCCATCGCTGCCAGGCCTTCAGGCACTCCAGCCACGGGTGCCACCGGCGGCTGGCCTGTGTGAGGTGCGGGGAGGAGCACCTCGCCCACGACTGCCCAAGGCCTCTGGAAGTTCCTGCCACCTGCGCGAACTGTGGCGGCGCACACCCGGCTAATCACTCGAAGTGCCCCCAGTTCAAGAGAGAAGTCCGCAATAAGAGGGCCGGCACTGTGGCCCTCACACAAACAGACTCCACGCGAAAACGCACAGCTGCACCCTGGACAGACCCCAACACAGTGGGAGCGGAGAGCCAGGCCACAAACCTCATGGCCCCCGCAAACCCACCCACGGAAAAAACGGCAGGAAGAAGGAAGAAGAAGAGGGGAGGGAAGAGGACCAGGCAGCAGGAGCAGGCCAAGGGTTCCCTACCCACCACCACCGCTGCTGCTACCCAGATACCCACAGCTGCGGCACCTGGAGCCGCACGCACCGCTACCTCCGCTACCAGTGCACCGAAGGACAAACCGGCGCACATCGCGATCGACAGGGCCATCGACACACTAAAGGAGGTCCTCATTGCCTTGAGGGCCGGCCGTGACCCTGTCCAATGTGTCCTGGAGGGCATGAAGACTCTCCTGTGCAATGTCTGAGCAACTCAGGACGCTTTATTGGAACGCCAGGGGTCTCCGGAGGAAAATACCAGTCCTTCGCCACCTCTTGCGCCACTACTCTATAGACGTGGCGCTAATCAACGAGACGCACCTCCACTCAGCGTACTCATCCAGCCTGCCAGGGTATCACGTCCTGAGGCTCGACGACACAGCCGAATCTTCCCAGAGGGGACTTCTCATAGCGGTTAGACGGAGCCTGGTCTTTCAGCCGCTGCCCAGCTTCGATACCCAGTCCTTCCAATCGCTGGGTGTCGAGATTATGATAGATGCCAAGCCAACTCGACTCTTCGCCATATACCGACCCAGCAACTACCCTCTGGATCTGGGGGAAGTACGCAGGCTTCTCTCCACCTCACCAGCACTGGCCGCCGGGGACTGGAATGCCCACCACCCGGCCTGGGGATGCCGATCTTCAAACCCGGCCGGCGGAAAACTATACCGCGACGCCCAACGCTCCGGATACCACGTCGAGGGCCCTGAAGAGGCCACGCACATCCCAGACTGCAGCTCACACCACCCCAGCACCATTGATCTGGTGGTGCATAAGGGGCTTGATGCCCTGGATCTGGAGGTGCTTCCAGATGCCATCGGCTCCGACCACCTACCGGTCCTGGCTATCTTACAAGGCACAAGGGCCCTAGCCAGAGGCCCGCCCTCCAGAGGACGTATCAACTGGGACCGTTTTGAAACCGCGCTCCAGGCCGAACCCACACCATGCTCCGAACCCCTTGTTGACGCCGACAGCATTGACAGGCTCGAACGCAACATCACGTCGCAAATTAAGGGCGCGATGGAAGCCGCTACCTCCCCTACCAACTCTCGCGGTCTACCACCTCTTCCCATGTGGCTCCAGGCACTTATCATGAAGAAGAGGAAGACGCGCCTGGAGTGGCAATCAACCAGGGATCCAGCAGCGAAGACGAAGCTCAACGGTCTTGCAGAGCGTGTGAGAGCGGCGCTAGAGGACCGCGATGCTGCAAGCTGGGATCACCGCATCGCTGAGGCCAGCAGTGACGAATCCTCCATGCACAAGCTGAATCGCCAGATAATGCGCAAGAAGCCACCCGCCAGGCCAATCCTCCACAGCGACGGCTCCCTCCGGTACACCTCGGAGGATCGAGCCGAAATCCTGGCGGACCACCTGGCAACCCAGTTTCGCCCGAACCCGAGCGAATGCCCAGCTCGCCACGCGGAAATAGAGGAAGAGGTAGAAGCGCTCCTAATCTCGCTGCGCTCCCTCTCTCCTCCACCACCAGCACCACATCTCTCACCAGCCCTAGTGAGGAAGGCGATCCAGGGCCTGAAACCTAAGAAGGCCCCTGGCATCGATGGCGTCACAAATGGCGCCCTCAGACACCTCAACCGGAGACTCATCGCAGCAACGACCAGGCTCTTCAACGCAATCCTGCGCTTGGGCCACTTTCCCCAAGCGTGGAAGGAAGGACTGGTCGTAATGATTCCGAAACCTGGAAAGAACCATCGACGCCCAGACGGATACAGGCCGATCACGCTTCTCAACACATTAGCCAAGCTGTTCGAGAAGCTTCTTCTTCCACTTCTTGCTCCGCACATACCACCGCGGGCCGAACAGTTTGGCTTCCGTAGCGGCCATTCCACCACACTACAAATCGCCAGAGTCGTCCACTTTGCTGCAGCAGCGGCAAACAGGAAGGAGAGTGCAGTGGCAGCCTTCCTGGATGTAGCCAGCGCTTTCGATCGCGTCTGGCACCCAGGCCTCCTATTGAAGATTCTTCGTGCCGGTCCCCCGCCCCACGTCGTGTTTGTCCTCGCCGCCTTCCTTCACGGCAGGACCTTTCGCGTCAGAGTGGAGAGTGCCGTATCACGCAGCCACCTGATCGCCGCCGGGGTACCACAGGGCAGTATTCTATCCCCTGCCCTGTACGCTTGGTACACAGATGACATCCCAGCAGAGCAGGGCTCGATGTTGGCACTCTATGCCGACGACATCGCCCTGCTCACGAAGAGTCTCAACCCGGACCACGCCGCCGTTAAGCTCCAGCGTGCACTTGACCTGCTGCCTGATTGGCTGTCGGAGTGGAGGCTTACTCTCAGTGTGGCAAAAACCCAAGCGATATCGTTTGGGGGCCGCCCGAGATTGCCTCCTCCGCTGTGCCTGTTGGGCCAGCAGGTCCCCTGGACGCCCACGGCAACCTACCTAGGTGTCACCCTGGATCGACACCTAAGAATGTCCGGGCAGGTCAAGAAAGCTGCCGCTGCCGCCAAAGTGGCGCTATTCAAGCTGCGTCCGCTGCTTCGCTCGCGCCTCCCGCTGAGAACAAAGTTGGCCCTTTACAAGAGTTTCGTGAGGCCACGCCTCACTTACGCCACCCCGGCATGGTTTGCGCTGGCTAATCCGCGCCAACGCAAAATATTGCAGGTGGTCCAGAACATCGCCTTAAGGCATGTCACCCAAGCTCCCTACTTCGTGCGGAACGCTACCCTGCAGAAGGACCTGAAGATAGAGAGCCTGGAGGAACACATCGGCCGACTAGCCGCCAACGCGTTTAGTCGTGCCGACGTATCGGATCACCTGCACCTGCAGAACATCGCGCCCTGGCACACCAGGCCGCCAGACAGGACACGCCTCCCGAGGGACATCCTCCCCCACCCTAACTCCGACTCCTGAGCTGCCTCCTCGGTCGCTGGTCGCCTAAGCTGGGCCTCTCGCGGGTAACCGCGAGTCTCACCCGGCTGGGCTGACCGCCCAGGAGGCACAAAAGCTCATCCTTTCTTTGAAACCTCCTTCTTCCCCTGAAACTCTGTCTCCACAGTCTTTCCTGTTTTCCCCTCGGCTCCACTGCCAAACCCGAAGACGCGTCCATTTTAATGGGCGCCGCAAGAAACCACGGACAGAGGGCTCCGCCCTGGCACCGTTTCCCGCCTTCACCTCCGAAGACGGATGAAAAGAAAACCAAAAAAAAAAAAAAAGTAAGGGCATTCTGTAACGGAATGCCGGACCGAATTGATGTAAGTGATACCTTCTATTTATTCTTTTTTTAATTTATGATTTACTTATTGTTATTTGTGCTTTTATTTATTTTCTATGTTATTCAACTAGGTATAAAATAAATAATGATGTATTTACTAAAATTATTGATTGAAACATAATAAATTAGTTAATGATTTATAAAATTGGTTTATCCATGTTGTTTTTTTTATCCAGTCCATAAAAACGTAGATATATGAATTTAATTAAATTTCACTAATAGATTATTTTATTTATAGCTTCTTTTTACTATATATACAATATAAATTATTAAATACTTAAATTAAATATATTCATTTTATTTATAGAAATAAATACATTCTAACAAGTGCAAAACTTTAATAGCGCTTGTACGACACTAATGGCAGTAGCATCTCTCAAATGATAAGCTTGTGCGTATTTCGAAAATGCATCAATTATTGTTAAGTATTTTTGATTTTCTATACTAAATAAATCTAAATGAACTATGGTGAAAGGTTTAGTTGGGGGAGGAACGATTTGAAATTTTTCTTTAATAGGATTACGGTCGTACTTCGCTTGCCCGCAAATAGAACATTCGTTAATATATTTTGTAACCTGTTCCTTTAATTTCGGCCAAAAATATCGTTTCGATAACGAGAGATAACTTTCATTTATTCTCCGGTGGTTCGTTTTACCTTCATGGTAGTTTTTAATTGTTTCCTGTTGTTTTAAATAATCTTTTACATTTTCTAAGTTGTTTTTACAAAGAAAAAGATCCATTGAAGAATTTTTAAAGTTATTTTGAATTATTGGGATTATCTTATACATACCTAATGGGGGATTAATTAAAATACCAGTTTTTACCTTTGGATTTATGTATTCTTTTACCGCATTAACTACGTCATTTTCTAAATTTGAACTTGAAATCGAAACCGTAGTTTTTATATAGTTTTCGAATATTTTCGATACTACAGGCCTACTTTTAATATTGCCAACTATGTTAAAAATAATCTGCCTATGAAATTTATTTAACGGGTCGTCGGTTATAAGAATTTCTAAAATGGGGGTTTCCGAGTCAGTATGCACGGTTGCTGTATTTGAGTCCGAAAGGGATTTTTCTGAGCAATTTACTGCAATTGAATTCGCTTCTTCATTATGAATCTCTATACGGGATAAAGCATCGGCATTGCAATTATATTTACCTTGTTTGTATATTACAGAAAAGTCATATTCACTTAATTTTAACCTTTATCGAGTCAGTCGGGAATTGGGTTCTTTAATGTTCATAATCCACTGAAGTGGTCTATGGTCAGTCATAATTTTAAATTTTCTTTCAAACAAGTAGGGGCGGAAATACTTTGTAGCCCAAACTATCGCTAATAATTCCTTTTCAATTGTACTATAATTAATTTCGCTCGTATTTAAAGTTCTAGAGGCATATGCGATGGGTTTATCTGAACCAATAGGTCCCTGTGAAAGTACAGCGCCTATAGCTAAATTAGAAGCGTCCGTAGTCAATATAAATTCTTTAGAAAAGTCGGGGTATTGTAGGATAGGATCATTAGTCAATAATTTCTTACATTTTTCGAAGCAATCGGTGTAATCTTGGTTTAAAATAATTTTATAACCTTTTTTTAAGCATTGAGTCATTGGTTTTGTAATTCTAGCAAAATTAGGAATAAATTTTCTATAATAACCTACGAGTCCTATAAATCGTTTTATCTCCGTAGCTGTTTTCGGAATAGGATAATTTTGTATAGCGAATATTTATTTATTTATTTATTTATTTATTTATTTATTTAAACTTTATTTTAACAATACAACTGCTATACAGACAAAAACGAAAAAGTAAAATGACAAAGAAAAAAAAAAAAAAAAAATATAATAATAATAATACAACAAGATTAAGCATGCAAATAATCTTACCATTATACTTTATACTATACATTGACAAAACAAAAATTAAAAACAAAGTGTACAGCAGTGTGACGTTAAAAAAGGTAGGCCACTCAGCATAGATGTTGGTATATGCGTAACAATATACCAACGCTGATTTTCAGTGACCGCCTAGAAAAAGACGCGCCTGCGAACGAAACTGTTTAACAAACACAATACAAGAAACTATTCTGTCCTTTACGTTTTTCACTTTTTTTTTTAAGTTATTAATATATAATATGAATAAAATATAATATAAATAAAGATATTATCAACATATACATTCTTATAATACCGTATTAGGCTTTCATCATAGATCAATAGAAAAAATAATATATATATATATATATATATATATATATATAATAAACATTATTCCTTTTACAAATACATGGCTTTTTGTATAATCAATAGGTTATTTCTTAATTTTAATTTAAAATTGGTAATGGACTTTAATCCGCGCAACGGCGGAGGAAGATCATTCCAACATTTAGAAGCCATATATTTGTAACTTCCTCGGAAAGCTGCTGAGTGATGCACTGGCACCAGCATCAAGTGTGATGAAGCTCTAGTATCATAGCTGCTATACTCATGTGACCAGCCCAATTTGTTGTATAGATATTTAGGAGTACGATAGTTCACAACACCAAACAGCAAGGTAGCAAAGTGTAGCTGTCTGCGAAAATCCATTTTTAACATACTGGCATTATTAAGATACGGTGTTACATGTGTACGCGGTGGTATATTAAAACAATAACGAGCACAGGCGTTTTGTAGTCTTTGTATGAGGTTCTTGGTTCTAGCTAAAAGCCTAGGCCCTATCATAACATCGGCGTAATTTAATTTGGACAGTACTAAAGATTCACACAGGTGTACTCGTAAATCAGAACTTAGAAATGGTCTAATGCGATACAGAACCTTTAATCTATAAAAACAATTGCGAACCGTATTGACAACATGTTGTTCGAATCGAAGGTTTTCATCCATTAGCACACCCAGATTCCGAGCTTCGGTTACACGTTCAATTATTTCGTTTTGGATTTTTACTTGAGGTGATCTGCATGAGATTTTTTTTATTTGATTGTAGGAACCCAAAATTAAAAACTTTGTTTTATTCGGATTTAACGCAAGACAATTAGCCTCCGACCACAGGGCTATATTTTTCAAATCATTATTTAATCGATCAACAGCGCTATGCGTTTCACTAGGTTTGAAAGAAATATATAATTGTATGTCATCAGCATATATGTGAAAACTACATGATTTAATATGTGTAACAATATCTGCGCAATATAAAACAAACAGCAGAGGACCAAGTATCGAACCTTGAGGTACCCCACGCCCCACAGAACTGTATTCCGAAGCAGTCACAGAACCATCTTCTTTTTTAATTTCAACTGCTTGAGTTCTAAAGCTTAGGTAACTAGAAAACCATTTGATAGCCGCATGACTAAAACCGTAGTAGTGTAATTTAGAAAGCAAGAGTGGGATATTTATAGTATCAAACGCTCTTGAAAAATCCAACAATACCAATATTGTACCCTCCCCATTGTCCTGAGAACTCAATATGTCATCCACCACATCCAATAATGCGGTAGCAGTTCCGTGCCGTTTACGAAAGCCCGATTGCTTGTCTGGCAAAATATTATTTAAATTAAGATATTCCGTGACTTGATTATAGATTGTTTTTTTCTAAAATTTTTGAAAAACAAGGCAAAATACTAACTGGCCTAAGGTCCTTAGGCTCCAATGGACTATTTACTTTCGGAATAGGTCGAATTATGGCTTTCTGCCATTCTATTGGAAATGTACAGGAGTTTATAGAATTATTGATTATATCGGTGATAATCTGAGGTATATAAAGGAAAATCATTTGCAACATTTCAAGGGAAATTCCATCAGAACCCATCGCATTGGATTTAATCCCACCTATTATTTTACGTACAGTCGTTGTATCAACAGGACTTAGATTGAACTCAGAAGCAGTATAGGTATGAGCATAGAAATATGTTATATTAGTCAAAGATGCATGCTGCTTACCAGGTGCCCTAAGAAAATGTTGATTTAGCTTTTCAGGGTCACCTAGATGATCAGGCAAACATTGGTTTCTATTGGGTTTAAAAGTAAGATAGTTTTCTAATTTTTTCCATAAATAAGGAGAATTAACATTGTTGCTGTTTATAAAGATGGTAAAATACGCACTCTTTTCACTAAAGATAGCTCTTTCCACCACACTTTTCATATCCTTGTAAAACTCTATTTGGGTACTAGCATTTGTTTTCTTTGCTTTGGCATGGGCTTCATTCCGTTTTCTTATCATAAGCTTAATATTATAGGTTATCCAGGGGTAATTTCTATCTTTAAAGTAACGTAACTTAATTGGAGCCAAAAAATTAAATATTTCCAGAACATTATGATTAAAAGCACTTAATACATCATTGACGCTTTCTTTATCCATTATATCTTTCCAAGGCAACGCAGTTATCATTGATTTTAACATATCCCTATCTACATCACAAATTTGTCTAAAGTAACCTTTTTTCATTATCTGTTTTTCCTTAGCAACTTTAATTTCACACGATATAAAAGCATGATGACTTAGAGTGCATACATAATCGACCCAAATTCCATCAACTTCACAGTTTAAGCAAATAAGATCAATAAGACTCTCACTATTATTTGTGAAATGCGTAGGCCTATTTACAAATTGCCGCATATTAGCGACGGATAAAAATTCGTTGAGAATACCAATATGGGAGTTATCTACATCTAGAAGATTAATGTTAAAGTCACCTAACAAGACAATATGGTCATAGTAACTGAAGGTGCTAAATGTTTCCATTAGAGCATCAACAAAAATTCGGGTGTTTAACCACGGCGGCTTATATGCAGTACCTACTATTATAATTTTGCCATTTGTCTTAAATCTTAACCACATTTGCTCCACTGCTAAAGTTTCAGGGTGTGACAGTGTTTGTACGGAAAAGCCACGTCTAACATAGAAACCTACACCACCCCCTCGCTCACGAAGACCAGACGGACGGGGTTTATGACGTAGAAAGTAGCCTGATACAACAGGCGCGCGTCCTTCCTCCCCATCAATTAACCATGTTTCATTTATGGCCATAATATCCACATTATGTCGATCCATTGCAAAAAGAAATTCGTCATGACCTGTACCCAGCGATCCTGCATTTAAGAAACCAATTCTTAGGTTGCGTGGTTTAATCATTGCTAATTAAGATAAATAGATATTTAATTACGAGAAAAATAAATGATCTAACACTGACTATATTAATAAACAGTAAAGCTATTAATAAATTAAAATATAAAATAAACAAAATAATATGCAATACGAGTATATAGATTACAATAAAAATATAAAATGTAAATAGATACAGGTCAACCAATAATTTTCTACTCCCAAAACTGGACGACAAACTGCTGTAACACGTCATAAAATAATTATTTACATAGATTTCAATATATTCTTTTAAAACTTCTAAAGGAAACACGATTACAAAAGTTGCAAGTGCCATTCTTACGTTTAAACAAATAAGGTAATAGCATGACACACTAAACAAATTGAGCAACAATAGTATTGTAGATAAAAATAAGAAAAATAATAAGTACAACAAACGATAACAATCAAATACATTTTTCAAATAGATATATTGCCAAAAAACTTGATGACGTCGTTTAAAGAACGAACGCGACGTATTTCTGACAATTCAGTTTGCCTAACATAAATACGCCCCCCTTTGGTCCAAGAAAATTTCCAGCCGACACGACGGCATTCTTCCCGCGCCTTATAAAACAAATGCCGGTTGACAAGTGTCAATCGTTCATTTACGTAAACGCGCTTCGGCTCCGTGGTGGTGATGCCGGCCGAGTCGGTCCCGCGCCGCACGCGCGCCGCCCGCAGCAGGTCGTCGCGCAGTGCGCGCCGCGCCAGACGCACGGCGATGGGGCGCGAGCGCGGAGTCGCGTTCTTATCCGCTGTGATACGTCGCGGGCCCGACCGCTCCGCACTGACTATATCTTGTTCCGTCAATTCAGAGCCAAGCTTTTTTGCTAAAAGTATGACCATATGCGTCACATTTTCTCCACTCTTCTCCTCAAGCCCTGAGATTTCTACGTCATTCAAGAGATTTTCTTGCTCACGTTCATTTAGCTCAGACTGTAAGCGGGTAAAAATTTGAGCAGAGTCACTTTCCTCCGCCGAGACAGGTTGACGGTTTCTACTGAGCGATTCCAGGTTCGTTAGGCGTTCCTCAACGTTGTCAACTCTGTTGTGAAAATCGGCAACAACCGAATTCAACCGTGACAGTTCCTGTCTAAAAGAGGCCATTTCTTTGCTAACAGATGCAAGTTCGATTCTCAGCAACCTCATTTCTTGAGCAAGGGTCTTATTTTCAATCGCATCTTCAAACGCCTCCTCCGTGTTATCTGAACTGCTTAAGGAATTTTGGATGGCTCCTTTCTCAGAAGCAGGAGCCTTACAACCACGACAGAGCCATTTCAGTGGTGGGCGGCTTGTCGGGCTAACATTAGCACATGCCTTATGATACAGTGAGACACACTTCGTGCACTTGACGCCCTCTATTGTCGCAAGGAATTTACCACAATGGTTGCATTTATTTGCCATTGCGACTGTAGATCGATAATTAGTTTACCCCAAATAATGGCTAGATGGCACTTCAAACAATAAAAAGTTCAATTTAGTAAAAAATAAATGTTTATAGTGACGATTTTATATATGTTTTTATTTCTATCATTTAAATTAATAAGAGTTTAATATTTTTATTATTATCTTTCCTTTTAAAATTATAAAAATAATATAATAAATAGCAGTTTTGCACTTTTATAATTATGTGTCGGTAGTCAGATGAGCTGAGTCCGGTACACGGTTATTGTTTAGAGGATATTTTGCACTAAAACGTCTGTGTAAAGTTATGATAACACTATATGTTCACTATCACAATCAGTACTTTCACTCACGGCACTTTATATAAAGTTATCATCACCATATATGGTAAATTAAATCGAAAGATACAGAGTACTTAAGCAGACCGTTCGCAGGCAGCGCCCCCTCCCCAATATTTACTTCACGCCAAAACACCGTTTGGCCCTATATAGGGCCCAGGTTCGGCCTCATATGGAGTACTGTTCTCACCTCTGGGCTGGTGCACCCCAGTATCAGCTTGAACCATTTGATCGCATACAACGTAGAGCCATTCGAATCATTGGGGACCCAATGATCTGTGAAAGGCTTGATACTTTGGCTTTGCGTAGAGACGTTTCCTCGCTTTGCGTTCTCTATCGCATTTACCATGGGGAGTGTTCTGAAGAACTGTTTGACCTGTTACCGGCCGCCGAATTTTCTAACCGCACCGTACGTCATCGGCTAAAATATCATCCACACCACCTGGATACGTGGCAATCCACTACTGTGCGGTTTCGTAGGAACTTCCTTCCACGCGCCACGGAACTATGGAATGGCCTACCCGCGGCAGTGTTTCCAGGTCGATATGACATGGGTACCTTCAAAAAGCGCGTCTATCTCCACCTTAAAGGCCGGCAACGCACCTGTAGCTCCTCTGGTGTTGCACAGGGCCGTGGGCGGCGGCAATCACTTACCATCAGGTGACCCGAACGCTCGTTTGCCTTGTCCTTTTCCATAAAAAAAAAAAAAAAAATGTGCTTGTGATATAATATAACCTACCGCTAGTTATTAATATACACGGAACGACAATTTTAAATTCACTATAACTACGTGTAAACCATGGATGCTCTAAAAGAGTCCATTACAGCTATGGCAGAGATGTTTAATGTTAGAATGAACGAGTTTCAGCACGATCTAAGTAAAACTGCATCACCGGCAACAGTATCAACGTTAGCTGCAGATTTCTCTGCCTTCAAGAATTTCATCCACGCTGCACTGAGTTCTTTACAAAAGCAGGTGCAACTTCTTAATCGGGATGTTGATCGCATGGAGATGTCCAGAAGGCGAAAAACACTTTTAATCCATGGTTTAACCGAGAATAAATCAGAAGATGTTGGCACTCTGGTCGTAAATGTCATGGCAAATAATCTCGATGTGGCTAATTTCTCCACTTCAAATTCAAATTAGAACAGCGTATCGGCTGGGCCGCTCGCACGATGATAAGACTCGACCCGTTGTGGTTAAATTCTCAGATGCTCAGGTGCGGCACAGCATTTGGCTTGCGAAAACTAAGCTTAAAGGGTCTGGCATCACTATATCTGAATTTCTCACAAAAACTCGCCATGAAGTGTTTATGCTCGCTCGACGACGTTATGGTGTGGGGAAGTGCTGGACTCGTGATGGGACCATCTACGTCATAGCCCCGAATGGTTCACGCTATCGTGTGGAGTGTATGGCCGATCTCCAGATTATACCCGCTGCCCCAGGAAAGTCTCAGCCGGCGGTGCAGGAGAGTGTGGTGGCTTCAAAAAACACTGACAATAAAGTTGTAGTGCAACGGTGTAAGCGAGTAGTTAAAAAGTGTTAATTAACCACTTAAAATACTTATTATTACTATTACTATTAGTAAAACACTTATTTTTATAATCACTTTTAGGTTATCTACTTATTACAATGTGATTTGTCACGAAGCAACGCTCAACTGACATTATATGATGTTATGATGGTCAATGTAGTATAGTATAGTATATATAGGTCATTACTTCACCACATAGAAAGATGGATTTTATAAGATATTATTAACATGTTATTTAATTATTATTTTTATCATTTACTTATTATTACTAAACTACTATCCGTAATTTGGTATTGTTTTATTGTTATTATATTTTCCTAATGTTTCTTTTTTTTTTATTTATTTATTTACTTTTTTTTTTTTTTTGTTTTTATGTATACTAAGGTAAATTTTATGCAAAGTTTTCTATTTTTGTGTTTTTTTTTTTTAATTCGTGATAGATCATTTGTAAGTTTCATTTTATTTATTTATTTATTTATTTATTTTTTTTTTTTATATATACTTCTTTTTTTTTTTGACAGTTTTTATTCTTAATACTGATAGTGTGTGTATTCAACCGTGTATTATTTACATTATTTAATTATTTCTCTTTGAAACTGGCGGGTGGTTGGTAATTCAGTACCTAAAGAAAGGTATATATGTATCTTTTTTTTTTTCTTCTCTTTTTTTGCTTTATATTTGTAATTATTATTATTATTATTATTTTTTATATTATTTTATATATTTATTATATACATATATATTTATACACTTTTCTTTTTTTTTAATTTATTTTTGCTTCGTTTATATTATAGTTTATTTATCCATATTATTCAATATTACAATTATCTTAAATAAGTACATACACTTAGATTTATAGCAACGTAATGCTTGATGATTCTTTCAACTCTTTCTCCACTACCTCTGAAGGATTGAGCAGTAATGACAGCTTCCTTAGTATCCCTTCACTTAGTGAAACTTTGGATTCAAACTTCTCGTATGAATCGAAAACTTTTAATATCATTCATTTGAACGCACAGAGTCTTCCTGCACACTTCCCTGATTTCTTAGCTCCATTTAATAACAAAAATATACATGCCATTTTAATATCAGAGACTTGGCTAAAATCGTGTTTATCTTCGGCTTCTTATTCTCTTCCTGGGTTTCATTTGATCCGTAACGATCGTAAAGGCCGAGTTGGGGGTGGCGTTGCCATCTATTTACGCTCGCACATTCCTTTTAACATAGTAGACTCATCCGAACATCGGCCTGACACTGGCCCAGAACATCTCTTCATTGAGGTGTTTTTTACACATACTAAATTACTCCTTGGGGTCTACTATAACCCTAGCCTTACGATTGATTATTTTTTATCATTTGAAACCCTTCTGGAAGAGTACAAGCCGTTATACGACCATGCTATTATTATGGGCGACTTTAATACATGTATTTTAAAAAACAACCTACGTTCTTCCCGCTTAAAATCCATAGTTAAAGCTTCTAATTTACATATCCTGCCCCTATCTGCTACTCATAATTTCCCTAACAGCGTTCCTTCATGGCTTGACTTAGTCATGGTGTCCTCTGTTGACCACGTTGAAAAACATGGTCAATATCCAGCTTTGGCTTTTTCCTATCATGATCTCATTTTCTTAGCGTATAAAATTAAGCCTCCAAAAGCTAAATCAAGAATCCTTCTGCGGCGTAATTTTGGGGGTATTGATTTAAATTGCTTGCGCGAGGATGCAGTTGCTATTGACTGGTCCATCGCTTTAAATCATGCGTCAGTTGATGATCAGTTGGCTGTGTTTAACTCCTTCGTCATCAAACTATATGATCACCATGCTCCTATCCGTCCTGTGCGAATGAAGCGTCTACCTGCTCCGTGGTTAACGGACGATATTAAAAGACTGCAACATAAAAAAAACACTGCAAAATTAAAATTTAGATGTAATCCTAGTGTTAAAAACGAAAACAACTACAAGAAAACTCGTAATCGCTGCAATACGATGTGTAGAGATAATCAACGACGCCATATACACAAATCTGTGATTGAAGAGAAAGACTCGTACAAAGTATGGAACTTTCTGAAATCTATAGGAGTAGGTAAAGCACAACAACATATACTCATAACATCAACTTCAATGAACTTAATAAGCACTTCTCATCGTCTAGTGTTATTAATGACACATCGAAGGTAAATACAATCAACAATCTCAATGCTTTATCCTCTCCTAGGCATCCCAGTTTTTTCTTTAGTCAATTTGCAGAAAGTGATGTTAAGAAGACCATTCTAGCCATTAATTCTGATTCAGTGGGTGCTGACTGCATTAGTCGTAAAATGATCATTCCCATCCTCGACATCATTTGCCCTATAATCACTTCCATATTTAATTATTCCATTACGTCCAATCAATTTCCTTTAGCCTGGAAAGACGCTCAAATCGTCCCAATCCCTAAAAAAAAAATCCTATTTATAACTCTGATTTCCGTCCAATCTCAATTCTTCCTTTTCTGTCCAAAGCCCTTGAACGTCTCGTTCAAACTCAACTTACACAGTTCCTATATTGCCATAATCTTTTGAATCCTTTGCAATCTGGTTTCCGTCCCGGTCATAGTACGACAACTGCGTTAGTAAAAGTTACCGATGATATTCGAAAAGGCATGGACACACAGCAGGTTACACTCCTCGTTTTGCTTGACTTCAGTAATGCCTTTGGTTCTTTATATTCCTAGTGCTGTAGTGCCAATCGGTGGCAAGTCACAGCCTTGGTTTGATACGTCTTGCAAGCTTGCTGCCTCTAGCAAACGCGAGGCATATCAAATCTGGGCTGAGGCACTGGTTACTAAGGATCCGGAGGTGAAAACCTCAAAAAGGAAGTATAACCGAGCCTCCAGGTTCTTTAAGCGGCAAATTGCCAGAGCAAGGTCCGAGCATATCGCCAAAATTGGCGAGAAGCTTGAGAGCTATCCGTCCGGAACTCATCAGTTCTGGACGCTCTCAAAGGCGGCACTTGGCAACTTTAGCCAGCCTTCGCTTCCGCCATTACGCACGGGAAATGACATCTTGGTCCACACGGCAAAAGAGAAAGCCGATCTCCTGGGCGCTCTCTTTGCCTCAAACTCGACTTTGGATGACCAAGGATCAACGCCGCCGACCATCCCGCGGTGCCAGAGCTCAATGCCTGAGGTTAAGTTTAACCAAACAGCTGTTAGGCGAGCTCTGTCCTCTTTGGACATCCACAAGTCGAGCGGGCCAGATGGCATTTCTCCCTTAGTGCTCCGTTCTTGTGCTCCTGAGCTGACACCGGTGCTAACGCGTTTGTTTCGGCACTCTTACTCAGTCGGCGTAGTCCCAGACTCATGGAAGAGCGCTCTTATCCACCCGATCCCAAAGAAAGGCGATGGGTCCGATCCATCTAACTACAGGCCTATTGCCATCACCTCCCTGCTCTCAAAAGTCATGGAGAGCATCATCAATAGCCAGCTCTTGGTTTATCTAGAGGATCACCGATTGATTAATGACCGACAATATGGCTTCCGCCATGGTCGCTCAACCGGTGATCTTCTGGTTTACCTTACCCACCGCTGAGCAGCGGCTATTGAAAGCAAGGGAGAGGGCCTGGCAGTTGGTTTGGACATGGCGAAGGCCTTTGATCGAGTTTGGCATAAGGCGCTCCTGGCCAAACTTCCATCCTATGGGCTTTCCGACAATTTATGCTTTCTCACTGGGCGCAGCATCAAGGTCGCTGTCGACGGTTTTTGCTCTAAACATATGCCCGTGAACGCTGGCGTTCCCCAAGGCTGCGTGCTGTCCCCTACGCTGTTTCTTTTGCATATCAATGACATGTTAGAGGATTCTAGTATTCATTGCTATGCAGATGATAGCACAGTGGACGCTGTTTACTCCGGCCGAGCAAGTCTTTTTCGGGAAAACCTTGAACAGTGCCGAAATAAACTTGTGTCTTCTATTGAGGCATCCCTCAACAATGTCTCCTCATGGGGTGAAAGGAACTTAGTTTAGTTCAACCCCCTAAAGACACAAGTTTGCGCGTTAACCACAAAAAAAATCCCATTTATCATATCGCCAGTCTTTCAAAACACTCCTCTTACAGCCGCGCCCAGTATCAGTATATTGTGCCTTAATGTTTCGAGTGACTGCCACTGCCAGTATCGCGATCATCTGGAAAGCAAGGCCAAGTTGACCTCGAAGAAACTGGGGGTCATCAACAGAGCGAGACGGTACTTCACGCCAAAACACCGTTTGGCCCTATATAGGGCCCAGGTTCGGCCTCATATGGAGTACTGTTCTCACCTCTGGGCTGGTGCACCCCAGTATCAGCTTGAACCATTTGATCGCATACAACGTAGAGCCACTCGAATCATTAGGGACCCAATGATCTGTGAAAGGCTTGATACTTTGGCTTTGCGTAGAGACGTCTCCTCGCTTTGCGTTCTCTATCATATTTACCATGGGAAGTGTTCTGAAGAACTGTTTGACCTGTTACCTGCCGCCGAATTTTCTAACCGCACGGTACGTCATAGGCTACAATATCATCCACACCACCTGGATACGTGGCAATCCACTACTGTGCGGTTTCGTAGGAACTTCCTTCCACGCGTCACGGAACTGTGGAATGGCCTACCCGCGGCAGTGTTTCCAGGTCGATATGACATGGGTACCTTCAAAAAGCGCGTCTATCTCCACCTTAAAGGCCGGCAACGCACCTGGAACTCCTCTGGTGTTGCACGGGGCCGTGGGCGGCGGCAATCACTTACCATCAGGTGACCCGAACGCTCGTTTGCCTTGTCCTTTTCCATAAAAAAAAAAAATATATCAAATTCAAAATATCTATTGATGCTGTTGTTACACTTGTTGGTATCAAATTATCAATTCAGTCACCGTATTTTTGTAATAGTTAATGCATTTTTCCGTTGAGTTGAGCTCAGATTCCTCCGGTAAATTCATTTTTACTGTTATTGTTACAACTGTATATGAAATAATTTGTGCTGTACAAAATTGTGTGTATTGGAAGGATTACATTCTTAAGTGCACATAATGCACAGAGTACATTGTATATACTATAATAGAGACCAATCTTCTTTATATATATATATATATATATATATATATATATATATATATATATATATATATATACAATGAAAGGTTTTTTTCAGGCTCTACAATCTTAGATATCTTACAACGAAGCTGGAAACTTTTGACGTATAATATTATTAAATTAAGAAGTATCTAGAGCTTCGAGGCTTTAGACCATTATAGATAACTTTTTATTTTGTAGCATTATATTTGCATTAGTTGAGACTCAGAATTCTAGAGGTCGCTTTAGAACTGAATATTTCAATTAACGTCAACAGATGTCACTGCAAATTGAATAGGAAAAATAATAATAATAATTTAATTTATTAACTTTGTATATTTATAATGATTAATATAAAATTATTTTTACCACAAATAACTTTTTGTATACCTCATTAAATAATTATATATTTTTCGCAATGCTTTCTACGCTATCTGTGGTACTCTGAATAACTCTCTACTCTATGGTACTCTATAGTCTATTATTTATCTAATAAATAATAATCTCCATATATAATAAAAGGATAGAAAAGTCAATTCTGTACATGAAAGATATAAAAAAAATCAAAATTAGGTCGGTTAATATGTCGATTATAGAACCTAAAAAACCACTCAGCAGAATTCTTGTCTGTCTGTCTGTCTGTCTGTCTGTCTGTCTGTCTGTCTGTCGGTTTGTTTGTGCGTCAATCACGCAAAAACTACCAGACAGAAATTGATGAATTTTTGCATGGTGTTAGCCTAGGGCCTCAAGGTACATTTTTTTTTGGTTTCATTTCGAATTTCATGATAGTTTTCTTAAAAAAAATAAAAACTGAAAAATATAAATTACCTAAAATACCGATAACTACTGCATGAAATTAAATTAATTTTGGCATGGTAATAGTTCAAAGCCTAATGTCACTTATAGGATAGTTTTTATCATGGAGTATAAAGAATTTTTTGTAGAAAAAATTACATAATTATATTTTTTAATAAAAAAAATCGACTTCTTCAATTTCAACCGGATTTCACACTCTGAACTTAACTAAACTTTCACCAAACTGCCCCTTATATGTACCCTTTCTAATAAAAAAAGAATCATTAAAATCGGTTGAATTGATATTGACTTATACGTACATTTGTCGCGCATATACTTAATGTAAATTTGAGATTTATATGATTTTCTCATAGATACCATTGTTGGATATAAACTAAATTAAAATAAGACTACACGGGAGGCATTAGCTTTCAAATAAAAAAAGAATCATTAAAATCGGTTCATACAATCAAAAGTTCTAAGGTAACAAGGATAAAAAATACAGTCCAATTGATGACCTCTTTTAAGAAGTCGGTTAATAGTAATCTGACATAATAAAATTACGACTATTTCATATAACCACATTTTAAAAGAAAAAAGTAAATTGAGGCCGTTCGTTGCACAGGGGCACAAAGTGTAACTGTTGTGGGTTCGATGACCACGCAAGGAAACGAAATATTTATTTAAATTTATATTTCCATTTCATCGCTCTGGTGTCGAGGTAAAGTGCGGCGTTGAGTTTCACTACTCAGCACGCAATGCTTACAGAATTCCGAGAAAAGTAGGGAACAGAGTGTCTTAACAATAGGTGTCCTATGACTACCCTGCTGTGTGCGTGATACAGCGTGAAGCTAAAAAAAGAAGTATAATCAATATTTGTTCAGTCTACCATAATTATTATTTTAAACGTCAACGTTGGTGATATTAAGAAACATAATAAAGTAGGTATATTTTACGGGATTAGCTCATATGGCGATGTGTAGAATAAAAAGTATATGTATTTGGAAAGTAAATTCTGATTGTGAGTTCATAGTTTATAAAAGTTTATATTGTGTTTAGATGGATCACGTGGTGATGTCAATACGTTTTAATGTCATCTTATGGTATCTGTTAAAATAGAGTGAAGCTGATTAAACTTAGTGTTATATTCAAAAGAAATTAATTGTATGTAATACATAATATGTAATTTATTAATACGTTTCAAGTATGAAAAAAAGAAAAAATGCAATATAATTGCATTTGTTTTTCCTTCCTATATTTTGTTATTCTATTATTTATATCGATATATCAGGAACGTAAATGCGGGAACAGAGTTGCATGCCATTTTAGTACAGAGTAACCTCTAAAAAATGTATTTACTAAACTGAATAAATAGAATGTGTGATTCCTCTATAGAATATATTATTCTATATTATACATAAAACAGGTTAAAACAGTGCATATGAAGATATCCTCCTGTAGTATATCTATTTTTAATTACTATCAACACTACATTGTCGATACTAATGTGGTATTACAATACATTTTGAATATTTTTCCGCCATTAGGATGACATAGACAATTTTTTTAATTTGAAAAAAAAATTATATTAACTATAAGAACGTTGGTAGTTTTTCAAAAGGTATAAGAATAAAAAATTGCCTAAACTATGCTTCTTCGCAAGTGGTTGTAATAACTATTGGTATCTATTTTCCAAAAAATCACTATAAATATTAAATATGCTCAATTATATAGAGTTTTTTTGTTAGGACCACTTTAAATGAAACCACAGTTTAACTACTCTATAAAAACCCGAAAATAAAAAAGTTATTTTTTCAAACAAAATAAATAATAAAATTATCGTTGTAAAATAAAATACAATTTGTCAAGAACGACGCACGCACACATAAACCTATCAAAGGGAAACCGCCGCATACGCCTCATTGCGAAATCGAGTCGTAGGTATTGGCGGCAAAGTTGAAAGTTCTAAACATTTTAGTACTATTTTTGTAGTAGTATGTGTTTACATTATTGGTACCTATGCGTAACCGCGTCATACGAAATATAGATATGAATAAACATTGTGAAATGAGAAAAAAACCTACGTCTTCACTGATGATGTATCTTGCTTAAATTCTTTAGGTACGGGTAAACTATTTTACCCTATATGCCCAATTGTAACTGTAACGCGACGTTGTGGGTCCGATCCACACATGCAGGATTGAATTATAATTTAATAATATTTTCATTTCGCACATCAGTCACACATTATACCCAATATCTTACACTAAGTTGCCCTACTAAGGGCGGGATAAAGCGTGGATCTGGTATTAACTTTGTGTGGACCGATTAAAATAAAGTTCAGTCCAGTTGAGACCAGTCGTGGCGCAGCGGCACAAAGTGTGACTGTAAAACCGACTGGTTCTCTGAGTTCGATCCCTACACGAGGAGATGAAATACTTACTAAAATTTATATTTCCATTTCTTCGCTCTGGTGTCGAGGTTAAGCACGGCGTTGCGTTCTGCCATTCAACACGCAATGCCTCCAGAATTCGGTAGAAAGTGGGGAACGGAGTGTCTTAATACTAGGTTCCTCCCTCTGACTAGCATGAAGATGCTTAAAATAAAACTAATACTAAATATTTAGGGACAGTTTGCCAGAATACAAACAAAAAAAGTATTTAAATCGGTTAAGCCGTTTCTGAGATTATCGTGAAGAAACGCACATATAGTAAGTATCGATAAGTTGTGTTTTTATTTCAAACATTTAATTGAAGATTCTTATGGGAGGTACGAAAATGCGACCTAAAGTTTTAACAACTTTCTCATAAAAAATCTTCATTACATTGCAAACATATATTATAAGTATATCAAAACACAAACATAATTCAGTGTGTTAAGTAAATAATTCTGTGGCTTAAGCGGGCGAAGCCGCGAGCGGGTCGCTAGTTATAAAATATTAATTTAAAAATATCTGTTGATGCTAGTGTTGTCGTCGATTTCGGTATTCAAATAAGATTTTGTAATAGTTTATTGGTTTATATGTACGATTTTCGAGTTCGAGTACGAGTACGAGTTGAGTTCTAGGTCCGCGGGTAAATTAATTATACTATTACTGTTACAACTTTGTTTGTTGTTGAGTTTGGACTCGTTACTTGTGTTGTGTGATATTGTGTGTTTCGGAAAGATTTTTTAGGGCACATAATGTCTTCAGGCAAACATTGCATAAAGAAAACCCTGGCTACAATGGTATCAGACTGATTCCAAAATTAACGGAACGCCATTTGAACCCTGACAAAATTAACAGAATGCAAAAAATGCAATGCAAACTTAACCTATAAGTTAGCTACTCAATTTTTTTGCCGTACAGTGGCTTCTAACGTTGCAGGTAACAATTACTAGTGATTTAATAATTTTTTTTAGTCTTAATTTTTAATATAATGTAAATTGTTTGTTAATTTCATTTAACTATAATTATATAATTAAAAACTATAACAGCTTTGAACACCTGTACCTCCGTACACAGCACGGAGGTAAAGGTTCATTCCCCACTTCCCACTGAATTCTATAATTCATTTTTACTATTGAATTTAAGATTGATAGAACAATAGTTAAATTCCTCAAGATTATTTGGTTAAAAAGTTGTTATACCATTTTTTTTATAATGAAGTTATATAATATTCTATGCTAAATTAAAATAAAAAAATATATATTAAGAACATATATTTTGTGAGCCAACACATAATGACAGAATTGAAAATCCAAGATGAAATACCATAGTTTATCCCATTCTGCATAATGTGAAGTTTAAATTATTAACATTTTATTAACATCATTTTCAGATAAAGGAATTCTACCTGCAGAATGTAAACAAATGGCTGACCTTATATTATTTTTGGACAATATTTTTGACTCCTTAAATGACAGCAAAATGGAAAATTTTAATGTGAAACCATTGCTTGGTCCAGCCACACCCAAGTCTGTGCACAATAAAATATGGACTAAGGCAAAATTTATATTTAATTCAATGAAATTTCAAGCAGTGGAAAAGTAGAATCTGTTCTCACTGTGTCAAATTGGGTGTGGACCCTGAATGGAATTCAAACATTATAAAGAAATTAAGGGTTAAAAAAAAAATCAAGGCCAGTCATAGCGCAGCGGCACGAAGTGTGACTGTAAAACTGACTGGCTGTGGGTTCGATCCCCACTCGAGGAGATGAAATATTTACTTAAATTTATATTTTCATTTCTTCGCTCTGGCGTCGAGGCAAAAGTGCGGCGTTGAGTTCTGCCACTCAACATGCAATGCCTCCAAAATTCGGCAGAAAGTGGGGAACGGAGTGTCTTAACTTTAGGTTCCCTCTGCCTACCTTGCTGTGTGCGGGATATAGCGTGAAGCTAATTTAATTTAATTTAAACAGTGTCCACATCCTAGTTGAACAGTTTTCTTCTAACCATTGCCAATCATTACATGATCTCATCATCAATGACAATAGAGAAACTATGTCTTCGACTTCGTTTTGGAGGTGAAAGAAACTGATTCTTGTATAATACCACCACTGTAGTATATGTGTATATTAAAAAAAAAAACAAAAACTAACATTTTTAAATCATGCCGTTAATGTATGAGTCACTTATCTTACAAAGATGAAATTGAATATATAGAATATGCAGATTGACAGTGACTTTGCACTCCCAGGCAAGAATTTATTAAATCAATTTCAGATATCCAAGATGTGTTTAATCAAATAGTTAAACAAAGTAAAAAAAAATAATAATTAAAAGAAATAATCAAAACTACAATATTTATATTAATTAATTTTCTTTTATTTATTGAGGCCAGTCATAGCGCAGCGGCACGAAGTGTGACTGTAAAACTGACTGGTTGTGGGTTCGATTCCCACTCGAGGAGATGAAATATTTACTTAAATTTATATTTTCATTTCTTCGCTCTGGTGTCGAGGCAAAAGTGCGGCGTTGAGTTCTGCCACTCAACACGCAATGCCTCCAAAATTCGGCAGAAAGTGTGGAACGGAGTGTCTTAACTTTAGGTTCCATCTGCCTACCCTGCTGTGTGCGGGATATAGCGTGAAGCTAATTTAATTTTTTTTTATTATCTTTGTATTCAATGTTTTACATAAAAATAAATTATTTGATTATATAATTTATATTGTGATTCGTTGCTTGATATATAACTATTGTAAAAATATCAATAGGATATTGGCTGGGAGAAAGCAAATTGATGATGATAGTGATAAATTCCAAACAAATGCAAAGAAATTCAATAAATGTTTTAAAAGACATCTAGTCTGATTTAAGACATATATACTCTAATGTTATTTGATGATGACAAAAATATAATTTCAATAATATATACTTCAACAAAAAGCAATTAATTATGCATATATGGTATTTAATCTTTTTTTAAATGGCCAATGTCTCGGAAACGGTACAATTTCAGTGCATACTATATGGGGTTAAAATAATTGGAAACTACCTACTCTATTACCTGTATCAGGTTGTCTTTGTATCTAATAATCATGCTGTATATATATTTCATCGTAAATATTTATATTGAATAAATTGTAAAAAAAATATTTACATACTGTGATGTAGGCGACGGTCAAATCTCAATTTGCCTACGAATAATATTATATAACCCTAAAATCTATTGTATAAATGTGTGATTCAATAAAATCAATAAATTGTAGATGTATTTTATTTTCGTTTACCTTTTCTACATCCACATATGTGCAACAAAATATATACGTATATATATATACGACGGTATATATAGTAGCATACACACATATATATACATATATGTCCGTGATCCATGTTACCACTTTTGATGCCGAAATTTGGTCTCTATTATAGTATATAGAATGTACTCTGTGGTTTCTTTTTTGTGGTTTTTATGTTGATATAAAATAGGATCACCTCCTCCTGCGGGGTCAAAAAATGAAGTATTTAAATTTCGATCAGTTAAAAGTATAGTAATAGCTAAAGCTAAAACTGGTACAGATAAAAGAAATAATAATGCCTTTGGTAAGTAGAAACCTTTGGTTGTATATATATATATATATATCATCTCCATTTTTTCGATTTTATTGAATCACAACTTTTTACTTATATAACTTATATATAATAATCAATTTTAGGGTTATATAATATAATTTGTAGGCAAACAGAGATGCGATTGCTTATAATCACAGTATGTTAAGACTGATAAAAAAATGTGAAAAAAATCTTTTACAAATTTTTACACAAGGAAGAGAGAAATAACACAATAATTTTATAAAATTGTGTAATTTCTCACTTCCTGGTGTAATATTCTTTTTTAAACATTTTTTAAAGTGTTATTCCACACTTAGGAAAGACAAATACTTATTTAGAAAACGTATAAAAATTTGAACGCAGCGGGACTCGAACCCGCGCCTCCTGGAAACCGACCAGGCGCTCTGACCACTAAGCCATGCGTTCTCGCCAAGCTACGTCGAAATTTTTATACGCTTGTTACAACTTACTTATGTTGTTAGCTTCTCTGTAGGGAGATTTTTACAAATTTTCGCTACCCAAAGATAATTACTAAGAATTATCGTTTGGCAAGAGAGAAACTTTTTTTAAATATTTTTAAACATTTTTTAAAGTGTTATTCCACACTTAGGAAAGACAAATACTTATTTAGAAAACGTATAAAAATTTGAACGCAGCGGGACTCGAACCCGCGCCTCCTGGAAACCGACCAGGCGCTCTGACCACTAAGCCATGCGTTCTCGCCAAGCTACGTCGAAATTTTTATACGCTTGTTACAACTTACTTATGTTGTTAGCTTCTCTGTAGGGAGATTTTTACAAATTTTCGCTACCCAAAGATAATTACTAAGAATTATCGTTTGGCAAGAGAGAAACTATTTTTAAATATTTTTAAACATTTTTTAAAGTGTTATTTCACACTTAGGAAAGACAAATACTTATTTAGAAAACGTATGAGAACGTACGAGAATGCATGGCTTAGTGGTCAGAGCGCCTGGTCGGTTTCCAGGAGGCGCGGGTTCGAGTCCCGCTGCGTTCAAATTTTTATACGTTTTCTAAATAAGTATTTGTCTTTCCTAAGTGTGGAATAACACTTTAAAAAATGTTTAAAAATATTTAAAAATAGTTTCTCTCTTGCCAAACGATAATTCTTAGTAATTATCTTTGGGTAGCGGAAATTTGTAAAAATCTCCCTACAGAGAAGCTAACAACATAAATAAGTTGTAACAAGCGTATAAAAATTTCGACGTAGCTTGGCGAGAACGCATGACTTAGTGGTCAGAGCGCCTGGTCGGTTTCCAGGAGGCGCGGGTTCGAGTCCCGCTGCGTTCAAATTTTTATACGTATTCTAAATAAGTATTTGTCTTTCCTAAGTGTGGAATAACACTTTAAAAAATGTTTAAAAATATTTAAAAATAGTTTCTCTCTTGCCAAACGATAATTCTTAGTAATTATCTTTGGGTAGCGGAAATTTGTAAAAATCTCCCTACAGAGAAGCTAACAACATAAATAAGTTGTAACAAGCGTATAAAAATTTCGACGTAGCTTGGCGAGAACGCATGGCTTAGTGGTCAGAGCGCCTGGTCGGTTTCCAGGAGGCGCGGGTTCGAGTCCCGCTGCGTTCAAATTTTTATACGTTTTCTAAATAAGTATTAATATTCTTTTTAATACTGCTCAATTTTCGTTAATAACAAATTATAGGAGTTATTAAAAAAAACTTAATATTATTTAACAATTCTTCTGTGATTTAGTAATGTCGCAACCTGTTTGCTTTTTATATTAAATTAAAATTTATCGAACTTATTATTTTGTCATCATCAAATAACATATAAAAGTATATATTTCATAAATTAGACTGTCATGTAGAGGTCAGTCGTGGCGCAGCAGCACAATGTGTGACTGTAAACCGACTGGTCGTGGGTTCGATCCCCACTCGAGGAGATGAAATATTTACTTAAATTTATATTTCCATTTTCTTCGCTCTGGTGTCGAGGCTAAGCGCGGCGTTGAGTTTTGCCACTCAACACGCAATGCCTCCAGAATTCGGCAGAAAGTGGGGAACGGACCAAAAACACTAGGTTCCCTCTGCCTACCCTGCTGTGTGTGGGATACAGCGTGAAGCTGATTTATTTTACAGACTGTCATGTATCAGGTGGCTTTTAAAACATTTGTTGAATCTCTTTGCATTCGTTTGGAATTTATAACTATTATTATCAATTTGCTTGCTCCCAGCCAATTATATATTAATATTTTTTCAACAATTAATAATTATACATCAAACAATGAATCACAATATTAATTACATAGTCAACTAATTTATTTTTATGTAGAACACATTGAATACAATGAAAATCAATTAGCATAAATATCGCAGTTTTAATTCTTTCTTTTTTTTAACTATTTTATTAAATACATCTTGGATATTTTAAATTAATTTAATAAATTCTTTGCTGGGAGTGCTAAGTCGATCTGCAAATTCTCTATATTGTATATATTCGATTTCATCTCTGCAAGTTACATAACTTATACATTGACTGCATGATTTAAAAAAAATATTTCTTGTTTTTTTTAGAAAATATCCACAAAAATACTGCAGAGGTGCTATAATACGAGGATCGGTTTCTTTCACCTTAAAGGAGTCCATTCATAATTAATTATAGATTGAAAATCAAATGTGCAGGTGGACGACATAGTTTCTGTATTGTCATTGATGATTTGAACTTATAATGACTGACAAAGGTCATTTCCACAGTTTTCACCTAAGGGTGTTACACTGTTTATGTAAATTATTTATTAAAAGTGTTGCAAATATTAACACAAGCTAAACACAAGTAAGGTTGTTGCGAAACTCGTGACTTCTTACTGTGCCAAAAAAAATTTCAAGAGGATCTTGGTTTAGGTGTAGCAGCCACACTGAGTTTATATTGTACGCAACCTTTGATTTTTTTATAATATTTCAATCCCATTCGGTGTCTACACCCAATTTGACACAATGAGGACAGATTCAACTTTTCCACTGCTTTAAAAAATTTCTCGGAATTAAATATATTTTTTGCTTCCGTCCATGTTTTGTTGTGCACCAACTTGAGTGTGGGTGGAAAAATTTTAGTTTTACTGCCACTTATTGAGTCAAAAATATTGTCTACAAATAATAAACGGTCCACTGTTTCTTTGCATTCTGGAGGTAGAATTCCCGTATCTGAAAATGATGGTAATAAAATGTTAATAATTTAATTTTTACATGATTAAGAATGGTATTTCATATGGGATTGTCACTACTGTCATAATAAGCCAACACTAAAGATATGTATGTAATATATATTTTTTATTTTCATTTAGCATAGTATATACATAAATTGACTATAAAAAATAATTATTACAGTTCTTCAACTTTTTAAATGAACAATCTTTAATAGTTTTACTATTGTTCTATTAATTTGTTTCATTATTGAATTATACAGTCAATATTTTTATCTTTTCTCTCTATCAAGAGAGCTACACTGACTTTCAAAGAAACTTTATCAAAAAGTAATACACAAAAACATAATTTATCACAATTTTTTTATACTATCCCATGTTTTCTTTAATTAGGGAAAAAATATTTTTATTGAATCCCGGCTTAAGCTTGTATGAATTAAATTAAATAAATATTAATCTAAAAAAAATGAAGGCCTTTGGACTATGTTTAAAAATGAACAAAAAAAGCTATTTTTTCTTTTATTGTAAAACAATGTCCCTTTTCCTTCTTGTTTGTATATATTTTCACACCTGTGTAATTTAATTAGCAACTTAACTAAAAATTATAATAAGGCTTAACTAAAATTTAATTATTAAATATATAGATTACGCATAAAGATAAGCTTTATTTAGATTAATTGCTAGTAAGTAATATTTGTAAACTAGTGATTGCTTAAAATTTTACTTGTTTATTACTTAATTAAAACATATTATGAACAAGTAAATTAATTGACTTTAAAAAATTATGGACAATTTGCTCTGGAACAATAAATTGCCAGTAAAATTATTTTAACTACATAAGATATAACAATTGGCATTAGATATAACAAGGTATTGTCAACTGTATAACAGAAACCCGAAAAAATGTTAAAAACATTTGTTAATTTTATCAATATTTAAGGAGGAATACTTTACAGCTTACTTTACAATTGTCTGTGTAAAAATATAGTACATAAGGTATACAATACAATACAATACAATAAACTTTATTGCACACAACGAAATATTTACAAAAAAGAAATGAACAACACATAAACAAGAAAAAATAGCACGTATGCAAAGGCGGTCTTATTGCTTTAAGCAATCTCTGCCAGACAACCTTTGGAACATTACAGAGAGGTTGTTAAGAGGAAAAGGGGGACAACGTCACGGTGCAAATTTTATATGGTGGAATTAAATATATAATATATAATAATATAAGTCAATTATATAGAATACACATACATAAAATACGTTTAGTGTTTATATACAATACACATACATATATACATATATTTAAAACAATATATACATACATATATATATATATACATATATATACTTAAACGTGTGTAAAAAAAATTTAAATAATATTAAATAGATATAAACTACTATTCTATTTTAAATAAGTACTCTTTTAGACGCTTTTTAAAAGTGTACAGTGATTTGGAATGTCGAACTTCTGTAGGAAGTTCATTCCAAAGAATCGCAGCTTTCACAGTAAAAGACTTGGAATAAAATAGCGTATGGGAAGTTGGCAATTTAAGGAGATTATCACAACGGGATCTAAGGTGAAGGCGGAGAAGTGAATCGGAACCTAGGAAACAGAATCTATCTTTTAAATATGAGGGAGAGGTAGAGTTATAGAGGATGGAATATAGGAGAGTCAGCATACGGAAATTTCGGCGATGTCGGATAGGAAGCCATCCAAGCTGACGACGATGATCAGAAACATGATCAAACTTACGTAAACCGAAGATAAATCTAATACATAGATTTTGTAAACGCTCTAGTTTATTTAATTGCTCCTCAGATAAGTCTGGGTAGCACGAGTCAGCGTAGTCTAAAATCGGTAACAGTAGTGAATGAGCTAGAGTAGTTTTGGTCTTTGTAGGTAAGAAATATTTCCATCGTTTGAGCGATCCGATCGTGGCAAATAATTTACGGCTAACCTCAGCTATTTGTACTGACCAAGATAGGGAATTGTCTATAATAATACCAAGGTTCTTAAGAGATGGACTCAGGCTCAAATCGACGCCGTCAAACTGGATAGTAGGGAGGCTATTCTGGTCAAGTTGCCGACCAATACCTAGCGATTCCAGAAATTTCCACAACTTACGTGGGCTTAAGTTTTGTAAGCTCAGATCAATATAATTTCGTTGCGCATCCCTGCAAACTCTGCTACATCGGTTACGCAAGCTCTTATACCTTAAGAGATTCTGATCGGTGGGATTATGCTTATATTTGGATTTCGCCACATTTCTTTTAGTCATCAATGACTTAATATCTGGCGTAAGCCATGGAGCGGGTAAGTGTTTTAATTTAATTGGCCGAAAAGGAGCGTGCTTGTCATAGAGCTCAGTTAAAATAGAATTAAATATCTCCAACTTGTCATCGATGGTTGTTGTGTTAAAGATGACGTTCCAGTCGATGTCATTGAGATCAACCAAGAACTCGTCACTATTAAATTTTTTAAAACTGCGTCGCATTACGACAGATGGCTTGAGCTTAGGGGGACGAACATTATACGACAAATACATTAAATCATGATAGGAAAAGGCGTCAGCAGGAAATTGACCATGAGTCACTACATGGTCAACGGAGGAAACAATCATAAGATCAAGTTGGGACGGGGCACAATTCGGAAAAAAATGTGTAGGATTCGTAGGAAGCAATTTTAAGTTTGAGCTATTAATGATGTTAAGGAGTTGTTTTGCACGTAAGTCATTTTTAATAATACAAGTATTAAAGTCTCCAAGAATTATAGTGTGATCTACGCTTGGCACATGTTTCTCCAATAAGGTCTCCAAAGCGTGGAAATAATTTATATGTAAAGAAGGGCTATAGAAGACCCCAAGTAATAACTTTAATCGACCAAGTAAAATTTCAATAAAGAGATGTTCAGCAGTTTCAGAGTATAGCGTTGGAGACTTACTAACAATTGTGAAAGGTATGTGATTGCGAATATAGATGGCCACACCACCACCACTCTTACCTGTACGGTCATTACGTATGAGATGGAAGTTAGGTATAGAGAAGGAGGAGGTAGGAAGGCAGGGTTTGAGGAAAGTTTCTGAAATTAAAATCGCATGGACGTTGTCACAATCAAAGGAAGCTAATAAGTCAGGATAATGTGCAGGAACGCTTTGGGCATTAATGTGTAGGACATTGAAATTCTTAGGAAAATTGGAAAATGTGTCGACAAGTAGATTGGAGAGAGGAACGGAAGTACTGTGAAAACTACCTTCAGATGAGGATGATAAAGAACAAAAAGAAGCGTCATTTGAGTTAGATGAAATATTATTATAATACATATTACATATACTATTAAATAAATAAAAAAACGTAATATAAGTACTAAATTAAATAATCTAATAAATGTACCAACTAAAACTATAAAATAAAATAAAATGTGCACAGATCACATTATTCACCATCCTTCACCACCAGCAGTAACAAATAAAAATAATAATAATAAAGCGGTAGGGGTATAACAATATACCTTACAGCAGACCAGTAATAATTAAAAAAAAAAAAAAAGAAAAGAAAATAAATATAACCCCAGACCACTTAAACAAACAAAGAATAAAAAAAATAAAAACAACGATGATAAAATAAAAAAAACAAAACTAACAAAGCTACTTCGTATCTACACACTATAGTATGTAACAAAATTATAATAATAAATATTGACTGTGGTAATACGCATACATAACTTAAATATACATAATATATACATACACTAGGAAAAATCAAATCAATAATTATGATATCATAAAACAATATTGTCTATGTAATGTAATTAAATAAATTTGTAGTCTGTAGCCGACACCAACAGTCATCTGTCAACATTACATTAGAGCTGTAAAAGTAACGAAGTCGAGCGTACCCGTATGTATACGGTACTATAACAAACAGTACTCGTTACTTTCGTATCGTTACTCGTTACTTCTGATACGGTATAACTTGCAATGTTCGGTTGGACCATTGAGTCGAGTCGTATTACGTACGCGCGCCATGCGGTATGTCACTACTCACTGTATCATAACATTTTTAATTTGAATAAAACTCATTTGTATATGCTTATTTTGATGCAGATTTTTTTTTTAGCTTCGCAAAGAATTCCGCACATCGCATCATCGTAGTGTTAAGATATTTCGTTACCATTAAAAAAAAAATTTTTTTCACTTTCTGCCGCGTGTTTAAAAGACCTCAAGTCTAAAGTACACTTGACTTTAAATGTCCACTGCAATAAATTTAGTTTTATTTAATACTTACAGTTTAAAATACAACACGCAGCTTATCACTACACGTACACACGCACATACATATTCGGAACTTGCGTGAAACAGTGTAGATACAAAACACACATATACCCAAAGGGAAGAATGTTCACTTCATACAAAAAAATGGGGGACAAAACGGCACGGCTGCCATATATCGTGTGCCTACAAAAACAATATTTCAAATTTACAGCCTCAGATATGGGCGGGGAATTCAAAATTTGGTTAATATTTGAATAATAATACTTTTTTAATCAAAACCAGAATGATTCACTCTTTCAAAATCAATTGAAAATATTATTACTTAATAAACAAAAATATTTCCAAATTATTTTGAAGGAGTGAAGCATTTATGGTATAATATGGTATAATAATACAAGATAAATACAGAAATAAAACGAATAAAAATTTTATACTTTTTTATTGCTTATAAACATTTGTCACTATTATATTTATACAAATAGCATTCTTGCAAATCAAATAAAATTGTGATATGAGATAGTCTATATTATTGCAACAAGACAAACTTGTCCTTTTATGTTAGAAACAATAATTAATATTTATATAAGTAAAATAGATTATAATCTGTAAAATAATCATAATTTATATATTTATAAACTCATAACATTGTAGGCAGTTACATTGTTAAAGTTAAATATTTATTTATAGTCCAGGTCAAATTTCAATTAACAAAATCATTCCTGTTTACTATTCTATTTTAATTAAATAAATATTTTAAGTAGATGTTGTGTTATATTGTTGAATTTTTGTTTTTTGAAACAATTACACAATAATAAAAATAATAAAGTTTAATGAACTTAAGTGTTGGTCAAATTAAATCTAACATTAATATGCTACCCTGCTGTGTGTATATTAAAAAAAACTTCATGGTGTATCCCAGCATGAAGCTGTTTTCCATATCACAAATTATAGCTCCAATACTTAAGCCATTTTAAACATTTTTGTTGAATCTGGAAACCAAAATACACATAATTAATATAACAACTAGTATCACAAATCTTTACAAATATGCCTTTAAGTTCAAGTTTATATTTAGCGATCACTTACCTATATAATTTAAAGTTCTTCACGATAACTCATCACATTTGAGACGTCTCAAGTTCTCCCATTGCTTAGATATAAATATTCAAATACCTAAAGATAGTGAATTCGTAAATGCAATAGAAAAGTAAATATTTTCGCCAAAAAGAAACAGTAGGTTGGCCATTTGGAAATTGTAATATTGCCATATCAAATATCATAATTACTATTTAAGATCAAACTTCATTCCTTTTCGGAGTTGCATTTTATAATGTTACCTTGCATACATGAAACATTATAAAGAAAGTTATTTATTAAATATTTAATAACTATATCACAAAAACATTTCCTAAATCCTTAAAAAAATATATTAAAAAAAATACTAATTAGTAGTTTTACTTTAGTATAGCAGCACTAAATACTCATAAATCTGTCAACGTCAAAAAGTAAGCATTATGAAAGACCCAATTAATTAAAATGTATTCTTCGAGACCCATTTACAATTCCCAGCTGACCAATATACGTATACACGCACATACATGTTCGGTACTTGCGTGTACCGAAACAGTGTAGGTAAGAGTGATACGAAACATACGAGTAACGAAATGCATTCGTGAGTAACGTTTCGGTACTCGGTACTAGATGGCGCACCCGTTACTAAGTAACGAATACATACGGTTTGCTACAGCTCTACATTACATAGCAATAATTACTAATAACAAGAAAAGGAACTGTTTCTGTCATATTAAGACTAAGTTACAGAATAATTAATAAATAGTTAATTTATTTAAATAAATGATACAAACTACCACAATCAGATATAAATAGTAGTAGCTACGTTATTGAAAATAAGATAGATTATATAACAAAATATAATTGTAAGCTAAATAGATACTAAAACAGTTATCTATATGTATATAAAAAACAAGGCAACAATCAACATAATTTATGAGAAGTGAAAAACAAACTACCACAATCAGACATAAATAGTATAGCTACCTATACTATTAATTAATTATTTAAATTAAGATCAAATATAATTATAAGCTGAGTAATTAGTAAAACATTTATAATAGTATGTATATGGAAAATGATGCAACAGCCATACATAATTTATGAGAAGTGAATACTCACAAACAGTGGACACTATCTTTATTTTTTCACCACCCTCTTGGGCCTAATTTGTGAAACCTTGTTATCCTTATGGCTGGGATTTGGCGGGATAGTAGCATGAGGGCTTGTGCCTAATGGAAGGCCATCAGAGCAAGATGATGGTACAGCATCCACTGTAGCCATAGAAGTAATACATCTTCGGGAACCGTCATCCCCAATAACATATATATTACCATCTTTGGTCCAGCATTTATTAATACCATAACGTTGGCGAGCCAACATAAATGTCTTATGCCTGTCCTTTGTTAAAAACTCTGACATGGTGATGCCAGTATTCTTAAGGCCAGTTTTAGCAAACCAAATCTTGTTTTTGGATATAGCAACTTTGAATTTAATCAGCACAGGCCTAGGTTTATTGTTATTGCTGCGACCCAAACGATGACAGCGACTAAAATGATTTGCATTGATATCAGGCATTCCAAAATGGTCAGAGAACACTTTAGCAGCAATTGTGGCAACATGCTCATTTTTGCTCTCCGGTATACCATGCATCAAGATGATTTTCCTCCTTGACCTCATCTCCAAGGCATCACATTTACTAGTAAGGAGCTCGAGCTGTTTGTGGAGGCTGTCCAGGGCAGTTAAAACAAAAGTTCTGAATGCGTTAAACTGAGCAGCAATATTTGATGTTGTAGGACTCACCACGGGAATGGATGAACTTTGAAGATTTTGCTGGAACTCGGCCATTCTTTTATTAAAAACTTCACTTAATTCATTGATTGTAAGCTTCATTGACTCCATAGTTATTGATATGTCACAGTGAAAAAGTAAAAAGAAAAATAAATCTTGATACTTGATTATTTTGTTTGTAAATAGTGATTTTAATAAAGGATAATATGTATGCTGGTAGGTGGGATGATTTTTATTGAATTACTGCACTAATATACATAAATTTCTAATATATAAATGAAATTAAAGCAAGAGCAACAAAATTCGCGTGTACGTATTTTGACGCCTACCCACCAAAAAAAAGTATACCTATTAGTGTAATGTTCTTTAAGAAGTATTCTCCATTTTTAATATGATCTTATACTTACTTTTTCTTAACACTCCATAACATAACTGGAAATATTTGAAGAATGTCCTTTTCTCTTGTCTATCAATATTTGAAGATCTGAAATTAATGTATTAAATGTTTTGTTTTTCAAAGAATTGATTTTATACAAAGTATTTATATATCTCTGCATAAAATCTATTTTTTTTTACTTGTTGCTTTAATATATATTTTACAGTAAACCTAAAGTTACTCTGTATTTGATTTCTTATTTTATAATTGTTTATCATCAATAATGAAACATTGAGGTAAGCATAGAAACTTTCATCGCAAGTGCAAAATAAATCCAAACAATAACAGCCACACATAGAGTAATTATTATTAAATATAAGATAAAAATAGTAAATGTAAAAAGTGACTGTTACTACGTGCTTGTTTCGGACCTTGAAAATACTTAATGTAGAAAATTCTACGTTCGAAACAAGCACGTAGTATAAATAGAAAATAGAGTTATTAAATTAAAAAGACAATGGAATCAATAAAAGTAAAAAACAATCTTAAATTTATAAAAAGAACAATAAATCTTTCAAATAATACAATCTTTTAGTTACTTTTTTAATTTTTATTAGAGGCCGTTGTGGCGCAGCGGCACATGGGAGTGACGGTAATGCCTAATCTCCTGTGTACGGGATACAATGTAAAGTTGATTGATCTCTAATTAAAATAAAACATATCTTATTCAGTTTAATAACAATCAGTAAACTAAAAACAACAAATTTCCTAAATTAAAAAGGAACAATAAATCAACAAAAAAACAATACTTAAAAATATAATTTGAGGCCTAAATAATTTAAAAGAACAAATATTCTGTTCTCAGTCATAAATGACTTAAGTATAAGGCATACTTACATAAGGCATACTACAGGCTGTATATTTTTATGAGTTGTAATTAGCTCCGTTTTATTTTCTTCAAATAATTTCATTCTCCTTTCCTCCTGTTCCAATTGCTGCTGTTCGATGGCAGCAAATTGAGTAACAACCTTCTGGAAAGGAGTAAGTCCGGCGAGCGCGGATAGGTCGGCGAAGCAGCGGCGTATTACTCCCGCTTCTCAGTGGTGAAGCTGCAACTGCAACAGCAGGCAGCAGCAGTGCCATTGTAGTTACTACTAAAATAACTACTTAAAAAGTATTGACTGTAAGTCTATTTTTAATAAATAACAGTTTTTTTTTGTTGTATAGTTATTATGGTTATTAATTGTATGATTTTTACTAGAGATGCGCCGAATATTCGGTTTTTATTCGGTATACGTATGTCATCTTTTTCATTATCGTCGTGCCGTATTCGGCCAATATAGAAATCGGCCGAATTATTCGGTTATGGCGCCGAATACATTCGGTTCGATTGTTATTATTTAATTATTATTATAAATTAAATGAGTCTTACTTAATGCTATGTCTATCTCCTTGCTTGAGCGGAGCGCTGCCAAACTTTACACTCATATTCACCCGCAGAGAACGATGATATATATACACCGAATACCAAACGAATATTCGGCGCATCACTAGTTTTTACTCTTACAAAGCAAAAAACTAGTAAATATTTTTTTATGTCATCCATTACTGAGTATCATTGGTCTGAGAATCACATAGGACTCCTTTTTATCCACGAAAATAAGAGTCAAACAGGGGGGTACAATTAGGATGTAACATAAACTCAATAATTGTGAGTGTTAGTATTATTTTAAAGTAAAACCTCTTGAAGTTGATGTTGCCTCAGCAGATGCTAATGTAGTTGACTCTGCAAACATAGGCGGCGGCGTAAATATCGTTTTTTTCAGGAATGCCAATCTGCCCAAATCTAAAAATATGAATCTTAGTTACTTTGCGAAGTATCATATCATGTTTTTAATAGGATATATATAATGTTTTAATAATCTTTACATGTTACATTTTACACTTTAAAATCATGGTAAATCTAATTATAATAATAAAAATATAAAAACTACGTACCTTATAATACTTCGATCACTTAATTTCGTGTGTAACTAGACATGGGCGTTATGTAACGTAATCGGTTTCAGAAACTGCTTACGAGTCGGATAGCCGCATAACTAGTTTCGCGGACAAACATAACGATTATTTCACATACGCAGTTTCTGACAGTAACCAGTAACACATTTGTCAAAAGCAGTTGCAGCACAAACGTATCTTATTTTAAATAGATTATATTATAAAATATATAAGTTATGTCAATTACACCGATTCAAACATAGTCGCATCTCGCTCTACCTTACTACGTTTCGAACGAAAAGAGAGACAGCAATAGATCGAATTTGTATGCATCGTACATTATTTTCATATCCATTCTTGGAACAAAAACGTCATTAAATATGATTGATTACACACTCAATGAAAAGAAATATTGATGCTAAAAAATTAAATTAATAAATGCATAAGTTAAATTCTATGGAATTAAAAATAGTACTAAAAAAAAAATTAAACTGATTAAATTTACACTTATTAACTAACAAGGAGATACGTATTGAGACACAAATGCCTAATATTATCAAAATACGACAAATTTTAGTGGGCTTATTGAACGTTAAGTCCCGACAAATTTTTACAAGTCGAAAACACTTAGGTGGATTCGACAAAAAGCAATTTTATTTTTACAATTTTTTTTCTTCAAAAAATTTTTGTCAATAGATGTAGTGTATTTTTATTTTATATCGTAGGGTCGAGTTGGCTCTGCGTGTGTATATAATTATTTTTAAGATGTATATTAATATCGTGCTATTTTACACATTTTTTGGCATTTTTCTGCGATTAAACGCGTAAATCCCACCCCACTCGGACTTGACAAATATCAGATTGTAGGCCTTCACAAGCCCGATCTGTTCAATAAGTCAACTAAAACTTGTCGTATGTTCATAATATTTGGCATTTGTGTCTCAATACGTATCTTCTTGTTAGTAAATAAGTATAAATTTAATCATAACATTTATATATATAGTTATCTTAATGTTTTAGTTTAAATTTTTTTTTTATTCTCATTTTAAAAGCTGAGTCACTAAGGTGACTATGTTGCTCTGGTTAGTATTACAAATACTCAAATATATTTTAAAATTATGTTAACATTTGCATATTATTTACGTTTGCTTACATTAAGTTTAACTATTGTTAAACAGCACGAGCAAGGCTATATGGAATATTTCTATCTATTATCATATACTTATTTTAGTACTGTTAAATATCACTAGCAACACTGTATAGAATTATTCAATTTCCTGTAGAGTAACTTTTATTTTAAGACCTATAAATAATATGTTATTCTCAATTCGATTATAACTAATAATTAATTCATCACACATTGATTTATATAATATATGTATAAATACATTATATAAAAGAGCAACTGTTGAGTTTCTTGCCGGTTCTTCTCTGCAGAACTGCCTTCCGAACCGGTGGTAGCTTGTTTTTGTTTATATGTTCATTCGACGATTCAAAACTGCTCATAAGAGATTATTTGAATAAATAATATTTAGAATACTTTAATGATTGTATAAATTTAACATATAAAAGTTGCTCATTTGACAATATGTCCAAATATATATAAATAGACGGTTGCGCTAGCCATGATCAGTCGAATAAACTAAACAGAATGTGTCGCTGCTCGTTTTATTATTCCCATATTCAAACCACTACTGGAACACTATACTATATAACAATTTAGCTAAATCTGAAGTAGGATTTGCAAGATACAAATTACAACTTCCAATTGTTCTATCTGCAACTTACGAAAGCAATGGTTCGCTACGGGTACATTCCGTTAAAATATGGTAGACATCTTCTACAATCCCACAGTCTGGACAATTAGGAGAAGGAACTTTCTTCATTAAAAACCCAAATTTATTTAACGGAATATGTCCAAATTTATTTAACGGAAAATGCCGTTACAATATCATCCCGATTTAATTTACAAATATCTATCCAAGAATTATAACAGGGTTGTGGTTGAATTGTTTTATACCAATATACCTTTTTTTTTTAGATCTTTATTAAAGTACTCCTTCCAATTTTGTCTACATTTATCTTTTATAAAATAAAGACTGTCTGTATAGAAGGGTAACACATTTATTACAGTTCCATCAGAGCTGGCCTCCTTGGCATATATATCTACCTTCTCATTGCCAATGATTCCAACATGGGAAGGAATCCATTGCAGTAAAACATTTTTACTTAAAGATTTTAATTTTAAAATAATTTCAATAATAGCATTTGCTATCGGTGTTCCTCGAAAACTCGAGGTACATCGAGTCAAATGTTGTAATGCACTTTTAGAATCAGTAAGAATAACGAATCTATCAAAATTTATTGTCTCAATATAGGACAAAGCTTCAGCGAGAGCAATTAGCTCAGCGTACATGATTGAAATTTTATAATTGCTTTTAAATCTCATGTTCGTTTTCTCTTGTGGATCATAAAAAGCAATTCCAATGTTATCGTTATCAATAGATGCATCAGTATATAATTTGTAATAGTTCGGATATCGTAAATTTAAATAATTAATACAATTTATTTTAATATCAAGTTCATTATAGAAACGTTTTGCTTTATTAATATGAGGAATTTGTAGCTGAATGTGAGGTTCTTAATTAATTTTTGAAACCCATACATTTAAATTAAACATTTCTAATCGTTTGCTTCTATGAATTGGAAAATTGTGAATTTCATTAAACAACTCTATAGAGGTTTTTTCCTACGGATCCAATATGGCTTTTCAAAAAGCGAGGCAAAGTTATTAAGAAAAGAAATTATAGTGTGATTTTCTAAAGATTTTGTTTTTAGCAAGTATTTTCCTCCTAAATATTGGCGACGAATATATAAAGGAGGTAAAGCTAGTTCACTCTCCATAACACTAATAGGAGTTGTTCTGATAATCCCACCTATAACTCTCATGGACTGATTTTGGTTTTGATCTAATTTAGTTAAGTGTGAATGAGGGGCATCATCAAATAAAAAACTAGCATAATCAATTCTACTTCTTAATATTGAGACATAAAGTTTAGTTAAATATTTTGGGTGAATTCCCCAACCAGAACCTGCTAACATTTTGAATAAATTTAAAAATTTGTAAATTTTACCCCTGAAGTTGTCTATATGAGTCTGTGGGTAGGTGCCAAAAAGTTATAACGTTTTTTAAATTGCTCCTAAATAATTTCTCATTAAAAATAGTATAAATAAATTAATAACATTTTAAATTATAAATAAATAAAGTGTTAAGTGTCACCAACCTGTCAGCAATCACTCTACAGAATTAGAATCTTTTCATTATAAATATACATAAACTTTTCCATACAACTGCAATAGCACAATCATGGAAGCTATTAAACAATCAATGCAAGATCTTTCACAACAATTCCACTCCAAAATGGCTGAGTTTCAGCAAAACTTAAGTTCGTCCGTCCCTTCAGCAAGTCCAACGTCACACATTGCCGCTCAATTCAGTGCTTTCCATTCTTTTGTGTTAAGTGCACTGGAAGGTCTACAAATGCAGATTTATATTTTAACTAAACAACTTGATCCTTGAAATGAGAAGTAGAAAGAAGATCCTTCTAGTACATGGTGTCCCTGAGTAGAATAATGAAAGTGCTGCCTGTTATTGTAATCGGGCCAGATGGTAAGCGCCATAGTATTTCCTCGAGCAAGGAACTTAATGATATCATCGGTGCACCCGAAGCCCAAACTGCTCCTAAGGCCCTTGTAGCGGGCCCGATCGCCGGTGACAACAGATTAAAGTCAGCTGCTCAAGCTCCACGTACGAAGAGAATTGTGAGAAAGTAAACAATATATTTCCTCCAGTCACTTAGTTCAAGTTACTTAGTTAAATTACTTAGCAAATACGGTATTTCTATCAGTGCTTTAAATAATTTATGAACTAACTTCTTTTTTCATCCTAAATTACGTTTATCAAGCTTTACCCACAATTTATTTAACTATATTATTAACCATATTATTGCAATGTTTACATGCCCCTTTGACATACTGACAGATGTCGTTTTGTTGACATTTGACAGACTACACAGAATAATTTGAAAACTACATATTTTGTGTCACAGATATAATATTGACAACTTATTTATTTATTTATTATATTTGTGTTAAACATTTCTCTTTATTAGTGGTAGCTAGTTATGCACTCACCTAAACCCTCTGTATTAGGTTAAGCGAGATTATTCCGCTGGCTCAGCGAGACCACCGGAATATTCCCATTATTGTTATAAGCACATTCATTGTTTCATATAAATTCATGTTAAATGTCGCAACACATTATAACTTGTGTATTAGAAATATTTTTAACTTGATGATTTAATAATGTCATGATCTCCGAATCGATCGGACACAATAAATAGTTTTAATTTAAAATTAGTATTTTATTTTTTTTTAAATCTAAAGTCTCAATTAGAAAGTTTAACTGGCGCAGCCGGTAGGATAGTCTATTAAAGGTCTGCGTGTCTTGTAGATTTGGGTGTCCAAATTCGCCCAAAAATCGCGAGTACAGTGCGAATAGACTTAGGCTATCCACGAACCAAAGAAATAAGTTGAACAAGAAGATGGGATCAGCGATCGGTCGGTGAGTAAAACTCTTTGCCTTCCTTTTTCTTATATTCCCACATTCTATTTGAGATTTATAATAGATATAAATGGCGTTATTTTGGGATTGAACGTCTCGCATTATCTAGCATGTATCTGGTTTTAATATAAAACTCTATTAAAACTGTAGTTCTAAGAAAAGTATCTCCATAGACTAATTAACGTCTAGAAGTAATATAATTAAAATATTTTAAAATTTATAAAAAATAAATAAATAATAATAATTAATGATCTAAAAATCGGTCGTAATTGTTTTTATGTATTGTGAAATAAAAAAAAATGAATTTTATTGTGTTTTATTTTCCTACTATTTTTATATTTTTAATTTACTGTGTGCTATTTTATATATGTTATTGTTATATGTGTTTTTGATATATTCTATATTTTTGTGTGTTTTAAATTAGTTTAAAATAATTGTGATTGATTTAAAACTTCAGAGCTCTCTATTAATTTTTACTCTACAAAATGGAACAATCGCGAGAAATACCTTTAGCGTCAAATAGCGTAGTAGCAATACCCAATGAAATGTTACGGTTAATTCCTCTTTTCGGTGGTGACAAAAGAATATTAAATTTATTTTTTAGGAAATGTGAGTACATTATAAATAAATTTCGTGGTCATCAGCATCAGAATATTTATGTTTTACATGCTATAACCAGTAGATTAATAGATGACGCCGCCGCGTTGTTATCCGAGCGGAAGGATATAGAGACTTGGCCTGAGCTGAAAGAATTATTGGAACAACATTTCGGTGACCCACGTAGCGAAGAATGTAAAAAATTCCTCTCGAATCATGTAAAATTAAAGCAGTACATTAGAACAAGCTCTATCAATAGTTTTAGAGGAGGTTAATTTTCATGAACAGTATCAACTACGTAATCGCATTCTTAATAATTCAAGCGCACCGAGGCCAACACCTAACGTCTCAGGGTCGTCATTTACACAAAATAGTCTTACCCCTCAGCAGAAATTTAATTTCGGAATCCATACTACTAGACCTCAATTTACACAACAACCAAAACTTGAATATAAACCACAGCAAACATTATTAAAGCCTCAATCGTTTGGGTATAGACCTCCCCAAAATTCACATTTCGGGTATAGGCCTCACCAAAATCCACAATTCGGGTATAGGCCACTACAAAATCCACAATTCGGTTATAAGCATCCCCAAAATCCTACTTATGACACCACAACAGTTTGGTCAAAGACCACCTCAGAATAACCGCTTAGAATCAACTGACATATCTATGAGAACGGCACCCCCGCGACCTCAAATAGCTCAACAAGGTTTTAGGTTAAACGAAACTGATTTGCAAAATGGAAAATTTGGAATATGACTATTACTACGATTATGATCCTTATGATTACATGAATTACGAACCGTATGTTGAGGACGTGCCTTATGCACCTATTGACGAAACAGACAATTATACTGTAACTCCACCAGTCGAGGAAAATTTTCGAACAGAAGCCTCGCAAAAAGAGAAATTATAGAATTAAATTGTGACCCGAATTTTAAATTACCTCATGTTTTTATTCCAGAAATTAATGCAAAATTAATGATTGATACTGACAACACCCGCTCGTTTATTAGCCCCCGTATTGCTTAACAATATTTTCCTAATTTTATTAAATATGAACCTTTTAAAGTTATTAGCACACATGCTTCTAGGTTACACAAAGAAATTATTGAAATTCCGCTATTTCCGAGTTTTAATACTATGGATTATCATAAATTTCATTTATATGATGTAGATGAACGCTATGATGGACTTATTGGAAACGATTTACTTAAACAATTGGACGCAATTATTGACCTCAAACATTTACTACTGAGAACTAAGACCTCGGGAATGTCAACTCCTATAATTAATAATTTGAATTATCTCATTCATTTACAACCTCGGTGTGTAGGAACTAAAAGAAGCTATGCAAAAGCAGAAGGAAACGCTCGAGAAGACCACATACGCGAGTGTGGCGGCTGGTGAAATCAGAAGGCCAAGCCCACAGCCTACCGCACTGCACTCGGTTGTGGTCTCCTCGAAGAACATAATCCACACGGGGAAGAAGTGCTCACCCAGATAAGAGAGGTGGTAAACGCCAAAGAAGGATGGGTCAGAGTAGAAAGGGTAAGAAAGGCCAAAGATCAGAAGGTCATACTGGGTTGTAGTTCGGAGGAAGAGCGGGAAAGGGTCAAGGAGAGATTGAGGACGGCGAGTGATAGGTTGACTGTGGAGGAGGTAAAGAATAAGGACCCGATTCTGATCCTCTGGGACGTCCTTGCGTTCAACACGGACGCCGATATCACGGGCGCCCTGAGAAAACAGAATCGGGCCCTTTTCGAGGGTATCGAGGACGACGAGTTTCGGGCTGAAGTTAAGTTCCGTCGGAAAGCGCGGAACCCGCTAACCGGCCATGTCGTCATGAGGGTGTCTCCCAAGGTGTGGAACCGAGCTGTTGCGGCGGGAGCACTGCACATCGACCTGCAAAAAGTCAGAGTGGCTGACTATTCACCACTCGTGCAGTGCTCCCTCTGCCTGGGCTACGGGCACGGTAGGCGGTTCTGTAAAGAAACTGCGCCGAAGTGCAGCCACTGCGGGGGGCCCCACATGAAGACCGAGTGCGAAGGCTGGCTCGGCGGCGCCTCACCATCGTGCTGCAACTGCGCTGACGCAAAGGCGGAAAACGCTGATCACAATGCGTTCAGTGCAGATTGTCCAGTGCGACGAAAGTGGGATGCGCTTGCCAGGGCCACTATAGCATATTGCTAAGGGCGCCCTTGAGACCTTTGGTGCCGATTCCACCTTGGTATATCGTGGCCGAAGGGAGGAGAAAAACGACGGGAGCCAAAATAAATTTGATCCCACGTTTTCCGGATATGATGGGCACGCGATGGAAATAAGTACTCCCAAAAACTGTCTCATGCCTCAAAACAGATGCATCGAAGACTCCCCCCACAACCAGAAGGGAATATTAATTGCACGCTTCATAAAGAAACCTGCAAAAATAGTCTCACTGGACGTGGAGGGAGCCTGCGAAGGCGTAGGGTGGGCCGCCGTGGAGAAAAGTATTGGTGAGTAAAAAGTTTGTTTCGCTGGGGTGTCGAAAGAAAGTCTCGGTATAGCCGTTTGTTCCGTTCGCTCGACATACTCGGTCTGGTCGCTCGTCGTTTGTCGCTTTGTTGTCGTCGTCGCAAAGTCCTTATCTTGCTGTTTTTGTCGGTCTGTGTGTGCGTTTGTTCTGTCTCTTCTCTGTGTCTCTTCGTCTGGGTCATTTTGTTCGTTCGTCGCCATAAGTATGTACGCTTAAAACAATAGTTATCGGTAGCAAAGTGAAATCTTAAAAGATAGAATTTTGTCAAAAATCAAAATTGATTGTCATATTTTAAACATATATTAACCTAAATATAAATAAATAAAATCGGATACAAAAAGTCTCTGATCACGTCAGAGGGACGCGTAGTAAAGCTCCAAAGCTTTACAATAAAAAAAAAAAAAAACCTCGGTGTGAACAACGAGTAAAGATCCCTACTGATTTACACTCGGGAGAAGCAGTTATTGAATTAAAAGACACCTGCAGTTTACACCTGCTATACGAATGCCTTCTGCATTAGTAAATTGTATTAATGGATATGCATCAACAATAATTCAAAACACTTTAGATAGACCTATGACTTTGACTATTAGCAAAGCGTTTAAAACATCGAATATTAATATTTCAGAATGTAATCTCATACAAAATAATAACGAAACAATGACTGACACCGACGAAATATTGAAACAAAATCTAAAAAAGCTTAGATTAGACCACACTAACGAAACTGAACGTACTAGAATATTAGAATTATGTCACGAATATAGGGATATATTTTATTGTGATGAACTACCGTTAAGTTTTACTAAACGGTTGCTAAACGGTTTTACCGTTAAGTTTTAAAAATCCGTACTAAGAGTGAAGATTTTTATTAGACTATATAGGCAGGCTCCTGCGCAAGCAGACGAAATTAATAGACAAGTTGAAAAATTACTCCAAGATAATGTAATGAGAGAATCACATTTCCCGTGGAATGCACCTGTTCATTTAGTTACCAAAAAGCGTGATGCATCAGGTTTAGTAAAATGGCGTATGGTAGTCGATTATCGACGTCTTAATGAAGTGACTGTTGACGATCGTTACCCACTACCTAATATTACTGACTTACTGGACAAACTTGGTAAAAGCTTATACTTCACTACACTTGACTTGGCAAGCGGTTACCATCAGATAGAAGTAGATGAGCAAGGCATAAAGAAAACGGCTTTTAGCACGCAGCACGGCCATTATGAATTCCTTAGAATGCCGTTTGGCTTAAAAACAGCCCCAGCAACATTCCAAAGGGCTACGGACAGTATATTAAGAGGGTTACAGGGAATACATTGTATGGTCTATTTAGATGATGTCATTATATTTTCCGCTAGCTTAGATGAACATATTCAAAAATTAAGAACTATTTTTGACCGACTTAGACAGACTAATTTGAAAATTCAATTAGATAAGTCAGAATTTCTATTTTCTAAAAGAAGTAATTTACCTTGGACATACAATAACTAAAGACGGTCTTAAACCAAATGACGATAAAATTTCTGCTGTATTAAATTACCCAATCCCCAAGACGACAACTGAAATAAAATTGTTTTTAGGTCTCATTGGATATTATAGGCCGTTCATTAAAGATTTTGCTCATGTTACAAAACCACTAACGTCTTGTTTGAAAAAACGAAATAAAATTGTATTAGACAAAAATTATATTGATGCATTCAACAAATGTAAAGAACTTTTAACAAATGCACCTCTTTTGCAATATCCTGATTTTGATAAAACTTTTATTTTAACTACTGATGCTTCTAATGTCGCGTTAGGAGCAGTTCTATCCCAAGGTCCCATTGGTGGCGATAAACCAATCGCGTATGGTAGTCGTACCTTAAGTGACACGGAATCTCGATATAGTACAATAGAACGCGAATGTCTTGCTATTGTTTGGGCCATTAAACATTTTAGGCCGTATCTTTACGGTAAGAAATTCATGATATACACAGATCATAAACCTTTATCATGGCTGAACTCACAAAAAGATACAAGTAGTAAACTTACTCGTTGGCGCCTTCGACTTCAGGACTATGATTACGAAATAGTTTATAAAAAGGGAAATCAAAATTTAAATGCGGACGCTTTATCGAGAATTAGAATAAACGCCACACATTCAGAAGATGAAAAGGACTCTATGGTAGTTAATTAGGACTCTATGGTACGCAACGACTCTAGTACAATAACTATATCAGAATGTTCTAGTCAAAAACCTATAACCCTTTCCGATTCTGAAACTTTATCAGTGCCGAGTTCCCCTAGGACATGTGACTATCCGGTTAGGTCACCGTCTGAAACATCCCAAACAGACACAATTCATTCCGCTAATATCGTAAAATCGTTAGGTATACCAATATTACACGAAGCAATAGACACAAAGCCAAATCAAATTCTAGTATATACATGGTTTAAGAATGAAATACAAGTTCGCGATCTTTCACGTGAAAAGCAAAAGGTGTTGGAAGTATTTTTACCCACTTATAATAGAGATTTAGTTAAACAATTTTTAAAGGAGTACATTAAACCAAAAACCAAATATTTCATTTATTTTGAAAATAATGAACATCGGAAACAGTTTACTAGTATTGTCATAAAATTATTTAGGAAGGATACCGTTCTATTATTCGAATGTACAGAGCGAGTAATTTTTATAGAAAATGAAAAAGAACAAAAAGCTATCGTATTAAAACATCATCAAGGTAAAACATGTCACCGCGGCATTAAGGAGACACTAGCAAGTATACGTAGGAATTATTTTTGGCACAATATGCAAGAAACCATTTCAGCTATTATTAACGCTTGTGAAACATGCTGTAAAATGAAATACGATAGAAAACCTTTTAAACCTGTTTTACAGTTGACTCAAACACAAGACGCTCCGTTTCAAGAATTATTCATTGATCTTTTTCAAATAGAAGGAAATTACTATTTAACTATTATAGATGCATTTAGTAAATTAGGTCAAGCCATTTCAATAGATAATAGATCAACCGCGGAAGTAGTGCCTGCACGTATGAAATATTTTTCATTTTATGGCATCTCTAAAAAGATTAGTTCCGATCCTGGTAGCGAATTTTATAATAAACTAATGAAAGAATTTTTGAGTTTACACTTAATCGAAATCCATATCGGCTCCCCGAACAACTCTAATTCGATGGGTTTGATTGAGCGTTTACATTCTACTATTAATGAAATTTATAGATGCGCGAAATACGAGGAGAAATGTACGGATGCAGCATCAGTGATGATGTATTCCATTATTGCCTATAATAATTCTATCCATTCTGTCACAGATCTAACCCCTTTCGAAGTAGTATTTGGTCACACGGATTCAAGTAGTTTATTTGATATAGATCTAGAGAAACAATACATACAGCAATTGGTTAAAGATCATGCAAAACGTTCAAAAGTATTATATAAGCACTTGGCTGAAAAAATGATTGAAATTAAGCAGAAAGTAAAGGAAAGTAGAGGTGGTGAAGATGAAATAGATCTTCCATTAGGAAAAATTATATTTACGAAAGACGTTAATAAACGAAAAAGCAAGGATAAACCGCGATATCATAAGGCCAAAATTATAGGAAAAGACTCAAACAATGTTATACCGATACAAATTGGTCAAAGAAAATCTAAAGTTCCCGTTAAAAACATAAAACGCCCTCCGCAGGTGGTGTTTGCTGACAATGATAATAATCAGAAATGCGCTGGCCCTTCATCTGCAATCTCTTGAAAATAATCCAGGTGTGTATCCTGTAAGAGAAGGTCAGGCGTATCTTCAAACAGATTACTGGACTATAATTAAGGTTTTAAATTTAAATAAAATATATGATGATTTAAACTTTGTTATAAATAAATACAATGAATTTAACAGTTTAATTAATAAAAATATTTCTTACTTACGTGATTTCCAAGTTGCAAGATTTCACGTTGAATATATTCGCGATATCACTTATCACAGAAATATGAACAACTAGTTCCCCAAAAACGTTTCAAGAGAGGCCTTTTTAATCCACTGGGTTCTCTTATTAAAATTATTACCGGAAATTTGGATTATAATGACGCTGTAAGATATGAGAAAATCATTTCTCAGCTCGCAAATGATCAAACTACAATGAGGAATAAATTTACTCTAATATCTAAAATGCTTGATAGTTTTATAAATACTACAGAAGTTTTAAGTCAAAATTCTGTTGTATTAGATGAACGTTTGAAAATAGTTGAATCTATGATCAAGGAGCTAGTTTCTAAGGATAATCATTTAGTGTATACCACATATATAGTAAGTCTTTATAATTTGTTCGTAAGTAACTTTCGTACTATATTCATTAAGTTAGGAGAAATAGAGACTGCATTAGCTTTCAGTAAAATATCCATATTACATCAAAGTATTATTAATTCGGAGGCCAGTCGTGGCGCAGCGGCACAAAGTGTGACTGTAAACCGACTGGTTGTGGGTTCGATCCCCACTCGAGGAGATGAAATATTTACTTAAATTTATATTTCCATTTCTTCGCTCTGGTGTCGAGGCTAAGCGCGGCGTTGAGTTCTGCCACTCAACACGCAATGCCTCCAGAATTCGGCAGAAAGTGGGGAACGGAGTGTCGTAACACTAGGTTCCCTCTGCCTACCCTGCTGTGTGCGGGATACAGCGTGAAGCTGATTTATTGATTTATTTATTTATTTTTATTATTAATTCTACTGAACTATTACAACATTTAGTTTTAATATTTCGAAATGAAAATTTATTATACACGCCGAGTGAGTAAAACTAGAGGAAACAATTAATATTAAATCATATATTAAGCAAAACCAGATTACGTCTATAATGGAGATTCCAATTACGGATAACATTGCTTATAACTATTATAAATTATATTCCTTACCTATTTTTCGTAAATCAGAAAATAAAACCTTTTCCATTATCCCTAAATATCCCTGTTGGCAAAGGGTACGAAATACTTACCGATTATAAAACCATGCCGGTCACTCGCTGCTGGAGAACAATTCTTGTGTAACGAACATCACCAAACTCTTTATCCTGAAATAACGTGAAATAATTAGTAGTGAAAGGCATCCTAGAGTCAGTGAAATTTTAATTAACATCTTTATATTTTTATTTCCTTTATGTATACGCTCATTTTTACTTCATATTTTTCGTTATAAAATCTTACATATAAATTGTTCGCGAAATCATCGGAAAGTTATTAAAAATGAACAACCCGATAATTTCGCACTTGGGGAGGGAGGAGTTATGCACTCACCCAAACCCTCAGTATTAGGTTAAGCGAGATTATTCCGCTGGCTCAGCGAGATCACCGGAATATTCCCATTATTGTTATAAGCACTTTCATTGTTTTATATAAATTCAAGTTAAATGTCGCAACACATATAACTTTTGTATTAGAAATATTTTTAACTTTATAATTTAATAATGTCATGATCTCCGAATCGATCGGACACAATAAATAGTTTTAATTTAAAATTAGTATTTTATTTTTAAAAATATAAAGTCTCAATTAGAAAGTTTAACTAGCTAATCACAATCGACCTGTTGTTTCTACGATGGATGGTGGCTCACACGGCGTAGGGAGCCCATGAGCACAAATTAATTAACGTTGCCTCGTCGAATTGACGTAGGAAAGATAAACGTTTTTGACATTCTTATGGTATTTATTTTTAGTTCACATTCGTTATTATAACAAGAGTAAAACGATGACAACCAACAAATAGAAAAACTAAGGAAACGTTAAGAATTAGTACAATAGTTCAACTTACATATCAAATAAAAAAAACAATGCAAGTAAGATATCAAATAAATATTCAGTAGTTGTTATGAGCTCCTTACCGTTGATTGCATGATTTTTACTTCTCTGATTTCTACAAACACGTCAATACGGCCTTTCGTATAGCATTTTTATCCAATACAAGTCTTGCATGAAATTGATCGACAAGCGTATATATGTAAAATTAAATTACATGTTACTTAACTTTTAATTATTAACGATATCTAACTTTTTGTTATATTTACATTTTTGTTCATTAAAGTATACGAGTATGAATTCATAGAATCGCAAGAATGTTTTATATGTAACTGAAAACATTCTTCATTGAAGGATTTTTCTAATTAAAAATAGTCTAGTTTGATTAAACATTTTAATTCTATACACGTTTCAAACCCATTTTTTTTTTATTTTTCTTAATGTTCTCATATCATTGAATTCTTGACGAACTTGTTTGCTTTTCGACGGCGAATTATTTTTTCGCTGCCATTGATTAAAAAGAAAATTTCTTTTCTACTAATTAGATTTTAATTTAAGAAACCGGGTAAGTGCGAGTCGGACTGATCAACGGTAAAAAGAACTGATAAAATTTGACAAACTAAGTTTACGGGTAAATGCATTCATTTTGTATGAAAGAGTTACAAATATAAGTTTGTAAATATTTTTTCTATGAAATACCTATAATTATTTATGTTTCGAATTTTATCTTTTATTTGTATTACTAATTCTCACTTCGTCTCAAATTTCGGAACTATGGGTCCACGGAAAATATCCTATAGGTTAAATAAATCAGTATCTTTTGATTGCGTTGACTTAGAATGTTTTTCAATGCTTCAAGGGACCATAGATTTAAATATGTAATATTAATTTCATCTTGATACCTAAACGCGGGCTCGAGATAAATGGTATTGACATACGGACAGATGGACAATAAAATGATCCTACACGGTCCGTTTTTACCTTATGAGGTACGGCACCTTATGTACATAAATGCATCATACTGCATGACGAAACAGAGAATCTATAAATATTATAAAATAGAAACGCTTTTTTTCTCTGTCTGGCCTTTTTTAGCGATCTTCGTCTAAACCACCCAACGGATTTTGATGCGGTTTTCACCATGAGGTAGAGTATTTCTCAGGGAAGGTTTGTATATGATTTATTATATATATATATTTTAATGTAATTTGACATAAATATGATAAATGTGCATAAAGTCCTACCCGTTGAGAAACTTTCACGCATGCGCTGCTTTAATGGTAAGTCTTACATGAAAACAATGTACTTATTCCTCTTAGTCGAAGATCTACAAAAAAGTCAGCGACAGCATATTTGTATCTTCTAAGGATAACATACAGTGAGCATATTTCTGTCTAAAAATAATAATTTGAATATATTTTTTATTTTGAGGGATGTTTGTCCATAATGATATCAATCCTTATCCTTTTAAATACTTTATTAATTTTCTACGTTAAGCCTAGATAAAATTTGCTTTTTACACTAATTGGAAATTACGAATAGTTTTAGAGAAAAACGCATTTAATTGTTGACACATCACGCCCGCTATAAACCACAGATTTGGCTCATGTTTCGTTTATCCCTTACTCATAAAGCATATAAATAAGTATATTAGTTACGTTGGCCATTTAATGGAGATGAAAACTGTCTTTTATTCTTTTTCATTTTAATAAGTACTTTAGAAGTTGTTACAGAGGCCAGTCGTGGCGCAGCGGCACGAGGTGTGACTGTAAAACCGACTGGTTGTGGGTTCGATCCCCACTCGAAGAGATGAAATATTTACTAAAATTTATATTTCCATTTCTTCGCTCTGGTGTCGAGGTTAAGGGCGGCGTTGAGTTCTGCCACTCAACACGCAATGCCTCCAGAATTCGGCAGAAAGTGGGGAACGGAGTGTCTTAACACTAGGTTCCCTCTGCCTACCCTGCTGTGTGCGGGATACAGCGTGAAGCTGATTTAGAAGTTGTTACAATATCAAAATATCCTTGCTGCGAAACGGCTCACCACACGCCATGCGTCCGCGCCACGCGACGCGTCCGCCGCGCCCGTCTCCCCGCCTGTCTCTGTATCGAAGTAGAGTTAGATGCGATTGTACGTATTGGATAATTAGAGTTTAATGTATTATTTCAGCGCGATATATTTAGTTTCATCTTTTTTGATTAATAGAATATAGTAGGTAGTCTTTTGTTTATCATTTCTTTCGTTTAAGTATCCTGTTGTTTACTCTCCTTCTTTTTATTATTTTTTTACCTTTTTAAACATTTCCTTTTTTAATTTAATTATGCCACGAAAAAGTCGTTCATAGGTCGTAGAACAAGAAATGCAAATAACAATCGTTTAAATCTTACTAACTACTAAAAGCGTAGAGGAGACGGAAATTAGACGGCAATTTGAATATATTTTCTTATTGTAAGGGATGTGTGTCCATAATGATATAAATCCTTATCCTTTTAAATAAGTTATTAATTTTCTACGTTACACAAAGATAACCTTTGCTCTCTATAATATTTCGAAATTACAAATAGTTTTAGAGAAAAGCTATATCATCCCTTACTCTCAGTATATAAATAAGTATATTAGTTACCTTTTGGCCATTTAATATAGATCAAAATGTTGTTTACTGTTTTCATTTCATTTCAAGGTATAAGTAAGTACCACAGATTTAAGTAACTAAGTAGCACAGATTTAAAATTACCATTACGGTACTAAAAAATTCTTACTATATAACGGCTCGCCGCCCACCACGCGTACCCCCGCGCCCCGCAACCTTATATGCTTATAACAATGGATCCGCCGCATCCGCCTGTCTTCTTTCCCCCGGGCATGCAAGGAAGGCCTGCTCATCATGTTGCCCAAGGCTGGGAAGACCCCGCAGCCTGAAGGATACCGATCTATAACCCTCCTTAGCGCGGTCGCCAAGCTGTTCGAGAAGATATTCCTCTCACTTCTCCAGTCGCACATCCACCCACGAAGCGAGCAGTTTGGCAAGCGGGTATACCACTCTGGTTATACTACGCCGCAACAGCGATCAACCGAAAGGAGAGTGCAATAGTAGTTTTCTTCGACGTAGCACGCATTCGACCGCGTCTGGCACCCGGGCCTACTTCATTGCTCAGAGCCGGAACCCCCCAGCACGTCGCGCATGTCTTTGCCTCCCTGCCTTAGTGACAGAACATTTTGCGTGAGAGTTGAGAGTTCGAGGTCTAGCAGCGACTCGATCGCTGCCGATGTTCCTCAGGGCAGCATTTTATCACCTGCTCTCTACGCACTATACACTGATGACATCACAACGCCATAGCAAGTATCACAAAACGAAAAATCCTGCAGGTAGTCCACAACCTCATCCTCCGTCACATCCACGGTACACATTGGTCGTCTCGCGTCCAACGCATTCCGCTGCGCCAATGTATCGGGTCACCTGCATTTAAGGAGCAGCACTCCGTGGCATACCCGGCCGCCAGAGGTCAGACGTAAGACTACTTCCTAGGGCCTTTCTATCCTTTGATAATCCTTCCAATTTCATACTGTGTCAACGCCCAGATGTCGTTCGGAGCTACTACGGAGATGGACGAGAGAATGCTTCATTTCTGCGCCTGGCTCTATAGCAAAGTTAATTTAGAAGCGTTTGCACGCATTTTGGAGCTATTCAATAATTATAATGTATTTCAACGCGACATAGTTGGTTACATCTTTCGTTTAAGTACTTTTGGGTAAGAGAATAATATCTAAGTGTGCTGTTGTTTATAGTTTCTTTCGTTAAAGTTTTCTGTTGTTTGTGTCATTTGTTTAAGTTTGTTTTTTTAAACAATTGGAACACCCTTATTGGAACTACGAAAATGTGGGTTGCATTAAGGTTTAAATAATTTTCACATTGGTAATCTTAAGTGTCTTGCAAACATAGGTACATTACATGAATAATTCAGTAGTTAAAGCGGGCGAAGCCGCGAGCGGGTCGCTAGTATGAATATAAATCTTTAGTTTCCAATTCTACTTCTGCTTAGTGCAGACAGAATGTATTTGTATTCCTATTTCCATCCATGTGAAGACGGATTTAGATGACGTGAACCAACATGGCTTGCGTAATACTCTGTAATATTAAGATAGTACCTATAACACTAAGTGTCTGTCAATGACTAATTGAATATTATTAACAATCAAATACAAGTTACTTGACGTGACGTTACACGGATAAAAATTGAAATTTTATATACTCTAAGTATACGTATCCTCCTTGATACGTATACTTAGAGTATCGTCCTCCTTCAGATTTAAAATTTCCACCATGGCATCTTCACGCAAGAGAAAAAAATAATTAAAAAGGAATTAAAATTTAATAACTTCTGTTATTTTTTATTACGCTTTCTACTTTATTTTTCTGTACTATAAGTTTCTGTATTGTAACTAAAATAATTTTATGCGAATATCATAAGAAATATTGACAAAATCATATATTATACGTTGGGTCTTCTTCCTCTTAGCATTAATCCCGGCGTATGTTGCCAAGGTCTACCTTACCGCTTATACTACTCCACTTTGCACGGTCTGTAACGGCCTGAGTGTTCAAACCATTCTCATGTTCTGCATCGCGACATCCAACCAGTGCTTCTTTGGGCATCCGGGTGGTCTAGCTCTAGATTGTGCTCGAGTCAGGGCTTCCGCAGGCCCTGTACGTGGTCTTCGATACATTTAGTTTAAGACCACCGTTCTGTATTGTAACTAAAATAATTTTATGCGAATATCATAAGAAATATTGACAAAATCATATATTATACGTTGGATCTTCTTCCTCTTAGCATTAATCCCGGCGATGTTGCCAAGGTCTGCCTTACCGCTTATACTACTCCACTTTGCACGGTCTGTAACGGCCTGAGTGGTCAGACCATTCTCATGTCTTGCATCGCGACATCCAACTAGTACTTCTTTGGGCATCCGGGTGGTCTAGCTCTAGATTGTGCTCGAGTCCGGGCTTCCGCAGGGCCTGTACGTGGTCTTCGATACATTTAGTTTAAGACCACCGTTCTCAAACGTATCGTAATTTGTAAATTGAGTAGATTTATTAACTTTATATATTTTATAAGTTTAACATAATAAAAACTACTGTTAAATAGCGCTAGCAACACTGTATAGAAATATTCTATTTCCTATTGCATAATTTATATTTTAAGATCAAATCAATTTGTAAATAATATATGGACAAATATATTGTACATTTACTTTGACGATTGTGTAAATTTAGCGTATAAAAGTTGCTCATTTGACAGTAAATCCCAACATTTTTAAATAGACAGTTTGGTTAGCCATGATCAGTCGAATAAAAAAAAACGAACTGTTATATGGGTCCATTCAGAGTTCTTTTTAAAAAAAGATTTTATTATTTTTCTCTACATTTATTTAGTTGAAATTAAAACACAATTTTAAAATAACACTTAATAGGATTGAGTCACAATGGATACAGCGGAGATACAGCGGAGATAGGAGAATGTGTGGCTGTAATGAGAGTTCCGGGTAGACTAACTGCGCGTCTCTCAAAGAGTACTTTTATATTAATGATATAATGTATACATAGCGTTAAACTAATGCAATGCTGCATGTTAGGGTTCAAACCCTGTATATAACAACCCCCCGTTTAAGTAAAAACTTACACGGTTAAGGCGTGAAGTTTTATATTTAATTTAAGTAGTCCTCAATCGAGGCTGAGAAGGAATCGAGATATTATCTAATTCTATTTCAATAGCGGGATTTGATTTAATTCGATTTTTTTCTTTAAAAGCCACGCATTTTCCTTTACAGAAATAACAAATTAAAATTAAAATAATTATTGTAGTAATTATTACAGTTGTCGAATAATATGCTTCATATTTAATTATATGAGGTGTATTAAGTTCAAAATCCGAATCGTATATTAAATTTGATAATACATTTTTATTCTTAATCAATTCATCAAGATCTGTACCTTTAAGAGTTACTGGAATCAAATTATTCGTTTTTATTTTTAGTTTTTCAAAATTATAACATGGATCATTTATGATATTAAAATCGTCGTTAATAATTGGTAATGTTAAATTAACATAATTAAATTTCGGTTTCAAAATATTACTTTTACAATGTCCTATACAAAAACCTGGAATATTTAAAATTCCTGTTCCTAAAATTGTAATTTCTATAGGTTTGGAATTTAAACAATCAATAAAAACCTTTGTTAAGTTAGACTGAACAAAAATCCAACTATTACCATTCAATTTTTTCCAAATGTCTACATTTCCGTAGATGAATTTTGTATCACATTGCTCTGGTATCTTAGTAGAAGCTCTGTTTAATAATTCAATTACACAAGTAGGGTGTGCGTCAGATATGTAGATATTATCTACTTCACATACATAATATTTATTATAAACTAATGTACATTTAGAGAGTGAGTCCATTTCACAATAATAGGATTTATCTCTTGTTATACCTACATATTTCGTGTTTGGAATAACGAGACTGAACAAATCAGGATTATTATAATTATGGGGTACAGGTAGAGCTATATTATGATAAAGGGTATATTCTTTATTAGAAACTAAAGGTATACTTAACACAAAAATAATTCTATTACTCATAAAATAACATGTCACTTTTGACGTATTCATAATAAGATGAATGGAATCTAAATCTAATTTAGTAGGTAATTCTAAATTATTGGGTATATTCCTATAGTTATCAACAAGCTCTCCATATAACTCAGTAGGTGTTACAATTGAAGGATACAATAAATTTTGTTTACTAAACATTATGGAATTAATAATGTCGTCCAACTGAAAAGATTTTTTTAATACCGGCGTTAAGTAGTGGCTTTATGCCACTGCGTTTCGCACTAGGTAATGCCGGGCTCCGGAGCCCAACCCCCCACCCCTCCCTGGAATATGATAGCGGCACTTAAAGAGAAATTACCCCAGGAGGGTACCAGCACCTCCGGTGCTGGAGAATCCCTCCCTGAGTCTCCAAACTCAGGCTGCCCTTCGAATTCTGGGGAGGGCAAAGTTCCGCGCTATAGACAGGGCAAACGAGACGTACGCTCCACGGCAACCCCTTCCACGCTCAACGTGGACTTTTGCAATATCAGGGGTCTACATTCCAACTTAAATGCCGTCCACCACCACCTCGAGACGGCACGGCCGGCTTTGTTATTCCTGACGGAGACTCAAATTGCCCGACCGAGCGACACAGCCTATCTCCAATACCCCGGCTACAAAATAGAACATAACTTTATGCCTCATGCCGGGGTTGCTGTGTTCGTAAGGGAGGACCTAAGTTTCCGTCGTCTTGCCCATTTTGAAGGTCGGGACCTGTCTACCATCTGGCTCCGTGTTGACTCGGACGATCGTGCCCGAGTCTACGCATGCCTTTACAGGTCCCACAGTGGTAATGCAGAAACGGATCGGCTCATGGAGCACATTCAATCGGCTGTCGACGATATGCTCTCACAGATTCCCTCCGCTGAGGTCGTGATACTTGGCGATTTTAATGCGCACAATGCCAGCTGGCTTGGATCACGCACCACCGACCACGCGGGGAGGGCTGCATTTGACCTTGCTGTGGCAAACGGATTGTCCCAATTGGTTGAGCCGCCTACGCGACTCCCGGACGTGGACAACCACAATGCCTCTTTATTGGACCTTCTGCTGACTTCACATCCAGAGCAGTACCAGGTTGTCGTCGATGCCCCCTTGGGGTCCTCTGACCACTGCCTGGTGCGGAGTGTCGTGCCCATTAAGCGCGACAGCTGCAGATCACCCGCAACTCGTCGCGTCTGGCACTACAAGTCAGCAGATTGGGATGGGATGCGTACATTTTACTCATCTTATCCCTGGGGGCCGGTTTGCTTCTCTTCTGATGATCCTAGTACCTGTGCCGCTGCTGTTGCCGACGTGGTCCTACAGGGCATGGAACTTTATATTCCTAGTGCTGTAGTGCCAATCGGTGGCAAGTCACAGCCTTGGTTTGATACGTCTTGCAAGCTTGCTGCCTCTAGCAAACGCGAGGCATATCAAATCTGGGCTGAGGCACTGGTTACTAAGGATCCGGAGGTGAAAACCTCAAAAAGGAAGTATAACCGAGCCTCCAGGTTCTTTAAGCGGCAAATTGCCAGAGCAAGGTCCGAGCATATCGCCAAAATTGGCGAGAAGCTTGAGAGCTATCCGTCCGGAACTCATCAGTTCTGGGCGCTCTCAAAGGCGGCACTTGGCAACTTTAGCCAGCCTTCGCTTCCGCCATTACGCACGGGAAATGACATTTTGGTCCACACGGCAAAAGAGAAAGCCGATCGCTGGGCGCTCTCTTTGCCTCAAACTCGACTTTGGATGACCAAGGATCAACGCCGCCGACCATCCCGCGGTGCCAGAGCTCAATGCCTGAGGTTAAGTTTAACCAAACAGCTGTTAGGCGAGCTCTGTCCTCTTTGGACATCCACAAGTCGAGCGGGCCAGATGGCATTTCTCCCTTAGTGCTCCGTTCTTGTGCTCCTGAGCTGACACCGGTGCTAACGCGTTTGTTTCGGCACTCTTACTCAGTCGGCGTAGTCCCAGACTCATGGAAGAGCGCTCTTATCCACCCGATCCCAAAGAAAGGCGATGGGTCCGATCCATCTAACTACAGGCCTATTGCCATCACCTCCCTGCTCTCTAAAGTCATGGAGAGCATCATCAATAGCCAGCTCTTGGTTTATCTAGAGGATCACCGATTGATTAATGACCGACAATATGGCTTCCGCCATGGTCGCTCAACCGGTGATCTTCTGGTTTACCTTACCCACCGCTGGGCAGCGGCTATTGAAAGCAAGGGAGAGGGCCTGGCAGTTGGTTTGGACATGCCGAAGGCCTTTGATCGAGTTTGGCATAAGGCGCTCCTGGCTAAACTTCCATCCTATGGGCTTTCCGAGAATTTATGCAAATGGATCGCCAGCTTTCTCACTGGGCGCAGCATCAAGGTCGCTGTCGACGGTTTTTGCTCTAAACATATGCCCGTGAACGCTGGCGTTCCCCAAGGCTGCGTGCTGTCCCCTACACTGTTTCTTTTGCATATCAATGACATGTTAGAGGATTCTAGCATTCATTGCTATGCAGATGATAGCACAGTGGACGCTGTTTACTCCGGCCGAGCAAGTCTTTCTCGGGAAAACGCTGAACAGTGCCGAAATAAACTTGTGTCTTCTATTGAGGCATCCCTCAACAATGTCTCCTCATGGGGTGAAAGGAACTTAGTTCAGTTCAACCCCCTGAAGACACAAGTTTGCGCGTTAACCACAAAAAAAATCCCATTTATCATATCGCCAGTCTTTCAAAACACTCCTCTTACAGCCGCGCCCAGTATCAGTATATTGGGCCTTAATGTTTCGAGTGACTGCCAGTATCGCGATCATCTGGAAAGCAAGGCCAAGTTGGCCTCGAAGAAACTGGGGGTCATCAACAGAGCGAGACGGTACTTCACGCCAAAACACCGTTTGGCCATATATAGGGCCCAGGTTCGGCCTCATATGGAGTACTGTTCTCACCTCTGGGCTGGTGCACCCCAGTATCAGCTTGAACCATTTGATCGCATACAACGTAGAGCCACTCGAATCATTGGGGACCCAATGATCTGTGAAAGGCTTGATACTTTGGCTTTGCGTAGAGACGTCTCCTCGCTTTGCGTTCTCTATCGCATTTACCATGGGGAGTGTTCTGAAGAACTGTTTGACCTGTTACCTGCCGCCGAATTTTCTAACCGCACGGTACGTCATAGGCTACAATATCATCCACACCACCTGGATACGTGGCAATCCACTACTGTGCGGTTTCGTAGGAACTTCCTTCCACGCGCCACAGAACTGTGAAATGGCCTACCCGCGGCAGTGTTTCCAGGTCGATATGACATGGGTACCTTCAAAAAGCGCGTCTATCTCCACCTTAAAGGCCGGCAACGCACCTGTAGCTCCTCTGGTGTTGCACGGGGCCGTGGGCGGCGGCAATCACTTACCATCAGGTGACCCGAACGCTCGTTTGCCTTGTCCTTTTCCATAAAAAAAAAAAATATATCAAATTCAAAATATCTATTGATGCTGTTGTTACACTTGTTGGTATCAAATTATCAATTCAGTCACCGTATTTTTGTAATAGTTAATGCATTTTTCCGTTGAGTTGAGCTCAGATTCCTCCGGTAAATTCATTTTTACTGTTATTGTTACAACTGTATATGAAATAATTTGTGCTGTACAAAATTGTGTGTCTTGGAAGGATTACATTCTTAAGTGCACATAATGCACAGAGTACATTGTATATACTATAATAGAGACCAATCTTCGGCATTAAAAGCGGTAACATGGATCAACGCCATCTATACGTCAGTTGTTAAACTATAAATGTCATTTATATATATATATATATATATATATATATATATATATATATATATATATATATATATATCACATTGCTCTGGTATTTTAGTAGAAGCTCTGTTTAATAATATAATTACACAAGTAGGGTGTGCGTTGGATATGTAGATATTGTCTACTTCACATACATAATATTTATTATAAACTAATGTACATTTAGAGAGTGAGTCCATTTCACAATAATAGGATTTATCTCTTGTTATACCTACATATTTCGTGTTTGGAATAACGAGACTGAACAAATCAGGATTATCATAATTATGGGGTACAGGTAGAGCTATATTATGATAAAGGGTATATTCTTTATTAGAAACTAAAGGTATACTTAACACAAAAATAATTCTATTACTTATAAAATAACATGTCACTTTTGACGTATTCATAATAAGATGAATGGAATCTAAATGTAACTTAGTAGGTATTTCCAAATTATTGGGTATATTCCTATAGTTATCAACAAGCTCTCCATATAACTCAGTAGGTGATACAATTGAAGGTTAACAAGATTTCATCAATACAGTCAAAGATTATATTTATATTTGATTGAGATTGGATATTATTTAACGCAGTTGAAACATTATTTATTATATATGTAAAATTATTTACGGCCTCGTTTAATTTAGCTTCATTAGATACAATTTTATTAACCGTGTTATTATAATTTGAAAGTAACGAATTTGTTACAAGAATGTTTGTTTGTCTACTGAAGGAAGCTACTTTCTTAACACCATTTAAAACTAGTTCAATTTCGTTGTTGAATGCAAGAGCATCATCTTCGTCTAATGTACCGAAAATATGTTTCATTTCGTTTTGATCTGTTATCAAGAAGATGAGATATTGCTTGAAATTGCCTTTTAATATCGTTATATCTTAGTAATATAGGTTCAAATATATTAATGCATTCACTATTTTCAATTGCTTTACCGCAAAGATTTCTTACCGTATATATGGTAGCGTTAATATTTTCAATATGTAATTTAAAATGGGAAACGTCTACGGGAAATAGTACATTTAATTGTCCATTGTTTATTTTCAATTCTCCGATGTGATCAAAGAAGACACCGGAACTTGCATTTAAATATTGTGTATACTCATGGTGTGACTGAACAGAAACGCTGAAAAATAATAACTTATTTACTAGAAATAAACGAATTTTAATATATTTTATTAATACTACTTATACATGTATTATAACTACTTTACTATATAATAGACAATTAAGAATTATTCGCATGGAATTACTGCTAATTTGACTTCATCGAAATGGTGTTTTACATGACGCCGATTGATAAGCAATGATAAGGTGTTATTTCCATGCACTTTAATTACCTTATATGGGCCTTTCCATATAGGGGATAAAGCTTTACGAAGTCTATAGTGAGCTTTTAAATAGACAAGGTCACCTACTTTGTATGTGACATGACGAGAATGTTGGTCGTAGTAGTTTTTGGATCTTTCCTTAGATTTAGAAATATTTTCAACAGCTTTTTCCCATGAGAATTTAAGACGATGATTCAACATTCTTATATATTCATGATAAGTATCGGCAGGACCAACTTGGAAAATGGAGTCAGGGAGATAGGGTTTGTGACCAAAGAGTAATTCATAAGGAGTGAATTTTGTAGTAGTGTGGATATTGGTATTGTATGCCAATATTGCCGTATAGACATACTTGTGCCAATCTGTTTGTTTTTCATTTGAATATGATTTTAAATACTCTTTCAGAGTGGAATGACTTCTCTCGAGTGCACCCTGGGTTTGAGAGTGATAAGGTGATGACCACAGTGGTTTAATTTTCAAGAATTCACATACCTTTTTAAATAAGTCTGAGGTAAAGTTTGTTCCTTGATCCGTGAGAATCATTTTTGGTATTCCAAAAAGAGAAATAAAGTGGACGAGACATTCACAACATTCTTCTGCTGTTATGTTTGTAATGGGATAAGCTAAGGAGTATTTTGTAAGATCATCTTGTAAAGTTAGAATATATCGGAGATTGAGTTGACCAGCGTCAGGAAGAGGTCCAACAATATCTAGACTTAATCTTTGAAACGGTGTAGTGGAAGTGGAAGTAATTTGCATTGGAGCCCTATTTAATTGTCGCAATGCTTTATTGGATTGACATTGAGAACATTTTTTAATGTAATTTTCAATGTCTGTTTTCATGCCTTTCCAATGATACCTTTCCTTAATGCGGTTATACATTCTATTTATGACCGGCATGACCGGCAATAGGTATATCATGATTATCTTTAAGTATTTTGGGAATTTCACTGGGCGTTGGAAAGATTATAGTGTTTCTATAAATTTTAACAACTATATTAGTATTATGAAATAGAAAATTCAAGATGTTGTAAAGTTTCGTATAAGATAATTTAACGAAAGGGTCACAAATTCACTACAGGATCCAGTGATTCCTATCAACAATTCATTGCGAAGTTGCTTTAGGGATTCAAATAAGTCAGGATATGGAAGATTATCGAAGTTATGAACTTTAGTAAACAAGAAATAGTAACACTTAGAATTTGTTTCCAGTTTAAGGAATGAATTTAACTTTCTCTCTTTATTAAGGAAATCATCGATATCACCTGCGTTAGAGAGAACTTCTTCGATGTAAGGGTTTGTTTCATCTAGATCAATGGAAGTAGGTAAAATAATTGTTTTAGAATCAGTGGACAATAAATTATTGGTATACTCATGAATTTTTGTATTATGAGTTGATTTATCAGTGGACATAGCTTTCAGAAAATCGGAATATGAACTACTAGGAGTTTCCGGACTTGGTAAAATAATAGGTAAATTATTATTAAGAATAGTAGGAATGGAGTCAAGATTAGGACTTGGAATATTCTCTAGGTGAGTATCAGGAGTTGGGAGATCATCGACAGTCGGTGAATTTGTAAGTGGTATGTTATTTTCTGGTTCAATATTAAGATTTTCAGGATTAAAAGGAGATTCTGGAAGTTCATTAGGTGCTAATAGAGGATCTAGAAAGGGTAAGTTCCACTCATCTGGATTCGGTGGACTGGAAATGAGTTCCATGTTGATGTGTTCTGGATGTAGAGGTTGAGTATTTTGAGAAGGATTAGTAGGACTTTGCGGATCGTTAAGATTAGGAATGGGGTTTACTTGTGTACCTATTATGTTAATAGGAACTGCAGAGTTAGTAGGATAACGAGACAGTGCATCTGCAGCGGAATTTAGTTTGCCTTTTCTATATATTATTTCATATTCATATTCCTCTAGCTTAAGCCTCCACCTTTGGAGTTTGCTAGAAGGATCTTTATGATTGAAAAGCCATTTTAAAGGGCGATGATCTGTTATAATTTGAAACTTATGACCATATAAATAAGGTCTAAAAGTTTTACAGCCAAAGATGATTGCTAAGAGTTCTTTCTCTGTCGTACTGTAGTTACTTTCACTACGATTCAGGGTACGTGAAGCAAACGCTATAGGCCTATCTTTACCAATAGCACCTTGAGAGAGGACAGCGCCTACTGCATAATTTGATGCATCACAAGTTAATATAAAGGATTTAGTAAAATCAGGATAGCATAATACAGGAGCAGTGGTTAATTTACTTTTCAGTTCATCGAAAGAGATTTGCTGTTCATTCTGCCACTCAAATGGAATATCTTTCTTTAGAAGTTTAGTAAGAGACTTGGCAATTTTCGAAAAGTCGGAAATGAATCGACGATAGTAAGAGACTAGTCCTAAGAAAGATTTAATATCCTTAGGGGATTTGGGAACTGGGAATTCTACTACAGCTTTTATTTTCTCAGGATTTGGTTTAACACCTTCCTCAGTTATAATATGTCCCAAATATGCAACTTCCCTCCTTAAAAACTCGCATTTATCGGGTTGTAACTTGAGATTAAATTCTCTTAATCTAGTAAATACACATTTTAAGTTATTAATAGCAGAATTAAGATCGAAACCATAGAGAACTATATCATCTAAATAAACGAAACAGCGGGTGCCTTGTAGGCCTGATAGAGCAGTGTTCATCAACCTTTGGAATGTGGAAGGAGCATTTTTAAGGCCAAAGGGCATGCGGGTAAATTGATAATGACCCTGAGGTACAGAGAATGCCGTCTTAGGCTTATCTTCTTATTCGACGAGAATCTGGTGAAATCCAGAAGAAAGATCTAATGTAGAGAAATATTTGCTTGAACCTAACTGATCTAGAATTTCATTGATATTTGGAATAGGGTAAGTATCACCTATGGAAATATCATTAAGTTGACGGAAGTCAATGACAATGCGCCATTTCTTCTCACCAGAAGCATCTACTTTCTTTGGTACTACCCAAATAGGAGCAGACCATGGTGAAATAGACGGTTCTATTATTCCTTGATCTAACATTTGATTAACTTGTTTTTGAACTTCTTGTTTATGGACTTCAGGGAAGCGATAGGATTTGACATGAACAGGTTTATTAGAAGTTGTTTTAATGGAATGCTTTATAGCATTTGTATGAGTAAGTATTTCACCAGGAAGGTGAAATATATCGGAAAAAGAGGAACAAAGATTGTAAAGAGCATCAGTTTCTTCTGAGTTTAAATGAGATACACGAAGTTGTTTTAATACTTCTTGAGTTCGTTGATATGCATTAGAATATAGAACACTATTAATAGGATACTGATTAGATTCATCTTCAACTTGAGAGGTAGACAAGGATTCACATGGAATTAGAGTAATATTTAGATTTGAATTTAAGGAAATAGAAGATTCAGAGGTGTTAACGACAGATAAATTGATTCTGTTATTATTTTTTACTTTAACGAAACAATTTGCAATAAGAAGATCCTTGATTTTATTTTGATTTAGTACAAGTCCTTCTTGGATCTCTGGATTGGATACAGAGCATTCGACAATCATCTCTGTTCTAGAACAGAGAAGTTCCTGCTAGCAGGAATAGAATAAATTGTTTCATTATATAAAAGTTTAATGTTGGTATTACAGATCCTTAAAATTTTCTTGTTATAATCTATGTTGCAACCAAAATGATTCAAAAAATCTGTCCCTATAATACCATGATAGGGAAGGTCTATTTCATTTATGACGTGGAATTTATAAGATATATGTTTATTATGAGAATCAGAGATTTTTAATTTTAATTGAAAGTGTCCAGATGTTTTTGTGGTACACTTAACAGGATCTATTCCTTTTAGATTTATTTTCTCTTTTACTAAGTTTTGAGGATTTTGAATAGAGTTAGATTTTATAAGGCTAACAGAGGATCCAGAGTCAATTAAAAGAAATAACGGAATATCTGATGCAGAGGAATAAAGAAGGACATGAGGTAAGAGTATTTTATTTGGATTAGAACTGATTTCATATATTTTAGTTTCCTTTTCAGGTACTGGAGATATAGAAGATACAGTGGACATAGTAGATACAGAGGATGCAGTGGATACAGCGGATACAGTGGATGCAGTGGATACAGTGACTGCCACGGAACTAGTGGGTACAGTCGATACAGTGGAGACAGCGGATACAGTGGATGCAGTGACTACCACGGAACTAGTGGGTACAGTCGATACAGTGGAGACAGCGGATTCAGTGGATGCAGTGGTGCCGGTTTTCATAAGAGTTTGGTGTCCCGTACGACACCGATACGAGACATGTTTCAGTTTTTTGAATCGTCAACTTCGTCTCGACCATAATCATCGGTCTCGGTCACATGATTTACTCGTGATTAAGGTGTAAATGAATTGCTTGGGCGATTGCGATTATTGAATTCACGTTTGCGGCACTTTTCAATGGTATGACCTACTGCTTTACAGTAACGACATATTAAATTACCAGGAACAAAGTTACGATGGTCGGTTGGTTTGTCGGTCCTTTGTGAGCTAGGTCGCGGGTTTGATTTTGAAAATGACTCTTTCGATTGATAATTATTTGTAGAAGAATTAAATGTAGAAATAGCAGATCGATTTTTATAGACGGATTGCATAATACGCTCTTCACAAATAGCGATATTAATAGCCTCGTTTAAGTTCTTTGGAGATTTACATCTTAAGGTTAGTGACAAATTAGGTTTAAGACCCATTATAAAATGATGCAACGCGAGATCCTCCATGGCGGCTGTGCGCCCAGGAATCTCAGAGAGCTTGTGATTTGACAAAGAAATTTCTGTGAGCAATTGCGATAAACATGTCTCTATTTTTAAAGCATATGAATTAACGGACTCTGTCTGACCTTGCCTGCTTTCTTGAAGTACGGTTAAAAGATGTGAATAATGTTTTCTGTCGGAAAATTGCGTTTTGAGAAAATCTTTAAGTTGCTCCCAAGTACTAAACTCTTTAATGGAACAGGCGAGCTCAGCTTTTCCCTCCAATTGACACAAAATAAATTTAAGTAAAATAGGTCTTTGTATTTCAGACGCCAGTTCAATTGCATTGTTACAGTTTATAATAAAAGAATTTAAACATTCGCGATTGCCATTGTATGGCTTAATAAATTTAAAAAACGTGTTAATATCCATTTCAATTTTATTTCTTTGTTTTATTATTGGGGATATAATTGGCGATTTTGGTCTATCTAGTTCGTGGATGTCCACTTTCAATTCGGTTTCGCCTCTAACAGACTTTGGCATAGTAATAATTAAATAAAAATTATAAAAGTAATAGCAATAAATGATTTGTAACAATGGAATTGAATATTATAAATTCATACAGTTCGACTTACAATAATGCAGCGATAAGGTACAGGTGCATGATGATTGGAATTCCGTGGGTGGATGCGACGCGACGATACGGCGAACGGTGTTGTTGCACTTACGATGAAATTAAGTTCTTAGGACTTAGACGGGAACGGCGAAGATCGCTTGGCGATTGAGAGCTTGTTTTGGCTCTCTGATTAGAATTACAGGAATTGTTCCATCACTTTTGCTTTTAATTTCTACACTTTTCACTAGAACACTTTCATAATTCACTGATTCACTAGGAGATACGGAGACCCGAGGATACTTAAAAATTTGTATCCCTTCACAGCTGCCACCAAATGTTATATGGGTCCATTCAGAGTTCTTTTTAAAAAAAGATTTTATTATTTTTCTCTACATTTATTTAGTAGAAATTAAAACACAATTTTAAAATAACACTTAATAGGATTGAGTCAAAATGGATACAGCGGAGATACAGCGGAGATAGGAGAATGTGTGGCTGTAATGAGAGTTCCGGGTAGACTAACTGCGCGTCTCTCAAAGAGTACTTTTATATTAATGATATAATGTATACATAGCGTTAAACTAATGCAATGCTGCATGTTAGGGTCCAAACCCTGTATATAACAGAACGTGACGCTGCTCTTTATATTACACTACTGGAACAACTGTAAAATATCTGTATGTAAGCAAAATTTATTTTAAAATATACCAAAATTAATTTCTCGAACGTTTCACGTTTATTTAATTTGTTAAATTGTTTTTTTTTCGTCAATCAAATATGAAGCTGGAAATTTCAACCTATCGGAAATTATTAATTTCCGCTTTCCACCGAGTTCTGGAGACATTGCGTGTTGACTGGCAGAAACCAACGCCGCACTTTTGCCTCGACACCAGAGCGAAGAAATGAAGATATAGATGAAAGAGGTGAACGGTGTGTCTTACCACTAAGCTCCCTCTGCCTACCCTGATGTGTGCGGGATACAGTGTGAAGCTAATTTATTTTGATTTATTTTTATTTTACCTAGAAGAAGTTCTTAGACGAGAATATTCTGCCACGCAATGCCTCCAGAATTCGGCAGAAAGTGGGGACCGGAGTATCTTAACACTAGGTTCCTTCTGCCTACCCTGCTGTGTGCGGTATACAGCGTGAAGCTAATTTTGTGTAATCACCTTTATAATTTTCTTTAGTATGCGGTGGTCCCTTTGAATATGTATGAGGATGATTGCAGGGTGCGTCGTTCTTGACAAATGGCGATCTATTTTACAACGATTTTATTATTTATTTTGCTTATTATTTATTAATTCACTTCTTTATTATTGAGATTTTTTTTAATCTCTAAATTTAAAAATTCTAAGCCTTGCATAGAGTAGTTAAAACTGTGTTTCATTTAAAGTGATGCTGGCAAATACATAGCTATAGACGCTCTAATAATAATCTATACTTATAATAAATCTGTAGTAAAGTCGTTTCTGTACATTGAAAATAATTTAAAAAAATTAGCTAGGGTGTTAAAGGATAATTAACAGAATCCATTTCCAACATTTTTGGAATTTTTGTCTGTTTGTCTGTTTGGCTGTTTATCTGCTTATGTCAACACGCATCACGTAAAAAGTACACAATAAATTTAAGCAACTTTTATACATAAAAATTACAAGTAAATCAAAGTAGGTTTTAGTGTTTATTTCATTGAAATCGCTTCACTCTATCAAAAGATATAAGTATTTAAGTTTTCAAAAAGCTTATATTTGAGATAGTAAAAAATCTATACAAGTAACACTATCTATTGACGAATAGTAGGTATTAACGAATCTTGATACTCTCTCATACACGTAACGCTATCTATTGACAAGAAATAGTAGGTACTAACGAATCTTGATAACGCAAAAAACGTTCTGTGGAGTTAAGTACCAATTACGACGGGAGGAATATTAATAATTTTATTACTTTAGCACAACATCGTTTTCGGTTAATATAATTTTATGTTAGGTGAAATTTAACATAAAAACAGCAGTTTCAAACTGTCGCATGGCGCATCTAAATAGATGGCGCTTTGCATACAAAAAAAATATTTTTTATAGTTTAGAAAGGTTACCGCTACACTCTATCAAAAAATAATGTACGTAAAGTGTTAAAGATATTTATATTTGAAAAAAAAAAACATACGCAACGATATCTATTGACTACATATGATAATGAATGTTGATAACGCATAAAACATATTGTTGAGTTAATATTTTTAAACTTTAATTACGTATTATTTATTAAACTGTTGATAAATTTACGTATTTTTGAAGTACAATTGTTCATAGTACTAACTACAAGCCAGTCGTGGCGCAGTGGTACAAAGTGTGACTGGTTGTGGGTTCGATCCCCACTCGAGGATATGAAATATTTACTTAAATTTATATTTTCATTTCTTCGCTCTGGTGTCGAGGCAAAGCGTGCCGTTGAGTTCTGCCACTCAACACGCTTCAATGCCTCCAGAATTCGGCAGAAAGTGGGGAACGTAATGTCTTAACACTAGGTTCCCTCTGCCTACCATGCTGTGTGCGGGATATAGTGTGTTAAACAGCACGAGCAAGACCATATGGAATATTTCTATCTATTATCATATACTTATTTTAGTACTGTTAAATATCACTAGCAACACTGTATAGAATTATTCAATTTCCTATTGCGTAACTTTTATCTTAAGACCTATAAACAATATGTTATTCTCAATTTAATTAAAGCTAATAATTAATTAATCGCACATTGATTTATATATAATATATTGATAAATACATTATATCAAAAAGCGACTGTTGAGTTTCTTGCCGGTTCTTCTCTGCAGAACTGCCTTCCGAACCGGTGGTAGCTTCTCTTTGTTTATATGTTCATTCGACGATTTAAGAGTGCTCATAAGAGATTATTTGAATATATAATATTTAGAATACTTCAATGATTGTATAAATTTAACATATAAAAGTTGCTTATTTGACAGTATGTCCAAATATATATAAATAGACGGTTTGGTTAGCCATGATCAGTCGAATAAACTAAACAGAATGTGACGCTGCTCGTTTTATTATTCCCATATTCAAACCACTACTGGAACATAATTTTTTTGTACTTTTCGCTGAAGAAAATTAAAAAATAAAATACATCTCCATTTTATCGATTTTATTGAATCACAAATTTTTACTTATACATAATAATTAATTTTAGGGTTAGATAATATAATTTGTAGGCAAACTGAGATGCGATCGCTTATAATCACAGTATGTTAAGACTGTGATAAAAAATGTGAAAAAAATCTTTTCCAAATTTTTACACCAGGAAGAGAGAAATAACACAATAATTTTATAAAATTGTGTAATTTCTCACTTCCTGGTGTAATATTCTTTTTAATACTGCTCAATTTTCGTTAATAACAAATTATAGGAGTTATTAAAAAAAAACTTAATATTATTTAACAATTCTTCTGTGATTTAGTAATGTCGCAACCTGTTCGCTTTTTATATTAAATTAAAATTTATCGAACTTATTATTTTGTCATCATCAAATAACATATAGTATATATTTCTTAAATCAGACTGTCATGTATCAGGTGGCTTTTAAAACATTTGTTGAATCTCTTTGCATTCGTTTGGAATTTATAACTATTATTATCAATTTGCTTGCTCCCAGCCAATTACATATTAATATTTTTTCAACAATTAATAATTATACATCAAACAATGAATCACAAATTTATTTTTATGTAGAACACATTGAATACAATGAAAATCAATTAGTATAAATATCGCAGTTTTAATTCTTTCTTTTTTTTAACTTTTTTTTAACATGTTGGATATTTTAAATTAATTTAATAAATTCTTTGCTGGGAGTGCAAAGTCGATCCGCAAATTCTCTATATTGTATATTTTCGATTTCATCTCTGCAAGTTACATAACTTATACATTGACTGCATAATTAAAAAAAAATATTTCTTGTTTTTTTTAGAAAATATCCACAAAAATACTGCAGAGGTGCTATAATACGAGGATCGGTTTCTCGGTTTCTTTCACCTTAAAGGAGTCCATTCATAAATAAATATAGATTGAAAATCAAATGTGCAGGTGGACGACATAGTTTCTGTATTGTCATTGATGATTTGAACTTATAATGACTGACAATGGTCATTTCCACGGTTTTCACCTATAGTTGTTACACTGTTTAGATTATTTATTAAAAGTGTTGCAAATATTAACACAAACTAAACACAAGTTTGGGTTGGTTTTGCACTTCTTACTGCGCCAAAAAAAAATCTTAGTTTAGGTGTTGCAGCCACACTGACTTTATATTGTACTCAACCCTTAATTTTTTTTAATAATGTTCAATTCAATTCCATTGGGTGTCTACACCCAATTTGACACAATAAGGACAGATTCTACTTTTCCACTGCTTTACAAAAATTTCTTGGAAAAAGTTAAGGGTTGAGTACAATATAAACTCAGTGTGGCTGCTACACCTAAACCAAGATCCTCTTGAATTTTTTTTTGGCACAGTAAGAAGTCACGAGTTTCGCAACAACCTTACTTGTGTTTAATTTTTGTTAATATTTACAACACTTTTAATAAATAATCTAAACAGTGTAACAGCCATAGGTGAAAACTGTGGAAATGACCATTACACAGAAACTATGTCGTCCACCTGCACATTTGATTTTTAAATCATGCAGTCAATGTACGAGTTATTTAACTTACAAAGATGAAATCGAATATATACAATATAGAGTATTTGCAGATCGACTTTGCACTCCTACTGCAAAGGGACGGTTGTAACCAGGTTTCTGATATAAGGATACAGTCGACTATGCTGGCGCCAAGAGTTTATACCATTAAATAAAAGTTTTATGTATATATAATTAAAGAAAGATCACCTGTAAAATTTTGTTAAACAGTATTGGAAAGAAATGTCTTATTAAGGTGAACAGTGTTAGTCGGTTATTTGAAAAACTTTAATGTTTTATAGGTAATTCAAAAAATCACTGTTATTATATGTGTATTAAGTTAATTTTCTTCAAGATCACAGCGTCTGCATCCTTTGTCTGCATACATTCTCTTTCACCAGCAGTAAACAAACAGGTCTTCAATCAACGCTGTGTGTTTCGAAGTAACATAATGTTTTGTATTACAACAAAACAGTTATTATGTGTATGAAGAAACACACAGCGTTGCAGCAAGGTCAGGCTCTACAATCTTAGTACAACGAGACTGGAAACTTGACGTAAAATATATGAATATTATTAAATTCAGAAGTATATGGATTATGGAGAGTTTAGACCATTATAGATATTTTTTTATTTTGTAGCATTATATTCGCGGTCGCTTTGGAATTGAATATTTCAATTAACGTCAATAGATGTCGCCACAAATTGAATATGAGCAGTAATATCAAATTCAAAATATCTATTGATGCTGTTGTTATACTTGTTGGTATCAAATTATCAATTCAATTACCGTATTTTTGTAATAGTTAATGAATTTTTTCGTTGAGTTGAGCTCAGATTCCTCGGGTAAATACATTTTTACTATTTGTAGTAAAACAACAAGCTCACGACCAAAACTGATTTATTTCACCTAACATGTTTTCACATTCTACCTCACATTTATTACTATATAACATCTTCCCCTTACAAAAAAAAATAATAATCACAAAAAAAAAAATATACCATCACCAATATCTAGATTTATATAAAACTTTACAAAATTTATAGACTTAAACAGAACTTTCACTTAAAATATTATATATATATGCAAAAAAAAAAAACTATTTATTTATTTTTCTTATTTTTAAATAACAATGATATTTTCTCGCGTGCTTGAAACCCGGCTAACCTAGTTTGTTTATCATCCATCTCATTGGGCGACGCATTAACTAAAAATGGTTCAACATCCACTTCATTCTCTGTGTTATCATGATACATCACCTTTTCTCCCAAGATTGCAGAAGATGTATTTTGCAAAGACGTGCTGGGTTGTGCCCTAATAAGATGAAGACGATTTCGTTAATGTAACCTGCCCGTGTTGTCCGTAAGAAAATAGGACCGTGGCTGCGGAGCAGAATCGCGAACAATCATACGTTTTCTTAATTTACCATCAACAACTATTACTTCTTCACCAGAATTTAATTGCGGTAACTTTCGCGACGACCTATCGTAGTATCTTTTAGTATATGAATGATTTTTCACTATATTTAGATAATCATTGCTATTTTTACGATCAGGTTGTAATTTATTAACGTGTATAGGAAGCTTTGTGTTTAAACGTCTACCCATCAATAATTGCGCTGGCGAGCTTACTCCATTACGAGGAGTAACTAGCATATTAAGATCTAAATGCAAATCTGTCCTCGAAATAACTGATTTTTTTATAATATTTTTAACAGTCCGCACAGCTCGTTCACTTAACCCATTAGCCTGAGCATAATAAGGCGAAGTTGTTGTGTGTTTAAAACACCAATCCACTGAAAATTGTTTAAATTCTTTAGATATATACGCTGGACCATTATCTGTTACTAATTCAGCAGGTATTCCATGTCGAGCAAATTGATCTTTCATTGCGTTTATTACAGCTCTCGAGCCGATGTTGTTCAACAGACTTACTTCAATAAAATTCGAAATATAATCAACTAATATTAAATAATATTTTCTATAGCAAACAAAAATATCTGAGCCGATTTTCCTCCAAGGCAGACTTGGTACTTCATGCGGTATCATCGGCTCCTTGCAGGGTGATGCAGCAAGATCAGCACATACAGCACACGCCCGAACTGCACGTTCAACATTTCGCGACATGCCACTCCAAAACATCGCGCGCGCGTCTTTCAATCAATGCCTAAATGACCTTTGTGTACACATTGTAACATTGTCATCCGTAATTCGCGAGGAATAAAAACTAAATAATCTTTAAATATTACACCATCAATATATTCAAAAGATGTCTTATACGACCAATGGACACTAACTGCCTTATCCACGTGAGTTCTATAACGCGGCCATTCATATAAAATGTATTTAATTAAGATTTTACATTCTAAATCCGTGCTTGTTGCATTTTTAACACATTTAATTTTTTCGTCACTAAACTGTATATTGGAAATTAGGAAACACTCTTGAGCTTCAAGTTCAATACTTACTATCCATTTTATCGATAAGGCTTTCGACAGAGTGTCAGCAACATACATATATTTTCCAGGTTTATAAATAACATTAAAAGTATAACTTTGGATACGCAACATCATACGCTGTAACCGCGCTGGTACTAAATGCAACGATTTTTTAAACAAAGTTTCAAGAGGCTTATGATCAGTTTCAATTGTTACATTACCATGTCCATATACATACTGATGAAATCTTTCAAGTGCAAAAACAATAATAGCAAATTAAATAATAGCAAATAATAGCAAGCATTTCTTTTTCGATTTGTGCATATCTTGACTGAGTTTCTGTTAATGTAAGTGAAGCATATTCAACTGGTCTACCATTTTGCAATAGCGCAGCACCTAAGGCTCTTGAGCTTGCATCCACTGTTAAGGTTATGGGCTCAGTAGGTTCATACAATACAATCACAGGCGCTTGACATATCGTGTCTTTTAATTCTAATATGATAGACTCGTATGTGCTATTCCAACACCACGCAACACCTTTTTTTAATAAATTTCTTAAAGGAGTTACTATATTAGCATACCCAGAGATAAACTTAGACAAATAATTCGTCATTCCAAGAAATCTTTCCAATGATTCTCTGTCGGTCGGACTAGGCATTTCTTTTATAGCCCTCAACTTATTTTTATCTATATGCATTCCATCAGAATTAAACATATGACCTAAATAAATAACTTCCTCCACCCCGAATTCACATTTATCGCGATTAAATTTAATACCTACTTGCCGCGCCCTATTCAAGAGAAGTTTCAGTCTAATATCATGCTCTTCCATAGTACGCACGTGAATTATTATGTCATCAACAAACGAATGAACTCCTTCTAAGCCCTTTTTTTTTTTTTTGTCGCTGGGAAATGCATTTACGCAGACCGCTCATCCGTACGGCTAGCGCCCTACGGATGAGCGGTACTGTGGGACTCACCAATAAAACCGATCCTACCCACTAAAACCCAGTGGAAACCCTCTCCACCAAAATGAGACGCCGCAGGATCGCTTGCGCATACTACTACGACGCCTCAGTGGAAGGCTCGCCTATTGCGGGCCACAGTCGCCTTCAGGGTGCCCTGGGGTTTCTTCTAGGGCACCCGCAGCTTCGATAACTTGCAGGAGGATCACCCTGGTCCTCCCGCAATAGTTCCTCTAGGGTAGGGGGAGTAGATGCGCGTACTGCCGTCTTCTACCCCCTGGCCTACGGCGGCGGAGCGAGTCTGCATTCGCGCTGGACTCACGCACCCGCTCCGCGGCCTCCTTCAGTGCGATTACTGATTCGCAGAAGGAGACCATTGCAGACCAGTTCCTCTCGCTGTTCAGCATAGCCCCTACCACACTGGACAGTGAGAGGTCCCTACCCACTACAGCTATCAGAGCGTGGCGTTGTGAGGCCCAGGCGGGGCATTCGGCTAGAGTGTGATACGCCGTATCCACGGAGGCATCACACTCGTGGCACACCGGCGACATCTCCCGACGTGCAATCTGATGCAGATATTTGCCGAAACAACCGTGTCCCGTCAATACCTGCACCAGTCTGAACGTCAAGACACCAAAACCCCTTTTGACCCAGCACTCTAGGTGTGGGCGGACCGCCTCTACAGTCACTAGGCCTGTCGCCGGGGAACCCAGGTCCTCTTTCCATCGCCGGATCAGGGCTTCGTCCGCTCTCCTCCTGATCCGCGCGATATCCTCTCGCGATGGATGCACGCCTCGCGACCGCTCACTTGCGCGGAAAGCATGTACTCTGGCAAGCACTATCGCCTGTAACTCCCAAGGCGGATCGCTTGCCAAGAGAGTTGCCGCCGTCCACGACACCGTACGGTACCCCCGAATCGCTCTCACCGCTATGACCCGCTGCGCTTTCCGCAACTGGGTCTTATTGCGAGCGGTGAGAGAATCCGCCCACAAAGGTGCACCATACAGAGCCATGGATCTCAACACGCCGACATAAAGTTGCCGACATGGAGAATCCGGCCCTCCGACATTCGGCAGTAGCCTGCCAAGGGACCCGGCGGCGCTAACTAGCTTCGGCGCAAGCTGAGTGAAATGTGACTCAAACTTCCATCGTCCATCCAGGGTCAGACCCAGATACTTCATCTGGGTCTGTACCTCCACCTCCTCTCCCTGGATGCTCAGAGTAGCCCTACGGGGGGGACCCCTGTGCGGGCCATGGAATAGGAGGGCCTCAGTCTTCGGCATTGAGACCCTCAGACCCAGCGCTTGGATGCGATCGACGACAAGGCGAGTACCGGTTTCGGCTAAGCGTGCCGCCTCCTGATAAGATGATCCCCTTGCCGTGACCAAAGTGTCATCCGCATAGCAGATGACATTTAACCCAGGAGGAAGACGACTACGCAGAAGCCAATCATAGCCAATGTTCCACAGTGTCGGGCCAAGAACTGACCCCTGTGGAACTCCGCAACCGACCCTTCGTCTACCGATCTGGCCGTTTTCCCCTATCCATACGACTACTCTATCTTGGAGGTAGTCATCTAACAGTCGCCGGAGATAGAGAGGTACCCCATGGTACCGGAGTGCCTCTCTTAGCGTCTCAAACGGCAGACTGTTAAAAGCGTTAGCCACGTCCAACGAGACGGCGAGAAGAACATCTCTGTCTGCCGTCGCAGCCAACGACCGAGTCTTCAGGGCGTTCAAGGCATCGATGGTTGATAGACCGGCCCTAAACCCAAACTGAGCCTCTGAAAGACCCGGACCTACTTCCTCTAGATGCTGAATAAGACGGGAAGCAATGATCTTCTCTAAAAGCTTGCCCGTCTCATTTAGCAGCACTATTGGTCTATATGCAGAAGGAGAGTCCAGAGGACGACCATCCTTATGCAGCAAGCACAATCCTCCTACCTTCCACAACTTCGGAAACTGGCCAGTTGACAAGCACTGCTCAAATAGCTTCCGAAGTTCGTCGCCAAGATATTCCAGGGCGATGATCAAAGCTCTCCCTGGAATGCCATCTGGTCCCGGTGCAGTTCTTTTGGCCCTGAGCCTTCTGAACGCCATATCCATCTCCACCTCTGAAATGGGCGGAAAAACCGATACCTCCTCTAGCACCGAGGAGATAGGGTCCATGCTAGGTGGGATATGCCTTGGCGGTTCCGGAAAAAGATCTTCCACAAGGCGTAGGATGAAATCTGGCGACAGGGTTTCAGTTAAAGGGGCGCCATGAGCGCGGAGTTTTTTCCGCGCAGCGAGGTAGGGGCGTCCCCACGGAAACCTGTTTAATCCCGCTATTAACTCCTGATACGCCTCACGCTTCGCTAAGCTAATAGCTTGCTGCAGAGCCTTCTTTTGGTCTTTATACATGCCCTGCAGCTGACTCTCCAGGACAGGATCGAGACCGTTTCTCCTCCTACACCTTGTGTATGCCCGTCGGGCCCGGTTGCAAGATGCCCGCAGGGCAGCGATCTCGGGAGTCCACCAGTACAATTGGCGTCGGGCTGGCCTCCGCCGGACTCTCGGCATTGCAGCATCGCATATCTCCGTCATCGTGTTTTGCCACCGACCTGCCAATAACTCGACATTGGAGCTGGAGCTCATCATACTTCCCTGAGAGCTCCACTTTGCTACAATCGCAGCCTCTTTGGCCAGCTCTACGTTAAGCCGGTGAGGGCCCATCTCGGGAATCTACGAGATGGGCTCCTGGGTGGAGGCACCGGGGTTGGTTGAGTGGACACTTCGAATCTAATATAAAGGTGGTCCGACAAAGTCTCCACTTCTTCCTCCACTCTCCAATTTGTCACTTGACGTGCGACAGATGGACAGGCGAAAGAGAGGTCTACCACGGACCCCCCGTTATGCCGCACACAAGTAAACGCCGTTCCCACATTGAGGAGGGACAGCCCGGAGAGCAAAGCCCACAATTGCACAGCTTTACCCTTCGCGTTTGATGTAGGGTTCCCCCATGCACGCGACTCGGCGTTGAAATCACCGAGGACTATGATTTTCCTCGGCAGTTGTCGGGCGACGGCACCTCTGACGGAATCAAGAAAGATCTCGAACTCCGCCAGACTACGGTTAGGGGAAAAATATACCCCGATCACAACGTAATCTCCCCACTCCGCCACAATATATCCCGATCCTCCTTCCAAGGATGAAAAGGGGATGCTGGTGATGGTGCCAGTCATTATTACCACAGTGCCATCCAAATCACCCAACCAACAAGGATGAAGGGGTACAAAATACGGCTCACAGATGACGCCAATATTGATGCTCCACTCCGCCATAGTTAATATTAGCCTGAAGGAAATGTGCTTGTATTCTAGCCATTATGATGACATAATACTTTTCTCCGTGCCCTGATGGCCGTCAGCCCTAGAGGGAGTTCTGGTTCCAAGAGCCTCTAACCCCTTGACAGGCGGTGGACGACACTCTGTGCCACCCATTAAATGTCCGGATGGTCTATTTGCGTCCGAGCAAACCAAGCAGTAAGGCTGGGCACGGCAAGAGTATGACATGTGGCCCTCACAACCGCAGCGGAAACATAGATGTTCCCTTACAATTGTTGAGGGACACTGTGGCCTGGCGTGACCAAGAGCCATACATCTATAACAACGCAAAGGACGCTCCTCTAAAACATGGATCTTTGCAGAGCTCCAGCCTATCAAAATGTGACCCTTTGCCGCAATGGTCTTTGCAGCTTCACATGGGCATTTAACCACCGCTGTCATCATGCCTCTAGGACCCAGGCGAAGCTCGGACACTGTAACTGTATCGGCGGTAAAACCGCCAGCGCTTACGACTCCGCTAATCACCTTTTCTTTAGTGACTGAGTCATCCAGTCCCAGTAACTTCAAAGTGGCATTCTTACGGGGCCTGGTGACAACAGCCACCCCTTCTAGCACCACTTGCAACCGCTCCGCAAGCGTATCCGCCTGCTCCGACGTGTGCGCTGCAGATAGCTCCAGCAAACGAGCGCCCGAAACCGCCTGGCGTACCGTTAAACCTTCGGTAATGCCCAGCTGCGTCAGATTTATGCCCTGCTGCGCTCGCTCCAGTGCTTGGGCATAAGAAACTCCTTTTACTAAGGCCTCCGCCGTTAACGTAATTATAACCGCCTTTGTGCGCGGTGGTTTAGGTACTTTAATCTTAGACGGATGAAGTGCTGTCGATTTCAATGCAGAAGTGTGGGTTTTTTTCCCCTTTTTGCCCCTCTTAACCACTTTAGTCCAAGAACTATCTTCCTCTTCTCTACTTTCAACAACATTGGCCACATGAACAGGAGCTCTGGATTGAGGTTCTGTTGGCAATGCACTCGCTCTATTTTCGGCGCGAGCTGTGGTCTTATTGCGCCTGGGTTTTCGCCTAGTATTGACTTCGATGTCTACTACGTCTGATGTAGTTGGAGGTGCTACCACTGTTGGAACATGTTCACGTGGTATTCTCCTAGTATCTGCCGCTAGAGGGGGACGCATACTTTTTGCCGGCAAGAGACGCTCTTCGATGCCGGCAAAACGGGCATCTATCATTGTTCCCACTGAGCAGACTATAGAGCACCTTAACTTTTCAAGTACTTCCTCAGAGACGCTATCAACCTGAGGCATCTTTTTTGTGGCTGCAAGGCCCACTCTGAGTTCTTGTATATCCTTATTATAAGACTGTAGTTCCATACGCAGTTTCTTTACCTCTTCTGTAAGTTGTCGATTCTCCTGTTTTACTCGCAGAACCTCGTCACTCTCAGTACGAGCAACGAGAGAATCAACAATATCAGTCAGAGCTGCCGCAGCTTCTTTCAGTTTACGCACATACGTGCCCTTTAGATGGCCGGATTTTGTTGCTACCTCCAGTATGGAGGCCGCACGTTGTCTGGCGTAAGTGCGCAGCTCTTCGGCTGAACACAAAGAAGTCTCCCTCCGATCATCCATCGCCATTACGCTATCTGTGTCCGTCGTCCGAGCAGAAATGTCTTGTTGTGATGCCCAATCCGACAAACTTCTCTCAAAGTCTGCCTCTCTCTGCCTCTGTTCTTTTCGAGTTCGCTCTATGCTAGCCCCAAGGGCTTTCGGAGGCCTGCCTCTTCTCGCTGTGTGGCATTTAGAACCACGCATTGCCTCTGTTTCCGAAGCAGAATTGTCTTCACCTTTAATAGGTTTGCGCTTTCGCCGTATTCTCCGCGCCGCCCCCGAATCCGAAGCGGATTCTAAAACTCCTACATTGTCGTCATTGTTTGTTTGTTTTTCAGGTTCCATACTTTTCCCACGAGTATGGGGGAAAAACGGTCCATCCAAGCAGTGCCCCCTGTACTTGGATAAGCCTAATACGCCACGGGTGTCGGCCGGTACCCTGGCGGGACCAGCAGTAGCGACTGATCATCCCATCAGCCATGCACCCCTCGCGCTGCTTCGCCGCTTGGGTTGAGATAATTTTTTATAGAGGTTTTCTTCCTCGCAGCCCGGCCGGTAAAGGCAAGACCCTCGGTTCCACTGGTGATCACGAGACATGACCGCAACCACGAGTGGAGTTCCGATATTATCGGCGCTGGCACAAATGAATTGCATGCACCTGCGTGGAGGTAGTGTGAGTACACACCACGCGCACCCTCCCAGTTCCTCGCACTGTCCTCTGCTCGTCAGAGGAACACGCGGAGGAACTCCGTCACGTCGGATAATTCGACGTTGAGCAATCATTACCCAAGGAAGATCCACTGGGAAATAATTACCCGACGCCCAGGGAGCACCGGCACGCTAAACTGCTCGTCCCCCCGAATGGCAAGAACATTCGAAAGGGGCTAGCAATAAGCGAGCACACGAGGAGGTTATCCGACATGCCCCCCAACTCCTTCTAAGCCTTCAAGCAACTGATAAATTTTTGCTTGAAACACTTCACTAGCACAACTAATACCATACGGCAGCCTTAAAAATTGATAACGACCAAAGGGAGTACCAAAAGTGCATAAATCAGCGCTTTCATCATCTAATTCTATAAAACAACACATATTTTGTGCTCTGCAGTTAAAAATTAAATAAATAAAATTAAATTAAATTAGCTTCACGCTATATCCCGCACACAGCAGGGTAGGCAGAGGGAACCTAGTGTTAAGACACTCTGTTCCCCACTTTCTGCCGAATTTTGGAGGCATTGCGTGTTGAGTGGCAGAACTCAACGCCGCGCTTAGCCTCGACACCAGAGCGAAGAAATGAAAATATAAATTTAAGTAAATATTTCATCTCCTCGAGTGGGGATCGAACCCACAACCAGTCGGTTTTACAGTCACACTTTGTGCCACTGCGCCACGACTGGCCCGAGTTAAAAATTGTTTTACAAATATAAATAATAAGTTAATAAAGTTAATAATGTGCCAGTAAATACATTTTACCTACCAGCTATTATATTCTAAAAGTTTCATTACTAAATATATCATAAACCTCAAGCAAGTATAATATATGACCTGGTGAACAACATGGAGTCTATATAACAAACTCTAGATGAGCTCACTATTCACTTTCAAACAAAAATGAATGAATTTGAAAGAGAAATGAAAGGATCCGTTCCTACTGTAAGTCCAACATCAAATTTAAGTTCTCAATTTAATGCATTTCGATCTTTTGTTTTAACTGTATTAGAAAATTTACAACGGCAAGTCGATTATAGTTAGATAATCAAGACAGCATGATGAACTGGAAATGCGTTCAAGAAAAAAGATTATTTTGTTACATGGACTCCCAGATACACAGAAATAGGATGCAGCTGCCTGTACTTCCAAAGTTCTAGCGGAGTCTCTTCAAATTCCTGACCTTAATTCAAACTATTAGTCGATGCCACCGTCTTGGGCATTCTAGCTCTGATAAGCCTCGTGCAATGGTTGTCAAATTTAAGGAATACTCGTTAAGGAACAAAGTTTGGTCACTGAAGACAAACTTAAAGGGGACAGGGGTGACTATGTCAGAGTTTCTTACGAAATGTCGGCATAAGACCTTTCTAGCAGCTCGGCAACGTTTCGGTTTAACTAAGTGTTGGACGCGAGATGGTGCAATTATCGTTTTAAGTGCTGACGGTACCAAGCATCGTGTTACAAGTATGGCTGAATTAAATACAATTCCAAGCGTGACTCCTTTACTAGCTCCTGCTATTTCCACTGATGCGAATGATCCTAAAACCAGCAAAAACATAAATCCAAGGCCCAAAAGGTTAATTAAGAAATGAGCGCCTTCGTGTACAATGTACCTGAGATATATCTAATTACCGTAAACTATTACATTCATTTTTGGTTAACAGGTTTATTGTATTTTGCATTTCTTTCTTTTATTTTTTATTATAGTTAGCTGTTTTTAGTTGTTTTCTTATCCTTAAGTTTATAAATGTACGTATTTATATTGAATATGTGTTTAGCTAGTTATGCAAGCTCCTGTGATCGTAACCAGAGATATTTGTTTTTCACGCTAGATATCGCGGAAGACTCCGCGTTGCGTTCCCAGCGTTATGGAATAAAAAAGGAAAAAAGAGTCGTAGTTAACATATCACTCTGGTAACACGTATTTAGTGTTCCAGTAGTGGTATGAATATGGGAATAATAAAACGAGCAGCGTCACATTCTGTTTAGTTTATTCGACTGATCATGGCTAACGAAACCGTCTATTTATATATATTTGGACATACTGTCAAATGAGAAACTTTTATATGTTAAATTTGTACAATCATTAAAGTATTCTAAATATTATTTATTCAAATAATCTCTTATGAGCACCTTTGAATCGTCGAATGAACATATAAACAAAAAGAAGCTACCACCGGTTCGGAAGGCAGTTCTGCAGAGAAGAACCGGCAAGAAACTCAACAGTTGCTCTTTTATATAATGTATTTATACATATATTATATAAATCAATGTGTGTGTGTGTGTGTGTGATGAATTAATTATTAGCAATAATTGAATTGAGAATAACATATTGTTTATAGGTCTTAAAATAAAAGTTACTCAACAGGAAATTGAATAATTCTATACAGTGTTGCTAGTGATATTTAACAGTACTAAAATAAGTATATGATAATAGATAGAAATATTCCATATGGTCTTGCTCGTGCTGTTTAACACTCGGCCATCCTGCAAAGCCGTGTCCCACGGCTGGTCTGGCACACACTGTCTCACGGCTGGTCTGGCAATCGTTGCTATCATCATCTCCAATACGCCTTTTTTCGTAAATCAAACTGTAACATAAAATTTTAAAGCAGTAATATTGTATTGGACAAATTATACTTCATACAACTTTCTCAACTGATTTTTTTTAATTATTACAAAACAATGTTAATTTCTGAATTGCTACGAGACTTCCTTTTTTTTGGCATCATTTATTGTTATCATAAAATAAAAAGTAAAAGAATTAATATGCACATAGAATTAAATTTTTTTAGCATGACGCTCTATTCCGGACAAAGCAGAGTAGGCAGATAACACGTAAAATCCTATAATAAATAAGTACGATCAACATCAAAGTTAACTTTTTTTTTACCAATATTATAACTGAAAGCATTATTTTGTTAATATTTTTTTGGGTACTTATGTTCAAATAGAGACTAAATGCAATTTATAACAGTTTTCTTTACCACATTAATCTTTAACCACACAGTATCGCTTTCCTCTCAGTATTTTACACACAGGATTATCTATTATCACACAGATAAATATTTTATCACACAGTATTATCTATTAGCACACAGCTACATATTTTATCACACAGTATTATCTATTAGCACACAGCTACATATTTTACACACAGTATTATCTATTAGCACACAGCTATATATTTTATCACACAGTATTATCTATTAGCACACAGCAATATATTTTACACACAGTATTATCTATTAGCACACAGCTATATATTTTATCACACAGTATTATCTATTAGCACACAGTTATATATTTTATCACACAGTATTATCTATTAGCACACAGCCATATATTTTATCACACAGTATTATCTATTACATATACTCCTATATGTATATGTCTATAGCCACAAAGAGCTGTGCCACACACGATTTACGAGTTGCCAGATACTTTTTATAACAAAATTAAATAATCTCTACAACTATCACTAAACTTAGTGCACTCAACTCATGAATATGTTTTATCAGCTCGTAATGTTGTTCTATCAATTCTTTCGGATAGCTCATAAGTTTAGTTTTATTTCCTAGACTAAACAGTAGAACGATATAGAGCAACGATCCGTGGTCCACCAGTGGTCAACAGCAGCAGCCAAAATAGGAGTCGGTTTGTCGTTGTTGGCCTTGCAATGAGTGAAAAGAGCGGTAGTGGAGCCTCTGGTTCGGTGAAGGCCTATACAACGCTTGCCTACAGTTGGATTATTTCCTCAGTCAACAATAATTGTTTTGATGTTTTAATTCATTAAAATACGTTTATTTAATTTTATTAAATAAATACTTAGAAATTCTATTAATACAAATTTACAGAAGATTTTTGCTAAAACATTATTATGTCTATCTCTATGTAGGCTCCTATTGAGTTAGCAATTAAAGTTTGTTCATTTTTATTATACCTTCATAGTTGTTTCTGTTAACAAAAATGATATAAAAGTGGTCCTTGGTCAATAAAAGATTTGGAACCCCTGATATACATTACATACATTACATACATTAGTAATGTGTTTATTTACAATATTATTAACCTCGTACGTATCTAAGAAGTGATTCCCACTGTTTTTAAATTACAATCCTGTTTCATTTATATTAATTTTCCATTACTATAATATAATCATTAAATAAACTTAACCACTCTTTTGTAACAGTATCTATGTCTAGTCAATACTGCACACTAAAGTTGTACAATTGAACTGTATCTAGTACTTATGTTAATTCTGAAATTATAAAATATAAAATAATATTAATTTTCACTTATAACCAGTAACTTAAACTTAAGGATCACCTGTCCGCAATTATAATAGAATTACAAACTCAAACGGTGTCATTTTACTTTACTCAAATTTACTTCGATATTCTGTGTATTTCAATATTTTTATATTACAACAATTCACACAGCACGTTTTTCAACTCAATCTAGCTCACGCACTATTATATGCTATTTATCTCACAGAACGTACGTTGCGTATTCTAGCTTTCATAAAATTGTACTACACTCACAGTATTATATATCTTAGCTTTCATAGAATAATATATAATAATAAAATTAATAATGTACAGGGAACAATAATAAGTTATACGAAACAAATCTTGACTATATAAAGTTAGATATAATTCTTCCTTTTTTTAAAAAGGAACTACTAAATTCATACGGAAGTGTCGCGTCGTGCTATTGGTGTTTAGTATATTTTCCAATCTGTGATCTTAATGTTTATGAAGCACTGAAGAATTAAACTTAGTTTCTTCCGTTTTCACTTTCCATACTAAGTGATGAAAATATTCGTGATCAACTGTGCATCCTAATTATAAAAAATTGTATATATCTTTATTTGAGATTTGTTATAATTGTATATTTTAATTTACAAACAAACTCAAACTTATATAATTTTTATTCACTCATCAGATATACAACGGCCTATTTACTGAATTCAGACATGACACCTACATTCGTAAACGTTTTTTTTGACACTACTACCAACAACGACTTCATACAGACGACACGGCAGTTTATCAACTACATAACCTACACAAGATATTCCAAGATATGTTGTTACTACTTTCTGTAAACAATAGATTTCTATAACTATATATACCTACATATTAATATATATATTTCTTAATGTATTCTATTTGTGTCGTAGTCTTATTGAAATCTTTACGCGTGCTGATTTGCTTTATGATTTAAGTTTCATAAATTATTTCAAACAATTGTTGATATTTATTAAGTTATATATTTTATTGTTATATATTTTTATATAATTACAATAAATGACGTTTCGATGTTGTTCAAGTCGCGGATAATTGTTCTAGTGTTTGTTAGCTATACGCTGCTACTATATATGACCAATCGTTCAGTAGATGATCGGATCGATAGCGTAAACCGTTGACAGGCAAACTCTCGTTCAGTCTTTACTAAAGATATTGTATAAGCTATACATGTATTCTTTTAAAGTTCTAGATTGTCCTTAAACGTGAAACTGTACTGTAATAAAATGTACTATACTGGAATAAGCAAAACACGTTCGTATATTTTTTTTACAAATTTAAAAGTTTCCCTTTTATAACTGATAATAAACTAACTAATACTAAATATTTCCCAACAGCCGCCGTGTCAATGACCTTTGAGAATATTAAATATTTATTTCTTTTTATTTGCTTGCTTGCTTGATAGACTAAATGTACTTACAACAACAATCCGCTACAGTGTTCTCTCGTCAACAACAATATGTTGGCTATTTATTAGATAGTCAAGTTCGAACCGCCGTGGTAGGCTTTTTAAAAAGATACAATTTTATTTAATTATAATATATTTAAAGACAACTTGTCGCTAAGACTACATGTTACAGACTCTGTTTCTTAATACTAACTTACTTATTATATTACATTTCGACATCCGCTAGGTGATGCAATTGTTTATGGTAATTGATATAGTTGCTTATGTTAAATGATACATATTTTATACTTGATAACAAAAAGCTTATGTTAAACGATACATGTTTATACTTGATAACAAAGAGCTTATGTTAAGGGTTCTGCGAATATACCAGAGCGGCCAACGGAATGTACTTGCTCAGCACTTTGGGATGACGTAACTCCTCCCTCCTTAAGATCGAAGTTTTCCGGCAAATTAGGAGAACTTCGGATACATAATTTTAATATGAATTTATGATTTTTGAAAATTAAAATACATATAATTATTATAACTATAGTATATAGTCCAATTGTCCAGACACTAATATTTTTCACTATTTTCTGATTTTCACTATTTTCACTTTTCCTTAAACTGTACGTTAAAAATTTCAAATCTGTAAGATCTATGCCTTTTATATTTATTGGTTTCAAAATAGGTTTTTCAGGAACATCTATTGAAGGTAAATTAATGACAGGTAACATTGAGTGTGTATCATTTTCTAAGAATGTTTCATGTTTTTTCAGAATTATATTCTTAATTTTCACTTCGCAAGGGTCGTCTAAGGTAAGTAAATAGGTTCCTTTAATCTTTTGTCGGTTTACTTCATTGAAACATGTTTTTGTGAGCAATTCCTCTTTTCTGATAAACAAGGTCCAGATGTTAGTTTGCAGAGGTTGTAGCAGGATGTCTTCCGTAATTACAGGAACAGGAACACACGACGTAGCGTTTTCATTATACGTCATAAGTTCTGTTACACAAGGGTCGTTAATGAATTGAAGAACTTTTCTCTCGTAGCACAGGAAACTCGCCTTATCTATTTCTTTGCAGGGATGATCCAATAACCTAGTTTTCAACCCTTTAGCTATAAGGTAAGGATATTTAGGAACAATGATGACGGTGGAACCATGGGATAGAACAGGTAAAGGAATCAATTTATAATAGATATATGTGTCATCTTTAATTATAGGTATTTCCAAAAGGTAAGTTATGTAATTTCCTTTAATATATGCTTTTATAGCAATTGTCTGTTCTAACTTTACCAGATTATCTAATGTAGGCTTATACGCTAATTTCTCTACTTTACTTATATTTAACAATGTGTTTAAAAGAATGTTAGAATTTATAATTGATTGATGTAATATTCCTAATCTACTTAATGCAAGGCTAGTTTCTATTTCATTTAATTTTACATATATGGTCTGGTAATTATGAATTAATAAATTGTAAGTATTAATGATTTGTGTTTCAATATGATTAAGGGCATCTTTTCTAATAATTTCTGATAAATTATGCCTTAATTCCTGTATTCCTAAATTAATTTCATTTATATTGTCATTTAATTGAAATGTAGAGTTCGATATGGAGAACATCATTTCAGTGATAAGAGTCATTTTATTTTTCTGTTTATTTTGTTCCGTTTTAATATTACTTATTAATGTTTCATATCTAATAGCATCATCATTATCTAGATTTCCAGTAATTATTTTAATCATTGAACCTAAGGGGTTAATTAAGCCTCGCTTAATTCTAGTGCTTGGAGAAATCTGTTCTAATTTAATTAAAGTTATATTCCTTAAATAATTTGCTTGAATCCTAACATCTATAAAATATTCTATAAAATCATCATCAAAATTATCAACTAACTTATCTAACTGAGTACATTTGTAATAATTATCTTTTAAATCTTCTAATATAGGTCTTAAATCTAATGTTTTCGCGATTATCCAATTATCACTACTCACGATGGCTTGGCCAACTCTATATGGTAATATTCCAGGGTTGTCATTTAACTCCTGAAGTTGAAGGGCCTGGGACCGCATCGTCAGGGCCAGGGTCAAAATCTGCAGGTGATACCTGTGGAGGTCGTTTAATATTTCTTATTGGAATTTTCGTATTACGATTATTAGGCATTATAACAGGGACGGTATTTTTGGATATTTCTTTAATTACTTGTGCTTTTACGTAACGCGGCTTATCTTTGCTTTGTCTTTTATTGGTATTTTTAGCAAAGATTTTATCGCCTGGTTTAATTTTAAATTCTGTCTCACCACCTTTCTTTTCTATATATTGTTTTTTTATTTTAATGGCTTTATTGGTTATGTGCTTATATAAAAATTTAGTTCTTTTTAAATGCTCTTTTATTATTTGCTGCATGTATTCTTTTTCGAAATTTACGTCAAAAGTATTTCTCGCTTCGGTATGTCCGAATAAAACTTCAAATGGGGTAAATCCAGTGGTTGAGTGAATCGAATGGTTGTATGCCATTACCGCATAAGTCATTATGGAGGCGGCATCAGTGTATTTTTGTTCGTACTTGGCTATTCTATAGATTTCTAAGATTGTTGAATGGAATCTCTCTATGAATCCCATAGAATTTGGATTATTAGCGGTGCTTATATGTATCTCAATTTTATAGATAGATAAAAACTCTTTTAATAAGGTGTTATTAAACTCGGTACCTGGGTCGGAATTAATTTTAAGAGGTACACCATAAAATGAAAAATATTTAATCAATGCTCTAACTACTTCCGGTGTGGTTCTATTCGGAATTTCGAATGCTTGTCCTAACTTACTGAATGCATCGATTATGGTTAAATAATAATTTCCTTCGATAGAAAATATGTCGATGAAAATTTCCTCCAAGGGCTTATTTTGAGTAGGGGTTAATTGTAATTTTGGTTTGAGGGGGTTTCTATCATATTTCATTTTTTTACATATTTCACAAGTGTTTATCGTACTGGCTATAGTTTGCTCCATATTATGCCAAAAATAACTTCGTTTTATATGACATAATGTTTCACGGATTCCTCTATGGCAGGTTTTTCCTTCATGATATTTTTTTACTATTTCTCTTTGATCATTTTCATCGTCAATAAAAATAACTCGTTTTGTGCATTCTCTAAATTGAACATTTTCTTTCTTAAATAATGAAATCACTATTTCAGTAAATTGTCTCCGGTGTGCTTTATCTTCAAAATAAATAAAATATTTGGTTTTGTTTCTAATGTATTCTTTTAAAAATTGTCTAACTAAATCAGGTCTATCAGTGGGTAAATGGACTTCTAAAATACGTTGTTTGGGTCTAGATAAGTTTTTTACGCTAATTTTATTTATAAGCCACGTATAAACTAAAATTTGGTTGGGCTTCGTATCGATAGCCTCCTGTAATATGGGGATACCTTCCGATTCGGTATCGCGGGCGGAATGTATGGTTTCTGTTTCCGATGCTGTCACAGTAGAACTGGACGGGCATGGTATAGAGTAAGGTGAACCATGTCGCGATTTAACTGACAGGGTCTCCTCTGAGTCTGTGTCACATAGATTAATAATTTCTTCTTTTTCTGACTCTATAATGTTGGGCAATGGAGAGCTAGGAAATACTATCTTTTTTAATTCAGCCAATTTCTTTAATTCCTCTGTTATTTTTCTTATTTCTTCATTTTGATTCTCTTCTTTATCTATATTTACTTGGGTGGACATATTCTCTTTATCTTCCAAGGCGTTGATGCGAATTCTAGACAGGGCATCTACGTTGCAATTACTTTTGCCACTTCTATGTATTATTTCAAAGTTGTATTCCGATAAACGTAGCCGCCAGCGGGTTAACCTACTATTGGTATCTTTTAATGAGTTTAACCACGCTAAGGGTTTATGATCAGTGATTATTTTGAATTTGTTACCGTATAAGTAAGGGCGGAAATATTTGACGGCCCATACTATTGCCAAAAGTTCTTTTTCTGTCGTACTATATCTAGTTTCTGCACTATTGAGAGTGCGACTTGCGTAAGCGATAGGTTTATCGCTTCCTACGGGTCCTTGTGATAAAATTGCGCCTAATGCGAAGTCTGAAGCATCTGTAGTTAAAATATAAGGTTTACTAGGGTCGGGGTATTGCAATATAGGTGCGTTAACAAGGAGTTCTTTACATTTCTCAAAAGATTCTATATATTTTTTATCGGTTACAGGTGTAGTCTGTTTTTTCTTTAATCGGTTGGTCATAGGTTGTGTTATCTTTGCAAAGTCTTTAATAAAACGTCGGTAATAACCTATTAATCCAAGAAAACTTTTAATTTCTGTTGTGGTATGAGGTAAAGGGTAATTTAAAATTGTTTTAATTTTATCATTATTTGGTTTAAGTCCGTCACTAGTAATGGTATGTCCTAAATAAAGTACCTCTTTCCTTAAAAACTCTGATTTGTCTAACTGTATTTTTAAATTGGTCTGTCTAAGTCTGTCAAATACTGTTCGTAATTTAGAAATGTGTTCTTGTAAGCTAACTGAGTAAACGATTATGTCGTCGAGATAAACTAGGCAGTGGATTCCTTGCAATCCTCTAAGTACGTTATCCATAGTCCTTTGGAATGTTGCAGGGGCGGTTTTGAGTCCGAAGGGCATTCTAGTAAATTCAAAATGTCCTGCGTTTGTACTAAAAGCAGTTTTCTGTCTGTCATCTTCCTTCACTTCGATTTGATGATAGCCACTGGCTAAATCTAGTGTGGTAAAATAACAACTTCTTCCTAATTTATCAAATAAATCGGTTATATTGGGTAATGGATATTTGTCATCGACTGTTATTTCATTTAATTTACGGTAATCAATTACAAGTCTAAATTTTCTTTCGTTAGTTGCGTCTAGTTTCTTTGGGACTAAATGAACAGGGGCACTCCAAGGAGAGTGAGAAGGGACAACTATATTATTTTCTATCATCTTTTGTACTTGCTTATTAATTTCGTCATTAATTATTTGGGGTTGTCTGTAAGGTCTAATATATATAGGATCCTCGTTATGAGTTCTTATGTGATGCTTAACATTGTTTGTAAAAGTTAGGGGTAAATGGTCACTGTGAAAAATATCTTTATATTCCATACATAATGCACTTATAGTTTTCTTTTCTTCCGGATTCATGTGGTCTAATCTGAGTTTATTTAAATTTTCGGTTAATATTTCGTCTATCTCTAGACTATGGGTGGTATCTAATTTATTTACATTACATTCGCTTGGTTCGTATTTTGTAACTATAAAAGGACTAGTAATAGTTAGAGTTAATTCTATATCAAGGGTATTTTGTATAACGGTGGTTGCATAGCCATTTTTACAAGTAACTAAGGCGCTTGGCATTCTAACACCTTCGCGAAATTGTTTGTAATTTAAAATAGCATTGCCGTTTCGTAATGTTGTCGGTAACCTAACTCTTTGTTCACAACGTTTATTTAAATGTATAATATTAGTAGGGTTGTATATGATAGGTATAGATGTTGTGTTGGTATGTAATATTTCGTTTTTCATATCTACTTTAGCGTCTAATTGCTTCAATAAGTCGCTTCCAATTAATCCGTCGTAACGTCCGTCTACGTCGTATATGTAAAATTTATGATGTTCGGGAGTATGGAAAGTGGGAAATAATGGTATAATAATGACTTCATTATGTCTACTTGAGGCATGTGTGGATATAACCTCGAATGGTTCTTGATATCTAAAATCATTAAAATATTCGTTAACTTTATTTGGACTAATAAAAGATCTTGAGCTTCCAGTATCGATCATGAGATTGGCATTAATTTCAGGTATAAAAATATATGGTAATTTAAGGGTGTTACAGTTTAAATTAATTACCTCGGGATAGGGTGAAGGGTATCCATGTGAAAATTTTCAAATTGTTCAAAATTTTCGGAAAACTCGATGTTTCCAGGGTATGGCATATTATCATTTTCATTTTCTTCTCCTGGTTGGTTATACTCGTTTTCGTCGGTAAAGTCGGTATAGTCGTAATAATTATTTTCATTTCCAGTATCTATTTGTTCCACTATGTGTTCATTAAGGCGGAAACCTGGGGGTTTATTTTGAGGAGCCGTTCTCATGCTCACATCGTTGTTATTTATTTGTCGCTGAGGACGATAACCAAAGGGTTGTTGTCCTTGGTTTTGGTTGAACTGGGGTTTGTATCCAAACTGATTTTGGTTGAGTTGGGGTCTGTATCCAACTTGATTTTGGTTCAATTGTGGTTTATATCCAAACTGATTTTGGTTGAGTTGGGGTCTGTATCCAACTTGATTTTGGTTGAATTGTGGTTTATACCCAAATTGATTTTGTACGGGTAGCTTTATTTGCTTACTAGGGTTAATTCCAAATTTAAATTTTGGAGGTTGTTGAGGGTTAATACTTTGAAATTGAGGATATTTATGTGAGGGTTGGGGTTGTGTCTTTTGTTGTAAAGGATTAGGATTGTTGTTATTTGGTTTAATCGTATTAAAGAAGGGTTTCATATATGTACTTTGTAAGTAAGGATTAGAAGATGTCATAGTATTGGAGTGAGGCTGTTTTAACATTTTGTTTCTCGAGTTATATTGATGCATGAAATTTACTTCTTCCAACACTATACTCAAAGAATTTTCTAAAGAACTGCATGCTTTTAACCGTACTATCCTAAGTAAATCTTCCGGTAAATTATATAAGAAAACATTCATTGCTAAATTGTTATAAATAATGATTTTACTTTCCTTTAAACTATTATTTGTTATTAAATTTACTTTTGCTATTAACGTGCTCTTAATATATTGTATTCTATTACAGAAATCTAAATATGATTCGTTACTATTGATTTTCAAAGTTTCTAGTTCGATAGCTATACATTCTTCTGAACGCGGATCACCAAAATGTTGCTCTAACGCTGATTTTAAACTACTCCATGTATCTAAGTCTTGTCTTTCACTAATTAATCTAGCTGCTTGACCTGTTAACTTTGATGTTATTACGTGGAAAACATATAGGTCTTGTGCTGAATTACCTTCCACTACGCACATTTGTATTACATATTCGCACTTTGATATGAAAAGTGACAATAATTTTTCATCTCCATCAAATTTTGGGATGATATTACTTATTTCTACGGGTATTTTTATTATATTTTCCATTTTTAATTATTTAAATTTTATTAAATTATTTATTTTATTTATATATTTTTTTTTATTCAATTCTTTTTATACTTATAACTAATCGTCAAGAAAACCTCTTAGAATCTTTTGCGGTTTAAAAGAAATCTACGCTTTAATTGACACTTAATAACTAATTGTCAAGGAAACTTCTTAGAACCTTTTGTGGTTTGAAAAGGAATCTACAATTTAATTGACACATATAACTAAAATGAATAGGAAATAGAATATATGGGAATAGCTTTTTAGGGTCTACTCACCAAATCATTTTCCCTCGTGAGGTCTGTAGCTGTAGTCGCAAGCTGGTATGTCTTCAAGTCTTCACGCGAGTACACGAATATGACTTATTTATTTACTTGGTTCGGATTCCGTTAAAAAACGTTAGAAAACGTTCGCACGATATAAATTTTCTTCCCCGGACGCGGAATTTATCGCACCAGATAAGTTATTTAATTTCTCGGACGCGGAATCCTACCGGCTGCGCCAGTCAAGTTCGAACCGCCGTGGTAGGCTTTTTAAAAAGATACAATTTTATTTAATTATAATATATTTAAAGACAACTTGTCGCTAAGACTACATGTTACAGACTCTGTTTCTTAATACTAACTTACTTATTATATTACATTTCGACATCCGCTAGGTGATGCAATTGTTTATGGTAATTGATATAGTTGCTTATGTTAAATGATACATATTTTATACTTGATAACAAAAAGCTTATGTTAAACGATACATGTTTATACTTGATAACAAAGAGCTTATGTTAAGGGTTCTGCGAATATACCAGAGCGGCCAACGGAATGTACTTGCTCAGCACTTTGGGATGACGTAACTAGATTATTTTTCGTTTTGGCGGTTTTTAGTTAAATAAACTAGGACGCCAGTCGTGGCGCAGTGGCACAAAGTGTGACTGTAAAACCGACTGGTTGTGGGTTCGATCCCCACTCGAGGAGATGATGATATTTACTTAAATTTATATTTCCATTTCTTCGCTCTGGTGTCGAGGCAAAGCGCGGCGTTGAGCTCTGCCACTCAACACACAATGCCTCCAAAATTCGGCAGAAAGTGGGGAACGGAGTGTCTTAACACTAGGTTCCCTCTGCCTACCCTGCTGTTTGCGGGATATAGCGTGAAGCTAATTTAATTTAATTTATTTTATTTTTTAAACTAGGATTTATGATATCACATAACGAATATTTGTCGCCCTTGATTTGAACTTAACTTAGATATATGATCGTGTTACACAAGACGTTACAATAGGTTTATATTGCACAAAAATCAAAATAAGAACTAAAATTTAATTAAAATATTTTATAACTATATTTCCATTTTTGTATGTTGATATCTAAACTTTCATTTTCATATAATTTCACTTTCATATAATTTAAGTATTATTAAATATCAGGAAGGTTTATAATTGTTATATACATACATATTATACGTACCTGTTACATGGAATAATATGGTTTTTTAATAAGTGATGTTTTTTTTTATTTTTTTTAATAATGTGAAATTATGAAGTATTCTCTAATATCACATTTGTAAGCTAACAGCATAAATGGCAATAACAATTAATTAGCACAAATATTTTATTGTAAAATTGCACAATGTGTGATAGTATTTGTTTATACAACAGGAAGCTCAAAGCTAGCCTATAACTAAACGCGTCACTAAGGTCAACCCTTTCGACATTCCATATAGAAATGTTTTAATAATCGTACCGGTGCAGCGGTGACGCCGCGTGACAAATGAATATAACTCTTAATTATATAAGTTACGCGTGAACTGCAAGTCTCTAATGTACTAAAAAATAAAAATCAATTCTAATGTACTAATCTTTACTTATAATAAAATTAGTAACTGATCGCCGTCTGTACACGAAAGATTTATGAAAACATCCATTATTGGAGGCACTCATCTTTTAATCTTCTCAAAACAATCATTTTGAAAATTTCTTTCCGTTTAACTGTATGTCGGTACGTTTCAGTGCAATTTTCAATATTAAGTGCAAATTTCCCCCCTCAAGATTCGAAACAAAATCATTTTAGAATAAATGTTATCCTATGTAATTGCCACGACTTATTTTAAAATACAACATTACACAACAAGAAAGCAAATATTGATATTTATTAGTAACTTGTCGGATATACAATTGTTATTTCTAAAAAGAAACTCTTCTATATAGTACCTACAGTATTAACATAGTCCACTATTAATGTCTTTACTTCTTGGATTTCAACCTAGCTCGGAAACCGCCATAATTTAATAAGCTACCCTCCCGTACAAATAATATTCTTAATAAGAACGCCTAGATGAACTGATATATCTATTTGTTTTGCATATATACTTGTTTGCTATCATCATTACAATATATACTTAATGCAAGAGAATCATAATATCATACTCCTCTCCGCAACTACATTGTCTTTGTTAAAAACGTGCGATTATTTGTAATATCTTTTGTATACTTCGTACGTTCAACGTTTACTACTTACACATATTGTCGAAATATGTAGGAAGACCAGAAATTGAAGATTATACATACATTATATATATTAAGGCATATATCATATCTATAATTGTGATAAAACTTCCTGTATACGTTAACTAGAAACAACACTTTTTAACCATCCACACCACTCTTGTGTACATCATTAAACGCACAATGGTTTTATACGACATTTTTACTAACCTTTCATAGTTTCGATCACGTTGAACCTGCAACCATCGTTGTAGATATACATAGTCTTTCCATCGTCATAGCTCGATCTTCTGTTGTTGGGTGGAGTTCTTCGTCTCGAAATTGAGTTGACCAGAAAGATTAAGTCTTTCAGAGTATACGTGGACACGCATCAGATAATGATATTGTAGGTAGAAAAGAAAAAAAAATGACTTCAAAATTTGTGGGCCGTGGTTATTATATATTTCCATATCATCCCACTTCTGAAGTGTTCCAGTAGTGGTATGAATATGGGAATAATAAAACGAGCAGCGTCACATTCTGTTTAGTTTATTCGACTGATCATGGCTAACGAAACCATCTATTTATATATATTTGGACATACTGTCAAATGAGCAACTTTTATATGTTAAATTTGTACAATCATTAAAGTATTCTAAATATTATTTATTCAAATAATCTCAACAAAAAGAAGCTACCACCGGTTCGGAAGGCAGTTCTGCAGAGAAGAACCGGCAAGAAACTCAACAGTTGCTCTTTTATATAATGTATTTATACATATATTATATAAATCAATGTGTGTGTGTGTGTGTGATGAATTAATTATTAGCAATAATTGAATTGAGAATAACATATTGTTTATAGGTCTTAAAATAAAAGTTACTCAACAGGAAATTGAATAATTCTATACAGTGTTGCTAGTGATATTTAACAGTACTAAAATAAGTATATGATAATAGATAGAAATATTCCATATGGTTTTGTTCGTGCTGTTTAACATTAGATATTTTTTAGTTTTAATGTATTATTTTAATTAAAATTTTAAAATAAAGTACTTCATTTACAAGTAAATAGTTTTTATTATAACAAAAGGCTTCCAAACTTGACTGGCGCAGCCGGTAGGATATTCCACCATATAACATATATAAAGGAATATCCTAGAACCAAATAAATTAAAGAAATAAGTCAAATCAGTGGAGTTGTTCGAGATGCGAGTGGCTGGCTGGTGAGTACCACTTTTCACCTTCCTTTCATCGTCCTTCGTGTGTTATAATAATAATTAATTTTAATTATATTGGAATTGGCCGTTTTTCGATATAATGTTATCTGAATTTACATTAAATTTTGTAAATCAGTAAAATAGTTTAATTAATAGAATAAATACTTAGTTTTATTTAATTAGGATAGAATTGAATATAAAATATGTTCATTCTTATATTTAAGGTATTTTAAATGTGTGATTTTAACAATAAAAGTTAAGTGGAATTTAAATATAATATAATATAGTTAGGTGATAACAATGTGCCTTATTGTAAGTTTTGTTATGTTAAATTGCATTGAAAATAGATTGTTACTTTACTGTTTGTTGTTTTGTTTCTTATTTCATAAATTCTAACCTGAATCCTAAATTCAGAAGTGCGATAAAGATCCCAATTGCTTTGGTTTTCAAGAAACAAAATAATTAAACCTCTGTTTAGTTTATTTATATTACTTTGTTGAACTACCTTTTATTTCATTTTTTTTACTTTGACTTTGTTTACCTATTAATAGTGATGCTCACAATATATCGCTCATTTCTTTGCGAATGTCACTCACTTAGAAGGGGTCAATGGCCAGTTAATTTTATTTATACTACTTTGTTGAACTACCTTTTTAATTTCATTTTTAACTTTGACTTTGTGTACCTATTGATAGTGATGCTCATAACATATCCCAGATTACTTTGCGAATGTCACTCATGTAGAAGGGGTCAATGGTCAGGTAAGACCGAGCGTTAGAAAAGTTATGACTCTAAAAATTATCTACACCTACTATATTATCATATTTGTGCCATATTTAAAAAGAAAAAAAAAATTAATAAAAAAAAAAAAAAAACTTTGTCTTGTTTTTGTTCTGGCGATTGTTTTCAGAAGCAGTAATAGTGGCGTCTCACGTCACTCCACGAGACAAGACGTCCATACTAATCACCGGCGTTAGTCGCCAATCACGTTAGTCGTCAAATTGTGTTAGTCGCACCGGCGTTAGTCGCCAATGACGTTAGTCGTCAAATTGCGTTAGTCGCACCGGCGTTAGTCGCCAATGACGTTGGTCGTCAAATTGCGTTAGTCACACCGGCGCTAGTCGCCAATGACGTTAGTCGTCAAATTGCGTTAGTCGCACCGGCGTTAGTCGCCAATGACGTTGGTCGTCAAATTGCGTTAGTCGCACCGGCGTTAGTCGCCACCGGCGTTAGTCGCCAATTGTGTTGCAGCTCTGCGCGCCACGGCTCGCATGTGCTGCGCGTATCTACGCGCGCCACAGATCTCATATGCGGCGCTTCTCTGTGCGCGTTAGCTCGCATGTGTAACGCGCCTGTGCGCGCCACAGCTCGCATGTGCTACGCGTGTCTTCGCGCGCCACAGCCCGTATGTGCTGCGCATCCCTACGCGCGCCACTGCGCGCCTCGGCTCGCATGTGCAACGTGCCTGTGCGCGCATGTGCATCGTGCCTGTGCGGCTCGCATGTGCTGCGCGTGTCTACGCGTGCCACAACTCGCATGTGCTGCGCGTGTCTACTCGCGCGCCACAACTCGCATGTGCTGCGCTTCTCTGCGCGCCTCGGCTCGCACGTACCGCGCGTGTCTACGCGCGTCACAGCCCGCATGTGCTGCGCGTCCCTACGCGCGCCACTGCGCGCCTCGGCTCGCATGTGCAACGTGCATCTGCGCGCCATGCGCGACTCATCTCTGCGCGTTTTGGCGCGTCTGTGCTCGCTTGTGCGACGCATCTCTGCTCGCTCGTGCGAAGCATCCCTGCTCGCATGTGGGACGCATCTCTGCTCGCTTGTGCGACGCATCTCTGTTCGCTTGTGCGACGCATCTCTGCTCGCTTGTGCGACGCATCTCTGTTCGCTTGTGCGACGCATCTCTGCTCGCTTGTGCGACGCATCTCTGCTCGCTTGTGCGACGCATCTCTGCTCGCTTGTGCGACGCATCTCTGCTCGCTTGTGCGACGCATCTCTGCTCGCTTGTGCGACGCGTCTCCGCGCGTCTTCACGTCTCTGCGACTGCTGCTGCGAGTTCAGCGCTGCCGAGGACGGCGCACGGTTAGGATGGCCGAGTTAGGTGATAACAATGTGCCTTATAGTAAGTTTTGTTATGTTAAATTGCATTGAAAATAGATTGTTACTTTACTGTTTGTTGTTTTGTTTCTTATTTCATAAATTCTAAACTGAATCCTAAATATATAATATAATATTTTTTGTTGAAATATTTTATTTCAGTGTTAAATAAAAAGAAATTAAAATTATAAATATAAAATTATAAAAATTTGTAAATATTAAAATAAATAATTTTGGAATTATATTTTTTAAAATAAAAATACATATGCATACATATATATATAATATTTCATTGTATATTTTAATATGAAATATTGAACTATAATAAATAAGATTGAAAAAAATATATATATATATTTAACTAAATTTTATTATATTTTATTTTGCAGCGTATTAGAATATTTAATATTAAGTATAATAAACGAGTTAAATTGTTAATTTAATACGGCAATTTTATATTTTAATTTCCGTTACTAGTTATAGAGCAATTTTTATTTTACTTTTTCTCTAGTTTTATATTTGTCAAATTAAATTAAAAAAAAAAAAAAAATGTCTACTTCCGAACCAATGTCTAGAGCTACGGCACAAGTTATATTAGTTCTGAGCGAAATGATTAAATTAGTTCCCTTGTTTGACGGGGACAAAAGACATTTAAATTTATATATTCGAAAATGTGAATATATCATTTCAAGGTACGCGGGCAACCAATCGCAAAATATATACCTTATGCATACTTTAACAAGTAGATTAATCGGTGACGCAGCTGCTTTGCTTAGCGAACGAAATGATATAGATACATGGGCCGAATTAAAACAACTATTAATGAGACATTTTGGAGATCCGCGTAATGAACAGTGCATAGCGATAGAGTTAGAGTCATTGCAAATCAAGCAAAACGAATCATTTTTAGATTTTTGTCATCAAATACAGTCTATTAGATCGGTACTTATATCTAAAGTAAACGAAATAGAGGATGCGCAAATGAAATATAGTAAAGTTATTATATATAATAACACCGCTCTGAATGTGTTCTTGTATAATTTGCCTGAACATCTTGTTCGATCGGTACGGTTACACTCCCCTGCTACACTAGAAGACGCTCTCGCAATAGTAATGAAGGAAGTAAATTTTAATACACAATATTCAATGCGAAGTAAACTAATGTCTTTTCATAATAATCGTTCGAATAACTTACAAAACTTTAAGTCGCCGACTATTAATTCAGTGCCTTATGCACAAACGCCTGCTCCTAAGCCTATATCGTTTGTACCAAAACCGATGCCAGTGATAAATTCAAAACCTAACTTTGGCTTTAATCCTCCTATATTTGGTTATCGCCCCCAGTTTAATAATCCCCAATTTGGTTATAACCCACGATTAAATGCACAAAAATTTGGCTATCGCCCCCAAGCAAATAGTCAATCATTTGGCCACGAATAAATGCACAACAATTTGGTTATCGCCCTCAAACAAATAATCAATCGTTTGGTTATCGCCCACAGTTAGGACAGCAACAGCCGTCGTTAAACATGAGACCACCACAGCGTGTTAATAGTAACCTAGATACTGATGTAAGCATGAGGACTGCACTTCCTGCTAAAGTACAACAGGGTTTTAAGCTTAACGAATTGTATAATGAAACTGACATATATGAACAGGATAACGATTTTAGTATTGGAACAGACTATACATCATTCCATTCTCCCTATGATTTTTGCTACGAACCAATTTTGACATAAAAGCCTCAACTAAAAGAAAGAAATAATAAAAATTAATTGTAATTTGAATTTAAAATTGCCTTACATATATTTACCAGAGATCGATTGCAAATTCATGATTGATACAGGTAGCACCAGATCCTTTATACATCCTAAAATAGCTCATGAATTTTTTTGGTCATTTATTAATTACGAACCATTTCAAGTGATTAGTACACACGCTACTAGTATACATAATGAGGTCATTGAAATTCCGTTACCGCCCACTTTTAAATGCCCTTATACGCATAAGTTTTATTTATATAACGTAGATTCTCAATACGAAGGTTTAATAGGGAATGACCTATTAAAACAATTAGAAGCAGTCATAGATTTAGGAAAATGCGAACTAAAAACCGCTTTTACAATTCTTCCAATAGTCTATAACCAATTACAATACGAATTAAAATTGAAACCTCGTTCAGAACAGCGCGTATTATTACCCACTAACTTCCATTCTGGAGTTGGAATATTAAATTATACGGAATTTGTGCAAGGCGTAAGAATGCCACCTGCTTTAGTTACATGTGAAAAAGGTTATGCAATGTCAATAATGAATTTTGTATTATTGACATTGCATGACGACTTGACTTGACTTTGGATGACGAAATGATTTTGACTATTAACAAGCCTTTTGAAGTAATTCCTTTTGTTAAAACAGAGTGTGTGGTGAATAGTATGCAAGATGAGTTGGAAGTTGATAAATTGTTTGAGGAAAATTTGACAAAGTTACGCGTCGAACACATGAAAGATTATGAACGAAACAGTATTCTTGCCTTATGTAAAGAATATAAGGATATATTTTACTGTGAGGATATACCATTATTGTTTACAAACCAGGTTAAACACTGCATACGAACTAAAAACGAGGACCCGATCTATGTAAAACCGTATAGGCAGCCCTTAGCTCAGACTATCGAAATCAAAAACCAAGTAGAAAAATTATTCCAAAACAATATAATTCAACCCTCACATTCTCCTTGGAGCGCCACAGTCCATTTAGTACCTAAGAAAATCGACGCATCTGGTGAGCAAAAGTATATAATGGTAATAGATTACAGACGAATTAATGAAATAACGACTGACGACAAGTACCCCTTGCCAAATATAACAGACTTATTCGACAAATTAGGTAAAAGCATGTATTTCTCAACTATAGATCTGCGCGAGTGGTTATCATCAAATTGAAGTTGAAGAATCCGACAGACCCAAAACTGCATTTAGTACCCAATTTGGTCATTATGAATTTTTACGAATGCCTTTCGGATTAAAGACAGCACCTGCGACCTTTCAAAGAGCAATGGACAATATTTTGAGAGGTTTGCAAGGAATTCATTGCATGGTGTATCTTCTTCTTCTTCTTCCTGGCATTAATCCCGGCTATTTGCCAGGGTCTGCCTTCCTACTCAACCTACTCCACTTTGCACGGTCTTTAGCGTCCTCGGTGGTTAGACCATTGGCTCTCATGTCCTGCTTCACGACATCCAACCAGCGCTTCCTTGGGCGTCCGAGAGGTCTCACTCCAGGGACTGACATAGCAAGGCACTTGCATCCGACATAGTTCTTAGGCCGGCGCGTAACGTGACCAAACCATCTCAGGCGACGCTCTTGGAGCTTATCCGCTACGTCACGGACTCCAAGACTACCTCGAATGAATGTGTTGCGTATGCGGTCAGACCGCGTTACGCCGCACATCCACCTCAGCATCTTCATTTCCGTGACGTGAAGCTCCTGAGTGTGCCGAGATAGTACTGGCCAACATTCGCTGCCGTATAAAAGAACCGGTCGAATGATGCTCTTGTATATCAGACCCTTGAGTTTGGGCGGTATCCTGCGATCGCAGACCACGCCAGTGACCTCCCGCCATTTGGCCCAAGCAGCGCTTATCCGGCTATAGACATCGTGATCGATGCCTCCAGATTCGTGCATAACGGATCCAAGGTACCTGAACTTTTCCGACTTAACGGCTGGTTCAGGACCTATAAGGATAGTGCTCGAGTCCGGGCTCCCACAGGCCATGTACTCGGTCTTCGACACATTTAGTTTAAGACCGCCGTTCTCAAGCGTACCCTTCCACAGGTTCACTTTACGCTCCAGCATCAGTCGGTTCTCGTCAATGAGTGCTATATCATCGGCATACATAATCAGCCATGGAGGCTGGTCTTGGATGTGAGCCGAGACAGTATCGAGCACCACATTGAATAAGAACGGACTAAGAGCCGAGCCTTGGTGAACCCCTACTGTAATCTGGAAGGGTGTAGTGTCGCCAACAGCAGTCCTAACCATAGAAGTGGAATCGTGGTACATGTCTCTGATAATCTCAATATAGGCCTCAGGGATCCCTTTGGATCGCAATGCCCACCAGATACACTGACGAGGCACACAGTCAAAGGCCTTCTGCAGATCTAAAAAGGCCACATGCAGAGCTCTCCTTTTTTCCCTGTATGCCTCCATCAATGTTCTGAGGGCGAAAACGGCGTCCATAGTGCCCGATCCTGGCTGAAATCCATATTGAGACTCAGAGACAGTACACTCGCGGTAGAGCCTGAGGTCGATCATGCGCTCGAAGAGCTTCATGGTATGACTCATAAGCTTAATGCCCCTATAACTACCACAATCTTGAACACTGCCCCTTCCCTTGTAAATAGGGGTAATGAAGCTAAGCCGCCACTGGTGTGGCATCTTTCCAGTGTTCAAGATATGATTAAAAAGGGCAGTAAGTATGAGCACACCAAGAGAGCCCAACGATTTCCACGCTTCGATCGGAATGTCGTCAGGTCCCACCGCTTTTCCATTCTTCATGCGTCGAAGGCAATTACGAGTTTCGTCAAGGGTTATTGGGGCAATAAGTCCGAGGTTAGGCGGTGGGTCGTGATGAAGACTGCATGGGTGCTGAGTATTCAGCAGCTCCTGAAAGTAGCTTCTCCACCTCTCCTTCACAGAGGCATGACTACAGAGCAGCGTGCCCTGGGAATCTCTGACGCAAAGACATTTTGCGATATCTTGCGTCGCTTTATCCCGGGAACGTGCCAGTTTGTAAATGAACTTCTGCCCCTCCACAGTTTCAAGTTTATCATACAGTGGTGACAAACTCTCACTGCGGGCTCTGGCTACAGCTCTTTTACTGGCATGTTTAGCTACTATGTACTCCAGTCTGTCTTCAGGAGAGTTGGATTGCTGCCACTTCTTAAAGGCATCCTTCTTTTCACGAGTCACCTCCTGCACCTTGTCATTCCACCACCATGTCTCCCTGTCGATGACACGTCCTCCCCTTGAAAGACCAAGAACTCGCCTGCCTGCCGCCATGATTGCCGACGGAGCTTGATCCCAAGCATCCTGAGCAGTCTCGGTGTTAGTCGAAAGATTATGACTTTTCACCTCTGCCAGGAACTCGGTCTGCATCTGTCCATTCAGCAACCACCACTTGATCCGAGGCCTACGTTTCTCAGCTACTTTCTTCTTCGGAGTAACGTTAAAGTCCATGATAAGAAGACGATGTTGGGCCGTTAGGCTTTCGCCTGGAATGACCTTACAGTTAGTTACCCTGCCCATATGACACCGTCTGGTCAATAAGTAGTCTATTTGAGTTGAGTGGGACCCGCTCTTATACGTGATAAGGTGCTGAGGATTCTTTTGGAAGAACGTATTCACGACGGCCAGATCTGATGCAATACAGGTTCTTAGAATATTTTCTCCCTCTGTATTGCGAAGACCGTGCCCAAAACCCCCGTGAACACGTTCAAACGGCTCAGCAGCCTTACCGACGTGACCGTTCAAGTCCCCCCCAACTAAGACCACTTCGGTAGACGGTATAGCAAGTAGCACTTCTTCATACTGCTCCCAGAATGTCTCCTTTTCGGACGCGCTACATCCCGCCTGGGGAGCATAGGCACTGATTAAGTTAGTGGTAACGCCCTCAATCAGTACCCTTACTCGCATCAAGCGGTCGCAGCGACGGTCAACTTCAAGAAGCCCATTCTGCAAGCTCTTCGGAAAGCACTACCGCCACACCGTTTCTACCTGAAGGTGACCCAGTGTATATAAGCCGGTAACCCTGTCCGATGTTACGGGACTTATTGCCCTTCCAGCGAGTTTCCTGGAGGAAAGCACACTGGACCCGACGTCTCATGAGTACATCTGCGAGTTCCCTGCATCGTCCGGTTAGAGAGCCAATATTCCACGTTGCAAAGCGGAGTTTCCTTCTGGGTACTCGCGTCTTTAGCCGTGCCCGTACTTGACACGGTAGCCCTTGCCCACTTATCGCAGGTGTAGGGCGATGTGCCTGCGCGTCGTTTAGCGGCGACGCCCTAGCCGTACCCAGTTTTCTACGCGAACTGTCCATTTGTAGCGGCGGATGGCGGTTTTTAAATGGAGCGACTGCCATCTGACCTCCAAAACCCCTTTATGGGGAGAAACCGGGGGAAGAGGAATAGGACATATAGAAAAGGGGGGGAAGGATGGGTAGAAGGAGAAGGTAGGAAAAAGGAAGAGATTGAAAGGAGGGGACACCACTTATACGGACTGGACGGGGTTATAACAAGTGGTGGCTCGAGGATCCGGGCTCGCGTACCCGTATGCCCAAGAACTAATATCGGACAGATATTAGTCAGGGCACCCTCTGGATAAACACACACATGTCGTGTATCTCGACGACAAATTATCTTTTCCACTTGCCTTGAAGAGCACCTTCAAAAATACGTAAAGTTTTTGACCGACTCAGACAGACAAACTTGAAAATACAACTTGACAAATCAGAGTTTTTGAGAAAAGAAGTCTTATACCTAGGCCACACTATCACAAAAGACGGGCTAAAACCGAATGATGATAAACTAAAAGCGGTTTTAGAATATCCCCTTCCAAGAACAACTACTGAAATTAAAAGTTTTCTGGGACTAATTGGCTATTATAGACGATTTATAAAGGATTTTGCTAAAATTACCCAACCATTGACAGCATGTCTCAAAAACGAAATAAGATCATTATTGACCAAAAATATACTGACGCTTTTAATACATGCAAGGAATTACTGACAAATGCACCCTTATTGCAATACCCAGATTACGAAAAGCCATTCATACTTACCACCGACGCTTCATCCGTTGCACTAGGTGCCGTACTGTCGCAGGGAAGAATAGGTAGTGACAAGCCAGTTGCATACGCTAGTAGAACATTAAGCGATACTGAATCTCGTTACAGCACTATTGAGCGTGAACTTTTAGCAGTTATATGGGCTGTGAAACATTTTAGACCTTATCTTTATGGGCAAAAGTTTGTTATTTATACGGATCATAGGCCTCTTGCGTGGTTGTATTCACTAAAGGAACCCAATAGTAAGTTAACTTGATGGAGACTACGTCTTCAGGAATATGACTTTGAAATTATTTATAAAAACGGGAAACAAAATACCAATGCGGATGCATTATCGCGAATTAAATTACATGCAATGGAAACTGAAAACGAATCGGTAGTAGTAAATGTTGATAGTGACAAAGACGATACGTCTACGTTAACTGCTGACGAATTACCACAACCCTCAGACAATTCTTCTACCTTAACAGCTGCCTCCATATCCCCTAATGAACAACAGACGTTATTGCGATCATCTAGTAGTACTGAAACAGCACATTCATGCGCAGATTTAGAATCATTTGGAATACCCATTTTACAAGAAGCAATAGATACAAAACCCAATCAAATTTTAGTATTTATCTGGAACAAAAATGAATTGCAGGTTAAAGATATTTCTAGGGATAGACAGAAAATCCTTGAAGTGTTCTTGCCCACAGGTAATTACGCACTTATAAAAAAAAATCTTAAGGAAAATATTAAACTAAAATTAAAATATTTCATTTTCTTTGAAAGTGTGGCACATCGAAAGGAATTTTCAAATATGATAATTAAATTGTTTAAACGAGATACAGTTAAGTTTTATGAATGTACTGAACGCGTGATGTATGTAAAAGATGAGAATGAACAAAAGGAAATAGTGTTAAAGCACCATGAAGGAAAAACTTGTCATAGAAGCATAAGAGAAACAATGGTCACAATTCGTAGACATTATTTTTGGATTAACATGCAAGAAACAATTTCAGCAATTATTCGCGACGCTTGCAATAAAATAAAATATGACAGGCGACCTATAAAATCCATTTTACAATTAACTGAAACCCAGCATGCACCTTTTCAGGAAATATTTATTGATTTATTTTCTATAGAAGGACAGTATTACTTGACATGTGTAGACGCTTTTAGTAAATTAGGACAAGCAATTAATATAAGTAACAGATCCACTCCCGAGGTTGTTCGTGCTTTAATAAAATATTTCTCATATTACGGAACTCCTAAGAAAATTACTTGTGATCCTGGTAAAGAATTCAATAATGACTTATTACGTGAACCACTTGACTTATATAAAATACAAATACATATTTCCACCCTCAATAATCCTAATTCTACGGAAATTGTAGAAAGATTCCACTCGACTCAAATAGAAATTTATAAATCAGCTTCACGCTGTATCCCGCACACAGCAGGGTAGGCAGAGGAAACCTAGTGTTAAGACACTCCGTTCCCCACTTTCTGCCGAATTCTGGAGGCATTGCGTGTTGAGTGGCAGAACTCAACGCCGCCCTTAACCTCGACACCAGAGCGAAGAAATGGAAATATAAATTTAAGTAAATATTTCATCTCCTCGAGTGGGGATCGAACCCACAACCAGTCGGTTTTACAGTTACACCTCGTGCCGCTGCGCCACGACTGGAAATTTATAGATTAGCCAAATATGAAAAAAAATGTACAGATGCTGCTTCAGTAATGTCAGATTCAATTATGGCGTATAATCATACCATACATTCTACAACTGATTTAACTCCCTTCGAATTAGTTTTTGGCCATGTCGATTCGAGCATTCCCATTGTTACAGATTTTGATAAAATTTATAAGCAATAACTAGTTAAAGATCATTAAAAGCGTACTAAATGCCTATATAATTATATATGTAATAATAATTATAGCAAAAGTAAAGCGAAATATTGTTCCAGTAGAAATAAAGAAAAGAGAAACGAGAGTTCCTATTAAAAATATAAAACGTCATTCACAGGTATTATCTGGTCCTGATAGTGTTGGAGACAAGCCATGCTCTTCAACTGCAGTCACTTGAAGGTAATCCCGGTATACTACCAATAAAAGAAGGGACTGCGTTTAAGCAACAGGACAAATGGCAAATTTTTAAGAAACTAGATTTAGGCAATTTATTGAATGATTTTACTTTAAATAAGTATAATGAATTTAGTAATCTAATAAATGAGGGTCAACCTTATTCCTATGAATTTTTAGGGTTGAAGGTTCAGGTGGATTATTTAAGCAATATTTTAATAGATAAATTTCAACAGTTAATACCCTCGTATAAATCTAAACGTGGATTACTTAATCCATTAGGTTCTCTTAAAAAGATCATTACAGGAAATTTAGACAATGAAGACGCGATTTGTTATGATTCCATTGTATCAGAATTAAAAATAAATCAAGCATATACTGACAAAAAAAATACATTGATCTCCAAAATGCTGGATAGTTTTATTAATAGTACTGAAGCATTACATAACAATACATTAATATTAAATGAGAAGATTCAAAGAATAGAACGGCTTGTTAAGAATATGATTACTAAAAGTGAGAACTCTATATACTCGATATATGTTTTAGGTATGTTTGATATGTTTCTGTGTAATTTTAGAACCATCTATATATTTTTAAATGAAATAGAAACTGCTTTAGCCTTAAGCAAAGTGTCTGTACTTCATCAGTCTATAATTAATTCTAATGAATTATTAGATATATTACAATTAATATCCCAAACTGATAATTTGACATATGAACCTAATATTAATAATTTGATAAATATAGAGTTTACTATATCTGTAAAAGCTTATATTAAGAAAAGTCAGATAACATTTATATTAGAGGTACCATTAACAGACAATAATTCTTATAATTACTATAGATTATATCCAATTCCAATATATAATGTCACTGAAAACGTAACGACAATTGTAATTCCTAAATATCCTTACCTGATGGTGAAAAGTTCCATGTACTTACCCTTAGCCCGGCCTTGCTCGCGTATTGCTGTGGGGGATCAGTTCCTGTGCTCTAAAAATGAAATAGTAAGGTATCCGGAACCAACTTGCATAGAGCAATTAATGAAATTTAAGAGTAACCATCGGATGTGTATTTCACACGTGGTAAACGTAGAGGATATAAAAATCCAACATATCAACACCAATAGTTGGATAGTTTATTCTAAGTTCAACTCGAAAATAACAATGAAATGTAAAGATGATACCTCTTACCAAATGATACAAGGCACCCTTATCCTAACCCTAGAAAAGAATTGAACCATATTCATAGAGAATATCTATTTATACCACAGAAGTACGTATGCAGAACATATGATTTTCAAAAAGGTTCCGCTTATCCATTTGCCCAAACTAAACTCAACAAAAACAGGAAATCTCTTAACGGTCGACTTGAGGAGTGTAGATCTCAGTGAAGTGAAACAGTTATCGCACGTACTGAAATATAATAGTAAATCCAATCCCAGTGATATTGTTGAAAGTCTTAGTGAAGTGAAAACCCTAAAAATAATCAGTTTTGTCTCTCTGTCCCTATATATTCTCATAACGATATTAGTGTTGTGCTATGTAGTCTATAAGTTTAGAGTTAAAATTTTTAATGTAGAGCGAAATCTTCAGTCTAGTACACCAGCTGATGATTTCGTACTTAACGAGGGAGGAGTTATGCAAGCTCCTGGGAACGTAACCAGAGATATTTGTTTTTCACGCTAGATTTCGCGGAAGACTCCGCGTTGCGTTCCCAGCGTTATGGAATAAAAAAGAAAAAAGAGTCGTAGTTAACATATCACTCTGTTAACACGTATTTAGATATTTTTTAGTTTTAATGTATTATTTAATTTAAAATTTTAAAATAAAGTACTTCATTTACAAGTAAATAGTTTTTATTATAACAAAAGACTCCCAAACTTGACTAGCTTGAGTGTAGTTGATGTTTTGTAATTGATTTGTCAAATGACAGATAAGATAGTAATCAGTGTATGTATATATATATATATATATATATATATATATATATATATATATATATATATATATATATATATATATATATATATATATATATATATATATATATATATATATATATATATATATATATATATATATATATATATATATATATATATATATATATATATATATATATATATATATATATATATATATATATATATATATTTATAACAAAGTTTAGTTATATTGGAATATTCTATGGTTTTTTTTTTTTTAATCTTGTTTTTTTTTTCTTTGATTATGTGATTACTGATGTTAACAATTAGTTTATAATTATTTCTTTTGGAATAGCTGGCAGGTTAGACAGTGTATTATTATTTGTACGATCATTTTCTGCTTCTTGATAGTCGTCATCAGAACTCAAAGAAGTTTACGCTTCATATAAATCTTTCCTTCTCTCTCTGTGTAAGTCACGAGATGTGACGTCAGATATTGGGGTGTTGGACTGCGTTAATGAAGCTTCGACGGTTGAGCGTGAAGATGGAGATTCTGAGCCAGCGCGGTGAGGTGACGCAAGCACTGGGCCCGGAGACGCGGCCGCCGGCGATGGAGAAGGTTGCAGGTTCACGTTAGGTGGCGTCAGAGATTTCGATAATATTGGAGTGCAAGACATCGGACTCGGTGTACTTCTAATGTCAATTCAGTCCCAGTCATTAGTAATGGAACCTTTATAAACCAATAACTGATTTACATGTCTTCTGTGGCATTCTAAATTTATTAAGTCTTTAACTAAATACACAACTTTACCTAAACATTTCACAATAATACCTTTACCCCATGTAACTTTTTTTTTATTACAATATTTCTTATATAGCACTACATCATTAATATTATATTTATTTATTCTCACTTTACTGACCTGCTCAGCTTGTAAACACTGTTGATTTTTTACACGATTAGAAATGTGCGGTGACGAAGGTGAAGATGATGATTTTGGATTCAATAAATCTAAACGCGATCTCAGTTTGTGACCGAAAACCATTGTAGCAGGAGAAACGCCCGTGGCAGTGTGAATTGAATTCCGGTAGGCCATCAAATATTTATATAATTTTATCGTGACATCTTTTGATGTACGAGTTGACAAAAGACATAACTTAATTCCCTTTTTCACTACCTTTACAAAACTCTCTGCTTGACCGTTGCTGGGCGCGTGGTATACCGGTGATGTTAGATGAGATATACCGTTAGAAATATAAAAATTATTAAAAACTTGTGAACAAAAAGCTGTACCATTATCACTTACTATTGTATGAGGAACCCCAAATCTTGATATAAAATCACATAATTTTATTATTACCGCCGACGAAGTAGTACTAGACATATAATATGCCTCAGCCCACTTAGTGTGCGCATCTACGATAATTAAGTAAACATAACCGTTAATTGGGCCCAGAAAGTCTATGTGTAACCTATAAAACGGAAAGGGTGGAAATTCCCAACGTACGGGTGGATTCTGCGGAGGGGAGGGACGCAGCTGGATACAAATTTCGCAAGACCCTATCATACTTTCTATAGCCTGATCTATTCCTGGGAACCAGAATCTTGACCGAGCTTCGGCTTTCGTCTTAACTATCCCTAAATGCGAATAATGCAATTCTTTTAAAATAATATTGTAAATATAAATGATAAATAAATAAATTATAATATTGAAATATATAAATGACACATTAAATAAACTTTAAATATAAATAATAGTTCCCTACAATATCATGCAAACATTTAGGTAATACTACTTTGTGACCCCTCATGACACATCCATTTTCATATGACAACTGTGATTTACATAAATTATACGTTTTTAGTTCTACATCACTTAATTTTGGTAGCCAACCGTTTAAAATGTAATGTATAACTTTTGTGAGGACCTTATCACGTTTTGTTTCCTCACGTAGCGTATCTAAGCTCACAGGCATACTGCCATCCGCTACGAAACAGACGTACGTAGCTCGGTCGCCCGACTGACATTCGCCACACTCCTCACTCGTAGGGGCTATAAGAAGGCTCGCTCGCGATAGATAGTCGGCGCAGTTATCAGTGCTACGAACGTATTCTATTGTATAATTATAATTACTAAGAAATAATGCGTACCGTTGTAGACGATTAGCCGACATCTCTGGCACTCCTTTATCCGGGGCGAAAATTGATAACAGTGATTTATGATCTGTTCTTAAAATAAATGGTTCAGACCTACCGTATAGGTACTGATGAAAACGACGAATTCCGTATATTATGGCGGTAGCCTTCTTCTGTATTTGAGCATATCGCTTTTCCGCGGAATTTAAAGTACGAGACGCAAACGAAATCGGTCTTTCCACTTTATCTGTACTTATTTGTGATAGTATGGCTCCCAAACCACTGGGAGAAGCGTCTACTGTCAAAACAAGTTTCGCATTAGAGTCGTAATGGGCTAAAACTTGCTCTGACGTCATTATTTTTTTAATAGTTTTAAACGCCTTATCGTGACTATTATTCCAGTTCCACGTAGAATCTTTTTTTAATAACGCGTATAATGGATTTAAGATAGATGATGCATTTGGTACAAAATTCCTATAATAGTTAATTAGGCCTAAAAATGACTCCAACTGACTAACATTAGTGGGAACCGGTACTTCCGCCATAGCCTTTATTTTCTCGGGTGCTTTTTTTAGACCGTCTTTTGTTATTATGAACCCCAAATAACTCACCTCATTTTTAAAAAAACTACACTTATCTTTTTGCAACGTTAAACCGGCGTCCTGTAACCTAATCAGCACCGCATGTAATCTCTCGAGATGTTCAGCTTTGTCTTTACCCGTGATCAAAATATCATCTAAAAGGCAAAGCACGCCCTCCATACCTGATAGTACTCCCTCAATAGCTCGCTGGAAAATAGCGGGAGTGCTTGTCAGTTCAAATACTAGGCGCGTAAATCTAAACAACCCACGACTTGTATTAATACAGGTTAAATTTTTTGATTCATCATCTAAAACTAACTGGTTATAAGCCATAGATAAATCGATCTTAGTAAATTGTTGACCGCCATGTATTTTAGAAAACAATTCATTTATCGTGGGAAGTGGATATTGTTCGACAAGCAATTGTTTATTAATACTGACGGAATAATCAGCACACAACCTCACAGAACCGTCTCGTTTAAGCACCGGAACGATACCCCTATCGTTCCGGTGCTTAAACGACATATATTCTGAAAATTCAATAGGTTCAAGAATACCTAAATCGACTAACCTTTCGATTTCCTGTACAACTTTGTCACGTAATGCAAATGCAACAGAACGCGCCTTATAAAAAACCGGTTTGGCATTATCTTTTAAAAACAATTTGATTTTGTATTTATTAAATGTTCCTAGCTTATTAGAAAAAAGTTTAGTAAATCTATTCTGTAACATTTCTATACACGGTTCACCTTGTAAATTATTATACAATTATTTTACCGTTATATGTTATTAAGTTTTTATGAGTAGCTGATAATGGCACATTTTTAAAATTTGTGTTATTATAGGCCTCCGATATGACAGTTACCGCGGATCCACTATCTATTTCAAATTTATATGGAATATCACAAATAACCACACTTTCTACCATGGGTTCTCCCCTAACTGAACGGATATAAAAAACTTACCATCATTATCATCGGCCTCACTTTTGTCACCACCATTCCATTAACCTTATTACACAGTTTGCGTAAGTGGCCTTTGACATGACACTTTTTACAAGTATAATTCACGTACTTGTAATCGGCCGTTTTATGGTTATTGTAACCGCACACCCTACACGACACTTTCCCGATGGCTCGATTTTTCCCACTATTAGAAATTTTGTATATGTTTGTGTCCACCACGGTGTCAATACTGCCGGCGCTGACTAAAAGGCTCAAATTCTCTGTTAATTCGATGACTCTCGCAAATGTCAGCTCGGCAAGGTCTAGCGCGTACAACTTATCTTTCTCAAACCCTGGACGCATGCCCATTATAAATTTATCACGCAGAGTTTCTTCAACATTAAGAAACCCGCAGTGTGCCGTTAACCCGCGAAGTCTTGCCGCCCATTGCGCATGAGATTTATAAAGATGTCTGATTTTAGTGACAATTTTTTATCTATGTCTTCATCGAGTACCGATAGTTTCCACAGTACAACAACTCCTTCCCTTAATGTCGCCATTGATTCTTGTTTCTCTGATTCTCTGAAAAACTTTAATGTTCTTCATATCAATGCTCAAAGTATTCCGGCTCATTATCCTGATATGCTTGCGTCATTTGAATCTCGTAACATACATGCCATCCTAGTGTCTGAAACATGGTTAAAGCCCTGTTTGCCAAACACGTCCTATTCCTTACCTGGCTTTCGTCTGATTCGCAATGATCGAGATGTCTGTGAACTTAGCAGAGCATTGTCCAGCAGATCAAAAAAAAATTAGAGTTCTCTTAGCATGCACCTGAGTTTTATAGTTCCTGATAGATTTTACAAATAGTTCTGGCGTTTTTACCCCGGAAAAGTTATTTAAAACTATGATTGCTAACTTCCCGTAGCAGATCATTTTTTTGCAAATAAAAATCGGTGCGAGTTCTGCACATATAGGGATAAAAAAAATTGTTCCTCATCACTTTTATCAATAGTTCTGTTGATTTCACGACGAAAAAATTTTTTAAAGAGAAAAAAGAACGTTCGTTTCGTAAATAGTTTGAATGGTAAAGTAAGTTTAAAAATAAATAAAATTATACTCTATATCTCTGACGTGAGAACTCTTAATTTTATAGTAGAATATAAGTTGTTCTATGATATAAAGCTTGAAAAAAGACCAGAACTCTGGAAAACCTGCCAGCAGAGCATAGTTGAATGTTTGAAATATAGAAAAATGTCTATTTAAACTCTTAATATGAAAAAGTACTAGATATTTATTTTTTGATTGTGCTGAGACTCGGGAACTCTTTGATTTCGAATAAAATATAAGTAGTTCTATTGAGAACACTCAATTACAAAACCAGAACTCTAAAAAACTACCAGCAGGGCATAGGTGAATATTCGATTTGTTAAAAAATATCAAATTAATTTGTTTAGACGGAAAAATATTTTTTAAAAATAGTATTATCATGCTTAGAAGCTAGAACTCCTCATTTTACAATAGAGTATAAATAATTCTATCATAAAAAGTTAAATACAAAACCAGAACTATGAAAAAACTGCCAGCAGAGCATAGGTGAATGTTTGAAATATTGAAAAATGTCTATTTTAACTCTTAATATGGAAAAGTACTAGATATTTTTTTTCGATTGTGCTCAGACTCAGGAACTCTTCGATTTCTAATAAAATATGAATAATTCTATTGAGAACACTCAATTACAAAATCAGAACTCTGATAAAACTACCAGCAGAGCATAGGTGAATGTCTGAAATATTAAAAATGTCAATTTAAAGTTTTCATATAAAAAAGTAGTAGATATTTTTTTTTTATTGTGCTCAGACTACAATACAATCAGACTGTTCCATATTACAACAGTACAGTACAGTCAAAGATCTTGGAATTCATCTAGACCAAACGCTATCATGGTCCGTACAGATGACTAATGTAAGTAAAAAAAATCTCTCCGACGTCTTCGCTCTATTTTACCTATTCCCACCAAAGTTATGTTAGCAAATTCTCTTCTTCTCTCAATTCTCGACTATGCGGACGCAAGCTATCCTAACTTAACCGAGGACTATTTAAACAAACTTGAGCGACTTCAAAATCTTGCTATTCGGTTCATATTTAACTTACGCAAGTATGACCATGGATCCGAATTTCGGTCGAAGCTCAAGTGGCTCCCTATCCGTTGTCGCCGGAATCTACGTATACTTTCAATTCTGTACTGTGTGTTATTTACCCATAAGTCTCCGCCTTATTTAAGGGAAATGTTTGAATTTCTAGGAGCGCATACAAGTAGGTTGAGATCTACTGAGAATCTCTCTTTAAGAATGCCTACATACAATACTAAATTTTATGAGAACTCGTTTGTGGTACGAGCGATAAATCTTTGGAACGCCTTGCCACTTCCTATTAGACATTCCAAATCTTTACGTATATTTAAAAAATCTGTTAAAGAATATTATCTTAAGATCTGTTCTTTATGAAGACATTTACTTATTCCATTTACTTAATATATTCGTAATTATATGACATCAATATATATTATATAGAATTATGTATTAGTATATTATATTACGTTATATATTGTAATATGATATAAATATTTGTGTATTAAGTTTATGTATTAGGATAGAATATTATTTAGGTATGTATTTTTATTAACACCACCCACTATATATTTTTATTTTATATCTCCTAACCTCAAGGTTGTCTGGAAGAAATCGCTAATTAGCGATAAGACCGCCTTTTGTGCTTCACACAATGTTATATGCATTTACTACATGTAAGTTATGCTTTGTATTTGTGGTGTACAATAAAGTAGATATAAATAAATAAAATAATTCAATCATCCAAAAGCCGGACCGCGCATCTAATTTACTAAAATATTTGGCACCGCGCAGCGCAGACGCAACAGTAGGTAGCGGATAATGAGCACGACGTATCGCACGATTGAGAGGTCGCGGATCGAGACAGATACGAACGCTGCCATCCTTTTTTGCTGGCAAAAGAATAGCATTGACCCAGGGAGTCGGATGTGATACTTTTCTTATAATGCCTATTTCTTCCATATTATTTAATTGAAACTTTAATTTATCTCTTATACCGAATGGAATTTTTCGAACTGGACATACATTTTTATCAATCATAATTTTTATATTTACCCGGTAGTTTACCAATACCCTGAAATAAATCGGCATATGTTTCTATATTTAAAGAATATATACGCTTAATAACGCCCAACTTTTCACAAGTATCTTGACCTAAAACACTCTGACAGTTATCATTACATATATAATGTGTTTTATAATTATCCTTAGATATTTGGGTGAACAGTAAAACTATAACTAGAATTGAGTTGCTCTGAAAAGAAATTTATTACATAAATAAATGTTCACACTTTTACAAACATTCTTAAACATTAATCAATCACAAACTCACCTGAAAAGAGAAACAACATTTAAAGCTATTGCTTCACCAGTTCGTATTAATTAAATTAAATATTAAAACATATTGTTTTCCCTTGTCTTTATGAGACGTCAATGTCATAGCTGAATGAAGTGTCACTCACTTCATTTACATCTCCCCCCCTCAGTGAATCATCTATTATTACTGGAATAAGTTTTGTAACATGGAAAAGATTTGACTGCAACTTTTTGTGACCCGTGTTTACTTTGTAAATTGAATTTGATATTTTCTCTACAATTTGATATGGTCCTATTTTCAATTCATCCAGTTTTTTTCAGTTTATTCGATTTCCGTTTTCAACATAAACGAAATCTCCGACTTCTAATTGGCAATGTCTTCTGTTTTTATCAAATCTTTGTTTGTTACAATCATGTGATTTTATACTATTTTCTAAGGCGATTTTTCGGTCTCGTATTAGATGATGATCCTGTATTTCATTTTGTTTCAGTTCATTTGGTAAAATGTCCACATTTTTCCCCTGCAGTAAATATTTTGGGGAGAACCCTGTTATACTATGTTCAGTTTCGTTGTATCTATCCGTGCATTCGTGAGCAATAGTAGTCCAAGCGATCTTATCTTTTCTTTCATTAATTTTACAACGAATTTTATTAACCAATGTTTGGTTTTTAACCTTTCGTTTAGTCCATTAGAAAAGGGTGCATTTACTGCAGTGAATACTATAGATATACCTTCCTTTTCTAAAAAATATTTAAATTCCTTTGAATTTATGCCTGGATATTGGTCTGATAGAATCAAGTCAATCTTATAATCTTGTGTTACTTTTTGCACTAGTTTAATAAAGTCGTTTGCATTCTGAGTTTTGGATGTTAAAATGTAGGCGTAACGGGTAAAGTGGTCTACTAGAAGATGTAAATATACTGAATAAAAGTTTCGGAAGGAGGGAATTAAAAGATGTGCTCACAAGGATGGATGAATGTATTCTGTCCTTCACACTATAATTGACATAAACTACAAAAACACCTTACAAAATGACATATGTTTTACGTTATAACTAACATGATTGCTCTTTAAAAATAGTAGGCGTTTTTATTTTTAAATTTTTTTTAAGAATAATAATATGAAATAAAGTTATCGACTTAAATTATACTCAACTATCATTTGGTCTTGAACATGCCCCCAGCCGTTGAAAGCTAGACTTTCAACTAGACTCGTTGGCTACTGGAAGTGGACATATTTTACTGAAAGACCTTCGCACGATTCCTGTCGAAGTTTTGATGTCAGCCACTCTGTTAACTCCATCATTACCAAGGAATACAGCAATTACTCGACCCAATTTCCACTTCAATGGTGGTAGATTGTCCTCTTTGAGAAGAATTAATGAATTCGTCACCAAGGCTCTTACAGGTACGCCATTTTATCCTGTGTTGGAGCTCCGAGATATATTCCTTGCTCCACCTGGACCAGAAATGCTGTCGTAACTGTTCGATCCGCTGGAATCGAGTTAAGTGATTGTAAGAAGAGTCGCTGTGATCAGGATTCGGTAAAGACATTAGTGGTCGTCCGATGATGAAATGTCCTGGAGTAAGAGGCATGAGGTCTTCGGGTTCTGACGACAAAGGTGTAAGCGGTCGGGAGTTGAGTTTGAGAGGAGAAAACTGTGTAAAGTTCCTCAAATGTCAAATTACAGTTTCCCAACACTCGCTGAAGATGAAATTTAGTTGATTTTACACCTGCCTCCCATAGGCCTCCGAAATGCGGTGAATATGCCGGTATAAAATGAAATTCAATTTGTTCATTGGCGGCAGCCGATGATAGCAAGCCTTGACGAGATTACGACCACCGATTGGCCAATACTGTTCTCTAATCGAGGCAAGTAAAATTTGAGGCCCTGCATGTTTAAGTCGCTGATGTTCATATTTGACAAGTAACTTCGTGAATTGATGTGTGGACTGTATTAAAACTTTTTATCAAATGGATACTCTGAGTTACCCAAGCGACCACCGACACGTATTATTTTATTTTGATCAAGAAAAATATTAAATTTGAGTAACGGGCTCTTTTTTGGCAAAGACTGGTGGTTCAGAAGCAACGAATACTCTGGAAATGATTCATTTTGCGAAATTCTTAATATTAAATTTAAAGCATCTTGCAAATCCGTTTTATTTAAATAATTATTATTAAATTTATTGCGTTTACATATTTTAATAAAGCGCAGGGCATACGCAGTTGCACATATTAACCTAGACATATTTGAAAAGCGATTAAAGTTTATGAAATGATTAATGGAAGATGTTTCATTAGTAAAGGTATTGGAAAGTAATGACATTTCCGGTCGTAATTCAGGTAGGACCTTATCACAACTCACCGTGACTGGCCAGCATGATGCATCCTCTTGTAAAAAATTTGGTCCTGACCACCATTGTTCTAAATTCTTAATAGTCTTTAAGTTAACGCCGCGAGATAAATGATCTGCAGAATTGCAGTTAGTGGGAACATGCCTCCAGGTACCCTTGCCTGTATTTTCCAAAATCTCGTCGACACGATGCCTGACAAATGTGTTTAATTTACTGGGCAGCATTTTAAGCCAACCCAACACAATCATGGAATCGGTCCAGAACACTTTCTGGACCGATTCTATGATTGTGTTGGGATTGGACATTTGGAACTAAAAGTCGTAATGACTTAAGCGCCTTTTGGTACAAGCGTGTTCCTACAACAGCAGCACAGAGTTCAAGCCTAGGAATGGTGGTAGGTTTAAGGGGAACTACTCGGCTTTTAGCCATTAATAAACGGACAAACACATTTTTATTTTTATTGACGCTTCTGACATATAGACAAGCGCCATATGCACGTTCAGAGGCATCAGCAAAAAGATGAAATTCCAACGAATCATAATCATTGCAAATGACATGGCGGGAAATGCAAAGGTTACTCAAATGTGATAAGCTGTCAACAAATTCTAACCATATGTTTTTTATATCAGATGGCAGCTTTTCATCCCATGCTAATTTTTGCAACCAGAGCCTTTGCAACAACATCTTCATTTGAATGACACAAGGAGCTAGTAAGCCTAATGGGTCATAAATCTGTGATATAATTGACAGCATCTCACGTTTTGTAAAAACTCAAATGGAGGCGATGGACCTATTGGAAAACAGAGCTCGTCTGATTGTTAGCCTAGCCCAAGCGTTTTGCTTGGCGCAGAGGAACCGATATTAAGATTGTGTGAAGATGTTGTAGTGTCTGACATAAGCTCGGGAACATTCGACTTCCATTTCCGCAAAGGCATGCAAGCGCCACTAAGTTCGGAAACTACTCTCTTCCGAATAAATTTCGCATATTCCAAATTATCTGACCCTGTCAAGAGGTCGTCGACATAAAAATCGTGCAAAATAATTTGTGAGATTTCAGGGTCAGGGCAATCCAAACCTACTTGCCGCAAGCATCGCGTGGCTAAGTATGGAGCACTCACGGTGCCATATGTTACTGTGTTTAAAGCATATGTCATCATAGGCTCAGTGACGTCATCGCGCCACACAATTTGTTGAAGATACCTATTATTGGGATGTACAATAATTTGCCTATACATTTTCTCGACGTCAGCAGCTAAGATATATCTATGCTGACGGAACCGAAGAAGAATTGACAAAATATCATCTTGCACAGTGGGCCCTATCATTTGCAAGTCATTGGAGGAAAGTCCACTAGTTGTCGGACTACTGGCATTGAAAACTACACTTAATTTCGTGGTAGTACTGTCCTCACGCAATACACCGTGATGAGGAATAAAATATCCATTACTCATTGACTCACTTGCAACTTGAGACATATGATCTAATATCTATATTCTTGCATAAAATCTTTGTATAAATTAAAATATTCAGGACGACCTTTATTCCCACGCTCTAAGGAAAGGAAACAACGTTCAGCACGCTTAAATGAATCCCCTAACAAATCTGAATTTTGTTTTAACGGTATCCTTACACAAAATCGACTATTTGACAAGCGAGTAGTGGTTTTTAGGAAATGAGTTTCACAATTCTGTTCTTCCTTAGAGTATTGAAATAAGTCAGAACTAACTTCTTCAAGCTTCCAAAATCGCATCATTAAATCTTGTATATTATTATTTAATGTGTCCAGTTGAGGAGACTCATTAATATTAGTGAAATTGCATTTTATATTACATAATTGACGTGATGAAATAGAACCACATACTAACCGAAAATTGTGGGTAGACACAACAGTGAATAGACGTATTTTTTTATTGCTCCTAATTTTAATTTTTATTTTCAATAATAATAAGTGTACATATGTGTAATTAGTTTGATACCTGTGCTAAGTTGCATATTACTAAACTTTCTGCACTAAATAAATAACAATGGAGACACCAGTGGACCAGCTTCTCAAGAGTATGGAGGAACTCTCCTCTATATTTTCTACACGAATGGGCGAGTTTGAGACAAACTTATCTCAGCCGGGTTCAGCTGCCGCCACTACCACTACAAAGGCCTTATCCGCAGAATTTTCTAACTTTAAGGCCTTAGTTTGGAAGACACTGGGTTTACTAAAATCACAGGTGGAGCTTGTTGTGCTTGGCATGGACCGCTTGGAGACACAATCCAGAAGAAAAGTTCTTCTTTTCCATGGTGTAAAGGAGGATAAGGATGAAAATGTGATGCATAAAATAATGGATGTGTTATCTAGCCAAATGAAGATGTCTGATGTAAGGTCTGCAGCTATTGAATCTTGTCACAGACTGGGCGCTAAAAAGGACTCTTCTCGACCCATCCTTGTTAGATTCACTAGCCTGCAGGTCCGCTCCAACGTGTGGAAGGCTAAAACATCATTGAAGGGTTCTAAAATTACAATTACCGAATTTTTAACAAAATCTCGTCAAGAGGTATTTGTAGCGGCTCGTAAACATTTTGGAATTCATAAATGTTGGTCAGCTGATGGCATGATTATTATATTAATGCCAAATAAACTCAAAAGTAAGATTTCTTCTCTATCTGAACTAAAACAGTTAATACATCGATGTTCTGTTACAAAATTAGCTGACAACAATTAAATTGGTTGGATGTTATTTGCTTATACCATCTTAATTTCTCTAGTTTTTATTGAATTGCTGGTGTAATAACATAGTTTGTTACGTATATATATTTTTGACTAGAGTAGGGTACATTCATGTCCTATTTTTTACTTTAAATTGTTAAAATTTCACACGTAACGCTTAAAATTTTGTTTTTGACAATTGACATCTAGCTAATGACAGTTTGAGTACCTTGCCTTACTTGTCAAATGTCATTCTGTCACACAGACTATACACAATTCCGTTTGTAAATTTACATTGCTTAGTTCATTTTTGGTTGTTGGTCTTTGGGTGTTACGTTCCGTTTTGTTTTATCCTTTTAATAAATAGTGTATAGTAATACTTAAAATGATATATTTATGTAACTTTTTTTTTTTTAGTGTTAATTTGTTTTTCAATCAACTTGTGCACGTGGATATAATTTAATTTGTGATTTTTGTATTGTCTTTTTATTTTATTTTTTATTTATTTATCTATTATAATATTTATAAAGTTTATATTTATATCACATATACTACTATTTTATATTATATAATATATTTATTTATTTGCATTTACATATATAACGTTAATAAAGTATGCTCATTGATGATGAATACTTTTCTTGCTCAAATAGTGATTATGACAGTGCTGAAAGTAATCACTCTTCACTCTCTGATTTCGAACCACTTGTAGATAAATTGTCTAAGACTTTCATCAATCCATCTAATACTTTTTCCTTGGTGCATATCAACGCTCAGAGCATTCCTGCTCATTACTCAGATCTTCTCGCATCCTTTAGCTCCGGCATAGTCGACTGTATATGTATATCTGAGACCTGGTTAAAACCTTCCCTTTCCTCTGTTAGCTACAATATCCCAGGTTATCAGTTACTTCGCAATGACCGTACTTTGCAAGGTGGTGGTGGAGTCGGTATCTACCTTCGCAACAACATTACTGCTCGTATTATTGCCTGCTCCCCTAATCAGTTGATAGGAACTCTAGAATATCTTTTTGTGGAGATAACGTTAAGCCATACAAAAATTCTTTTGGGGACTTTATACTCCCCAAATGATAAAATTAACTATTTTAGCACTTTGGAAGGTGTTCTGGAATATTTTTCACCTCAATACGAGCATGTTATTTGTACGGGCGATTTAAACACTTGTCTATTAAAAAATGATACAAGATCTAATTTATTAAAAGCATTATATGAGTCCTATAATTTACATATTCTACCGATGTCGTGTCCCACCCATTACTTTCCTAACTGTAGACCCTCTCTTATTGACCTCATCTCCGTCTCTAACCCTAATCTCGTTGTTTCTCATGGACAAATGACATCTCCATTCTCTTTTCATGACTTAATTTTTCTTTCGTATAAATTACGCCCTCCCAAGGTTAGAGGCAAAATACTTTTCCAACGCAATTTTAAGCATATGGATCTAGAACGCTTAAGAGAGGATGTGAGGAACATCGACTGGTCTCCCATAATGTCATCAACAAATATTGACAGTATGGTAGACTCTTTAACTACTGAACTGATTCGCATTTACGACAAACATGCCCCGGTGAGACCAGTTCGTATGAAGCATGCACCTGCTCCCTGGCTAACACCAGTTATTAAAAGAACGATGTCTAAACGTGATAGAGCTAAATCTAGAAATAAAAAATGTCCTAGCCAACAAAACCTTGCTGCATACAAAAAATTGCGAAACATTTGCAACAGAATGTGTAGGGATGCTAAACGCCGATATATTCACACCTCTATTCAGAATCTCAGTCAAGCGCAAGTTTCGAGATTCTTAGAGTCGTTTGGGGTAGGCAAAACCAAGCATACTCATTCTGTATCATTGGATCTTCATGATTTAAATTTATTTTTTACTACACCTTTGTTAAGTTTAAACCCTTCAACTAAATCTGAAACACTGTCATCTTTATCTTCTACTGTCCTACCCGACTCTATCTCTTTCTCTTTTCTAACTGTAACTGAAGTTGAAGTCAAGAATTGTATCAAATCTATATCCACTAAATCCTTTGGAAGTGACTGTATCAGCCTTGACATGATCCTTCCTGTGCTGGAATACATTGCACCAGTGGTCACCCACATTATTAATTTCTCACTGACATGTAATGTTTTTCCCGCACAATGGAAGTACGCTTATGTCATTCCTTTACCAAAAACCTCCAATCCCTCTAGAGTCACCGATTATCGTCCCATTTCTATCTTTCCAATCCTATCCAAAGTACTGGAATCCTTAGTAAACAATCAACTGTATTCTTTCCTCTCCTCTAACAATTTTCTGTGTCCTTTCCAATCTGGTTTCCGACCCTTTCACAGCACGGTTGGTGCGTTGCTGAATATCACGGAGGACATTCGGTGTGCTATGGATAACACCAAGCTCACTGTAATGGTACTGCTTGATTTCAGCAGCGCATTCAACTGTGTTGATTTTGATATACTTCTGGGCTCTCTTCGTGCAGTCAATATCTCGTCCGCAGCCTTAAGCTGGTTTCGCTCCTACCTTTCAGGTCGTCAGCAATGTGTAAAATCTAATGATGTCACATCGACGTGGTTAGATATCACTGCTGGCGTTCCTCAAGGCGGTGTTCTTTCTCCACTGCTATTTTCTGTTTTTATAAATAATGTATCTAGAATAATTTCTTCTTCCTACCATCTGTATGCAGATGATTTGCAATTATACCGGCACTGCAATTTTAGCGATTTGCCGGAGACTATCGCGGCTTTAAATAATGATCTGGCTGCTATTTCAATTTGGGCCGAGTCTGTCGGACTGTTAGTAAATCCAGGTAAGTCACAATCTATTATCATTGGAAGCAGCAAACTTAGACATAAAATTAATTGGAATTCAACGCCGAGGCTCCTGTATTCAGGAGTAGAAATCGAATACTGTGACAAAGTAAAAAATTTGGGCCTAATATTTGACAGTAACATGTCCTGGGTACCGCACATTAACAATATCAGCAGACGCATGCATTTCTCCTTTCGTTCTCTTAAGCGTCTCCAATACTACCTACCTCATAAAACCAAAATTATGCTTGCACAATCCCTTCTTTTGCCTATTCTCGACTACGCCGATGTTTGTTATTTGGATGTGACCGAGGAGCTTCTAAACAAATTAGAGCGACTCCAAAATCTCGTCATACGCTTTGTTTTCGGTTTGCGCAAATATGACCACGTCTCCCAATTTCGTGCTCAGCTCAATTGGCTCCCAATCCGACTTCGCCGAGATATGCACATCCTTTCACTTCTTTTTAAGATCCTTAACTACCAGAATTTTCCTTGTTATCTTCGTTCCCGCTTTAACGTTCTACCTATCCCTACACGCTCAAGGAGGTCTGGTGTTATACCGACACTTAACGTACCGAAGAGTAACACCAAATTCTTTCAGAAATCCTTTTCTGTATACGCCGCATCCCTGTGGAATCAACTCCCTAAAGCAATCCAGAAAAGCCCTTCCATACATTCCTTCAAATCCCATTTAAAACAACATCTCCTTGCAACGTTAGACACCTAATTTTTATCAATACAGTGGTTCAATAGTGGTAACTTTACTTCATCTTAATGTAAAGCCTTATTTTCTTTTTGTTCCTCTATATTGTAAAAATATTTCTTATGCATATATATTTATATTATATAGAGTATGTATTTTTTATATTATATATTTGTTATATTGTATTATTTATTCTGTATAGCTATATTTATATTTATATTTATGTTTATATTTATATATACCGTTTTTGTTATTATTACTATTTTTAGGTTTATTATTGCTATTCTTTTTTTTTTTTTTTTATTCTCAATTTCACCGCACTGTCTTCTTGTCTTTCCCGCTACTTTGCACTCATCCACTTCCACGGGTTGGCTGGAAGAGATCTCTTCTAGAGATAAGTCCACCATTGTGAATGAAATTTCTAAATGTATGTTTTATTATGTATGAATTTGGTGCAATAAAGAATATATATAACCATCCGAGCCTAGTTTCACATAGCGTAAGGGTACTTTGACCTTGACTTAACTTTATGCGTTGAGAGCCTAACAGGTCCCAGAACACATCAGCGCCTAATACCATATCAATCCCGGAAGGGGAATGAAAGTTTGGGTCCGCTAAACAAATATTGGGTGGGAATTTAAACTGCGATAAATCTAATTACTGAGATGGCACGTTACTTGTAATTGATGGTAAAATGAAACACTGCAAGCTAGTTGTATATTTATTATTCAATGATTTTATTGAAACCGTGCACATTTTACCTACATGTGACATTACGCTGTTAACGTCCATTAAGGTTTTATCGATCTCAGTTATATGTATATTTAACTTACTACACAAACGTTCCGTCATAATACATGAAGTGCTACCGCTGTCGAGAATTACGCGAGCAATAATTTCACGACCATTCTTATCGCATATTTTAATGAGTGCAGTAGACAGCAATACTTCTTGCTGAACGCACGGGAGCGGTGACGTAACGCTTGTTGATAAAACAATACCGTGATCGGGGCCTGACGTAGAAGGCTTGATAGATGCGTGTGCGCCGCCGACGCCACTGTTTCGGTGACTTATCTGTTTATAATCAGACAAATGAATAAGTGTGTGGTGTTTGCGTTTACATATTCTACACCCTGACTTTTTACATTGATGTGCGTAATGTCCCTTATGAAAACAATTATAACATATTTTAAAACTCGGTAAAACTTCTAATCTCGCGTCAATGCTTAATGAAAGAAAATGAGAACAATCGGTTAAGTTATGTTCACCGTTGCACTTAGGGCACAATTTTGTAGATGGATACGACGACGAGGAACGTATGGTTTCAATATTTTGACATGCAATCATAGCTTTATGCCTAGAAGGCTTCAAAAATTTACTGTCATTATTATTAACCGATGATTTAATATGGTGAGAGGACTCCAATGTCTCCAGTAAGTCAGCACGACTACGAATGAAATCAAGAAGTGATTTTAATTTAATTGGCTGACTTTTATCTAAGCGACCTTTGAACTCCTCCCAGTCACGGAATGCCTTTGGATCTAATTTCTGAGTAATAATATAAATCAACAGTGTATCCCAGTGCTCCGTGGGCTCGCCAAGAGAGTTTAAAGCGCGGATATTTTTATTTATCTGATCAACCACACGTTTTAAAATTAAGGAGGACTCTTTAGTTATTAACTCAATGTGAAATAAAGCTGAGACGCGATGCTGAACTAATAATCGCTTATTATCAAATCGCTCACACAAAAGGCTCCATGCAGTGACGTAATTCGTAGCAGAAAATTCAATTGACTGAATGACAACTGCAGCAGTCCCTTCTAGCGACGCACGTAAATAATGAAATTTATTTATTTCGTCAATTTCGCCATTTAAATGAATGAGACTGGTAAATGTATCTCGAATTTCGAGCCAATTGTTATAAGAACCACAAAATTTTGGCAATTGAATAGTAGGCAACTTGACCAGCTTGTGATTATTTATATGAGACACTGTCTCGTTCAACTTAGATCTATTATTATCTCGTTGAAATTGTTCTATCATTTGTTGCGCTTTGACAACACAGGCGAAATATTGAGACTCAAATGACATGCGTTCCTGTAATTGTATGTCTAGCTCATCCAGACATTCTAAGCATGTTTGAACTTCATCAAACTGATTATAAACAGTTTCGATCTTACCAAGTCTTAACTGCAACTCACTGATATCGGAAACCGTCAATGCAGCAGGATCCAGTGAATTCATATAACTGACGAACATTGTCAGCCGACCCTTATAGCTTCCGCGTTTTTTAATGAATTCTTTTTCTTCAGGCATTACGGGAGATAAGTGCTATCAACCTTGCGAGTGATGGGTTAAATTAAGGGAAACACTTAAAGGAGATATCTTAAGCCTACTTCTTCAAACCGTGATATGATATCCCGTGTCCTTATTTGACCTCTGCACGCGTTCACATATATTCCTTAAATCCTTCTTAAATTCCACTCCTTTAATTAATTTTCCTTATTTCTGTTATTTCAGATTGTGTCCTTAACATCCGGCTCGATTCGGACCATAAATAAAAGTTTCGGAAGGAGGGAATTAAAAGATGTGCTCACAAGGGTGGATGAATGTATTCTGTCCTTCACACTATAATTGACATAAACTACAAAACATCTTACAAAATGACATATGTTTTACGTTATAACTAACATGATTGCTCTTTAAAAATAGTAGGCGTTTTTTTTTAAATGTTTTATAAGAATAATAATATGAAATAAAGTTATCGACTTAAATTATACTAAAAACTATCATTTGGTCTTGAACAATCTTTTAGAAGAGGTTCTCAAACTTTTATTAAATGCAAATTTAAAGCTTAATTTAAATAAATGTTCGTTGTTAAAAAAAAGTGTAAATTATCTTGGCCATGAAGTTACGGCAGACGGTATACAACCTGGACAGGATAAAATTAATGTGGTATCCGCGTTTAAACAACCGCGAAATGTCCATGAAATACGTCAATTTATAGGTTTAGCTTCTTATTTTCGTAAATTTGTTAAAGATTTCGCAGTAATCGCCAGACCTCATACAAATCTAACTAAAAATAATGTACAATGGGTCTGGGGACCTGACCAGGTGCACGCCTTTACTTCTTTAAAAGCAATTTTAACTACACGGCCTGTACTTGCTATTTACGACCCTAAAGCTAAAACAGAAATACACACGGACGCAAGTAAGTTAGGTATAGGTGGTATTCTCTTGCAATACCAAACGGATGGTTATCTAAAACCAGTTGCATATTTTAGTCGCGTAAACAGTAGAGAAGAACAGCATTATCATAGTTACGAATTAGAAATATTGGCCGTCGTAGAGACACTAATTAGTTTTCGTATTTATCTTATTGGCATACCCGCTAAAGTCGTTACTGATTGTGCAGCACTAAGAACCACCTTAAGTAAAAAAGATTTAATACCTAGAATTGCGCGATGGTGGCTTACAATTCAAGACTTTGATATCGAGATTGAGTATCGTCCCGGTAATAGAATGCAACATGTTGACGCCCTAAGTAGAAATCCAGTAAATCCAGTAACTACGTTACATATTGATGAGGCAGATTGGCGTTTAACACTACAAGTACAGGACGAAAATTTTCAATCAATTATGCGTCAACTAAAGGAAGGAACAACTAATTCAGATATTATAAATAATTACGAAATTGTGGAAGATTGTTTATTTCGTAAAACGTTAAACGGAAATAGGTTCGTCATACCAAAATTATCTAAATGGAGCTTATTACAAAAGTATCGCGATCAAGTGATCAAGTATAATAAATGTGACAAAACTATAAAATCGCAATTCTGGTTTCCAAGGATGACAAAATTTATTAGAAAATACATAAAATCATGTTTAGCTTGCGCTTATGCAAAAGGTAATTATGGCAAAACTGAAGGGGAGCTCCATCCCATTCCTAAGTTAGATGTTCCAATGCATACTCTTCATATTGATCATCTGGGTCCTTTTCTAAAAACTAGAAATGGCAAATGTTATATTTTAGTAATTATAGATTCTTTCACTAAATTTGTCTTTGCCCGATCAGTTAGGGGTGTCAGTTCAATTGAAACAATTAGGCACTTGAAGGATATAATGTCTATATTTGGTAATCCTCAACGCGTAATAACGGATCGTAGTGTGGCTTTTACGAGCAGGTATTTTAAAGAATTTGCACTACAAAAGCAATTTAAGCACATTTTAAATGCAATAGCTTCCCCATGTTCAAATGGACAGGTAGAGAGAGTTAACCGGACAATTATTAATGGCCTCAATACTTCCGAGAGAATTACAGAGAGTAAGTGTACTTGGGATGATAAATTAGCAGACGTAGTGTGGGGAATAAATAACTCTACACATACGGTAACAGGAGTAGCTCCATTCAATTTGATGTTTACTCATAATAACTCTCTTTTGCCCGCATATCTAACATCGTCTAGTAGTGATAAGACTGCCGCGGCTCAATTAGACGAACGTAGAAAGATTGCTAAGGCGCGAATAGATAGACATATGACGGTTATGAAATCCCGTTACGATAAAAAACATAAAAGCTGTAGGAAATATAAAGTAGGAGAATTAAACTTTGGAAAGGCGGGGTATCGAGAGATCATACTACAGGTATAACAAAAAATTAGGTAGTCAATATACTGGACCTTATAAAATCTCTAGTTCTCAATTAGATATAGATAGATACACTATTAGTAGCATAAAAGGTATAAAAGGGTATAGAAAGTTTAGTGCAGTTGTACCAGGAGAATCTCTAAGGCCGTATAAGCCAATGGTGTCTGATAGTTCGTCTGAAACAGATCGCGAGGTCGACAGAGATGATCTTATTGATTTATTAGAGAGTTAATGTTTAGATAACTCGCAAAGCTATGCAGCATTTTATATTATTATATGAAAATTATTACAACATTTTGTAAATTGTAAAAATATAAGTTTATAAAATTATTAAAAATATTTAAAAAAATACTATGGACTTACCTTATTTAAATATAAACCTTTTGTGATATAAAACAGTTGAAATATTCTTGCTTATACAATTAACTCTTTTAAAGAATAAAGCAAATAAAAATATATAAAAACAGTTATATAATATAAGAGGTACTTATATGTTAAAGATTATTATATGAAGTCGTAAAATGTAGACTGCTAGGCTGTGTGAAACGGTAGTCTAGATCTATGTGTTCAAATTTTATATAAGTATAAAATCTAGGCATCATAAAATACGAAAAAAGCAATAAAATCTAGACTGCTAGGCTGTGTGAAACGGTAGTCTAGATCTATGTGTTCTTTATGAAACTGTGTGTTCAAAGTACTATAAGTATAAAATTTAGAAATGAAAACTGTGAAAAGCAATAAAATCTAGACTGCTAAGCTGTGTGAAACGGTAGTCTAGATCTTTGTGTTAGTTATGAAGGTTTGGGGAAATCTATACTGTTTAGCTGTGTGTAACGACAGTTCAGATCTATGTGACAATATTATATGAATTTCCGTGTAAATGAAAACTTTGTTTGGATATTACTATGCCTATTAATAACTTTATCGTAACCGATTTACATGTAATAAAAGAGTTTAAACTGCGAATTTCTTTTATTTCAGATTACAAAAAAAAAAGGAGGTGTAGAGGTCGCCGTGGGACACGGCTGAAGCAGGATGGCCGAATGTAACAAGATAATATAATGTCTGGCATTATACCACCCGCTATTTAATATAATTATATTCGGTCTTATACTTCAATATGATATGATTGGATTAACAATAATAATTTATGAGGATAATTATAATAAACATAATAGTTATTTAATAAAATATAATTAATAATAATTCGAGGCCAGTCGTGGCGCAGTGGTACAAAGTGTGATTGTAAAACCGACTGGTTGTGGGTTCGATCCCCACTCGAGGAGATGAAATATTTACTTAAATTTATATTTTCATTTCTTCGCTCTGGTGTCGAGGCAAAGCGCGGCGTTGAGTTCTGCCACTCAACACGCAATGCCTCCAAAATTCGGCAGAAAGTGGGGAACGGAGTGTCTTAACACTAGGTTCCCTCTGCCTACCCTGCTGTGTGCGGGATATAGCGTGAAGCTAATTTAATTTTTTTAATTTTAATTTTAATTAATAATAATATGAAAGATACTACTTTTATCATGTTTATGTATAATTATTTGATATCGAGAAATGAAACGTGTTTAAATATAAATTGTAAAAGTGGGTAATTGTATTTTAAAAAGAGTATAAAATAGCATGTATCGATTGTACGAGTTAATAAATTTGTAAACCTCTCAGTAGAGAACATTGCTGCAAAACTCTGGTTTTACTTCCGCCCCACTGAAGAACTCTCGCCATCCACTTCGTCATAGTACATCTCAGATGAAGTTCTTTCGTCCCCTGATGATTACTTTATCGTACTTGGTGACTTTAATATACCTAACGCTGAGTGGATAACTGCCTGTCAGGGGGATTTGACCTTGACTGGAGATTTTTCATCTGATATTGTTAATGAGCTGGCTAATTTTTTTTACTTTTAATAACTTTAGACAATATAACAAGTTTAAAAATGTTAATAATCGTATTTTAGATCTTTTAATTACAAATATAACATGTAAAGTGGGCCTAGTTTCTAATCCGGTCGTTACGGAGGACATGCACCACCCAGCTTTTGAATTCATTGTTGAAACATTACGAGCGAAGTCATCTGGAGGTCAGTCTCATTCGATTAAATTATATAGGGAAGCCGATTATGAAGCAATTAATGAATGTCTTTCTCGAGTGGATTGGGAGTCTCAATTAAATGGTGACAGTATTGATATGTCTGTAGCAAATTTTTATAAGATTTTACATGGCATTATCGATATGCATGTTCCTACTACCCGCTTTGGCATAATCGTGCATTGATAAAAATTATTAAAGAGAAGCTAAAATACCATTGTAAATGGAAGGTGTATGAACAGGTTAAGGATTACAGATCATTTGCTAGTTTGAGAGATAGGCAGAAAATAATGGAAGATTATTGTTATAATAGATATATTAGTAACATTGAATATAGAATTGGTATTAACAGTAAACATTTTTGGTCTTATGTAAAGTCTAAACGTAAAGGCAACGATCTTCCAGATAGTATGTTTCTGGGAGATTTCACCACTTCTGATCCAGTGCAGATGTGTGATTTGTTTGGTTCTTTTTTTTGTTCAGCATTCCAACATACGACCCTAATTAATAATGCTCGGACTTATACTTCTTCGCAATTTATGAACATTAATTCAGTCACATTTACCATAAAGCAAGTTTCCGGGTACCTAAAATGTCTTGATGTCAATAAGAGTGCTGGCCCTGATGCAATACTGCCTGTGTTTTTGCAAAGGTGCTACCAGAAATTGGCAGAACCTTAGTTAACAATGTGTAAAGACACATTCCCCTGACGCCGCACTTGCAGCTCGTGGGAACAAACAATGGAGTTCAATATATTTGCTGAATTAACTATTTTCAATAATATAAATTTTTAATTAATATTCTTTGTCTTCAACTTGCTTTGATACAGAAAGGTTCTTTGTAAAATTAAATAAATATTTTTTTTAAAAAGCCTTTTTCTCGCCTGCGTAATTTAACTGGCGCAGTCGGTAGGATCGCGGCGTTTGGCTATAGTATAACTCTTAAAGCCAGCGAACGGTTTCAATCGTTATTACCGCGATCTATTAAGAAGAATCTACGAAGGCGAGACCAGCGGAGCACCCTAAGCATCGGAGGTTCTGCCAAGCAGTTGAGTCCCGGTTGGAGATGCAGAGGTTTCTTTGGTGAGTACTCTTGTTATCCAAGTTCCTTTGCTATATTTCCTTCCGTACTATTTAATGTATCTGTCTATATAGCTCGAATCGCGTAGACATTTACTATTATGAATTAATTGATGATAAATAAATAATAATTAAATAAAAATAATTATTTTGAATGAAATCGAATTATTTTAATAAATAATAATATACTAAATTGTATTATTTGAATTGTTTTATGAGTTATTCGTGATTAAAAGATAAAATGTCTTTTGAAAATTGCGACAATTCTAGTTTTAAGCTAATATCAGATTTTATGCCACGATATGATGGTAATTCAAAAACTTTGAATTTTTATATTAGAGAAGTAGATAATATATTAAGATTTATAGAGGGCACAGCACCACCCCGAAAACACCACCCCGCTATCGTTTGTTTAATTAAAAGTAGACTCTGTGGAGCCGCAATAGATGCGATAGCATACGAAGAGTCTCTTGATTCATGGGACGCTATTAAACGCGCTTTGATTAGACGATTAGGTGAACCTAGAAATGAAATTCAACTTATGCAAGAGCTAACTCGAACGCGTCGTAATAAAAACGAGGAAATAAGTAACCAACAGGATTTTACGTTAGGCCGAGATCCAGACGTAAAGAGGTAATAAAATTAAATAATCAAGACAGAGATCATTTACCCTATATAGAATTACCCGAATTTAAAGGTAAGTTTTTAATTGACACAGGTGCTTCTAGATCACTTATTTCACCAGAAGTTATATTTAATTCTATTTTCCAAAATTGTGTAGAGTATGAACCATTTGAAATAAAAACAGCTCATGCGACAACACAACATAGCCATGTAGTAATTTACCGTTACCCCCTATCTTTAATATTGTTCATAAATTCTTTATTTTTGAATTCGATCCTAAATACAAAGGATTAATAGGTTTAGATTTATTAAAATCATTATCTAGTAACATTAATTTGAAAAATAAAATACATACTGCGACAGCCGACATACCTATTTATTTCGACTATCCTAAGAAACTTATAGAAGTAGAACCAAAATGTGAAAAACTTATCACGTTAAAAACAAATTATACTGACGGATTTTATATTTACGATGACTATGTTTGGTCCAAGGGATTAATATCCCCTGCTGCTATTATTAATGTTATAAACGGAAAATTTATAACTACAGCAATCAATTCCAATTCAGAAGGACGAACATATGTAACATAAATAAATAAATAAAGCCTTTATTCGCTGACCATTTCAGAATTACTATTATTAAATTACAATCTTTTTTCTTTTTATATTATAAAATAAAGTAAAAGTTAGTAGTTATTAAAAGTTTGAAGATTTAGAATTAAAAAGATATTTAGCTGCCAGTTTTGTGGTCAGGTTGTCCCTCGACATAGGCCTCCCCCATTATCTTCCACTGTTCTCTGTTCCAGGTTAACCTTCTCCATCCTTTTGGTAGATCGTCCTCCCATCTTTTTATTTGACGTCTTTTTTCCGTTTCTAGGATACCATTCTGTTACGGCTTTTGTCCATTTATCTTTGTTTGTTCTCATAGAGTGCCCAATCCAGTTCCACTTCAATTTTTTTATTTTTTGTATCACATCATTAACCGTTCTTTTTCTTATTTTTGAAGTCGTCCATCGATCCTTTAGCCTTATATTCAACATACTTCGCTCCATGCTCCTTTGACAAACCATAAGTTTTTGATTATTTTTATTTGTAGCAGGCCAAGTTTGACATCCATAAGTGAGGCATGGCAGACTACATGTGTTGTACAGCTTGCTTTTTATTGACATTGGCATTGATTTATTCTTGAATATTTCTTTTAGTGACCAATACTGTTTCCATGTGTTACTTATTCTTCTATTAATTTCTTTTGAGTATTGATCACTAACAGATAATACTTGTCCTAAATATATATATTCATATACATATTTAATAACTTCCTGATCTATTTCAATTTTTTCCCCAATAGTATTTGTCATTAATTTGGTCTTCGTTGGGTTCATTGATAGGCCTGCTTTCCTACTTTAATTATTTAGCTGTTGCAACATAGTTTGCAATATACTAGATTCTTCAGCAAATATGACGATGTCATCGGCGAATCTTAGGTGATTTAGTTTTACTCCGTTTATATTTAATCCTAAGTTATCCCAATTTAAATTTCTGAATATATTTTCCAATACTGCAATAAAAAGTTTTGGTGAGGTGGATCACCTTGCCTAACACCTCGTCGAGTTGTTTTGCAACCCGACCTAGTATTATTTTTGAAAAAACTTTGTAAATTAGACATTAAATTTATAGGTCTGTAATTATTAATTTCATTTTTATCTCCTTTTTTATGTATTAGAACTATGGTGGATTTTGCCCATTGAATTGGTATTTTTTCAGTTATTAATATTTTGTTAAATAAATGTGTCATATGTTTAGATATAACAGAGATAGATCCTTTTAGTAACTCATTTGAAATGTTGTCTTCTCCAGGTGCTTTGCCACTTTTTTGTGTACCTATAGCTTTTATAGTTTCTGACTCTAATATGCACGGTACTTCTTCCTCGTTAGTATCTTTCACTATTTCTTCTATCATTATCGGTTCCTTTCGTGTATACATTTTTTTGTAAAATTCTGTTGCCACTTTAGCTATTGATAATCTATTTTCTGTCAATGAATTAGATGTGTTCCTATTTTTAGTTTTCATGTTAGGTATCCATTGTGTGTATTCTCTTAATTGGTTTAAAGCTTTTTTAATTCCTCCTGTTTTCTCAATGTGTTTTCTTAATATATACAATCTCTCTTTTTTCTTGTGTTTCTTAATTGACATTTGGATTTTTTTACTAATGTTTGCAATATTATGGTGGTTGTCTTTCCTATTATCTAGCATTACTCTTCTTTCTTCCATTAATGTAAGCGTTTCTTCTCCTAGAGTTTTTTTGTTGTCTATTTTAGTATTCAGTTTATTTACATTTTTTAGCTCTTTCTCCAGAAAATCATACTGTTCTTGTACTGTTTCCTTTTCTTCAATGTCGCCTAATATGTTATTTAAGTTGTTAAGGACATTTTGTGGTATAGGTGCTATTATTGTTTTAAGTTTATTTGTTGGGATAATATGTTTTCTTGATTTGCCTTTCGTGTATTGTATAGCTCTTCTTAACATTCTATGATCTGTATTGACATTTAACTTATTTAATACACCTACTTCACAAAATAATTGTTGTTCTCTTGTAAGTATATAATCAATTTCGTTTTTATCTCTATTATTAGGAGACATCCATGTCCACTTTCGTTCATTTTTTTTTTGAAAAAACTATTAATTATTTTTAGATTATTCGCAAAACAGAACAACATTATTTATATAACTTGTGGCCTTTTCTAATTCTTGTAATCTATAGTCTGTCATTAGCGTCCTAACGTTTAATGTTGCGAGGTATATTTTGGTATTTATGTTTTGAGTTCTTTGACCTAAGGATATATTTTTGGGGGGTAGCGGTCTTACATCCTCACGGGGACCAGCCGGGTTGAGGACGTCCTGCTTCTGGTTGCTAATATCTAGTTGCTATCTGGTTTGGTTTGTTAGATTACAAAGTGAGTTTGATCTCATCAAATCAAAGGTATTTCTTCTGGTTTCTTTTACTACCGAAGTTTGGCTTGTTAATTTCTTGGCCTGCTTCCGATTTTCTGGTGAAATAGATTGGTTCCTTTTCCTTTTTTCTTTATTAAAATTTCCCTCTTTTAATACCAGTTGATCATATTTTAAATATGCAATATTTCTTTTTGCGCGATCTTCTATTAATTTCTATTAAGTTCGGATAGTCTTCAGTAACATATACACTCTTTAGGCTCTTTTTCAATTTCAATACCTCAGTTCGTCGCTAGGTATTTGCGAAGGTAATTAAAACAGGTCGTATTTTGTTTTATTTGTTAGGACCGATACGGTAAATTTTTGATACATCACGCGCATCCAGGATAATTTTCAAATCTGTTTTGAGCATTTTTTGTACTTCTTGAAATAGTTCTGATGAAGAATGCTCTTTTTCTTCCAAACCAAAAAATAAAATATTGTTCTTTTTCTTTTCTTTTTCTAAATATTCTATCTTCTTTTCCAAGATTTCAATTTTATCTTTCATAATTTTATTATCTTTGAGTAATGGTTCTAAATTTTCGTGATTTTTTTCATATATAGAGTTTGTTTGTTTTTCCATTTCTATCTTCATTTGTTCGAAAAGAATTTGAAATTGTCCCTCCATATTTTGTTTTTATTTTAATAATTATTTTATAATTTATTATTAGTATTATTATTCTTAACCTTCTATTCTTTATTATTTCTTCTTTTTATATATTATATTTTTTTATTTATGTATTTTTGTCTATGCTTTCCCTTTTTTATTTCTTGGAGCACTGGCAACACAATCTTGTGTCGTTAACTTAAATATGAATGACTTTGAATGTCAACGTCTAGTTGTATAGCCTTACAACCGCACACCATATACGATGATAATTTTTATGTTTTTTCTATATATTTTCACTGTTTTAATTTACCAAGGTTATAAATTCCATGTATTGGTCTATTTTACTGCGGAAATTCGAAGAAATTTGAAGTTAAACCACTGTTTCACTGTTATTTTGGACAGACGAATCACACTGCAATGTTTACAATTTGACAACCGGAAGCGGAAAATATGTAACATAGCTAAGTTTAAATTACGTCCTTATTACAGTACTTATAAAAAGTTACAGTATTTATAAAAAGGGTAAACAAAATACAAATGCCGACGCCCCTTCTAGGACAAAACTATTTCAAAATAGTATAGAATCTTTATCAACCGCGAATTCTAATGATAATAAAGATGACAATTTAATTGACCAAATATTCCAAGACGTAGGTGCACAAACTACTGAAAACGTAGCACAGGTTCCTCTTGTACCATGTAATAATAATTATAATAACATGGAGCCTGACAACAATGACAGACATAACATTCCCGCATCAGAGACTGATGACAAAACTGACAGAAAGGATATCAGTACAATCGACCCTGATAACTTAGTATCCACTAACCATTCCCAAACAGATAACGAAAACAAAAATTTACTAATTAAATATAACGATAATGACAGACAAGCTAAGCAATTTCATCTTAAAAGAACACCCAGTTCGAAATATAGAGTAGATCAACTGATTCTTAAACATTAGTTAAAAACGTATTTACAAAAGTAAATAATAATGAGAAAAAAATCGCCACATTTTTAAAGAACAACATAAGAAAAATATATAAGGTAGGTGAAACAGTCTATAAGCAAGTAGCTAAAACGGCGCTCAGAGATAAAGCCATACCAGACTTCAAAGGTCCGTATAAAATAATAAATCTGCACTCTAATAATATAACGGAGATTATAAATAATCATCCAAACACTAATTCTAATAGAGTTCTAATCTTGTTTCAGGTCCCTCATTACCGGAGCCCTCGTGTTCCAGGTAGGAGTCAAAATAACCATAGACCCTATAGATAATACACATGGAATTTTATTATTTAAAGAAGGTCAAATTCTTAAACAGAATGATACATTTAACCTTGCTTGTACCTATAATATAACTCATTTGCAGTTCACTTTTAAAGAACTCATATCATTGTACGTGAGTACTAAAAATGCAGAAGTTAATACTTCATCTGAGAGGATACATAAAGCCTGCAGAGATCAAATAGAATATAAGTTAGATTTAATTAATAAAAAGTTATTGTTTCTTAATCCTACTTCTAGAGTTAAGCATGGTATTATAAATGGTTTAGGTTCAGTAATAAAAGTTATAACAGGAAATCTAGACGCCAACGACGCCATTAGATTTGAAAATGAAATTAATAAAATTCGTAACTCAGTTAATAATATTCATATTTCATTAGGTGTAATGCACCCTAGTATTTTAAGCCCTAGAAATTTAATTTTAGAATTATTAAATTTGCAAAAAATATATTCCTTTAAAGCAGTTACAGAGATTAATATTATTGATATTATTAAAATAGAGCAGTCTATTACGGTGAAAGCATATAGTACAGAACATTTCTTAACTTTCATCCTAGAAATTCCTTCCATTGCTCCTGAGATATATGATTATGTACATCTTTATTCCATTCCTGATAAATATAACCTAACAATCATTCCCCAATCCAAGTTCCTTGTACTTGGTAACGAAGGGTACACATACCTAAATGAAGGATGTAGAAAAATATCAGAAGGGATGCAACTCTGCAAATTACTTGAAATTAAAAGCATAGATAATTCCGAGGACTGCATTATTGCTCTCATTAAACATCAAAAGGCTAATTGTACACAAGCACATATACATTTCAAGCTAGGAAAAATACAAAAGGTCTCAGAGATGTCATGGCTAGCGGCTTTGCAAGAGACTGAAGTAATAAGGACTCAGTGTGGAATGAAAACAGGATATCAAAGGATATCAGAAATAACAGACGATTGCATAGTTCAAGTCATGAATACAACTTTAAGAACGCATATTAAAACTATTTCTATTAATGAAGTTATACCACTACCAAAAGAAAACTCACTTTTTATAAATGAAGTTCACTATGAGATACACCTAGAAGATGTATCGCTCGATTCCATACATCAACTTACAAATAGTATTCAAACTCTCAAAGAAAATGAAGAAATAGATTGGCCTATTCCCAGCTGGCCTACGATCATTATATACATTTTTATAATACTTTTCATTATGTGGAAAATCTACAAGCATTTACGCAGAGTCCCGGAGAAAATCAGCAGCGTGGACGCTTCAGGAACCTGCAGGACCAGCTTCCATCTTAAGGAGGGAGGAGTTAACAATGTGTAAAGACACATTCCCCTGACGCCGCACTTGCAGCTCGTGAGAACAAACAATGGAGTTCAATATATTTGCTGAATTAACTATTTTCAATAATATAATTTTTTAATTAATATTCTTTGTCTTTAACTTGCTTTGATACAGAAAGGTTCTTTGTAAAATTAAATAAATAAATTTTTTAAAAAGCCTTTTTCTCGCCTGCGTAATTTAACTCCTTTGGCGATTTTATTTTCTAGGTCCATGAAACTGGGGGCCTTTAGATTGGAAGAAGTCGTTGTTACTCCTTACGTCCACGGTGGACGCTGTGTACACTGATTATTCAAAGGCTTTTAATAAAATTTGTCATAATATTTTAATACACAAGCTGGAACAATTCGGTGTGCATGGAGATTTGCTCCGATGGTTTTGCTCATATCTTAGAAACCGAAGTCAGGCAGTTGCTATAAAGGGTCACTGTTCAGCATTTCTTCCGGTTTCCTCAGGGGTGCAATCGATAAACGATTGTAATTTACTTCAAGAGGATTTGTGTAGATTAATATCCTACTGTGATGATAATCACTTATATTTAAATATCAATAAATGTAACCTAATCACATTTACTAGAAAAAAGGACCCTATCATATTTAATTACAAACTAGAAAATAATTTAGTCACTAGACAATGTGTAATACGGGACCTTGGTGTTTACTTGGATGACAAGTTGTTGTTTACTTCTCATATAAACCTTATAGCTCAAAAGGCATAACAAATTTGTATTGCGTATATCAAAAGATTTTAAACGGGCTGAAACTCTCGTTACATTGTTTAATGCTCTGGTTCGGTCAATTTTGTTTCGAGTATTGTTCCGCATGTTGGAATCCTCAATATAAAGTTTACACCAGAAGAATTGAATGTTTATATCACAAGTTCCTTCGTCACTTAAAACAGAGACATTCTAACGCAGAACCTTTAATTAAGATTTTAAAAGATATATCTCTGGAGAAGCGCCGTGATCTCAGAGATCAAGTGTTGTTGTATAGGCTGGTAAACAATATGATCGTTAGTAAACTAAACTTTGCGTGTCATAGATTGGGTGCACGAACTAAACCTTTGTTTGCAGTTCCTAAGTTTAAAACAAAATATGCGTCTAATAACTTTGTGTCACGTGCATGCAAAATTTTTAATGTTAAGCATAACAACTTAAACTTATTCAATTTAAAATTCTATAGTTTCAAGGACTGTTTGAAGAAACTTTTATGAATAGTTTTTTTATTTTTGTGCTGGGTTAGGTGTCGATATTTTTTAGCAGAAAATTATTTGTATCTTTTTGTCCCAAATGAAAGTTTTCCACTTTTTGTTTTTTTGTTTTTTGTATGTGCATAAATTGTTGTTCTTTACACTTATGAGTAAGTAGTTTGTGGAAACTTGATTGGTATTTGTACTATTATTTGTGTGTTATTAGAATATATTTAATGTACTGTATGTTTCCCTTAAAAATAAATAAAATAAAAAATAAAACTCACCTTAGATATTACATTGCCTGTTATCACTGATATCATTAACAAATCATAGAAACTCTAACTTATCCGGCCTGTTGGAAACGTGCTTTGATCAGGCCTATTCCTAAAAAGAACTGTGTCGAACAACTGAAAGATCTTCGCCCAATATCAATTTTACCTGTGTTATCAAAGGTTTTAGAAAGAACGATATTAAACCAAATGTTAAACTATTTAGATACAAATAATATTATACCGAAATTTCAATCTGGATTTCGGAGATGCCATGGCACGGAAACAGAACTTCTAAATATTACCGACGATATAACCGAAGCCTCAGACAATGGTCTGAGTACAATTATGATCTTGCTGGACTATTCACGTGCGTTTGACTGCCTCCTCCCAGAACTACTCTTAAGCAAATTAGAATGTCATGGTTTCTCAAAGGACACTTGCCAGTGGTTTCGGACATTCTTATTAAAAAGAGAACAAATGGTCGTTACAGATGGTAGTGATGGACAGAAGAGATATTCTGCTTTGACAAAAGTTCAACGTGGGGTACCACAAGGATTTTTATTAAGTCTTATACTGTTTACGTTATTCACAGCAGATCTACCAAATTTTATACATTTCTGCAAATACCATCTGTATGCTGACGATACCCAACTATACTACTCCTTCAAGGGTGAAGACACCGAAAAATCCATCCAGAATATAAATGAGGATTTGGAGCGCATATTCAATTGGTCAACAAAAAAGTCACTATTCCTAAATCCATCTAAGTCACAAATGCTAGTATTCGGTACTAAGAAGCAAGTTGAGAGGCTTTCGAAAATAAGAGGAGAAGTAAAAATTAACGACACGACGATTGCACTAGTGGAAACCGCTCGCAATCTTGGCTTAATAATGGATCCTCAACAAAAATACATAGAACACATCAATACCAAGATTAGCAATGCATTTTTTAAACTGAAAATTTTATACTAAATCAGATCATATATAAGAGAGGATTTTCGACTCAAACTTGTAGATTCACTCGTCCTTTCTCTCTTTAACTATTGTAGTTCTGTGTTCAGTACGAGAATAAACTCACACACGATAAAGTCTATTCAGCGGGTTCAGAACGCTTGTATCAGGTTTTGCTATAACGTGCCACGAAGAGAACACATAACACCCTATCTAAACCGTAAGGGTATACTTAATATGAGTGCAAGAATGGAGTTACAATACGCTTCTCTAATTCAAAGGGTTCTGTGGAATAAAAAGCCAGAGTACTTATTCGAAAAACTCACCTGGGCTGGTGATGGTAATAAAAGCCTTCGTTCATGTAACCGGAATCTACTACCTTTACATTATACGTCACCCTATCGGGGTGTGTAATATATTATCTTCTAATTTATTTACCTTTAAATAGTGGCGAAATACCTTTAAATAGTGGCGAATGGCTTTTGGTACGACGCCAGTGGTGGATACAACGATTGGGACGACGTAGACTTTATTTTTGTTCCAGATACGAGTGACTTCTTCTTTAAGATCTGCGTATTTATTTATTTTTTCAGCTATTGTTTTTTGAATGTTGTGTGTGTTAGGGACTGCGATGTCTATCAGGTAAACAGTTTTATTAATTTTATCTTGTAGTGTTATATCTGGTCTATTGAAGTGTATTGTCTTGTCAGTGAGTATTGCGCGATCATAAAATGTTTTACGAGAGATATTCTCCAAAACTGTTTGGGGTGTGTATTTATAATAGGGAAATTTTGTGTCTTGTATAAGTTTGTGTTTGTGTGATAAGCTTTGATGTATTATATTTACTTGTTTTGATGTATTATATTTAGTTGATTATGTCGATGAGTGTAGTCCGTCTGTGTGAGGTTTGCGCAAGCTCCTGTTATGTGTTGTATAGTTTCTGTTTGTGTATAGCATCTGCGGCATTTATCATTTGTAACTGTAGGGTCTTTGATAATATATTTTCTAAAGTTTTTAGTGTTTATTATTTGATCCTGAATTGCGATAATAAAACCTTTTGTTTCCGGGAATAAACTGCCTGTCTGTAACCACTTGTTTGAAGCTTATTATTATTATTATTATGTTTCACTTTCATAATCACGGGTTCAAAAGAACCCGGTCCTTTGGAAGGCTTGCGTGGGGACACAGGTCCAACACGTAGAGGCCCCTTAGAGAATATAAAAATGTTTTACTGTGACGCATCAGCCGGGATCCGTCTCTGGGTAACCACAGGTAATTGCCCAGAGATGGTCGCCGGTTAATGAGTAGAAAGTATGGAAAATGTGGAAATCTAAACTAGGACTATGGAATGAAATTTGGGTGGACTGGCTACTGGGCTGTTGAGTGAGACTAACGGACGTCCGCCTCTACAATAGTCTCAAATTGAATGGTTGGCGGACGGTGACTCGCCTCCCACTAGATGGGCCCCCACAAAGCGGCGTAGTGCCTTGGGCGCAACATCGGCGTGGTCGGCTAAGGGTGTAGAGAGGTGTGCACCGGTTTCACCATCACGAGCAACTCGTGAGCGGGTTTCCTCGCTATTACGCAGATTGAGCACTTCCACCCTTTCGAGCATATAGCTCTTGCGCTCCACTCTGCCGGCCAATAAAGGCAAGCCAGAGGCGAGGGATAGATTATAATTCCCCTCCGGAGGACTCAGGTCCGTGGGGTCGCCACTCCCCAACAGCTCGCCACAAGCTGCCCTGCGGGTTTATTATTATTATTATTATTGTGTTTGTAGGATTATACCTTCTCGGTTGGCCAAAACCAACCGGTAGCTTACAACATCCACAGGCCAAAGCCAAGTGGACATTATACTGTATTTGTGTGAGAATGTTGGTGTGTTGGGTTTAACTGCAGGAATTTTCTAGTGATACGGCACGTATTTAGAATGGCTTCTTTCTGAAGGGTAATGTAAGTGTATTTGGGTATATTTAATTCATTTAGTGCGTTGTGCAAACTGTTTGGGATAATACCTGTTGTGGATAAAACTATTGGAACAATAGTTACCTTACGCTAATTCCACATGCGGGTTATTTCATCTTTTAGTTCTATATATTTATTTAATTTTTCCGAGTTTATGGTTTGGATGTTATGTGAATTAGGTACTGCTATGTCAATTAAATATCCTGTTTCATTGATTTTGTCTATTAATGTAATGTCCGGTCTATTATAATGAACTGTTCTATCGGTAAGTATCGCTCTATCAAAGTATAATTTGTGGGATGTATTTTCTGAAATCGTTTCTGGACTGTATTTATAGTAAGGTACTGAGGGTGTCGGTATCAGGCTATATTTCAGTACGAGTTTTTGATGAACGATGTTGGCGACCTTATCATACCTATGTTTGTAGTCTGTTTGCACTGTTATATGGGTCCGTTCAGAGTTCTTTTTAAAAAAAAGATTTTATTATTTTTCACTACATTTATTTAGTAGAAATTAAAACACAATTTAAAATAAGACTTAATAGGATCGAGTCACAATGGATACAGTGGAGATAGGAGAATGTGTGGCTGTAATGAGAGTTCCGGGTAGACTAACTGCGCGTCTCTCAAAGAGTACTTTTATATTAATGATATAATGTATACATAGCGTTAAACTAATGCAATGCTGCGTGTTAGGGTTCAAACCCTGTATACAACAACCCCCCGTTTAAGTAAAAACTTACACGGTTAAGGCGTGAAGTTTTATATTTAATTTAAGTAGTCCTCAATCGAGGCTGAGAAGGAATCGAGATATTATCTAATTCTATTTCAATATTTTGGCGGGATTTGATTTAATTCGAATTTTTTTGATTTAATTTTCCTTTAAAAGCCACGCATTTTCCTTTACAGAAATAACAAATTCAAATTAAAATAATTATTGTAGTAATTACTACAGTTGTCGAATAATATGCTTCATATTTAATTATATGAGGTGTATTAAGTTCAAATCCGAATCGTATATTAAATTTGATAATACATTTTTATTCTTAATCAATTCACCAAGATCTGTACCTTTAAGAGTTACTGGAAGCAAATTATTCGTTTTTATTTTTAGTTTTTCAAAATTACAACATGAATCATTTATGATATTAAAATCGTCGTTAATAATTGGTAATGTTAAATTAACATAATTAAATTTCGGTTTCAAAATATTACTTTTACACCACTTCCATGTGACAATTCCGGAGCAGAAAAAGAAAGAAAGAAATTAACTGTGCTGCATGAATAAAATAACTAAATATCACAATACCCAGAAACTTATTTCCATTTAATTATTAAAGATTTTGCAGCCAAGCCCTTCTGTACAATCTATACATAGCAACTCATCCACAATTTTATTAATACCTAAGTGTGGAATAACATAAAAATGTCAAAAACAAATAATACAACTAAATTTATTTTGCAGCATAATACATAAAATAACTCATACTACCTAAACAATGCTCAGAAAGAAATTTTGCTCATATTTATTAGATACTAGCACTTGTACAGACCCCGCACATCACACCAGCAAAGAAACTTTTTTGAATAAAAAATAAACATGTATGTCGAATGAATTCATTTTTATTATTATAACTATAACTACAATAACTAATTATAATAATGTATTGTTAAAGCAATGTAACATAAGTAAGTATAAACAAATTCCCAAAAATTAATCGGTACAATCTACAAGCTATATTATAATTTGTATAACAAAGTTGTAAATAAGATATGTTTTGACATAATTAATACATACTTGTTTGGAAAAAATATATTAAAAAGAATAATATATATATATACTAGCGACCCGCTCGCGGCTTCGCCCGCTTTAGTTACTAAATTATTATATGTTTGCAAAACACTTAAGATTACCAATGTGAAAATTATTTAAACCTTAATGCAACCCGCATTTTCGTAGTTCCAATACGGGTGTTCCAAATGTTTAAAAAAACACACTAAACAAATGACACAAACAACAGAAAACTTTAACGAAAGAAATTATAAACAACAGCACACTTAGATACTATTCTCTTACCCAAAAATACTTAAACGAAAGATGTAACCAACTATGTCGCGTTGAAATACATTATAATTATTGGATAGCTCCAAAATGCGTGCAAACGCTTCTAAATTAACTTTGCTATAGAGCCAGGCGCAGAGATGAAGCATTCTCTTGTACATCTCCGTAGTAGCTCCGAACGACATCTGGGCGTTGACACAGTATGGAAATGGAAGGATTATCAAATTCCATTTAGGCGGTCAACTCAGTCAGGAGAGACCCTCGGTTTCCTGAGGGAGGCCCATCTTAAACGACCAAGGTTCAATGCAAGGCTCATGAGTCGGATTTGGAGGAGGATAGAAAGTCCCTAGGAAATAGTCTTACGTCTGACAGGCAGGCAGGCAGGCAGGCAGGCAGGCAAAGACATGCGCGACGTGCTGGGGGTTCCAGCTCTGAGCACTTAATGAAGTAGGCCCGGTAGCCAGACGCGGTCGAATGCGTGCTACGTCGAAGAAGACTACTATTGCACTCTTCTTTCGGTTGATCGCTGTTGCGGCGTAGTATAACCAGAGTGGTATACCCACTTGCCAAGCTGCTCGCTTCGCGGAGAAGTGAGAGGAATATCTTCTCGAATAGCTTGGCGACCGCGCTAAGGAGGGTTATAGATCGGTATCCTTCAGGCTGCGGGGTCTTCCCAGCCTTGGGCAATATGATGAGCAGGCCTTCCTTGCATGCCCGGGGGAAAGAAGACAGGCGGGTGCGGCGGATCCATTGTTATAAGCAAAAGCGGGGGGACGGGTGGTGGACGGCGAGCCGTTACACAGCCAGATTTTTTTAGTACCGTAATTGTAATTTTAACTCGTGTTACTAATCTTCTAAAGTACTTATTGAAATGAAATGAAAACAGTAAACAACATTTTGATCTATATTAAATGGCCAATAGGTAACTAAATAAATAAATTAGCTTCACACTGTATCCCGCACACAGCAGGGTAGGCAGAGGGAACCCAGTGTCAAGACACTCCGTTCCCCACTTTCTGCCGAATTTTTGGAGGCATTGCGTGCTGAGTGGCAGAATTCAACGCCGCGCTTTCCCTCGACACCAGGGCGAAGAAATGAAAACAGAAATTTAAGTAAATATTTCATCTCCTCGAATGGGGATCGAACCCACAACCAGTCGGTTTTACAGTCACACTTTGTGCCACTGCGCCACGACTGGCCTCGTAACTAATATACTTATTTATATACTGAGAGTAAGGGATGATATAGCTTTTCTCTAAAACTATTTGTAATTTCGAAATATTGTAAAGAGCAAAGTTTATCTTTGATTAACGTAGAAAATTAATAACTTATTTAAAAGGATAAGGATTAATATCATTATGGACACATCCCTTACAATAGGAAAATATATTTAAATTACCGTCTAATTTTAGTCTTCTCTACGCTTTCTTTAGTAAGATTTAAACGATTGTTATTTGCATTTCTTGTTCTACGACTTATGAACGACTTTTTCGTGGCATAATTAAATTAAAAAAGGAAATGTTTAAAAAGGTAAAAAAATAATAAAAAGAAGGAGAGTAAACAACAGGATACTTAAACGAAAGAAATGATAAACAAAAGACTACCTACTATTCTCTTCCTAAAAAACTTACACAAAAGACTACTATTCTATTAATCAAAAAAGATGAAACTAAATATATCGCGCTGAAATAATACATTAAACTCTAATTATCCAATACGTACAATCGCATCTAAATCTACTTCGATACAGAGACAGGCGGGAAGATGGGCGCGGCGGACGCGTCGCGTGGCGCGGACGCATGGCGTGTGGTGAGCCGTTTCGCAGCAAGGATATTTTGATATTGTAAAAACTTCTAAAGTATTATTAAAATGAAAAACAATAAAAGACAGTTTTCATCTCCATTAAATGGCCAACGTAACTAATATACTTATTTATATGCTTTATGAGTAAGGGATAAACGAAACATGAGCCAAATCTGCGGTTTATAGCGGGCGTGATGTGTCAACAATTAAATGCGTTTTTCTCTAAAACTATTCGTAATTTCCAATTAGTGTAAAAAGCAAATTTTATCTTCGTTTAACGTAGAAAATATATAATTTAAAAGGATAAGGATTGATATCATTATGGACAAACATCCCTCACAATAAAAAATATATTTCAAATTATTATTTTTATACAGAAATATGCTCACTGTATGTTATCCTTAGAAGATACAAATATGCTGTCGTTGACTTTTTTGTAGATCTCATTAAGAGGAATAATACTCTTGTACATTGTTTTCATGTAAGACTTACCATTAAAGCAGCGCATGCGTGAAAGTTTCTCAACGGGTAGGACTTTATGCACATATATCATATTTATGTCAAATTACATTAAAATATACATACAATAAACGATATATAAACCTTCCCTGAGAAATACTCTACCAAATGGTGAAAACCGCATCAAAAACCGTTGGGTGGTTTAGAGGAAGATAAAAGAGCTGTGTGAGTAAAATACTTTTAGAAGAAATCTTTAAAAATAAAATTATATATATATCATTTTATCTTGTAGTGTTATATCTGGTCTATTGAAGTATATTGTCTTGTCAGTGAGTATTGCGTGATCATAAAATGTTTTACTTGAGATATTCTCTAAAACTGTTTGGGGTGTGTATTTATAATAGGGAATATGTGTGTCTTGTATAAGTTTGTGTTTGTGTGATAAGCTTTGATGTATATGCTAAAAAAAAAAAAACTTCTCCCGTAGAATTAATTGAAATTTTATTATTTTTAATTGTAAAATTTGGTATAATTTGTTAAAAAGTGTCTGATATAGACGTTTGTACTGTTAATATAATATTCAGTACATTAAAATTTGTGACTTTTAAGTGTTTGTGCTGTGTTTTGTTCGTCAGCTGTCATCGCGCAGGTAACGAACTACATTTCAAATTTTCATACGATACTTCCTTGCTTGCTGCATTCCTTTTACTTTCTAATACATTTAAACATTTATAAAGTAACAACACAAGTTCGTACTGCCCTAACCTACATTTTGCATATAAGCATACTATTGCACAAATTAAATAGTCCATAAAAATGATGACCCGTGGTACCAAGGCTTGTCAGGCGGAGGATAAGCTCCAGCTGACTCTCCAAGAACTTAAGTCATGTAGGATGTAGTGCGAACAACTGCTAAAAGAAAGGGATGACAATGAGCAAAAAATTTCTGCAGATTATGGACAAAAACAAAAATCTTAAAAATGATTTGTCAAAAATTTACTTAGAATATTCTGAATTATTAGAATAAAATAATAATTTGCAGAAAATAGTAAATGGGTTTGACCAGTGCAGAGAAGAATATGAGGAAGCTCTGAGGCTTACCGATGAGCTTAAATCACAACTGCATGAGGCCAAGGAATATATATTTACATTAGAAAACAATAATTTAAAACAAAAGGCCTCTCAAACCCAGAGCCTATTTGAAGAGCTGGTTGGAAATACACCTTCCTTAGTTTCTCCAGTCATCACCTATAAAAATGACATTTCAACAATAGATTTGACTGGTGATGATTCGGTGACTTCCAAGCCAGTTCTTAGTAGTAAAAATAAATTAAAAAAATACATTAAAATAAACAAATATATTAAAAAAACACAGCAACTATTAAAAACAAAAGATATTTGTAAAAACTACACCAAATTAGCCGCTGACAGAAAAAAAAAATAAAACATAGCTTTAATAAATTTTCAGAAAATATGTTAAATAAAAAGTTAATATATGAAGCTGAGGTGAGTTCCTTACAGTTAGAGATTGCCACATTGCATAAAATTGTTAAAAACCATTTCTGATAAATATGAATGTGCTCAGAGACAAATTGCAGAGCATATATCTTCCATAGATGAGCTGCTTAAGATCTGTAGTCATAATTCAGAGCGCTTTGAGTCACTCACCAAAAATTATGCCTGTGAGTGTCAAGTGCTCACATCTGGCCACCCAAGGGAGATGTCAGAAACATTTTCTCAATCTCAGGCTGATGGCGCTCAGCATTTATAGAGCAACAGCAACAGCTTTATAGAGATTAAACCCATACCCACACAAAAGCAAGGTAATATTAAAATATATAGTGACAATTTGGGGAAAAATATGGATGTGATTTTAAATAGTATTTGTAAGGGACACTCAGTATTAAATTGTTGTATGCCTGGAGCCACATATTCCCAAATTATGAGTAAAATTTTGTCTAATACTCATTGTCCTAACACAATTTTAATTATTTTGATTGGGAGAAGGGGAAATGTGAATAAAAAGCTATTACAAGAATACTATTTACAATTAACAAATTTAAATGTAAAAAAAAATATTATGCTTACATTTCCTTATATAAAGAAGTTGCCACAAGAAAATTATATTAGATTTAATTTAAATAATATGTTACATACATTAATAAATAGTAATTATGTGACATTAAGTGATAATAATAGTAAAATCAATTTAATTGACATCAATAATGTAATTAATATAAAAAATAATAATTTGACATGTGATAGGTTACACCTATCTCATTTTTATAAAAGACAGATAGCAAATTTTCCATCATATTATTTACAATTTAACTTAGCCAATACTGTGGCTATAAAGAACACTGTACCTCTTGAACGGTATACTTTGACTTGCTTGGAATCCGTTCCAAATAATTTAAATTAAATAATAAGACAAAAGAGGCCATCTCTGGCAAAATGTTATATAGTAATAAAAGTAAAAGTGCCAATAATGTAAAAATAAATACTATTTGTCATGATAATGATACAAACTTGGTGCATCAAAACATACAAGGGATGTTAAATAAAGACTTAGAAATTGAATTATTCTAGCATACTAATAATATTCATGTACTTTGCATTACAGAGCACTGGCTTAGAAACTCTGAAGCTATTTTTAATTTTACTAATCACCAAGTAGCTAGTATATTCAACAGAGAAAAAGCAATTCGCGGTGGCTCTTTAATAATTTTGAATAAATCTTACAAGTTTAAAGAACGCAAAGACATTGTGAGCCTCTCTGTTGAGCAAACTATTGAAATGGCCTGTGCTGAGCTTGAGCATTTCATTGTTGTAAGTGTATACAGACCTCCCACTGGGTTATATGAACACTTTGAAATTATTTTAGAACAATAATTGTAAAATTATCTGGGTGTAAGAAATTAATAGTTATATGTGGTGATTTTAATATTAATTTACTAGATAATTCCACCACTTGTATCAGATTCAGGTCATAACTGAATTCATATAACTTAGATAATCTATTTCTGGATCCAACAAGAATCACTCATTGTACTGCAACTTGTATGGATAATATTTTAATAAACTCCATACCATGTAAAAAGTCAATAATTAATATGTTAAGCTCAGATCATTGCGGACAGTTGGCTTCCTTTCACTTTGGTAAAAATATAATTAATAAAAATAAAAAAAGTGTTTGTATACCGATGACAACTGGTCGTATAGAAAAATTTAGAAGTAATATAGTAGCAAAACTTAAATACCTAAAATATGAAAATAAACCCAATTTACGATATGGGAACTTTTTCAATGTTATTAAAAGTGAGTTCAATGCTATATTTACTCCTAAAACTGTCAATTCCAGGAATTTCTTGTCATTTAATGATTGGGCGACTGTGGGGATTCATAAGAGTAGACAAAGGTTATATGAACTTTATAGTCAGAAAACATATAACCATAGTGAATCATTTAATCATTATGTTAGGGTCTATTCTAAATTGTTTAAAAAAGTATGTGCCATAGCAAAATCCTTACACATTAAAAATAAAATTAAAATGGCAGGTACTAGCGAGGATGTCACGGTGAGAATGAAGAAGAACGTGCTCAGCTGGTTTGGGCACGTCGAACGAATGAGTGGTGAAAGAATGGCAAAAAAGATTTATGATGGAAAGGTGAGTGGTAAGAGAGGTGGGGGGAGACCTCGGTTGACCTTCGAAAACACAGTATCAAAGATACTGGAGGTAGGTCACGTAAAAAGCATGAGGACCCCCCGGAGGGCATGTATGAAGAGGTTGATGACAGTGGACGAGGGGAAAGAGGTATTTAGAGACCGTAGCGTTTGGCGCTCCGTTCTCTCTGACTACCCCGCTAGGGATAAAGCGTGAAGACAATGGCTTAACTAGCTCAAATCAAGAAGTTGCATGTATATTTGAAAAAATCTTTGCTGATATTCCAGTTTCAACAACCGATAAACTTATATCCTCCACAACCGTCGCTGAATCATGACTTAAGGAGAACGTAAATAAATGTAATGTAGATTTTAAATTAAAATCAGTAAATTCAAGGGACATCATTAACACATTTAAGTCACTTGATATCAAGAAAACGTCAGATCTATGGGGTCTTCTTCTTCTTCCTGGCATTAATCCCGGCTATTTGCCAGGGTCTGCCTTCCTACACACCTACTCCACTTTGCACGGTCTTTTGCGTCCTCGGTGGTTAGACCATTGGCTCTCATGTCCTGCATCACGACATCCAACCAGCGCTTCCTTGGGCGTCCGGGAGGTCTTACTCCAGGGACTGACATAGCAAGGCACTTGCATCCGACATAATTCTTAGGCCGGCGCGTAACGTGACCAAACCATCTCAGGCGACGCTCTTGGAGCTTATCCGCTACGTCACGGACTCCAAGACTACCTCGAATGAATGTGTTGCGTATGCGGTCAGACCGCGGTACGCCGCACATCCACCGCAGCATCTTCATTTCCGTAACGTGAAGCTCCTGAGTGTGCCGAGATAGTGCTGGCCAACATTCGCTGCCGTATAAAAGAACCGGTCGGATGATGCTCTTGTATATCAGGCCCTTGAGTTTGGGCGGTATCCTGCGATCGCAGACCACACCACTGACCTCCCGCCTTTTGGCCCAAGCAGCGCTTATCCGGTTATAGACATCGTGATCGATGCCTCCAGACTCGTGCATAACGGATCCAAGGTACCTGAACTTTTCCGACTTAACGGCTGGTTCAGGACCTATAAGGATAGTGCTCGAGTCCGGGCTTCCGCAGGCCATGTACTCGGTCTTTGTCACATTTAGTTGAAGACCGCCGTTCTCAAGCGTACCCTTCCACAGGTTCACTTTACGCTCCAGCATCAGTTGGTTCTCATCAATGAGTGCTATATCATCGGCATACATCATCAGCCATGGAGGCTGGTCTTGGATGTGAGCCGAGACAGTGTCGAGCACCACATTGAATAAGAACGGACTAAGAGCCGAGCCCTGGTGAACTCCTACTGTAATCTGGAAGGGTTTAGTGTCGCCAACAGCAGTCCTAACCATAGAAGCGGAATTGTGGTACATGTCTCTGATAATCTCAATATAGGCCTCAGGGATCCCTTTGGATCGCAACGCCCACCAGATACACTGACGAGGCACACAGTCAAAGGCCTTCTGCAGATCTAAAAAGGCCACATGCAGAGCTCTCCTTTTTTCCCTGTATGCCTCCATCAATGTTCTGAGGGCGAAAACGGCGTCCATAGTGCCCGATCCTGGCTGAAATCCATATTGAGACTCAGAGACAGTACACTCGCGGCGGAGCCTGAGGTCGATCATGCGCTCGAAGAACTTCATGGTATGACTCATAAGCTTAATGCCCCTATAACTACCACAATCTTGAACACTGCCCCTTCCCTTGTAAATAGGGGTAATGAAGCTAAGCCGCCACTGGTGTGGCATCTTTCCAGTGTTCAAGATATGATTAAAAAGGACAGTAAGTATGAGCACACCAAGAGAGCCCAACGATTTCCAAGCTTCGATCGGAATGTCGTCAGGTCCCACCGCTTTTCCATTCTTCATGCGTCGAAGGCAATTACGAGTTTCGTCAAGGGTTATTGGGGCAATAAGTCCGAGGTTAGGCGGTGGGTCGTGATGAAGACTGCATGGGTGCTGAGTATTCAGCAGCTCCTGAAAGTAGCTTCTCCACCTCTCCTTCACAGAGGCATGACTACAGAGCAGCGTGCCCTGGGAATCTCTGACGCAAAGACATTTTGCGATATCTTGCGTCGCTTTATCCCGGGAACGTGCCAGCTTGTAAATGAACTTCTGCCCCTCCACAGTTTCAAGTTTATCATACAGTGGTGACAAACTCTCACTGCGGGCTCTGGCTACAGCTCTTTTACTGGCATGTTTTGCTACTATGTACTCCAGTCTGTCTTCAGGAGAGTTGGATTGCTGCCACTTCTTAAAGGCATCCTTCTTTTCACGAGTCACCTCCTGCACCTTGTCATTCCACCACCATGTCTCCCTATCTATGATACGCCCTCCCCTAGAAAGGCCAAGAACTCGCCTGCCTGCCGCAATGATTGCCGACCGAGCTCGATCCCAAGCATCCTGAGTCTCGGTGTTAGTCGAAAGATTATGACTTTTCACCTCTGCCAGGAACTCGGTCTGCATCGGTCCATTCAGCAACCACCACTTGATCCGAGGCCTACGTTTCTCGGCTACTTTCTTCTTCGGAGTGACGTTAAAGTCCATGACAAGAAGACGATGTTGGGCCGTTAGGCTTTCGCCTGGAATGACCTTACAGTTAGTTACCCTGCCCATATGACACCGTCTGGTCAATAAGTAGTCTATTTGAGTTGAGTGGGACCGCTCTTATACGTGATAAGGTGCTGAGGATTCTTTTGGAAGAACGTATTCACGACGGCCAGATCTGATGCAATACAGGTTCTTAGAATATTTTCTCCCTCTGTATTGCGAAGACCGTGCCCAACCCCCGTGAACACGTTCAAACGGCTCAGCAGCCTTACCGACGTGACCGTTCAAGTCCCCCCCAACTAAGACCACTTCGGTAGACGGTATAGCAAGTAGCACTTCTTCATACTGCTCCCAGAATGTCTCCTTTTCGGACGCGCTACATCCCGCCTGGGGAGCATAGGCACTGATTAAGTTTGTGGTAACGCCCTCAATCAGTACCCTTACTCGCATCAAGCGTTCGCAGCGACGGTCAACTTCAAGGAGCCCATTCTGAAGCTCTTCGGAAAGCACTACCGCCACACCGTTTCTACCCGAAGGTGACCCAGTGTATATAAGCCGGTAACCCTGTCCGATGTTACGGGACTTATTGCCCTTCCAGCGAGTTTCCTGGAGGAATGCACACTGGACCCGACTTCTCATGAGTACATCTTCGAGTTCCCTGCATCGTCCGGTTAGAGAGCCAATATTCCACGTTGCAAAGCGGAGTTTCCGTCTGGGTACTCGCGTCTTTAGCCGTGCCCGTACTTGACACGGTAGCCCTTGCCCACTTATCGCAGGTGTGGGGCGATGGGCCTGCGCGTCGTTTAGCGGCGACGCCCTAGCGGTACCCAGTTTCCTATGCGAACTATCCATTTGTAGCGGCGGATGGCGGTTTTTAAATGGAGCGACTGCCATCTGACCTCCAAAACCCCTTTATGAGGAGAAACCGGGGAAAGAGGAATAGGACATATAGAAAAGGGCGGAAGGATGGGTAGAAGGAGAGGGTAGGAAAAAGAAGTAGGGAAGAGATTAAAAGAAGGGGACACCACTTTTACGGACTGGACGGAGGTTAAAACAAGTGGTGGATCGAGGATCCGGGGTCGCGTACCCGTATGCCCAAGAACAAATATCGGACAGATATTAGACAGGGCACCCTCTGGATTAAAGATCAAAAGATAAAAAGATCTATGGGGTATTTCTGTCAAATTGATTAATTATATAATAGACGTTGTTGCTCCTCACCTCGCAACTATATTTAATAATTGTATAGAGTATGGTGTGTTTCCTGACCTAATGAAATTTAGTAAAGTCATACCTATATTTAAATCGGGTAGTACATCTGATCCCAACAATCTTCGACCTGTTTCTATACTACCCTCGTTCAGTAAGATTTTTGAAAAAATTAGTCTCAATCAAATATTACTGCATTTTGATTTACACAATCTCATGCACGATAAATAGTATGGTTTTACTAAAGGTCGTTCAACCACAGATGCTGGTATAAGTCTTATAAAGAATATATATATATGAGGCTTGGGAGGGATCGCAGGATGCTCTTGGCATGTTTTGTGATTTGTCCAAGGCTTTTGATTGTGTACAGCATTCAACATTGGTCATGAAGCTACACTACTACGGCATAAGAGGACGTGCACTCAATCTTCTGACCTCCTATTTAGCTGACAGAGTTCAGAGGATTGATGTGAATGGCAAGAAATCTCCTGGTTCGGTGATCAGCATGGGGGTCCCACAAGGGTCTATTCTTGATCCTTTTCTCTTTTTAATATATATAAATGATTTACCGTACCTAGTTGAAAAGAACCATGAGATAGTATTTTTTGCTGATGACACTTCATTGATTTTCACAATGAATAGACGACAAATTGTATATGACGATGTAAACAATGCTCTCCCGAAAGTAGTACATTGGTTTAGTGTTAATAACTTAGTATTGAATAGTAAAACAACTAAATGTATTATTTATAGAACACCTAACACGAAAGTTGTTAAAGCCGATGTACTCTTGAATGGTGAACCCGTAGATCCAGTCGAGTCTACGGTATTTCAAGGTATCACCATAGACTCTAAATTACAGTGGGGACCCCATATTGATGGATTGGCGAAAAGACTTAGCTCTGCAGCTTTCGCGGTCAAAAAAAATAGATTACAAAAAAATAGACAACATTCACGGGCCAAAGCCAAGTGGACATTATACTGTATTTGTGTGAGAATGTTGGTGTGTTGGGTTTAACTGCAGGAATTTTCTAGTGATACGGCACGTATTTAGAATGGCTTCTTTCTGAAGGGTAATGTAAGTGTATTTGGTATATTTAATTCATTTAGTGCGTTGTGCAAACTGTTTGGGATAAAACCTGTTGTGGATAAAACTATTGGAACAATAGTTACCTTACGCTAATTCCACATGCGGGTTATTTCATCTTTTAGTTCTATATATTTATTTAATTTTTCCGAGTTTATGGTTTGGATGTTATGTGAATTAGGTACTGCTATGTCAATTAAATATCCTGTTTTATTGATTTTGTCTATTAATGTAATGTCCGGTCTATTATAATGAACTGTTCTATCGGTAAGTATCGCTCTATCAAAGTATTATTTGTGGGATGTATTTTCTAAAATCATTTCTGGACTGTATTTATAGTAAGGTACTGAGGGTGTTGGTATCAGGCTATATTTCAGTGCGAGTTTTTAATGAACAATGTTGGCGACCTAATCATACCTATGTTTGTAGTCTGTTTGCACTGTTATATTGGTCCGTTCAGAGTTCTTTTTAAAAAAAAGATTTTATTATTTTTCACTACATTTATTTAGTAGAAATTAAAACACAATTTAAAATAAGACTTAATAGGATCGATTCACAATGGATACAGCGGAGATAGCAGAATGTGTGGCTGTAATGAGAGTTCCGGGTAGACTAACTGCGCGTCTCTCAAAAAGTACCTTTATATTAATGATATAATGTATACATAGCGTTAAACTAATACAATGCTGCATGTTAGGGTTCAAACCCTGTATACAACAACCCCCCTTTTAAGTAAAAACTTACACGGTTAAGGCGTGAAGTTATATATTTAATTTAAGTAGTCCTCAGTCGAGGCTGAGAAAGAATCGAGATATTATCTAATTCTATTTCAATAATTTGATTTGATTAAATTCGAATTTTTTCTTTAAAAGCCACGCATTTTCCTTTACAGAAATAATAAATTAAAATTAAAATAATTATTGTAGTAATTACTACAGTTGTCGAATAATATGCTTCATATTTAATTATATGAGGTGTATTAAATTCAAAATCCGAATCGTATATTAAATTTGATAATGCCAATTCATCAAGATCTGTACCCTTAAGAGTTACTGGAAGCAAATTATTCGTTTTTATTTTTAGTTTTTCAAAATTACAACATGAATCATTTATGATATTAAAATCGTCGTTAATAATTGGTAATGTTAAATTAACATAATTAAATTTTGGTTTCAAAATATTACTTTTACAATGTCCTATACAAAAACCTGGAATATTTAAAATTCCTGTTCCTAAAATTTTTATTTCTATAGGTTTGGAATTTAAACAATCAATTAAAACCTTTGTTAAGTTAGACTGAACAAAAATCCAACTATTACCATTCAATTTTTTCCAAATGTCTACATTTCCGTAGATGAATTTTGTATCACATTGCTCTGGTATTTTAGTAGAAGCTCTGTTTAATAATATAATTACACAAGTAGGGTGTGCGTTGGATATGTAGATATTGTCTACTTCACATACATAATATTTATTATAAACTAATGTACATTTAGAGAGTGAGTCCATTTCACACTAATAGAAATCCTATTATCTCTTGTTATACCTACATATTTCGTGTTTGGAATGACGAGACTGAACAAATCAGGATTATTATAATTATGGGGTACAGGTAGAGCTATATTATGATAAAGGGTATATTCTTTTTTAGAAACTAAAGGTATACTTAACACAAAAATAATTCTATTACTTATAAAATAACATGTTACTTTTGACGTATTCATAATAAGATGAATGGAATCTAAATGTAACTTAGTAGGTATTTCCAAATTATTGGGTATATTCCTATAGTTATCAACAAGCTCTCCATATAACTCAGTAGGTGATACAATTGAAGGTTAACAAGATTTCATCAATACAGTCAAAGATTATATTTATATTTGATTGAGATTGGATATTATTTAACGCAGTTGAAACATTATTTATTATATACGTAAAATTATTTACGGCCTCGTTTAATTTAGCTTCATTAGATACAATTTTATTAACCGTGTTATTATAATTTGAAAGTAACGAATTTGTTACAAGAATGTTCTGTCTACTAAACGAAGCTACTTTCTTAACACCATTTAAAAGTAGTTCAATTTCGTTGTTGAATGCAAGAGCATCATCTTCGTCTAATGTACGAAAAAAAAATATGTTTCATTAATTTACCTATTCCACCAAACCAAGCACTGCGTTTCGATCTGTTATCAAGAAGATGAGATATTGCTTGAAATTGCCTTTTAATATCATTATATTTTAGTAATGTAGGTTCAAATATATTAATGCATTCACTATTTTCAATTGCTTCACCGCAAAGATTTTTTAACGTATATATGGTAGTGTTAATATATATTTTTTTTATTCTTTATTGCACAAAATTTTATACATAAAAAAAATGTACAATAGGCGGGCTTAACGCTAAAAAGCATTTTCTACCAGCCAACCTAAGTCATGTGGGAGAATAAAATGTGTAGGTGCAAAAAAAAAAAAACAGAATATCAATAAATTGATTACATAGATATATGTAATAAATACTATATCTATGTAATCAATACTTTAGATTAGAAAATACTTTAGATTTCCACATTTTCCATAGTTTTTACGCATTAACCGGCGACCATCTCTGGGCAATTACCTGTGGTTATCCAGAGATGGATCCCGGCCGATGCGTCACAGTAAAACATTTTTATATTCTCTAAGGGGCCTCTACGTGTTGGACCTGTGTCCCCACGCAAGCCTTCCAAAGGACCGGGTTCTTTTGAACACGTGAATTATGAAGGAGAAACATAATAATAATAATAATAAATAATAAAGAAATGTAATCCTTAATAATACTTATAAGCCATCCCAATAAAACTAACTAGATAATAATAAGAACGTGTTTAACTGTAAGCATATATTATACCAAACCTTAATACTACCTACTAGTTAACTGTAAGAACAAATATAATTGTAAACATATAGTATAGTTATATATTGCACAGTATTGAAAGAATATACTAACAACATAGATATTAATAATAAGGGGAGAAAAAAAAAATCAGTCAGTGTGGATACTCACCTTAGATTTAAGTACATAGTTTTAATAAAATCCCGATTTGTTGAGAAACGCCGAAAATTTTTAATAAAGTACCATATAAAAAAGGCACGGGCATACTGCGCCCGTGGATGTTGTTTATTTAATAAAAAAAAAAAAAACCCTCGGAGCTCCTCCGAGCGACCATCCCACGACTGCCGGGCCTACGGGTGAGACCTGGGTGAAAGTCGTGGGTCGCAAGAAGGCCCGCAAAGCCACCAAGAAGGCCGCTGTAAATACAGGTCCATCCAGTGGAACCGTAAAGATGATATCGCAGCCTGTGAGGCGGACTGCTAAAGGCGGTCGCAAAGGACCAACGATACATGCCCCACGTTCCGAAGCTGTGACGCTCACGCTACAGCCGGAGCTGCGGAGCGGGGCGTAACATACCAATCGGTCATTGCCGAGGCCAAGGCCAAGATCAAATTATCAGATCTTGGCCTCCAATCCGTCACCCTTAGGCAGGCCGCCACGGGTGCGCGGTTGTTCGAGTTAGCTGGTGCTGCGAGCGGCAGTGCCGAAAAGGCGGATGCTTTGGCCGCCAAGATGAGGGAGGTCCTCAACCCTGAGGACGTCCGGGTCTCCAGGCCAATAAAAACCGCAGAGGTGCGGATTGCTGGTTTAGATGACTCTGTGACATTTGAGGAGGTGGTAGCGGCCGTTGCTCGAAGCGGAGAGTGTCTGCCGGTCAAGGTGTGGACGGGCGACATACGCGCTGACACCTCCGGACTCGGCGTAGTCTGGGTTCGGTGCCCTGTAGCGTCGGCGAAGAAGATAGCCGATAGTGGCAGATTGCTGGTTAACTGGGTTGCAGCGAGAGTAAAACCTACAGCCCCGGGCTTTGCGATGCTTCTGGTGCCTGGAGAAGGGGCACGTCCGGGCAAAGTGTACCGCCGAGATTGACCGTAGTGATCTTTGTTATCGCTGCGGTCAGCCCGGTCACAAAGCGGCTCAGTGTTCCGCGGCACTCAACTGCAGCTTATGTTCGGCTGCGGGGAAGCCTGCCGAACACAAAGTGGGTGAAGGGGCCTGTGGCGCGACTGCCAGCAAGGCCATGAATAAAAAGAAGAGGAGATCTAAACCTGCCGGGGAAACCTCGTCACCCCCGCAGGCTAGTAGCTCCGCGGCCGACTCCCGGCCAAGGGCTGTTGCCGAGGGAATGGAATGCCAATAATGGCACAATTTCATCTTCTCCAGGGCAACATCAACCACTGTGCCAGAGCTCAGGATCTCCTACTCCAGAGCATGGCAGAGTGGTCGATTCACGTGGCTGTGGTCGCCGAACCGTACTTTGTTCCCGTCCGTGACAACTGGCTGGGATGCGCTGACAGTTTGGTTGCCATTATCGGCGAGGCTCTGATCGAGCCATCTCGGGGCCGCGGCTGGGTGGCTGCGGTCTCAGGCGCCATTGTCGTTGTGGGGGCTTATTTCTCTCCCAACAAAAATCTCGCCGATTTTGAGGGTTTCCTTGTCGAGTTGGGCACCGTCGTGGGCCGCTATCACCCTCGTCCCGTTTTGGTGCTCGGTGATTTTAACGCCAAGTCATTGGCGTGGGGATCTCCGGTCACTGACCCTCGGGGTGAGGATCTAGAAGAGTGGGCGGTGACGACTGGTCTTGTCGTCCTGAATCGGAATACACGTGCGTGCGGCAGCGGGGTGGGTCGATAGTGGATGTCTCGTTCGCTAGTCCCTCTGTTGCAAGCCGAGTCCGCGACTGGCGTGTCGCCGTGGAGGTGGAGACGCTCTCGGACCATCGGTATATCCGGTTTGACGTCTCTGCCCAAACCGCCAAAGGCCACCGTCCAATAACCCCAATTAATGACGGACCGCGTTGGGCGCTTAAGCGAATCGACAGGGAACTACTCGAGGAAGCTGCCTTAGTCCAGTCCTGGGTCTGGGAGTCGATGGACGGCCCCGTTGACGTCGAGGCGGTGGCGCTGTGGTTTCGCGGAGCGATGATGCGGATCTGTGATGCGTCCATGCCCCGTGTCCGCCAACAGTCCGCAAGGCGCCAGGTGTACTGGTGGACCGCTAAGATTGCGCAATTGCGCGTAGCGTGCGTTGCGGCTCGTCGCCGGTACACCCGATACAGGAGACGGCGTCGTCGGGATCCCACCGAGGAGGATGCCTTGTATGAGGTGTACCGCGAGTCTAAGGAAAATCTGTGGCTGGCCATTGGTGACTCAAAGTCGCGCGCCAGGGAGGAGTTGCTGGGGTCCCTAGATCAGGATCCGTGGGGGCGCCCCTACCGTTGGGTACGGGGCAAGTTGCGTCCGTGGGCACCTCCACTAACGCAAATCATGCAACCACAGTTGCTGGAGGCGACAATATTGACCCTCTTCCCAGAACGAGCAGGACACGTTCTTCAGCGATGGCTTCATCCTACGCCACAGACTCTTCAGAGGAGGAGAGCACTGATGTCCCCGAGGTAACGCAAACAGAGACGAGAGCGGCTGTGTCGCGACTCCGGGCTAAGAACACGGCACCCGGACCCGACGGAGTTCCTGGTCGAGCTCTTGTCCTTGCTCTGAAGGAGCTAGAGCCCCGGCTGAGGGAGCTCTTTACGGCCTGTCTCGAGAAGGGTCAGTTTCCCAGTGTGTGGAAGGAGGGGAGACTGGTCCTGCTCAGAAAGGAAGGGCGCCCCGCTGACTCGCCATCTGCTTACCGGCCCATAGTGCTGCTCGACGAGGCGGGCAAACTTTTAGAGCGCATTATCGCAGATCGCCTCGTCGACCACTTATGCAGGGAGGGGCCAAACCTGGACGACAACCAATTTGGTTTTCGTCGGGGGCGCTCCACCATAGACGCCATCATGCGCGTGAGGGTCCTGGTGGAGGAGACGGTGTCCCGGGGTGGGGTGGTGCTGGCAGTGTCTTTAGACATTTCCAACGCATTTAACACCCTACCCTGGAGTTGTATTCGGGAGGCTCTGAAATACCATCACGTGCCTCCCTACCTCCGCCGTACAGTAGAGACTTACCTACAGGGTAGGTGCGTTATCTATCGGGGACGTGACGGTGCCAGCCGGCACCTCATGTCGTGAGGTGTTCCACAGGGATCGGTCTTAGGACCGCTTCTATGGAACATTGGTTACGACTGGGTGCTGAGAGGCGAACTCCCGTTGGGCGCCGACTTGACGTGTTATGCGGACGACACGCTCATAACTGCCCGGGGGAGTTCGCATAGGGAGGCAACGTTGATAGCCACGGCTGCGGTGTCACAGGTGGTGAACCGCATCCGTTGCCTGGGACTGGAGGTGGCTTTAAACAAGTCAGAGGCCATGGTGTTACATGGCCCTCGACGTGCTCCGGCACCGGGATCACACATCGTGGTCAGCGGGGCCCGGATAGCTGTCGAGTCTACCATGAAGTATCTAGGATTGGTACTCGACAGTCGATTGGAATCCGGGCCGCACTTCCGGCGGCTGGCGCCCAAGTTGATGGGCGCAACGGGCGCGCTTTCAGCGTTGCTTCCCAACTTGGGGGGCCCGAGCGCCGAATGTAGGCGGTTGTACGTAGGAATCGTGCGTTCTATGGCCCTGTATGGGGCCCCTGTGTGGGCATTAGACATGACGGTCGACACTCTCGCCATTCTGCGCAAGCCGCAGAGGGCAATGGCCGTCAGAGTCGTCCGCGGGTATCGCACGATTTCCTACGAAGCGGCTTGCGTCTTGGCCGGATCCCCGCCATGGGACCTAGAGGCGAAAGTACTTGCGTCATTATATCGATAGCGCGAGGAAGAGCGGGCACGGGGCTCTAGCCCGGTGCAACGGCAGATCGCATTGCGCCGAGAGAAGCTCCGTCAGGTCCTGGTGGCGGAATGGCGGCAAAGGCTTCTGCGCCCTACCGCCGGCTTCGCTACCGTCGAGGCAATCCGGCCAGTACTCGAGGACTGGCTAGGGAGAAGGCACGGCTCCCTGTCGTTTAGGATGACGCAGGTACTGTCGGGGCACGGCTGCTTCGGCAAGTACCTGTGCCGCATAGACAGAGAGCCGGACGCTCGGTGCCACCACTGCGTCCATTGCAGGGAGGACACAGCGCAACACACGCTAGTCGAGTGTGTAGCTTGGGAGGAGCAGCGCCGTGTCCTCACAAATAAAGTAGGGGGCGATCTGTCGCTGCCTGCCGTAGTGCGGAAGATGGTTATTAGCGTAGAGTCTTAGGACGCGGTGGCGTCCTACTGCGAGGACGTCATGTCCAAGAAGGAAACTGCGGAAAGGGAGAGGGAGCCCTTTTCCGGCCGCGGAAGGCCCACAGGGCGCAGGAGAAGGGCGGACAACGCCCTTTTCCGGCCCCCATGAATAGGTCTAGGGGCGAGGGACTTGGGGAAGTCCTCGCCCCCTATTCGATAGACCCGTGTCGTAGGTACGCGCGAGTGTCGGCGCGTGCCTCTGAGACGATGCACGGGTTAGCTCACCACCTCGGTAACCCGCACAGGAGACGAGGCCTGGACAGACCCGGCCAGCACTAGTGAGGGGCTGCGGATGAATGTGGACTCCCGCGGCCTCGTGCTCACGTGCGAGTAGACACCGGGGTGGTTTTAGTCGGTAAGAGTCCGGCACGCCCCTCCGTCTTTCCCCAGGCGGAGGTAGTCCATGAGGATTTCCCCCCGTAAAAAAAAAAAAAAAAAGGGATTGGAACCTAACTGATCTAGAATTTCATTGATATTTGGAATAGGGTAAGTATCGCCTATGGAAATATCATTAAGTTGACGGAAGTCAATGACAATGCGCCATTTCTTCTCACCAGAAGCATCTACTTTCTTTGGTACTACCCAAATAGGAGCAGACCATGGTGAAATGGACGGTTCTATTATTCCTTGATCTAACATTTGATTAAATTGTTTTTGAACTTCTTGTTTATGGACTTCAGGGAAGCGATAGGATTTGACATGAACAGGATTATTAGAAGTTGTTTTAATGGAATGCTTTATAGTATTTGTATGAGTAAGTATTTCACCACGAAGGTGAAATATATCGGAAAAAGAGGAACAAAGATTGTAAAGAGCATCAGTTTCTTCTGAGTTTAAATGAGGGATTCACATGGAATTAGAGTAATATTTAGATTTGAATTTAAGGAAATAGAAGATTCAGAGGTGTTAACGACAGATAAATTGATTCTGTTATTATTTTTTACTTTAACGAGACAATTTGCAATAAGAAGCTCCTTGATTTTATTTTGATTTAGTACAAGTCCTCCTTCGGTCTCTGGATTGGATACAGAGCACTCGACAATCATCTCTGTTCTAGCAGGAATAGAATAAATTGGTTCATTATATAAAAGTTTAATGTTGGTATTACAGATCCTTAAAATATTCTTGTTATAATCTATGTTGCAACCAAAATGATTCAAAAAATCTGTCCCTATAATACCGTCATAGGGAAGGTCTATTTCATTTATGACGTGGAATTTATAAAATATATGTTAATATATGAGAATCAGAGATTTTTAATTTTAATTGAAAGTGTCCAGATGTTTTTGTGGTACACTTAACAGGATCTATTCCTTTTAGATTTATTTTCTCCTTTACTAAGTTTTGAGGATTTTGAATAGAGTTAGATTTTATAAGGCTAACAGAGAATCCAAAGTCAATTAAAAAAAAACGGAATATCTGATGCAGAGGAATAAAGAAGGACATGAGGTAAGAGTATTTTATTTGGATTAGAACTGATTTCATATATTTTAGTTTCCTTTTCAGGTACTGGAGATATAGAAGATACAGTGGACATAGTAGATACAGAGGGAATAGTAGATACAGTGGATGTAGTTGATACAGCGGATACAGTGGATGCAGTGGATGCAGTGACTGCCACGAAACTAGTGGGTACAGTCGATATAGTGGAGACAGCGGATACAGTGGATGCAGTGACTACTGTGGAACTAGTAGGCACAGCCGATTCAGTGAAAACAACGGAAACAGTAGATACAGTGGTGCCGGTTTTCATAAGAGTTTGGTGTCCCGTACGACACCGATACGAGACATATTTCAGTTTTTTGAATCGTCAACTTCGTCTCGACCATAATCATCGGTCTCGGTCACATGATTTACTCGTGATTGAGGCGTAAATGAATTGCTTGGGCGATTGCGATTATTGAATTCACGTTTGCGGCACTTTTCAATGGTATGAGCTACTGCTTTACAGTAACGACATCGACATTGGTTTTGAAAATGACTCTTTCGATTGATAATCATTTGTAGAAGAATTAAATGTAGAAATAGCAGATCGATTTTTATAGATGGATTGCATAATGCGAACCTCACAAACTCGCGCTCGTTTAAGTTCTTTGGAGATTTACATCTTAAGGTTAGTGACAAATTAGGTTTAAGACCCATTATAAAATGATGCAACGCGAGATCCTCCATGGCGGCTGTGCGCCCAGGAATCTCAGAAAGCTTGTGATTTGACAAAGAAATTTCTGTGAGCAATTGCGATAACCATGTCTCTATTTTTAAAACATATGAATTAACGGACTCTGTCTGACCTTGCCTGCTTTCTTGAAGTGCGGTTAAAAGATGTGAATAATGTTTTCTGTCGGAAAATTGCGTTTTGAGAAAATCTTTAAGTTGCTCCCAAGTACTAAACTCTTTAATGGAACAGGCGAGCTCAGCTTTTCCCTCCAATTGACACAAAATAAATTTAAGTAAAATAGGTCTTTGTATTTCAGACGCCAGTTCAATTGCATTGATACAGTTTATAATAAAAGAATTTAAACATTCGCGATTGCCATTGTATGGCTTAATAAATTTAAATAACGTGTTAATATCCATTTCAATTTTATTTCTTTGTTTTACTATTGGAGTTATAATTGGCGATTTTGGTCTATATAATTCGTGGATGTCCACTTTCAATTCAAAAGACTTTGGCATAGTAATAATTAAATAAAAATTATAAAAGTAATAGCAATAAATGATTTGTAACAATGGAATATAAATTCATACAGTTCGACTTACAATAATGCAGCGATAAGGTACAGGTGCATGATGATTGGAATTCCGTGGGTAGATGCGACGCGACGATACGGCGAACAGTGTTGTTGCACTTACGATGAAATTAAGGGCTTAGACGGGAACGGCGAAGATCGCTTGGCGATTGAGAGCTTGTTTTGGCTCTCTGATTAGAATTACAGGAATTGTTCCATCACTTTTGCTTTTAATTTCTACACTTTTCACTAGAACACTTTCACTAATTCACTGATTCACTAGGAGATACGGAGACCCGAGGATACTTAAACATTTGTATCCCTTCGCAGCTGCCACCAAATGTTATATGGGTCCGTTCAGAGTTCTTTGAGTGAGTACACAATTTAAAATAAGACTTAATAGGATCGAGTCACAGCGCTGTATCCATCAGCGGAGATACAGCGGTGATAGGAGAATGTGTGGCTGTAATGAGAGTTCCGGGTAGACTAACTGCGCGTCTCTCAAAGAGTCCTTTTATATTAATGATATAATGTATACATAGCGTTAAACTAATGCAATGCTGCAAGTTAGGGTTCAAACCCTGTATATAACAGCTTTGCAAGATCCAGTAATATGCTGGATCGTCTCAGATGCACTGTTGCAACGCCGACATACGTCAACCACATTTCGTTTTCATAATGCACTTTTGATAGGTTTCGGGTTTCTACTACTTGGTCTTCGATGGCAGACATGAAGCCTTCCGTCTCTGGAAACAATTCACCGCGATGGAGCCACCGCGTGACTATGGCTCAAATCATGGTAATGTCTTCCGTGTAAAGACTTTAGGGCCCACTTTTTTATCTTTTAAATTAAGCGGTGTAAGGTTTAGGTCATTATGTACTATGGCTTTGTGTAAGTTGGATTGATTAGCTTTACAATGGAAGTAATATCTAAGATTTTTAATTTGTTTGTTATGAAGATTTATGACATCCATAAATCCCCGACCTCCGTCATTCCTGGGTAACGTTAGCCTCTGTAAACATGATTTTGGATGATGTTTTCTATGTTTGCTCATTGTGGTATTAATAAGGCGTTGAAGGGCCTGCAGTTCACTTTTTGACCATTTAATTATACCAAAGGAATACGTTAAAATAGTGACAGCATAGGTGTTAACAGCCTTCACGGTATTTTTTGAGATAAGTTGAGTTTTCATGATAGAATAGAGTCTGTGTTTGAAATTCCGCATAAGATTCGATTTTGTTTCTTTATAATGTATTTGTCTGGATTGATTGCAGCCAAGATATAGTATTTGGTTTCCTCTAGAGGATCTATGGTTTGCCCCGTTTGCTGTGTTGATCTATTAGTCCATTTGTAACGGAATTAATCTTGCACTTGTGTATCCCAAACTCCATGCAGATGTCCATTGAGAATGCCTCAGTTACTTCTGCCAGTTGATAGAGCTGCTCTTTGGTCTCCGCGTAAAGTTTGATATCGTCCATGTACAAGAGATGATTAAGATTTATTTTATTGGTCCTTGATAGTGAGTCGGTTTTTGCGTCAATATATAGGGGATAGCCAATATCTAAAGAATTTAAAATATTTGATAATGGATTTATTGCGAGACAAAACCATAAGGGACTGAGGGCATCCCCTTGGAAAATACCTCGTCGTATTTTGATAACTTGTGTTTCTATTTTGGGTGTAGTTGTAGTTAGTTTAAGTCGAGTAGTCCAATTTGCCATTACACGTTCTAGAAAATAAGCTATTGTTGGATGAATTTTGTAAATATCTACGGTCTTATTCATAAAAAACCCTTATAGAACGTTTAAAACGTTCATTAGTTAAAATGCTGTATAAGGTTATGGAACGTTCGATAACATTGCGTATTCATAACAGTTCTATAAACCTTAACTAATATACGGTTTATAAGCTGAAATGTTGCCACTACGATGAAATTGGCAATTAAGCTTATCAAATGTACCGAATTGACTACAGATAACGTGTATCAATTTACCAAATACGTCTAATCATAAACATTATTACGGATTAAAAACATATTTTGTTGTTTGTGACATGGTAAGTTACCGCTCAGTGATATATTATTCGTTTACATAGTGATCTGTGCCCCTCGTTTTATTTTAAATATTACATAATTATTGTTGTAAAATAGCATCAGAATTGAAAATTGTAGAATTTAAAAAAAGCAAATGAGTGAGAATTGGTTGGAGGATGATAAAGTTGGTTTTTCTGATACATCTGATCACGGACCACGTAAGTTTTGTTTTGGAGACATTCATACGCTTATTATACTTCAATGCTTTTATTAATGCTTATGCTTTTATTCCATAGATGATCTTGAAAGATTTGGTTAGACAGAGCTTTCAATTATTGAAAATAAAACGGGAAAAGTTGGCCGCTTGGTAGGATTTACACTATAGCTACTTAATGAGATAAATTTGAATAATATAATTGAGTATTTCGTGTATATACTTACTTATTTTAACAAAGCTATTAATGTTTCAGTTCACACTCAGAACTGCTACAAATTTAAGCCCAATGGAAGTATTATAAAAAAGAAAAATATCTAAAGAAGTACAAGTACATTGAAAGAAAGCAGATGTTAAAAACAGATGATGGTCCACCACCTACAGCAGAACCAGCAAGTAGTCATGGTGACCTTGCGGTGTGGCTCCCTCATGACTTCCCATAAAAATACGAATATTTGGTCAATTAGTATTGCATTTTGAGTAAATAAATATTACCAGGTATCGACTTGCTGACAAAGCAAGTCGCAGAGTTGACCAAACAGGTTAGTGCGCTCACATCCTATATTTTTGACAAGCCACTATCGAGTGACAGAGGCCACAGCCGAACAAGCTCTGTTCTTTCTTCTTCTCCCCACACCCCACAACGATCAATCAGGAAAAGCCCGGAAAAATCACTGATGACGACCAGTGATGGCAATAACTCTTCGGGCCGCCTCTTTATTACGGACAGCAAAACTAAAACTCAATTTTTCAGTCAGTGCTATTTGCGAAAAACATAATAAAACACCTTTTCAGCTCAGTGCTGCTAACGGTTCGGCTATCAATACATATGGTTACATCAATCTCACATTGAATATTGGGTTACGTCGCAATTTTCCGTGGCGTTTTGTCATTGCTGACGTAACCAAACCGATAATAGGTGTAGATTTCCTATCTCACTACAAACTTATTGTAGACATCAGCAGTCGAAAACTAATAGATAGCCTGACCAATATCAGCACTGTAGCCAGTATTGTTAATTCTAAGAACCTAATTACTAGTGTTAAAGTATCGAGTGGTGGTAACAGCATTTATCATAATATCTTATCTGAAATTCCAGAAATAACCCGACCCGCCGGTACACCGCCAACACTCAAACACAACACTACGCACCACATACGCACTACACCAGGTCCACCAGTAGCATGTTCGCCTAGGAGGTTAGCACCTGAAAAACTAAAGATAGCTAGGCAAGAATTCGACGCAATGCTGGCTAATGGCACGGCTCGTCCTTCAGACAGCCCATGGTCTTCGCCCCTGCACCTTGCGTCCAAAAAGGATAATGGCTGGCGTCCTTGTGGAGATTACAGGCTCCTAAACGCCAGGACCATACCGGACCAGTACCCGATACGTCATATCCAGGATTACTCCAACAGCTTATTTGGTTGTAAGTACTTTTCCGTTATAGATTTAGTCAAGGTGTTGATGTAGTTAAGAGTTAAATTTGCTTGAGTTTACTATTGTGCGAATTACTTGAATAAAAGACGTGTTGTTTGCTTGGTAGTTTATTGGACACTGATTGACACCTCGTATGACCACTTTTGCAAAAATGTACATCTATCGCAATTAGCTGTTTTAAAGAAAAATTAACAAATTGAACGCACATACCGCCCACCAAAAGGACGTTATGGCCTTTTTAAAATCATGTAAAATACATACAACTTTAAGAATTACAAAACACTAAAATAGAGGAAAAACAAAAGAACATAGACTTAAATTACACAAATTGACTAATAGATAGCTACAAATATGAATTTACTGAAATATGATATATAAAAAAAATATTCTAAATGAATCCAAAAACATATATGAATCATTAACTTTTACAAATTGGTAAAGGACATAAACTTGCTACAGATCTTTTAATTATTTTTCCATTATATCTAAGACTATATACTCTAGTAATGTTATCCATTCCAGGATGCTTCTCAATAACACGTGCTAATGGCCATTTGCTTGCTGGCAGGTTCTCATTTTTTAGTAACACGATATCACCAACTTCAAAGTCAGGTGATCCTTTAAGCCATTTCGCTCGTTGATTAAGCCTTGACAAGTATTCGCTCTGCCAACGATTCCAGAATCCTTGTAATAACTTTTGAGTATGTTGCCATCTGGAGAGTAAATTGACATTTAATGATGAATAGTCACGATCAGGTATGGTGACATGTGCTTCACCTATAAGAAAATGGCCTGGAGTGAGAACTTCAATATCGGCAAGTACATCGACGTCTGTTGAAACTGGTATCAGTGGTCTTGAGTTAAGACAGGCTTCAATTTGTGTCAGCACAGTAGTTAATTCCTCAAATGTTAGATTATGCGTCAGTATTTTTCGTAAGTGTAATTTGATGGATTTGACACCTGCTTCCCACAGCCCACCAAAGTTCGGACTGTGCGGTGGCATGAAATGCCATTTAACGCCGTCATTTACTAATGTATTGATGGCGGAACCAGGCATTTCTAATTTTGCTTCTTCCCACATTGACATCAAATCTTTATTGGCTGCCACAAAATTTGTGCCATTGTCACTCCATATTTCATAACATTGTCCTCTTCTAGCAACAAAACGTTTAAAAGCTGCGATAAAAGCATCAGACGTCAAATCGCTAACCAATTCTAGGTGTATTGCCTTCACCGCCATGCAAATGAAAATACAAATATACGCCTTGCTTGTCTTGGCACCCTTTCCTTTAGATTTCAAGACATATAAAGGACCAGCGAAATCAACACCATTTCGGGAGAAAGGACGCGAAGGCGTCACACGAGATTGAGGTAAGTCACCCATTATCATCTGTCGGGTAGTAGCACGCTGACGTGCACAGGTAAGGCATTTATGTACATATTGTTTCACCAGGTTCTTGCAGCCAACTATCCAGTACTTGCTTATCAGGTAAGTCATCATTAATTTTATTCCGCCGTGTAAAGTCTTCAGGTGTGCATCCTCTAATATAAGCGGAATCAGATCGTTTCGCTTGCCAATTATTACTGGATGTTTAAGATTTTCATCTACAACAGCATTTCTTAACCTACCGCCCACCCTGAGGACATTCCGATCGTCGATGAATGGGGTAAGTGTTTTTAAAATACTAGTAGTTTTTACAGATTTGTTTTCTTTTAGTCTTCTTATTTCCTCTGAAAATTCTTCTTGTTGTACTTTTCTAATACATATATCTAAAGCATTTTGCATTTCTTCTACAGTAATAATTTGTTTTAATGCTTCTGGATTTCTTTTCATGCTTATAAACCTCTTGCAGTGTACTATTACTCGCAATAGTTCAGTAAGCGAATCATACTCTTCAAATTTAAAGCATTTTTCTTCATGTTCAGTTGTACTAACATATGATTGTATATTCTTCCTTTTTTCTATATCAGTCGAGTACACGGGTCTAGCATATTCAATTATTTTATTTCTTATCCAAGAAGGCCCTTTCCACCATAGCTTATTTTCTTTTAATTCTTGTATAGTTGTCCCTCTTGAAGCTATGTCAGCTGGATTGTCTGATGATTTTACATGGAACCATTGTGTACTGCTGGTTAATTCCAAGATATCTACTACACGGTTTGCCACAAATGGCTTCCATCGATTAGGTTCCCCAATAATCCATGCTAAAACAATTGTAGAATCAGTCCACGCAAATACCTGACTCGGTGATATTCTCATAGCCTCTCTTGTCTTATGTAATAGTTTAGATAGAAGTGCCGCTCCACTCAGTTCATGTAGTGGTAGAGATATTGTCTTGACTGGAGCTACTTTCGTTCTCGCCGCTACTAAATTCGTCTTTATATCTCCATTTTTTGTTTGTACTCTGCAATAAACCACAGCTGCATACGCCTAAATAGATTCGTCGCAAAAGCCGTGCAAAGTTATGGCATCTTTCTCCGAACTGAAAGTGTTCAACCAGCGTTTGATTTTTATATTATTAACATTTCTTAAATCTTCTCTAATGGCTTTCCATTCTTCTCTTAGCGATCCTCTTATTTCTTCATCCCAACCGATTCCTTCTAACCATAGCTTTTGAACTAGGATTTTTGCTGTGACAATCGCTGGCGCTATCCAACCCAGTGGATCAAATAGCTTCTGCAAATTTGACAGTATATTTCTCTTCGTAATTTGTAACTCTAAAGAATTCAATTGTATCTCATATTGAAATTCATCTTCTTCTAAGTTCCACGATAGACCAAGGGTTCTAATAGTCCCTCCAAGTTTTAATTCTAGTTTAGCCTTTGTAGTAATTTTGTCATTATCCATGGATTTCAGTAATTCTGCATTGTTTGAGGCCCATTTCTGTAATTCGAAACCACCCCCTCTCAAAATGATTATTATTTCTTTCGTGAGACAGATAGCTTGTTCTACGGAGTCACAGCCTGATATCAAGTCATCAACGTAGAAATCTTCTCGAATTATCTTCGCAGCTTCATGATATTGTTTGCCTTCATCGTCAGCTAGCTTCATTAGTGTTTTTATTGCTAAGTACGGCGCAGATGCTGTTCCGAATGTGACTGTCTTCAATCTATAATCTTTAATCTTATCTATGCCTTCTGTATTACTCCCATTCCTACGCCAGAGTATTCTGTGGTAATCTATATCTTTACTGTCTAATAAAACCATTCTATACATTTTTATTATATCACTTGTAAAACATATCTTGTGTGTACGCCATCTCATAACAATGCTTCGCATATCTTCTTGGAGTACCGGTCCAATCATAAGCTCATCGTTTAATCAAATGCCATTGCTACCTTTGCATGATGCATCGAAAACCACTCTAAGTTTGGTTGTTTCTTTGTCTTCTCTAACCACGGCGTGATGTGGTAGGTAAACACAACGATTATTTATTTCATTGTCTGGAACTTCTTCCATATGACCCATCGTTAAATATTCTTCTCAAACTTTACTGTATTCTTCATTTAATTTAGGTATCTTTTGTAGTCTATTTTCTTGCTGAATCAATCGCTTCATTGCTATTTCTCTTGAGTTTCCATCAGGTGACATTGGGTTGTTGGTATTAAATGGAAGTCGTACTACATATCTTCCTTTACTATCTCTTGTATAATTATTTTCATATAATTCTTCACATTGTTTCTCGTCTTTTGTATATTTTCTCTTCTTGTCTTCATCTATCTCCCATAATATTTTTAAGACGTCTTCTGTTATAACGTGATGATGTAAAGCTGCAACTGAATTTGATTGTTCAAATTTGTCTTCAATTCTTCCGAATAAAATCCAGCCAAGGTTTGTTTTAGAAGCGCACGGAGACCCTGGCGGTCCTTTGATTAGATTATCTTGTGCAATCTGCGCGTATACATCAACACCTAACAGTAAGTCAATAGCTCCTGGCTTGAAATATTGAGGATCAGCCAGCGTTAAACCTTCTAGGTGGGGCCATTTGGTAATGTTGATCGTACGGGATGGTATTTTAGTAGTCAGTTGCTTAGACATAACATACGCTTTCACCTTCAGGCTGAAATCTTCACACCTTGACTCGACGTTAACCTGAACTACTTGTTTTATATCTTCTTTCGCTGATCCCACTCCGACGACTGTTCCTTTCATTGGATACCGCTTGGCCTTGAGTTGTTGTGCTGCCTTCTCAGTTATAAAGCTTGCTTGTGAGCCCTGGTCAATTAGAGCTCGTAAAAACATTGTATAATTATCTTCGCTTCTAACTTGCACAATTGCTGTTGCTAATAACGCTATATTTTGCTTAGTCACCACGTGCGACGTCATCGGTTCTTCTTCTTCAATTTTCTCCTCGCATGCATGGAACGCCTTTTCTGGTTGTATATATTTATTATTTTGATTGTTATTTGTTACATTATTTCTATTTATGTCCCTATCTTCATGAAGGAGAGTATGATGACGCCTCTTGCATAATCGACAACATGTTGGAACGCGACACTGTCTTACAGAGTGTCCCGATGTAAGACAGTTAAAGCACAACTTTTCTGCTTTACTAAATTCACTACGTTGCTTTGGTGAATGTTTCCCAAACTCCTTACAGTGGCTGAGTGTGTGGCTTTCATCGCACATTAAACACTTCTTCTTATTTTCTAAATTGGTGGCAATATGGAATGACTTTTCTCGCAAGCCGCTATTGATTTTAAATTTTGATGGTTCTATTAGTTCCAAAGTACGAAAACGGCTTTCCAGGAATTTCTGAAACATCTCGAGCGAAGGTAGGCTATCGCCATCTTGACACGCGGTACTAACATGTTGTTCCCAGTCTTTATGAGTGTCGGCGTCTAATTTTTGCACTATAATAAATATTAATAATAATAATAATAATAATACTTTATTGCACTAAAAAAAAAACGGAAAAAAAAACAATAATTACAAAAAAAAAAAAAGAACAATAATTAGTGCAATGGCGGCCTTATCACTAAAAGCGATTTCTTACAGGCAACCATTTGAAAGAATTTTTTATATAAAAGACAGCAGAAAGGTGCAAAAAGTAGTAATTGTTTTATTTTACACAAATATGATATGAATATGAATGAGATATTTATTTTATAAACATACATATACAAAAATATATACATACATACATAAATACATACATACATATTAATAAAGTTACATAAATACATACATATATGCACACATACTCATTTACACACACCCTCACAAATACATATACATATACATATATATATATATATATATATATATATATATATATATATATATATATATATATATATATATATATATGCACACAGACACATATATGTATAGAAATAGAGGAATTTACAGAAATGAAAGTTTAGCTATTTAGTTCGAGATAGTGCTGCTTAAGACGTCGTTTAAATATCCCAACCGATTGGGACCGTCTCACTTCCACTGGTAGCTCATTCCAAAGTTTGACTGTCATCACCGTAAAAGAGGTGCCATAGCATTTCGTGCGGCACAAGGGTATTTCAAGGAGGTTGTTATTACGGGAACGAAGGGTTTGGGAGTGTTGGGTTTCCGACCCCAGAAACTTGAAACGTTCCTTGAGGTACGGCGGAGTATCAGGATGGAAAAGGATAGTGTAAAGGAGTGTAAGGGAATGTAAATAGCGCCTATGTTTTATTGACAACCATTTAAGTTGACTACGGTACTGTGACACATGGTCGTGTTTTCTTAATCCAAAAATAAATCTTATTATAAGATTTTGCAGGCGCTCGAGCTTGCCAAGCAATTGCTGAGACACATCTAAATAACAAGAATCAGCATAATCTAGTATAGGTAAAAGGAGAGTATGGGCTAACGATATTTTAGTTTTTAGAGGTAAGAGATTTTTCCATTTCCTCAACCTACCTATGACACAAAAAATCTTACGGCTGAGCTCGGAGACATGAGGTGACCAAGAAAATGTACTGTCCATCCTGATTCCCAAATTGTTAACACTCGCACTAACGTCTAAGCAAATATTGTCAAGCATAATTGGAGGGAGAGGAGAAAGAACTTTAGATAATTGCTTAGGGTTACCAAACACACATACCTGAGATTTATTAGGATTAATCCAAAGCCCAAACGATTTACTCCAGGTGCTAATTATTTGCAAATCAGAATTAATTCTAGTAACTGCGCTAGAGATATCATTTGTGGTGACGGTCGTGTAAATTTGTAAATCATCAGCGTAAAGATGGTGAGATGATGTTATGTGTGGAGCGAGAGTGTTAACAAAAATGGAAAAGAGTAGGGGGGACCCTGCGGTACCCCAGCGTTGATATGGGACACTGACGAAAGTTTTCCGTCAACCTTGATGCTCTGTTTACGGTTGTGAAGGTAAGAAGAAAACCATTCAGTAGCTTTAGAGGAGATGTTAATGGATTTTAATATTGCTAATAGTAAATCGTAGTCAACTGTGTTAAAGGCATTAGAAAAATCTAACAAGACAAGTAGAGTTACTCGCTGGTTGTCAATACCGTATCTAATATCATCACAGACTTTATTAAGTGCTGTGACTGTGCTGTGCCCAGGACGGAAACCAGACTGGAAAGGGGCTAGGGTATTGTTATTGTGCAAAAATAGATATACCTGTTCATGCACAATGCGTTCAAAAACCTTCGAAAGAAAAGGGAGTATAGAAATAGGACGATAGTTAGCGAAAGATGTTGGGTTGGATATTTTAGGAACAGGTATTACAAGTGCATGACGCCAAGCATCAGGAAAATCACTAGAGGAGAGGGAGAAGTTAAAGATATGACATAAGGTAGGAAGAATGAAATTGAGCGTTAGCAGGATCATACGTCGACTTATGTTATCAGAACCAGTAGCATCAGATTTAATTGATAACACATGTTTGCGTACCTCAGCTGTAGAAATAGGAGAAAAGAGGAAGGAATTAGTAGAAGAATTAGAAAGTAATGATAGTGAGTGAAGTGTTTTAATTTTAGTAGTGTTATCGATCAAATTCGCGGTGGTAAAAAATCTGTTCAGCGAGTCTAAATCCGTGCAGTAATTTAAGGAAGCTGTATTATTAGTACGCCGTCCTCCGATTCCCATCGCATTCAGAAATTTCCACGTTTTTGCGGGATTGCCATAGTTAATTGACGATAGGATGTGGTTACGTCGGGCATCTCTGCAAACCTTGTTACATCTGTTCCGCAATGACTTGTACCTTTGCAGATTAGCGTCTGTAGGGTCTTTTTTATATTTAGACTTTGCAGAATTACGTTTGGCCATAAGCACCTTGATATCCTGGGTTAACCAAGGAGCAGGGAGATGTTTCATTTTTACTGGCCGCAGCGGTGCGTGAGCATCAAAAAGGTCAATCAGTAGAGAATTAAATATATTTAACTTGTCATTGACATTATTTGCACTAAATATGCAATCCCAATTAATACGACTCAGATCGCTCACGAACTTCTCGCTATCTATATTATTAAAACATCTCCGCATCACAACTGTCGGCTTTAACTTAGGTGGACGTATTTTATACGATAGGTAAACGAGGTCGTGATAAGAAAATGCTTCCGCTGACATTTGCCCAAAAGTTGCGAGACGTTCAGTTGATGAGACGATCATGAGATCTAATAAAGACGGGGTACAACCAGGAAATAAGTGGGTCGGGTTCGTCGGAAGAATGTTTAAGTTGGAACTATTAATAATATGTTTTAGCCGACTTGCACGTGAGTCATTCTTAATCAAACAGGTGTTAAAATCACTCATAATGATAGAGTGGTCCACTCCAGGAACATACCTTTCTAAAAGATCCTCAAATGTGTCAAAGTAATTTATGTGTAAGCTGGGACTATAAAAGACACCAAGCAGAACTTTAAGTGTGCCAAAGAGAACTTCTATCAAGATATGCTCCGAAGAATTCGAGTAAGCAGATGGTGACTTATGTAGGATTGAGAAAGGGATGTGACTACGCAGGTAAATCGCTACTCCACCTCCGCCCTTTTCAGTCCTGTCATTACGTATTAGGTGAAAACCAGGCAGAGCGTATGCAGTGGATGGCAAACTCGGCTTAAGAAATGTCTCTGAGATGAGTATAGCGTGAATATTTTTTGAGCTGAATGAGTCGAGCATGTCTGGATAATGAGCAGGTATACTCTGTGCATTGATGTGGACAATGTTAAAATTTTTAGGGAAATTAATAAACCTGGTTTCTAGGAGGGAACTGAGAGGATCTGAAATGCTATGGAAACTGCAATCGGATTCTGTAGAATCACACTGGTGAAAGGAGTCACTATTTGCACTATCACTACTAACATTGTCATTAGTATGCATAGCTACGCTAAGATAAGAGACAAGTGTATGTGCAAACAAAATATAAATGTGTGTATGTAAATAATAAAGTGTAGTTATGAGTTAATAATAAATTTTTTAAAAATATTATTATTAACAAAAATAATAAAATTCAACAAAAAAAAAAATAATAAAATAAAAGAAACAAAATAAATGAAAAGAATAATAATATAAATACTACAGAAATATATAAATATATATATATATACAGTATAATATTAACTTTATAATATAGATATTATAATAAATAAGTTTAGACTTAGTCCACCTGCCGGCAGTGCTTTCATTATTATTAAGAGAACAAAAAACAAAATTAGAAAAAAAAAAAAAATAATAATAAATAATAAATAATAATAATTAATGATTAACGTGTAACGAAATGGATATTAGTGAGAAACTGTGCTACACCATCTATGGTTATTCAGCTGTCAAGTGACAGCTGTCATTGTAATGTTTGTTTACAAAGTAATAAACATTAACAAAATATTGCGGGTAAAAATTATATAAAGGACGATTTATATAAACATACAAGGATAAGAATCTAATAAATGTATAGGAAAAGAAAACAATATTAAAAAATTGAAAAGAAAAAAAAGGATAAAAACATAAACACAGAAGTTACTTCTTTACGATTCTCTTTGTGCGGACGACTTGCTTGGCTGTAGCCGGATACTTGACCGTGACAGGAGCAGAATTGCCTTTTCCAGGGGCATTAGGATTAGGAGTGATCTTATCAAGCTCGGAGCACGTGACTACGCTATGGCGCTTGCCTTCTGGACCAGTGACAATTATAATTCCATCCTTTGTCCAGCACTTAGAGATTCCGAAGCGTTGTCGCGCTGCCATGAACGTTTCGTGCCTGGATTTGGTTAAAAATTCGGAGATAGTAATGCCAGTGCTTTTAAGAGAGGCTTTTGAGTACCAAATTTGATTCTTCAGAGACTGATCTCTAAGCTTCAGCAAAATAGGTCTAGGTTTTCCTGACGAAATTTTCCCCAGGCGCTGGCATCTACTGACATCATCAACACAGAGATCTGGAATTTTGAGGTGTTGGGCTAGGACTTGGATCACCTGCGAAGCAGCGTTATCTTGTTTATCCTCAGCGATGCCGTGCACTAACAAGATTTTCCTTCTGCTACGCATTTCAAGATTATCGTACTGCCTTGTAAGGAGTTGAACTTGACCTTGGAGACCTTCAAGAGCGGTTAACACAAAAGATCTAAATAAGTTGAATTGCACTGTTATGTTCGCTGTTGGACTTGCTGTGTTATTTGTTGAGTTCAATTGTTTTTGGAAATCCGCCATTTGAGAATTGAATTGTTGTGTCAAATCTTCTATAGAATGCTTGATAGATTCCATTCTAAACAATTGAATAAACGATTTCCACCAAGGTTACACAAGGTCAGTACTTTTAATGTTACTCTTATAGATTCCTGAATATTTTATAGGATTATCACTGCTGGCAGGTAAATAAGTTTAGTGCATAACTTTTATATGTTAAATTGTATCTAAAAATTACTTTTAAAATATTAAAACTTAGAGAGCTCTACAAACAGCTGTTACTATTTTTGCACCTACCCACCAAAAAAAAATATATATAAAAATAAAAATAAATATATGGGATATATATTATTAATATATCCCAATTTTCTGTCTTCACTTTCATATTTTTCAAAAACTGTAAGCACTCAAAAGTAGTATCCAGTAATTTTTTAATCAATGTAGAATTATTCGTCGCCATTTTTTTTTGTGAAAATAATCTATTCATAATTGCGTTGACGGTTATACGTTTATTCCCATATCTCCGCTTCAGAATATTCCAAGCTTCTTCATAATTGCTATCCGTAACTTGTATATGTTTTAATATAGACGCAGCCTCTCCCGTAAGGGCTGTTTTTAAATAATGTATTTTTTGCACATTATTTAAGGACTCATTTGTATGCACGAGAGTGTTGAACAAATCATGGAATGACCACCAATCTTCGTATTGCCCGCTGTAAGTAGGTATATGTATTTTTGGTAAAACCACACGTGGTTGTTGAGAATCTCCGTGCATCGAACCACTAACCCCAACTTGTTGTGAACTTAACAAATCCATTAATTCACTTTTCAATGTAATATATAATTCTTCATGATCATAAAATTCTTCCTTCGCAAAATAGGGTATTTGATCCGATTTGTCTTTAGCTATGTTACGTACTAATTCACCATGTGCACTTTTATATTCACACCAATATTCTTCTAAGCATTTTAAACGAGATTGTATATAATTTTGCGTTAATCTGCTCTTTGGACATTTTTTCACATTTACATAGGTTTTTTTAATAGTTTGTGCGATATTTTTCACTATATTTAAAGCTTTTTCCACTTCCGTAGCCATTATATTATGTCGATTGCAGTAATATAATAACGATCCTTTTTGTTTCTAATGACTTGCAAAATACATTGAATAGCGAAGCGTCTTATCTCGATCTTTTGTTCCGATGACCCTTTCCGGTTCCAGGTAATTTTCTGATATTCGGCTCGATTATGGACCATATGTTGATGTAGTTAAGAGTTAAATTTGCTTGAGTTTACTATTGTGCGAATTACTTGAATAAAAGACGTGTTGTTTGCTTGGTTAGTTTATTGGACACTGATTGACACCTCGTATGACCACTTTTGCAAAAATGTACATCTATCGCAATTAGCTGTTTTAAAGAAAAATTTACAAATTGAACGCACACAAGGCTTACAATCAAATTCCCGTTGCCGAGGAGGACATACCGAAAACAGTAATCACAACTCCTTTCGGCCTATATGAATTTCCTTTTATGACATTTGGATTGAGAAACGCTGGGCAAACTTTTCAAAGATTCGTCGATGAAATGACCCGTGGACTTGACTTTTGTTATCCATACCTGGATGATTTCCTAGTGTACTCCAAGACACAGGAGGAACACGAAGACCATTTACGCCAGCTCTTCACCCGTATGAAAGACTACGGCGTACTGGTAAACACGGCGAAATGCGTCTTCGCTGCTCCCAAGGTCACATTCCTGGGGTACCACGTCTCCGACAAAGGTACAAAACCGTTGGATGCAAAAGTCAAGGCCATTATTGATTTTCCCCTTCCGAAAACAGCGAAGGAACTTAGACGGTTCCTAGGGATGATCAATTTTTACCGACGTTTCATACCCAAAGCCGCTGACATACAAGCCCCTCTCAATGCCCTACTGACCGGCTCAATCAAAGCCTCTCATCCCGTCGCCATAGAGGGAAATTCATTACAAGCATTCGCGGACTGCAAGAAGAGTCTTTGCGAAGCCGCACTTCTAGCGCATCCCGACCCTAACGCTACATTAGGACTGGTCACCGACGCCTCCGACACGGCAATAGGTGTCTTTCAGCAACTTCAACATGGAGCATGGCAGCCTCTAGCATTCTTCTCTCGCAAGTTGAGCCCATCGCAGGTGAAGTACTCACCTTATGATCGTGAGCTCCTTGCAATCCTTGCATCAAACATTTTCGCTATATGCTAGAGGCCACCCACTTTATTGTCTATACTGACCACAAGCCGCTTTGTTACGCATTCCACGAAAGGAAGAGTAACTGCTCCCCACGTCAGTATAGACATCTGGACTTCATCTCGCAATTCACGACCGACATACGACATTTATCCGGTCACGATAATGTCGTGGCCGATACTCTGTCTCGGGTCGATGAATTGCAGATGCCTGTCAGCTTAGAGGTACTGGCCAGTTCCCAAACACCAGACAAAGACCTCGCAATCATTCTTGCCGGCGGAACTTCTTTACGCTTGCAAAAGCTGGTAATCCCAGATAGTCGTACTGAATTGTACTGCGACGTCAGCACACCGACTCCTAGGCCTTACGTGCCAGCTAACCTTCGCTGGCAAGTCTTCGACTCCTTGCACTCTCTCAGTCACCCTGGTGCAAACGCAACCACTAAGCTCGTTGCACAACGCTTTGTTTGGCCACTAATGCGTAAAAACTGCCGTGAGTGGTCTAGGGCGTGTTTGCCATGTCAGCGGTCGAAGGTACATAGACATGTGTCTTCACCCTTAAGTACTCACATATTACCTTCGGCGCGCTTCAAATACGTCCATATAGACCTGATCGGCCCATTACCACCATCAAACGACGGATATCGGTACTGTTTGACAGCCGTCGATCGTTTCACGCGATAGCCGGAGGCTGTCGCCATTACCGATATCACAGCTGAAACAGTGGCCAAAGCGTTCATATCCTGCTGGGTATCCCGGTTTGGTTGTCCTACTGACATTGTTACGGATAGAGGTCGGCAGTTCGAATCCGCTCTGTTCGAACAATTGTCTAAATCCATTGGATTTGTACATCGTAGGACAACCGCGTACCACCCGCAATGCAACGGCTTAGTGGAGCGCTTTCACAGACAATTGAAAGCCTCGATCGTTTGCCACGGTGACAATAACTGGACAGAGTCACTTCCCCTAGTCCTTCTCGGCATTAGAAGCGCATTTAAAGAGGACCTGCAAACTTCATCCGCGGATATGGTATACGGTGAGCCACTGCGACTGCCCGGAGAATTTTTCGGGCATAACGTCGCCGTGCACACCACTGATTTCACCGATTTCTTTGCGCGGATGAAGCACTTCGTTCATAATCTTCGACCAGTCCCTACGCAGCACCACAGTTCCAAACGTAAAACGTTTATTTTTAAGGACCTCGAATCCTGTAGCCACGTCTTCCTTCGAGAAGACGGGACGGGACTACGGGGTTCACTACAGCCTGCGTACACTGGTCCACACAAAGTTATATCAAGGGACAATAAAGTGTTCAAAATAAACGCAAAAGGTAAAATAGTGACAGTATCTATAGACCGCCTGAAGCCAGCCTATATATTGCACGACACTCACACGTTTCATGACATCTCACCACATCTCCCTAACACACACGCAAGCACACATTCAGGCGCTCAGACCGATACACACACAAGCACACACACGGATACACACACAGACACACAACTACGTCACTCACCCTTCAGACACACTACTCGGTCAGGGAGACATGTACGTTTCCCTGACTATTATCGTCCGTAGACACGGCCTCTGGAGGGGAGTGATGTAGGGAACTATTATTTATATTTATAGTTTATTTAATGTGTCATTTATATATTTCAATATTATAATTTATTTATTTATCATTTATATATACACGTAAAATCATACATACATTTAATAGGATTTATATATTTTATAGTAAGTATTCGTATTTAGTATATTTATATCAAAGCGCTCACTGCCGTCGACTGAAGCGGTAAGGTATCGTAAGATTTACGCCTACCCCCTTGTCGACGGCATATTTTATTCTCACAGTCGATGCTTGCCACTCGATGCGCTTACCATACGTTCCTTTGTTTTATCTAGTAATTTATTCTAAATTCGTATCTTTTGTGTTCTATTGTATATATATGTTTGTGGTTGACTTTCGTATAAACTGTGTCGTGATTTATTATTTATGTTCAAACTATATGTACAATAAAGTGGTGTTGAATATACCTAGTGCTAACCGTAAGTGAACTTTTATTTATCTCCATCAACACTACAGTTTGCGTATATCTTTAAGTCATCCATGTATAGTAAGTGATTTACCCAGAAGCTATCTTTGAGTTTATGTCCTTTGACTTTGTATTTATTTAAGATTATGACATTGGATTAATTGCCAGACAAAACAGCAAAGGCGACAGGGAGTCCCCCTGAAATATGCCACGCTTAATATGAATCGGTTCAGTAGTCAATGATTCGTTAGTCCCTCGGGCGGTCATAATGACTTTCCACCTAGGCATAGCAATATTAAGAAAGGCTTTGATCATGGGTGGACACTTATAAATATCTAGTACTTTCAGAAGCCATTCATGAGACACGCTATCAAATGCCTTCTGATAGTCCATCCACGCCATACTAAAGTTTTTCTGGGATAGATGTGCATCTTCTAGAATTGCCTTGTTGATCATAAGGTGGTCTTTACATCCCCGAACTCCACGACGGCAGCCTCTCTGTTCTATGGCCATGATGTTATTCTCCTGACAATGATTGTAGAGTAAATTGGCTAATATAGATGTTAATAATTTGTAAGTACTAGGAAAATAGGCAATTGGTCTCCAATTTTTAGCGTTTTTGTAAAAATCTCCCTACAGAGAAGCTAACAACATAAATAAGTTGTAACAAACGTATAAAAATTTCGACGTAGCTTGGCGAGAATGCATGGCTTAGTGGTCAGAGCGCCTGGTCGGTTTCCAGGAGGCGCGGGTTCGAGTCCCGCTGCGTTCAAATTTTTATACGTTTTCTAAATAAGTATATTACTTTTTGTTTTATTATTCTCCGTGCTTGGTTTGAAAGCGTATTGCCATTAAATTTATGTATCTTTTGATTAGAAGGGTTTCTATCTTAAAATAATGTAAATAATCTATTGATGTATCCGGATCCCTGACTTTGTGCTTTATAAGTAATTTCGCATCGTGTGTCCGCCCCCCACGTGATCTGATGGTCGATCCGGACGTGTGGTTGGATTTTGGGGGGCTTATTATTATTATTATTATTATGTTTCTCTTTCATAATTCACGGGTTCAGAAGAACCCGGTCTTTTGGAAGGCTTGCGTGGGGACACAGGTCCAACACGTAGAGGCCCCTTAGAGAATATAAAAATATTTTACTGTGACGCATCAGCCGGGATCCATCTCTGGGTAACCACAGGTAATTGCTCAGAGTTGGTCGCCGGTTAATGCGTAGAAACTATGGAAAATGTGGAAATCTAAACTAGGACTATGGAATGAAATTTGGGTGGACTGGCTACTGGGCTATTGAGTGAGACTAACGAACGTCCGCCTTTACAATAGTCTCAAATTGAATGGTTGTTTATTATTATTATTATTATGTTTCTCTTTCATAGTACTCGGGTTCAAAAGAACCCGGTCCTTTGGAAGGCTTGCGTGGGGACACAGGTCCAACACGTAGAGGCCCCTTAGAGAATATACAAATGTTTTACTGTGACGCATCAGCCGGGATCCATCTCTGGGCAACCACAGGTAATTGCCGAGAGATGGTCGCCGGTTAATGCGTAGAAACTATGGAAAATGTGGAAATCTAAACTAGGACTATGGAATCAAATTTGAATGGACTGGCAACTGGGCTATTGAGTGAGACTAACGGACGTCCGCCTTTACAATAGTCTTAAATTGAATGGTTGGCGGACGGTGACTCGCCTCCCACTAGATGGGCCCCCACAAAGCGGCGTAGTGCCTTGGGCGCAACATCGGCATGGTCGGCTAAGGGTGTAGAGAGGTGTGCACCGGTTTCACCATCACGAGGAACTCGTGAGCGGGTTTCCCCGCTATTACGCAGATTGAGCACTTCTACCCTTTCGAGCATATAGCTCTTGCGCTCCACTCTGCCGGCCAATAAAGGCAAGCCAGAGGCGGGGGATAGATTACAATTCCCCTCCGGAGGACTCAAGTCCGTGGGGTCGCCACTCCCCAACAGCTCGCCACAAGCTGCCCTGCGGGCTTATTATTATTATTATTATTTTGTTTCTCTTTCAGTACTCAGGTTCAAAAGAACCCGGTCCTTTGGAAGGCTTGCGTGGGGACACAGGTCCAACACGTAGAGGCCCCTTAGAGAATATACAAATGTTTTACTGTGACGCATCAGCCGGGATCCATCTCTGAGTAACCACAGGTAATTGCCCAGAGATGGTCGCCAGTTAATGCGTAGAAACTATGGAAAATGTGGAAATCTAAACTAGGACTATGGAATGAAATTTGGGTGGACTGGCTACTGGGCTATTGAGTGAGACTAACGGACGTCCGCCTTTACAATAGTCTTAAATTGAATGGTTGGCGGACGGTGACTCGGTGACTAGATGGGCCCCCACAAAGCGGCGTAGTGCCTTGGGCGCAACATCGGCCTGGTCGGCTAAGGGTGTAGAGAGGTGTGCACCGGTTTCACCAACACGAGGAACTCGTGAGCGGGTTTCCCCGCTATTACGCAGATTGAGCACTTTCACCCTTTCGAGCATATAGCTCTTGCGGTCCACTCTGCCGGCCAATAAAGGCAAACCAGAGGCGGGGGATAGATTACAAATCCCCTCCGGAGGACTCAGGTACGTGCGGTCGCCACTCGTGGTGGCGGGCTGTTGGGGAGTGGGAGTGTTGTTATTATTTTTTTTTTATCGAATTGTATATCTCAGGCTAGGCCTGGTTATATGAATCAGCACGGGTATGTACCAAGTGCTGAATCAGTTCTGGCTGTCATAATTAAAAATTTATTGTAACTGCATCACCAGCTGAATTTAACTATAAGAATTTTCTAACTATTCTACATGTATTTAGGATAGCTGCTTTTTGAAGAGTTAAGTAAGTAAATTTAGGTAAATCAAGAATATTTCAAGAATTAAGCAAAGCTTTCGGAACTACACCTGTTGTTGATATCACTATTGGAACGATTGTAACGTTGTCTATTTTCCATACTGTTTTGATTTCTTGTTGTAATTCTGTATATTTCTGAATGCTTTCACTTATTGTCGATTGTAAATTATTAGTGTTGGGTACTGCAATATCTATTAAGTATGTATGTTTATTATTCTTATCTACGAATGTTATATCTGGTCTGTTATTGTATATAGTGTGATCCGTTAAAATGGTTCGATCATAATATAACGTGTAACTTCGATTTTCTAAAACTGATCGAGGTGTATATTTGTAGTATGGTGTATGTGGATCGGACGTGAGCTTAAATTTTATAACTAATTTCTGGTGTATGATGTTAACTAATTGGTTATGTCTATGTGTGTAATCGTTTTGTGTTAATGAAATGCAAGCACCGGTGATGTGTTGTATGGTTTCTAGCTTACTCTGACATTTACGACACAAATCATTACCTAGTGTTTTGTCTTTCACAATATATTTCCTGTAGTTTTTGGTTGTAATAACTTGATCCTGGATCACTAACATGAAGCCTTCTGTTTCTGGAAATAGTCCACCTAAGCTTAGCCATTTGTTTGACGCGTCTTTATAATTTTAAGTCATCCATATATAATAAATGGCTAAGCCGATGAAGTGTTTTTCTATTACTTTTTATTTCAAAACCTAATTTCGATATATTTAATAGTTTCGAAAGGGGATTTAGAGCTACACAAAACCAAAGTGGACTTAAGAGTCACCTTGAAATATTCCTCTATTAATATTTATTATTCTACTACTGATATTCACTAAATTTGATTTTAAATGTACTGTTGTCTTCCAATTTTGCATGGTTTTCTTAAGAAAATTTATAATATATGTAAATTTCTAAAATTTCTATAAGCCAGGTATGAGGAATACTGTCAAAAGCCTTATTGTAATCTATATATGATACAAATAGGCTTCGTTGACTTTTCTGAACATGTTTCAATACAGTAGAATCTATAATTAGTTGTTATTTACAGCCTCTATGTAATTTTTTGCATCCTTTTTGTTCTTTCATAAGTATTTTGTTAGTTTCCAAATATTTACTGATTTTTTGTGTAATACAGGAAGTTATAATGTTATAAAGTGTCGGTAAACAAGTAATTGGTCTGTTTTGAGATGGGTTGTCTGTTTTGTTGCTCTTTGGTATCATGTACGTGACTCCTTTCGTTAAGAATTCTGGTAGAATAGTATTGCCTTTTATGATGTCTGTAATTTGATCTATTAGCTTATAGTGTAAAACGTGTAATTTTTTAAACTAAAAATTTTGAATATAATCTACACCTGGTGCCTTCCAACTATGTGTCTTATTTACTATATTTCTAAATTCATCTATTTCTATATTTTGGAATTCTATTTCAGTAATAGTTTCTGACTGTATTTTCTCATTATTAATCCATTCAGCGTCCTTGTTGTGTTTTATGCTATGCGTCCATATGTTTTCCCAATATTTTTGTAAAGATTCTAAAGACGGCGGCTGTTGCACCTCTGTTTTGCCCTTCAATTTACGATAAAATTGTTTTTCGTTGAAAGTAAATAGCTTGTTATTGTCTTTCCTACTTTGTGCTTTCTTATATCGAGCGAATGTATGACATTTCACTGCAAGTTTTTGTTTTAATGTATCCAGGTATTCAATAACGTGCTTATTGTTATCGTCATATGAGCTGTGCTTTTTTGTTTTTTCTAGGATTTTATTAATCTTTTTCATTAAATGTTTGCCCCTATTTCCATTTTTATATTGTGTCAGTTTTCCAATATCTCTACGTAATTCTTCGATACCTACTTTTAATCTCATTTGCCACATAGGTTGAGATTTATTGATTCTATTAGATTTGTTTTTTACTTCTCTATTTAAATATGTTATAATTGTTACAGCCGTACAATAAATAAGTGTATGAGTATCGAGTATGCTATCTAAAGTGCTTAGTTTTTCTTGTAATATAGATTTATTAGAAATATTTATAATATATGATAATTTATAACTACTTCTTAAATTCGGCAAAGATAGACGTGATGTAGGCGATCCTACATCACGTCTTTTTTTGTATTTACTTAAATGTTCTTCTAAAATACTTCTAAGTGTTTTTTCACAACACTCGTCTCGTATATTAGATTCGTTTGTGGTTGTGTTTTGTGAGTAATTATTTTTTTGTATTTGCTTCGTCAGAGTGTTGATGGAAGATTCAGTATAATTATTGTTTTGACAATGATTATGTATATCATTAATTAACATGTCACTTGTATTACTATTTTGATCTAGACTATACTTGACTTCTTCGCGAATCACTTCAATCTCGTCTGCGGAGAGAAATTTATTCCTAGTGATAGCTCTTAGTTGGTCTGATAATCTTTGTTCGGAAACGTTATTATTTGAATATTTATTAGTAAAATGTTGATGCAGTTTTTGTCGGTATTGAGTTAAATTAGTTTCTAGATTGGTTATTTTGAAGTATGTGCGCATTATGAATATGTTTATATCTTTATCCCATTTCATGCGTACACGTGGTTTTCCAGCTTTGGTGGTCTCAGGTCTCATTGCTGAAGCTACCGTCGAAACATCCACAGTTAGAGGAGTCAAGGACTCATGGTTCGGATGTATATGTGTTTGGCTAGACGTGACTTCTTCGGGTTTACTCCCGGTAAGGGTCCGTCTGCTTGTGCCCTTACCACCGACGGCTCGTATACTGTAGCACCCAGCGTCGGCTCCAGGTGCGCCCCGGCAGTCACCCCCGGGCAGCGGCATTAATCGTTTAACTCTGTTTCGTAATTCCATTTCTTGCTATTGGGACCGTTGGTTGGGAAATTATGCTAAGATATTGTTGTTTCAAAATTTATAAATTTGTGTGATTTTGTCAAGATGGTCAGACTAGCTTAGTATCTATTCCCGTAAGCCCCCCGTAAGCACCACGTCAAGGTGGTCCCCATGGGGGGGTTGTTGTTGTTGTTGTTGTTGTTGTTGTTGTTGTCGTTGTTGTTGTTGTTGTCGTGGGTATTACAGAAGAAGAATGAAAGAAAGTAAAATGTAATATCTGGTCTATTGCAATATACTGTTTTGTCTGTAAGAATAGTTCGATCCCAATACAGTTTATAATTACTATTTTCATGAACGGTATTTGGCTTATATTTATAATAGGGTAACTTTTGCTGTACAAATTTATAAGAATGTGCTAAATGTTGATGTATGATAGATGCTACTTGATCATGCCTGTGTTTGTAGTCGGTTTGTACTAATGTTTTACATGCGCCTGTTATGTGCTGAATAGTTTCAGGGGAGGTATTGCAGTGCCTACATAAATCAGAACCTTCTGTTATTTCTTTCGTAATATATTTTCTATAATTTCGGGTGGCAATGACTTGATCCTGTATAGCAAGCATAAAAGCCTCTGTTTCTGGGAACAACACACCTCGTCTGAGCCAGTCGTTTGATGCATTCTTATCGACATAAGGCTGGTTTAGATCACCTTGCCTTGCGTGCCTTGCCACCGTGATATTTTTTGGTGTAATTGTGTTAGTGTATAGTTATTTTCTGTGCCTGTATCTTGCAAATTTAACGGTGTAAGATGTTTGTCAATTTTCGTTACTTGTTTATGGAGAGAGGAATTTTGTGATTTATATTCAAAATATTTTCTTAAACTAATGATTTGTTTGTTATGTAAACTTTGGATGTCTATTATTCCCCGCCCACCTTCGCGGCGTGGAATTGTAATTCTATAGATGATTTTGGGTGATGTTTTCTCATGTTTCCTCATACATGTGTTAATTATCCTTTGTAGCTTTTTTAAATCTGTCTGGGACCACTTTATTATTCCAAAAGAATAGGTAAGAATTGGTATGGAAAATGTATTGATAGCTTTTATCATATTTCTGGAATAAAGATGAGACTTCAAAATGAGATTTATCCTTTGTCTAAATTTCTGCATTAACTCTAACTTAGTTTCCGTTTGCTTTATCCTTCTCTTCTTCTTCTTCCTGGCATTAATCCCGGCTATTTGCCAGGGTCTGCCTTCCCACTCAACCTACTCCACTTTGCACGGTCTTTAGCGTCCTCGGTGGTTAGACCATTGGCTCTCATGTCCTGCTTCACGACATCCAACCAGCGCTTCTTTGGGCGTCCGAGAGGTCTCACTCCAGGGACTGACATAGCAAGGCACTTGCATCCGACATAGTTCTTAGGCCGGCGCGTAACGTGACCAAACCATCTCAGGCGACGCTCTTGGAGCTTATCCGCTACGTCACGGACTCCAAGACTACCCCGAATGAATGTGTTGCGTATGCGGTCAGACCGCGTTACGCCGCACATCCACCGCAGCATCTTCATTTCCGTGACGTGAAGCTCCTGAGTGTGCCGAGATAGTGCTGGCCAACATTCGCTGCCGTATAAAAGAACCGGTCGGATGATGCTCTTGTATATCAGACCCTTGAGTTTGGGCGGTATCCTGCGATCGCAGACCACACCAGTGACCTCCCGCCATTTGGCCCAAGCAGCGCTTATCCGGCTATAGACATCGTGATCGATGCCTCCAGACTCGTGCATAACGGATCCAAGGTACCTGAACTTTTCCGACTTAACGGCTGGTTCAGGACCTATAAGGATAGTGCTCGAGTCCGGGCTCCCACAGGCCATGTACTCGGTCTTCGACACATTTAGTTTAAGACCGCCGTTCTCAAGCGTACCCTTCCACAGGTTCACTTTACGCTCCAGCATCAGTCGGTTCTCATCAATGAGTGCTATATCATCGGCATACATCATCAACCATGGAGGCTGGTCTTGGATGTGAGCCGAGACAGTATCGAGCACCACATTGAATAAGAACGGACTAAGAGCCGAGCCTTGGTGAACCCCTACTGTAATCTGGAAGGGTTTAGTGTCGCCAACAGCAGTCCAACCATAGAAGCGGAATCGCGATACATGTCTCTGATAATCTCAATATAGGCCTCAGGGATCCCTTTGGATCGCAATGCCCACCAGATACACTCACGAGGCACACAGTCAAAGGCCTTCTGCAGATCTAAAAAGGCCACATGCAGAGCTCTCCTTTTTTCCCTGTATGCCTCCATCAATGTTCTGAGGGCGAAAACGGCGTCCATAGTGCCCGATCCTGGCTGAAATCCATATTGAGACTCAGAGACAGTACACTCGCGGCGGAGCCTGAGGTCGCCGCCATTTGGCCCAAGCAGCGCTTATCCGGCTATAGACATCGTGATTGATGCCTCCAGACTCGTGCAAAACGGATCCAAAGTACCTGAACATTTCCGACTTAACGGCTGGTTCAGGACCTATAAGGATAGTGCTCGAGTCCGGGCTCCCACAGGCCATGTAATCGGTCTTCGACACATTTAGTTTAAGACCGCCGTTCTCAAGCGTACCCTTTCACAGGTTCACTTTACGCTCCAGCATCAGTCGGTTCTCGTCAATGAGTGCTATATCATCAGCCATGGAGGCTGGTCTTGGATGTGAGCCGAGACAGTATCGAGCACCACATTGAATAAGAACGGACTAAGAGCCGAGCCTTGGTGAACCCCTACTGTAATCTGGAAGGGTTTAGTGTCGCCAACAGCAGTCCTAACCATAGAAGCGGAATCGCGGTACATGTCTCTGATAATCTCAATATAGGCCTCAGGGATCTCTTTGGATCGCAATGACCACCAGATACACTGACGAGGCACACAGTCAAAGGCCTTCTGCAGATCTAAAACATGCACACATGCAGAGCTCTCCTTTTTTCCCTGTATGCCTCCATCAATGTTCTGAGGGCGAAAACGGCGTCCATAGTGCCCGATCCTGGCTGAAATCCATATTGAGACTCAGAGACAGTACACTCGCGGCGGAGCCTGAGGTCGATCATGCCCTCGAAGAGCTTCATGGTATGACTCATAAGCTTAATGCCCCTATAACTACCGCAATCTTGAACACTGCCCCTTCCCTTGTAAATAGGGGTAATGAATCTAAGCCGCCACTGGTGTGGCATCTTTCCAGTGTTCAAGATATGATTAAAAAGGACAGTAAGTATGAGCACACCAAGAGAGCCCAACGATTTCCACGCTTCGATCGGAATGTCGTCAGGTCCCACCGCTTTTCCATTCTTCATGCGTCGAAGGCAATTACGAGTTTCGTCAAGGGTTATTGGGGCAATAAGTCCGAGGTTAGGCGGTGGATCATGATGAAGACTGCATGGGTGCTGTGTATTCAGCAGCTCCTGAAAGTAGCTTCTCCACCTCTCCTTCACAGAGGCATGACTACAGAGCAGCGTGCCCTGGGAATCTCTGACGCAAAGACATTTTACGATATCTTGCGTCGCTTTATCCCGGGAACGTGCCAGCTTGTAAATGAACTTCTGCCCCTCCACAGTTTCAAGTTTATCATACAGTGGTGACAAACTCTCACTGCGGGCTCTGGCTACAGCTCTTTTACTGGCATGTTTAGCTACTATGTAGTCCAGTCTGTCTTCAGGAGAGTTGGATTGCTGCCACTTCTTAAAGGCATCCTTCTTTTCACGAGTCACCTCCTGCATCTTGTCATTCCACCACCATGTCTCCCTGTCGATGACACGTCCTCCCTTAGAAAGGCCAAGAACTCGCCTGCTTTTTTTTTTTTTTTTAACGTGAGGAAATCCTCTAACGGATACCGGCCCGAGTGGGGACTCGAGCGGGTTATGTGGGACTCGGACGGCAGATGGTAGGCCGTCCCCATACCCACTAAAACCTCACGGTGCTCCTCCTCGACCGCCACTGGCCGCGAAACACGGGGACAATAGTCTTCCGCGAAACGCGGCGGCGGGAGCCAGCAAAGGCACGTCTCGGAGTCAAGGGTGTGTGGGCACCCTCGACGGCCTGCTCGGAGTAGCGCGCGGGAGCAACCTGCGCGCGACTACTCGGGCCAGGTTGGTAGGCGGCCAGCTTCCCAGGCGGAAGGCGGCGATCGTGAGCCGCCCTCCGGCGACCCGGTCTCTTACGGCGGATGGCGAGTTCGGCAATAGCCTCCCTCGCCCGTTCCGCCGACTCCTTCTCGAGCACCACTGCCTCGCAGAAGGAGGAGACCGCATCCCACGACGTCTCGCTGCCGGCCATGGCCTTGACCACGGCCGGCAGGGAGAGGTCGTCCCCTATGACGTCGCGCAGAGCGCTACGTTGAGACGCCCAGGCAGAGCACACCCCCAACGTGTGCTGGGCCGTCTCATCGAGGCAGTCGTCGCAGTGGTGGCAGCGAGCATCGGGCTCCCTCCCGGCGATCCGACACAGGTAACCCCCGAAGCAGCCATGCCCCGTGAGTACCTGCGTCGTGCGGAAGGTTAGGACGCCGTGACGCCGCGCTAACCACTGGCGGAAGACTGGACGAACAGCCTCGATCGTCAACCGGCCGGCAGATGGTGTCGCCAGCCGGGATTCCCACATCAAGATTGCGGCTTCCCGCTCCTCTTCCGTGCGCGCTGGGCTTGCCGCGGCCCCGGACGCGAGGCCCCGACGCCGGCAATAGACCGACGCCAGAGACGTCGCGTCCAGGTCCCACGGCACGACTCCGGCCAACACGCACGCCGCCTCGCCGGAGATGGTCCGATACCCCCGTATCGCCCGCATGGCCATCACCCTCTGCGCTCGTCGCAGCAGGGCGATGTTGTGCCGATCCAGGGCGTCCGCCCATACGGGAGCGCCATAGAGGGCCATTGATCAGACCACTCCGGTGTACAGCCTCCGGCTCGAGGCGCTCGGCCCCTCGACATTGGGCAAAAGGCGCGCCAATGCCGACGCCGTCTTCAGCAGTTTCGGGGCCAAGGATGTAAAGTGGCCCCGGAAACTCCACCGACCGTCCAGAACAAGTCCGAGGTACTTCATGCTCCTCGTGACGCCGATTTCGACGCCACCGATGGTAATGTGGGCCCCTGATGGTGGGCCCTTTCGAGGAGCATGGAAGTATAATGCCTCGGACTTGTTCAGGGCGACTTCCAGCCCTAGTCGCCTGATGCGGCCCACGACTTCGGCCACACCGGCCGTGGCCAAGACGGCCGCCTCTCGATAGGTCCTCTGCTGCGCCAAGACCAGCGTATAATCGGCGTAACAGAGGACCTTTATCCCCCTCAGGGTGTCGCCTCGCAGCACCCAGTCGTAGCCGATGTTCCAGAGGATCGGACCCAGCACCGATCCTTGTGGAACACCGGCTGACACGCCGAACTCCTCCCATCCTCCTCCGGGAGCGGGAAAGGTCACAGACCTCTCGGACAGGTAAGCCCCGATGACGCGGCGCAGGTATGGAGGCACACGGTGGTAAATAAGTGCCTCCTTAATGCACGGCCAGGGCAGGGAGTTAAAAGCGTTGGCGATGTCTAAAGACACCGCCAAGACTCCATCGCTCCGGGCAACCGCATCCTGCGCGTAGGACTTTACCTCCAGTATGGCATCCACAGTCGTCCGGCCACTGCGGAAGCCATACTGCTGGTCCGAGAGGTTCGGACCTGTCCCATCCAAATGGTGTTGTAGCCTCCTCGCTACAACACGCTCGAAGAGCTTGGCGATCTCGCTCAAGAGCACGATAGGCCGGTAGGCGGAGGCAGAATCCGCCGGGCGACCCTCCTTCTTGATGAGGACTAACCTGCCTGTCTTCCACCGCTGTGGAATTATGGCTTGAGCCAGACAGGCAGTGAATAGCCTTTGCACTCTGGGCCCCAGGGTGTTCAGGGCCAGAGTTAGCGCCCGGCCGGGGATGCCATCCAGGCCCGGGGCGGTGCTCTTGAGCCGAGATCGGCGTACAGCCTCTTCGAGCTCCTCCTCCTCCACAGGTGGTGCGACACTGTCTTCCTCCTCTTCCTCTTCACGCGCTGCAGAGCGGGCCATAATGGGTGGTGTAAAGGGCCGGGCCCGCTACGGGAATAGCGACGACAGAACCCCTCGGAGAACATCCGGTTAGAGTGTCTGCGTCAGAGGTGGTGCCCAAGCCCGTAGCTTGCCCAGTACCATGCGGTAGGGCGTGCCAAACCAGTCTTGGTCTATCCCCGCGATCAACTGGTCGTGCGACTCGCCTTTCGCACGACCGATTTCCTCCTGCAGCTGCGTTCTCGCCTCGACATAGACGCGGTACAGTCGCTCTTCCTCCTCCTGCATCTTCTGTACCCGTCTGCGATAGTGGCTGTATTGGCGTCTCGCGTCGACGCAGATGGTACGCAGTTGCGCGATCTCCCACAACCACCAGTACACTTGCCGCCGCTGAGGGCGGCCCCTGGAACGGGGCATCGACGCGTCGCAGATACGCGTCAACGCCCCCTGCGCCCAGGATGCGGCGTCTTCTGCAGACGCCAAGCTCTGGGGCAGCCAGGATTCCACTATCGCGGGCTCCTCCAACAATTGCCTGTCGAGGCGACTCAGTTGTCACCGCGGTCCGTGCTCTCGCGAGGTCGGCCTCGGGGTTGGTTGCACCGCTGAATGTGTGGAGATCTCGTATAAGATGTAGAGATGATCCGAGAGAGTCTCCACATCATCCAGCACTCGCCAACCCTGAACACGTTGCGCTAGGGCCGGGCTCGCGAATGAGACGTCCACGTCGGATCCGCTAGCCTTCGCACGCACGTGTTCTTAGTCCCCCGGTTGAGGACAGACAAACCGGTGGCAACTACCCACTCAGACAGTGTCGCACCACGAATATCCGTCGTTGCAGAGCCCCACACGCTGGACTTCGCGTTAAGATCGCCCGCGACCAACACCTCCGCCAGACGAAATCGTTCTACCATTTCCCCCAATCGAATGAGGAACTCCTCGAACTCCGCGAGGATTCGATTGGGGGAAAAGTAGACCCCGACGACAACTACGTCGCCGACAAGCGCCGCGACGCATCCCGCACCCCTCTCAATACGCGAGAAAGGCGGGGAGCCCGCAGCGACCTGGGTGATGAGTGCTACCACCCCGGTGTTGTCGGCGACCCAATTGTCTCTGTCGGGAACGCTGTAAGGCTCCGCACCAACAGCCACCTGAATAGACCACTGCGCCAGGCTTTGGACCAATAAGTCCTGGGCCCTGGCACAGTGGTTTATATTCGACTGCAACACACGGAGAGCCATCACTTGATCTCCATGTGTTGCACCTTCTCACGCCCTCCTGGGGCATTTGGCCCGTCCGCTGACGGCTTCCTTCCACCTCCTCTTCCACCCCTCCTCTTCCTGGAGGAGCTGGCCCTGGCGCATGCAGCGCTTCCGACTGTGTGGTCTGCGGGCTGTTCTGCCGCCTCGCAGACCGGACAGTGAGGTGCCGCCGAGCACTGATGTTGTTTGTGCCCGGCCTGGCCGCACCTGAAGCACTGCTGGCTCCTATCTTGTGCACTGCTGCACTTCGCCGCCACGTGGCCAATGTCGTGGCAGCGGAAACAACGCAGGTTTCGCTGTTGCAGCAGTTGCACCCGCGCAAAGACGAAGCCCACCAGGAGCCGCGACCCGCTCACCTTTTTCGCCGCCATTATAGGGCAGCGAACCCACGCCGTACCAAGCCCGCTGCGGTCCTGCCGGATCTCCCCCACCTTCACAGACCCGACATCGCAGCCGCCGACTCGGCTCACGGCCTGCGCTACCTCCTCCGAAGTTGCAGAGTCATCTAGGCCACTGACCCTCAACTCTGCGCACTTCATTGGTCTCGCGACCAGCACCTCGCTAGCGTCGAGCACTCCACGCAACCGCTGAGCGAGGGCATCGGCTTTTTCGCCGCTATTGGCGCCAGGTAGCTCCAGCACCCTGGCACCAGTTGAGGCGACTCTGAGCCGCAGGTCCGCTATGCCCAAGTCCTCCAACTTAACCGCGTCTTTAATTTGCGTGAGCACGTCGCGGTAAGTCAGCTCCTTGTTGGCTGCGGCCGGCTGCAGGGTGAGCGTCACCGCCGCCGACCGTGGAGGACGCAGCTTAGGTTGCTTTGCAGACTTCGACTTGTGGTACCCTCCTGGGGTATAGAAAAATTCTGAGATACCGACATGTTGTTTGTTTTGCTGTTCCACAGCTGGGCTTTTCTGTCGGGGTGTGCTCCCCTAGGCCGTGTCCATAACAATGGACTAAAGGCACGCCCATGCCTGCTGGTTTTGGTCCGCGCCGGGAATAAATTCCCGGTCCACTCGCCCGCAAGTGCGAGTGGTTTCCCCTATCCGCCACCCGGGGGACGCGCTCAGTAGGAGTCCAGCAACTCCCTTGGGAAGAACTCGCCTGCCTGCCGCAATGATTGCCAACTGAGGATCGCTCAATTCGTTTTACAATAGAATATAAATATTCCTATGACATGTAGCTGGAAAAAAGACCAGAACTCTGAAAAAACTTTCAGCAGAGCATAGGTGAATATTCGATTTGTTAAAAAATATCAAATTAATTTGTTTAGACGGAAAAATATTTTTTAAAAATAGTATTATCATGCTTAGAAGCTAGAACTCCTCATTTAACAATAGAGTATAAAAAATTCTATCATAAAAAGTTAAATACAAAACCAGAACTATGAAAAAACTGCCAGCAGAGCATAGGTGAATGTTTGAAATATTGAAAAATGTTGATTTAAACTCTTAATATGGAGAAGTACTAGATATTTTTTGTTTGAATGTGCTCAGACTCGGGAACTCTTCGATTTCTAACAGAATATGAATAATACTATAATAAAAAAATTATTACTAAACCAGAACTCTGAGTTCCAGCAGAGCATACCTGAATGTTCAATTTGATAAAAAATAACAAATTAATTTGCAGCGACGAGAAAATATTTTTTTTAAAATAGTAATATCGTGCCCCCACTCGAGGAGATGAAATATTTACTTAAATTTATATTTTCATTTCTTCGCTCTGGTGTCGAGGCAAAGCGCGGCGTTGAGTTCTGCCACTCAACACGCAATACCTCCAAATTTCGGCAGAAAGTGGGGAACGGAGTGTCTTAACACTAGGTTCCCTCTGCCTACCCTGCTGTGTGCGGGATATAGCGTGAAGCTAATTTAATTTAATTTTTTATTTAATATCGTGCTAAGAAGCGAGAACTCTTCGTTTTACAATAGAATATAAATATTCCTATGACATGTAGCTGGAAAAAAGACCAGAACTCCTAAAAAAACTTTCAGCAGAGCATAGGTGAATGTTAGAAATATTGAAAAATGTCTATTTAAACACTTAATACGGAAAAGTACAAGATATTTTTTTTGTGATTGCTGAGACTCGGGAACTCTTTGATTTCGAATAAAACATAAGTAGTTCTATTGAAAACACTCAATTACAAAACCAGAACTCTAAAAAAACTACCAGCAGAGCATAGGTGAATATTCGATTTGTTAAAAAATATCAAATTAATTTGTTTAGACGGAAAAATATTTTTTAAAAATAGTATTATCATGCTTAGAAGCTAGAACTCCTCATTTACCAATAGAGTATAAATAATTCTATCATAAAAAGTTAAATACAAAACCAGAACTATGAAAAAACTGCCAGCAGAGCATAATTGAATGTCTGAAATATTGAAAAATGACAATTTAAAGTCTTCATATGAAGAAGTTGTAAATATTTTTTTTTGATTGTGCTCAGACTCGGGAACTCTTCGATTTCTAACAGAATTTGAATAGTTCTATAATAAAAAAATAATTGCAAAACCAGAACTCTGATAAAACTACCAGCAGAGCATAGGTGAATGTTCGATTTGTTAAAAAATATCATATTAATTTGTTTAGAATTTTTTTCAGAGTTCTGGTCTTTTTTCTAGCTATATGTCACAGAAAAATTTAAATTCTATTGTTCAATGAAGAAATCTCGCTTCTTAGCACGATATTACTATTAAGAAAAAGAAATGCCCGTTGCTACAAATTAATTTGATTTTTTTTAACAAATGGAATATTCAGGTATGCTCTGCTGGATTTTTTTATAGAGTTCTCGTTTTGTAATAATTTTTTTATTATAGAACTATTCATATTCTATTAGAAATCGAAGAGTTCCCGAGTCTCAACATTAACAAAAAAAAACATCTAGTACTTTTACATATTAGAGTTTAAATAGACATTTTTCAATATTTCAAACATTAAACTATGCTCTGCTGAAAGTTTTTTCAGAGTTCTGGTTTAGTAATAATTTTTTTATTATAGTATTATTCATATTCTGTTAGAAATCGAAGAGTTCCCGAGTCTGAGCACATTCAAACAAAAAATATCTAGTACTTCTCAATATTAAGAGTTTAAATCAACATTTTTCAATATTTCAAACATTCACCTATGCTCTGCTGGCAGTTTTTTCATAGTTCTGGTTTTGTATTTAACTTTTTATGATAGAATTATACTCTATTGTTAAATGAGGAGTTCTAGCTTCTAAGCATGATAATACTATTTTTAAAAAATATTTTTCCGTCTAAACAAATTAATTTGATATTTTTTAACAAATCGAATATTCACCTATGCTCTGCTGGTAGTTTTTTTAGAGTTCTGGTTTTGTAATTGAGTGTTTTCAATAGAACTACTTATATTTTATTCGAAATCAAGGAATTCCCGAGTCTCAGCATAATCACAAAAAAAATATCTTGTACTTTTCCGTATTAAGTGTTTAAATAGACATTTTTCAATATTTCTAACATTCACCTATGCTCTGCTGAAAGTTTTTTCAGAGTTCTGGTCTTTTTTCCAGCTACATGTCATAGAAATATTTATATTCTATTGTAAAACGAAGAGTTCTCGCTTCTTAGCACGATATTACTATTTTAAAAAAAATATTTTCTCGTCGCTGCAAATTAATTTGTTATTTTTTATCAAATTGAACATTCAGGTATGCTCTGCTGGAAGTTTTTTCAGAGTTCTGGTTTAGTGTTGAAGCCATTTTAGTATTAGTTTTTAATGTTAATATTTAGTATTAAGTTAGTTAAGCATCAGAAGCCTCTTAGCCTTGCATTGCTATTTTTTTATAACAGGCGTTTATTAATATGAGTATGTGTCATATGTGACGGTCGTTTTTATTCATATTTAAATTTTAATATATCGTTAGACTGCACGCTGATCGGTCACTAAGTTTGCCTTTTATTTAAATTCCTTTTTTTCAAAAACCCTCTTACGCGCCCACATGGTCCTTACGTACCGGATATAAAATTATTATGGGAATAATCAAGCATATAAAGGAAATATAATCGGAATATTATCTGGAATTAATTTCAAATAAGCAACGTGTCCAGTGGATGTGAATATACCTGCAGTTTCTATGAAGAAAAGAGAAAAGTGGCTTGTACGAGTACATTAATAATTAAATAAAATAAAACAAATAGTTTTTAAACTTTAAATTAAATTTATTTGACCCAACACTCGTAATATTCAGGTAATATTTTAGATAGAAACTTAGTGACTAATTTGAAGACTGTATAAGGTTAGTAACATATGTTAATTTTGTATTTACAATTTATTTAATTTATTTATAATTACTACAGTTTTATTTAAACATTTACATTGCAAAAGGTACAATAATATTGTAAAATATAGTTAATCCGTGCTTCATTGTGACAGTACAGTAATATTAATATTACATTAGTTAACTATTCATATTTATTACAATATTTAATTTAAAACCCTTTTTTAATTGTCAGCTTTGTAAATCGTTGTTTTGTGAGTTAACTATAGTAAAAGTGTAAAATAATATATTTTAATATACCTACCTACCAGTCTTTTATATAACAGCAAAATTAAAATCATAGTTAAACAAATTAATTAATTATAATATCAATTATATCTGTTTAGTAATTTCAGTAATTGTCGAAAAACATTATAATAATTATTACAATATTTAGCGTTATATCCGTTGTAATTCCAGGTTGACCGCACCATCCTTTCAGAATGACCGACATTAAAGAACTTAAAAAGAAACGTGGCAGTCACAAAGGGAGACTCACTGCTTTTGGAACATTTTTAAATCTTTTACAAGGTTCCGAGTTAACCCCTTGCCAGGCGATGGAGTTACAGTTGCGTGTCGATAGGTTAGAAAATGTTTATGATGAATTTAACGAAACTCAATTACAATTAGAATGTTTATGTGATAATCTTGATATAGAGTCTAGTGAAAGAAATAGTGTAGAATCTCAATATTATAGCTTACTTGCTCAAGCCAAAACTATATTAAATAATTATTTTAAATTAAAAGAAGAAGATGCTAAATCTTGCCACAGCCATGGTTCAAAGCATCAGCAGTTAGTCAAGTTACCTACTATTTCTTTGCCAAAATTCTCAGGCTCTTATGTAACCTGGCTTGAGTTTCGCGATACATTTACTAGTCTTATTCACGGTAATGATGATATGGATGAAATTAACAAATTTCATTATTTGCGTTCTTCACTGGAAGGGTCAGCTGCTATTGTAATTGAATCGATCGAATTTTCCGCTCGAAACTACACTACCGCGTGGGAACTTCTTTGTGAACGATTTGATAACAAACGCTTATTAATTAATAACCACGTCACAGCGTTGTTTGAAATCGAGTCAATTACTAAAGAATCTTCAATTGCATTAAAACGCACAATCGACAATGTAAACAAGAACATTAGGGCATTGAGTACGTTAGGTGAGCCCACTCACAGCTGGGATACTCTTTTAATATATATAATTACTAAGAAACTAGATTTTAAAACATTTAGAGAATGGGAAGAAGTCAAAGGGGGATTTGATAAAACCAAATCAATTTCGTTTCAACAGTTCATAGATTTCTTGCGTAACCGTGCTTACTTATTGGAAACTGTCGAATTATATCCTCCTTCTTCTAGTAGTATTAAGTCCAGTAATAAAATAAGGGCTATGATTTCCACGGAGCGAATAAATTCTTTAATGGCACGCAGCTGTCCGAAGTGTAGCGGTGATCATAATTTAAACTCGTGTCCACAGTTTTTAGCGCTGAGTGCTAGCGATAGAATGTTGTCTTTACAAAATTATAAAATTTGCTATAATTGTTTTAATCCAGGTCACTACCCAAATGCTTGTAAAAGATCAGGTTGCAAAATTTGCAAACGAAAACATCACACACTTATTCACAATAACAATTATAAAAACTATTCCATATCAGGTGATTGTACAGTCAATAAGGTCAAGGACTTATCTATCGCTTCCGAGAAATGTGACAATACGCACGTTACACTATCGGCTAATATTGCGGCGCACGCGCATACAAGCACTCCGAGCGACGTCTTGCTGTCAACTGCGTTAATTAAATGTTATGATATAAATATTAAGGAACATATAGTGCGTGCTCTTTTAGATTCCGGTAGCTCATCTTGTTTAATGACTGAAAAACTATTTAATAAATTAAATTTACCATTTTTAAAAATCAATAAGACAATTCAAGGAATTAATAATTCATTATCCCCTGTGAACAAAATGTGCCGAGTTCATATAGAATCTTTACATGAATCTTATGAAGATAATATAGTTTGTTTTATTTTGCCTACTATCACAGATAGCATTCCCGCTAGACAGTTACATATAGATATTCCTTTGAATATACAATTAGCAGATCCGTGCTTTCATACGCCGGCCTCCATTGATATTATTATTGGAGCTGACGTATTTTGGACCTTATTAGGTTCCGATAAAATTGCATTAGGTGATAGGAAACCAACCTTATATCAAACTAGACTTGGTTGGCTAGTTTGTGGCCCAGTTAACGGCGGCTATAATATATTGTCATCTCATTCCCCACCAATACAATGCAATTTTACTAATTTTCAAAATAAATTTTCTTCTAGTTCTCATGAGTTAGATGACATTCAAAACCAACTTACGCGTTTTTGGCAACTTGAAGAAGTTTGTCGTGAGTCATCAACGTATTCAATTGAAGAGAAAATGTGTGAAGAACATTTTATTAAAAATACAACACGTTTGCCAGATGGCCGCTTTAATGTCAAAATCCCACTCAGGGAATCTTCAGGCTGTCTTGGCGATTCATTTCATCGTGCAAAACGATGCTTACTTTCTTGAGAACGTAGAAATTTAAAAACCGACACTCGGCAAAATGTATAAAGATTTTATGTCTGAGTACATTTCTTTAGGTCACATGTCAGAGTGTCATATTAATTCAAATTATGTTTCATATTTTATCTTACAAGCAATTCGAATTGCATATCTTTTCCGACGCGTCAGAGCAAGCTTACGGTGCTTGCATCTATGTTCGTAGTTTTAATGATAGCGGTGACGTTGTGGTGCGTTTATTGATATCGAAAAGTCGCGTCGCACCCATTAAACCAGTGACTATCCCGCGACTTGAGTTGTGTGCTGCCTTACTTGATGCACGTTTATATAAAAAAGTAATTGGTTCTTTAAGGCGTTCGGCGTTTGGTGTCACGTTTTGGACTGATTCCATGATTGTATTAGGCTGGTTAAAAATGCTACCTATTAAATTAAATACTTTTATACGGAATCGTGTCTCTGAAATATTAGATGAATCAAGTTCTGCCAATTGGAGGCATATCCCTACACACTGTAATCCCGCTGACCTGTTATCTCGAGGAATAGAACCCTCTGCAATAAAGTCATGCAATCTATGGTGGTATGGTCCATCTTTTTTACGTCAAGATCCCATTGACTTACCGCACACGACTACTGATTTAGTTAACTTACCGGAAATTAAGTCAAATATTTGCTATGTGGCGAATGACGCTCATCATAATTCAAATTTTAATATAATTAATTTTGAACGGTTTCCAAATTTTATGCGATTACAACGTAGTGTTTGTTATGTTTTACGCTTTATTAAATTGTGCAAAACGCGTACTCTGTTTACGTCTTATTTTACCACTGAAGAATTACAAAATTCCTTGAATATTATTATTATACAGTCACAAAAAGAGTCATTTCCTGAATACAATTTATTAATAAATAAACAAAAACTACCATATAAAAATAAATTATTAAAATATAATGTATTTCTTGATAATAACAAAATAATTCGTGTAGGGGGACGATTACATAATTCTAACTATTCATTTGAGAAAAAATATCCTATTTTAATACAGTCCACTAGTCATTTTAGTAAACTTTTATTCAGATATGAGCATGTTAAGTTGTTACATGCAGGTCCTCAGCTTTTATTAAGTAACATTAGACAGACTTATTGGCCACTAGGCGGTCGTAATTTGGCCAGGGCTTGCTTTCGTCAGTGCGTTCGTTGTCAACGTTTAAAAGGCAAAGTGATTGCTCCTCAAATGGGTAATTTACCAATGAGCAGACTGTCACCAGCTGATTTTCCTTTTCAAAACGTTGGAGTCGATTACGCGGGACCTATTCTATCAGCCAGTCGTCAAGGCCGTGGATGTAGGCTAGTAAAGGTATATATAGTGATTTTTGTATGTTTTACTACTAAAGCCATTCATTTAGAATCAGTAGGTGATTTGACTAGCAGTAATTTTCTACAAGCTTTGCAGAGATTCGTGTCTCGTCGAGGAAAACCGGTAAACATTTACTCTGACAATGGTACGTCATTCGTAGGAGCCTATAATGAAATTTCGAATTTTTTAAACCTTAACTGTAACTCCTATGCTGAGGATACTGCCCAGTTAGGAACTAAGTTTCATTTTATTCCTGCTTATGCTCCACATTTCGGTGGTCTTTGGGAGGCTGGTGTTAAGTCGACTAAAATTCATTTAAACAGAGTGTTGGGAAATTGTAATTTGACGTACGAAGAGCTTAACTCTATTTTAATTCAAATTGAAGCTATTTTAAATTTGCGGCCACTCACGCCCTTATCTACAGATCCAGATGACTTGCTGCCGTTGACTCCTGGGCATTTTTTAATCGGACGTCCACTTACTGCGTTTCCAGTTGAGGATACTAGACAAATTTCCAGCAACCGCCTGAATCGCTTCCAAAGGATTGAGCAACTTCGACAACATTTTTGGACCAGATGGAATAAAGAATATGTTTCTGAGCTGCAACAGCGAACTAAATGGTTCACGTCCAAAGACTCATTAAAGGTCAATTCGCTGGTCGTTGCGAAAGACGATATCTTCCACCGTTAAAGTGGAGACTAGGTCGAGTTGTTGCACTTCATCCTGGGACCGGTAATGTCTGCAGAGTTGCAGATATTAGGACTGCCAATGGAGTCATACGAAGAGCTTGCTCAAGAATTTGCCACCTATTGGAGGATTCCTGTTGAAAGGCGATCTTTCAACGGCCGGGGGCATGTTGAAGCCATTTTAGTATTAGTTTTTAATGTTAATATTTAGTATTAAGTTAGTTAAGCATCAGAAGCCTCTTAGCCTTGCATTGCAATTTTTTTATAACAGGCGTTTATTAATATGAGTATGTGTCATATGTGACGGTCGTTTTTATTCATATTTAAATTTTAATATATCGTTAGACTGCACGCTGATCGGTCACTAAGTTTGCATTTTATTTAAATTCCTTTTTTTCAAAAACCCTCCTACGCGCCCACATTTAGTAAGCGACTTTTTTTAATAAAACTATTCATATTTTAATAGAAATCGAAGAGTTCCCGAGTCTGAGCACAATCAAAAAATAAATATCTAGTACTTTTCCATATTAAGAGTATAAACAGACATTTTTCAATATTTCAAACATTCAACTATGCTCTGCTGGCCAGTCGTGGCGCAGCGGCACAAAGTGTGACTGTAAACCGACTGGTTGTGGGTTCGATCCCCACTCGAGGAGATGAAATATTTACTTAAATTTATATTTCCATTTCTTCGCTCTGGTGTCGAGGCTAAGCGCGGCGTCGAGTTCTGCCACTCAACACGCAATGCCTCCAGAATTCGGCAGAAAGTGGGGAACGGAGTGTCTAAAACACTAGGTTCCCTCTGTCTACCCTGCTGTGTGCGGGATACAGCGTGAAGCTGATAAAAAACTATGCTCTGCTGGCAGTTTTTCCAGAGTTCTGGTCTTTTTTCAAGCTTAATATCATAGAACAACTTATATTCTATTATAAAATTAAGAGTTCTCACGTCAGAGTATAATTTTATTTATTTTTAAACTTACTTTACCATTCAAACTATTTACGAAACGAACGTTCTTTTTTCTGTTTTAAAATTTTTTTTGTCGTGAAATCAACAGAACTATCGATAAAAATGATGAGGAACTATTTTTTTTATCCCTATATGTTCAGAACTCGCACCGATTTTTATTTGCAAAAAAATGATCTGCTACGGGAAGTTAGCAGATCATATTTTTAAATAACTTTTCCGGGGTAAAAACGCCAGAACTATTTGTAAAATCTATCAGGAACTATAGAACTCTTGTGCATGCCAAGAGAACTCTAATTTTTTTTTGATCTGCTGGACAATGCTCTGCTAAGTTCACACACATGAGTTAAATGCCCCCTGAAATAGCTGCTATAATACCTTGGGAAAGTAATATATGCCTCATTTTTTTTTTTTTTACGTGAGGAAATCCTGTAACGGATCGATCCGGATCCGATTACCGGCCTATTATATATATTATCATTATTTGCGTTCTTCACTGGAAGGGTCAGCTGCTATTGTAATTGAATCGATCGAATTTTCCGCTCGAAACTACACTACCGCGTGGGAACTTCTTTGTGAACGATTTGATAACAAACGCTTATTAATTAATAACCACGTCACAGCGTTGTTTGAAATCGAGTCAATTACTAAAGAATCTTCAATTGCATAATCATAATCATAATTTATTGGTAACATTAATTACAAGTCAAACAATAAACAGAATACACATTTAGGTTATATGATAATTACATTATATTACATTGCATTATTTTATATTCATTCAACTTTTACACTTTATTTAAATTATTTGAAAAAATTTAATATATAAATTAAAATTGTTGTTCTATCTAATATCTTATAATATTATTTTCTAAAAATTCTTTATATAGCTATAAAACGACTTCTCGATTAACCATTTCTTTAGTTTGTATTTAAAAACGTTGACACTAGGAGCATCTCTGACATCACAAGGTAGTCTATTATATACCTCTGGACCCATCACTCCAACAGCTTTAGCCATTTTTGATAAAATTCGACTAGTTGAGACTAGACGACTCGGGAAGCGCATACTATAGAGAACTACATCACTGCGTTTCGAAAATTTTTCGTAGTTTGTTACCACATATACCGCGACGCTGTATATTAACAACGATGGTAATGTCAATATACCTAGTTGTGAGAAATATGGTCGGGCGGAAGTGTCTTGGCCTACTTTAGCAATAATTCGTATCGCTCGTTAAATCGAATTCGAAAGAGACGTTCCCAGTCTGCAGCACGACCCCATATGTCTATACCATACTGCAAGGAGGACTGCACTGACGCAAAATAACAAGCTCGAACCGCGCCTGCGGCCATGGTTGACGCCACGCGACTTAACGCAAAACAAGCCGAGGACAGCTTTATAGTTAACTGTTGCATGTGTTCATCCCATTTTAGACTATGGTCCACATGAAAACCGAGAAACTTCGCAACATTTACTTGCTTAATAGACTTTCCTCTTATTTTTACATTTAATGGCTTATCGACTCGACCCCCAAGATTAAATTTTATAAACTGAGTTTTTTCAGTGTTAAGGACTAAGCCATTAACAGAAAACCACTCATGCAAACAGGTGGTTATATTATTTAAGCCTTGCTCCAAGCTGCTAATGGATGACTCAGCAACTACTACCGCAACATCATCTGCGTACATAAATACTTCACCTTTTTTTATATAAGGAGGTAAATCATTCAATAAAATAGTAAATGCAATATTTGAGAGGGAAGATCCTTGCGGGACCCCATTATCAGATGTGAGTTTAATTGATTCTAGACAAGATTCTTCGTCAACTATCGCCTGACGTCTATGAGACATAAAGTCTACTAGCAATCTAAGCGCTGGACCATCAATTCCATAATGTCTAAATTTCATTTTTAAGATTGTTCTATCTGCGACATCAAATGCCTTGGAGAGGTCGCAGAGAAGTAGCGCTACTTGCTTTTTTTGTTCGCGTGCCTCTAAAATTTTTAAAATAACCTCTCGAACCATTAAAGTGGTTGATCGACCACTCCGGTACGCATATTGGCGGTCTGATAGTGCATCTATGTCTAACAAAAAGTTCGTTAGACGGGAAGCTACACCATGTTCCAACACTTTAGCAATAGCAGGGATTATAGCAATTGGTCTGTAGCATCCAGGATCGCTTTTGTCACCTTTTCCTTTATACAGAGGGCATATTTTTACTTCCTTTAGCGGTTGAGGATATGTTCCATTCTTCAAACATTTATTAAATAAACTTTCAAGAGGATAACACATAATATTACTAATGTTACGCAATAGTTTTATAGAAATACCATAAATGTCTTTAGTAGGTTTATTGGCAATTTTTTTAGTTATGAGTAAAAAATCTCTTTAATTGTAAAAGGTAGAAATCTGATACATTTGTTAGAACAGCTGGAAACTTCATTCAAAATCTTATGTGAAATATTTATATCCGCAAAATTTTGTCCGTTTAATGCCGAAACGTTCGTAAATTGCAATCTTTTCCACTATTGACTTAGTTAAAGCCTACAGTCAGATTCCAGTAGTAGAAGAAGATATTCCGAAGACGGCTATCACTGCACCGTTCGGGCTCTACGAGTTTCCCTATATGACTTTCGGATTACGGAACGCGGGTCAAACATTTCAAAGGTTTGTGGATGAGCTTACTCGTGGGTTAGATTTTTGTTATCCTTATATAGATGACTTTTTAATATTTTCAAAGAATGAAGTCGAGCACGAACATCACCTTCGTCAGCTGTTTACCAAGTTTCGAGACTATGGTATTTTAGTCAACACAGCTAAATGCATATTTGGTGCCTCAGAGGTTACATTTTTGGGATATCATATTTCGCAGCAAGGCACTAAGCCTTTAGAAAGTAAAGTGCTAGCTATTAAGAATTTTCCCGTTCCTACAAATGTTAAGCAGCTGCGTAATTTCTAGGCATGGTAAATTTTTACAGATATAGTTAATTTTTTTATTATAGAACTATTCATATTCTATTAGAAATCGAAGAGTTCCCGAGTCTCAACATTAACAAAAAAAAACATCTAGTACTTTTACATATTAAGAGTTTAAATAGACATTTTTCAATATTTCAAACATTAAACTATGCTCTGCTGAAAGTTTTTTCAGAGTTCTGGTTTAGTAATAATTTTTTTATTATAGTATTATTCATATTCTGTTAGAAATCGAAGAGTTCCCGAGTCTGAGCACATTCAAACAAAAAATATCTAGTACTTCTCAATATTAAGAGTTTAAATCAACATTTTTCAATATTTCAAACATTCACCTATGCTCTGCTGGCAGTTTTTTCATAGTTCTGGTTTTGTATTTAACTTTTTATGATAGAATTATTTATACTCTATTGTTAAATGAGGAGTTCTAGCTTCTAAGCATGATAATACTATTTTTAAAAAATATTTTTCCGTCTAAACAAATTAATTTGATATTTTTTAACAAATCGAATATTCACCTATGCTCTGCTGGTAGTTTTTTTAGAGTTCTGGTTTTGTAATTGAGTGTTTTCAATAGAACTACTTATATTTTATTCGAAATCAAGGAGTTCCCGAGTCTCAGCATAATCACAAAAAAAATATCTTGTACTTTTCCGTATTAAGTGTTTAAATAGACATTTTTCAATATTTCTAACATTCACCTATGCTCTGCTAAAAGTTTTTTCAGAGTTCTGGTCTTTATGCCAGCTATATGTCATAGGAATATTTATATTCTATTGTAAAATGAAGAGTTCTCGCTTTTTAGCACGATATTACTATTTTAAAAAAAATATTTTCTCGTCGCTGCAAATTAATTTGTTATTTTTTATCAAATTGAACATTCAGGTATGCTCTGCTGGAACTTTTTTCAGAGTTCTGGTTTAGTAATAATTTTTTTATTATAGTATTATTCATATTCTGTTAGAAATCGAAGAGTTCTCGAGTCTGAGCACATTCAAACAAAAAATATCTAGTACTTCTCCATATTAAGAGTTTAAATCAACATTTTTCAATATTTCAAACATTCACCTATGCTCTGCTGGCAGTTTTTTCATAGTTCTGGTTTTGTATTTAACTTTTTATGATAGAATTATTTATACTCTATTGTTAAATGAGGAGTTCTAGCTTCTAAGCATGATAATACTATTTTTAAAAAATATTTTTCTGTCTAAACAAATTAATTTGATATTTTTTAACAAATCGAATATTCACCTATGCTCTGCTGGTAGTTTTTTTAGAGTTCTGGTTTTGTAATTGAGTGTTTTCAATAGAACTACTTATATTTTATTCGAAATCAAAGTTCCCGAGTCTCAGCATAATCACAAAAAAAATATCTTGTACTTTTCCGTATTAAGTGTTTAAATAGACATTTTTCAATATTTCTAACATTCACCTATGCTCTGCTGAAAGTTTTTTCAGAGTTCTGGTCTTTTTTCCAGCTACATGTCATAGGAATATTTATATTCTATTGTAAAACGAAGAGTTCTCGCTTCTTAGCACGATATTACTATTTTAAAAAAAATATTTTCTCGTCGCTGCAAATTAATTTGTTATTTTATATCAAATTGAACATTCAGGTATGCTCTGCTGGAACTTTTTTCAGAGTTCTGGTTTAGTAATAATTTTTTTATTGTAGTATTATTCATATTCTGTTAGAAATCGAAGAGTTCTCGAGTCTGAACACATTCAAACAAAAAATATCTAATACTTCTCCATATTAAGAGTTTAAATCAACATTTTTCAATATTTCAAACATTCACCTATGCTCTGCTGGCAGTTTTTTCATAGTTCTGGTTTTGTATTTAACTTTTTATGATAGAATTATTTATACTCTATTGTAAAATGAGGAGTTCTAGCTTCTAAGCATGATAATACTATTTTTAAAAAATATTTTTCCGTCTAAACAAATTAATTTGATATTTTTTAACAAATCGAATATTCACCTATGCTCTGCTGAAAGTTTTTTCAGAGTTCTGGTCTTTTTTCCAGCTACATGTCATAGGAATATTTATATTCTATTGTAAAACGAAGAGTTCTCGCTTCTTAGTACGATATTACTATTTTTAAAAAAATATTTTCTCGTCGCTACAAATTAATTTGATATTTTTTATCAAATTGAACATTCAGGTATGCTCTGCTGGAACTTTTTTCAGAGTTCTGGTTTAGTAATATTGGGATTTGGCAATATTTTCAAATAAACTCGTAGAGTTCTTATTACAAAGTGGTTTACTTAATCACTGGTTACATTACAATATTAACTTATTAAATCAAGGACACAAAAAAAAAAAACGCACCTAGCGACAGATAAAGAAACTAATTTGTACATTTACAAAGACAGCTCGTTACAAAGCATTTACAGACATACCTATGAACTAAATTATAAATTTATTATTCAATACTCCCACCTAAATTTAAAAGGTAGACATAATAATCACTTTGCTTTCAACTAAATATTTTTTTTTATATATATATATATATATTTAAATTATAAACATTATAGCTAACCTCATACAAATAACTTTTATTATATATTATATAAACTGGTTTACTCTTAACTTACTTACTATACACCTTTTATATTATTAGGCACATTAAACTTTTCTTATCATCTTATCTCTAATTGAATGAAATTTATTTGCCGGCAAAGCTTTGGTTAAGAAATCAGCTAATTGATTTAAACTCTCAACATATCTGATATTGACAATTTTCTTAGCAACATTCTCTCTGATAAAGCTCTATATGCTTACTTGATCTTATATCTATATGCTTACTCCTTCTATGAAATACAGGGTTGTTTATCAATTTGATTGCACTCTGACTGTCAACATTTAAAGTTATTGAGCTTTGTGGCTCTCCAATATCACAAAGAAATTGCCTAAGCCATAAAATTTCTTTAGTGGCCTCACTAGCAGCCATGTACTCTGACTCTGTTGTGGATAATGCTACAGTATTTTGTTTACGACTAGACCAAGTGACAGGACCCATTCATAAGAAATATATAACCTGTATTAGATTTTCTGGTATCCATATCACCTGCAAAGTCAGAGTCAGAGTAGCCAATGAATTCTATATTACCTTGATAAACAATACACATATCTTTCGAATTAATTAAATAACGTAAGATTCTTTTTACAGCCGTAACGTGTGAAGGACCTGGATTATTGACATACCTGCTAACAACATTTACAGCATATGCTATGTCAGGTCTAGATATTGATGACAAAAATAACAATGCTCCCACTGCTTCTCTATATGGAAAATTAACAGGTTCATCACTAACTGTATTCTTAGATATCTTTACATTTACATCAGCGGGGTTACTGCTACCCTTAGCGTCTGACAAATTAAACCTATTTATTATTGTTTTAATATACTGACTTTGACTTATACTAATATAATCTTTTCCTCTATTTATTTCCATTCCAACAAATGAATTACAGTCTATAGTCTTAATCTCAAAAGTTTGCATGAATATTTTTAGTATTTCAGATAAAACAACTTTACTTTTAGCCAATAATAATCCATTATCAACATAAAGAATTAATATCACTTTGACATCTTTAAAATGTCCTACAAATACACAATTTTCAGATGGACATGGTTTAAAACCATAAACAGATAGAAAAGAACAAAATTTTTCATTCCAACATCTCGATGATTGCTTAAGACCATATCGACGGCAGCAAAGAGCAAACGGCTATCTACAAAATCACTAGTTTTGAGGAGAGCGTTTTTAAGAGAATAATGTAATAACTTTTACAATAAAAATGCTATCTTTCTCAAATTTGAAATAGTTAATTGTTAATAAGTTCTTTGATTTTCACGATTATTATACATTTTAAATAAAACTATTTTAACCGGATTAATCGCGTATATTTAGTTTTTACATTTTTGGAAACCCGACGTTTCGTTTCGGGTAGTCTACCCGTGACCACGGACTACTGCAAAGTGTTCGAAAATATACGCGATTAATCCGGTTAAAATAGTTTTATTTAAAATAGTTAATTGTTATAAGATTATATACTATTTAGTATAGACTAATTTTCAATAAGCTTATTAGTTTTAAAAATACGGTAGATATCTTTATCTAGTCCGCTCGAAATAACAAACAAACTGAGTCAACTGCCATATATTCGTTTTTACTTGGGACACTGTAATTACTTATCCTCAAATAATTTTATATATATAATGAGTTATTACTATTTTTTTTGATTATATATAACTAATTTCATCAATAAAAAACATGTAGATATGATTGCCAGTAAAATACTGCAGTTGTCTCGAAATACTTCGCCATTCTAAAGTTGTAGCTTCCGATAATTGTAGATATATTAAAATTGTTATAAGTGAGGAACGGAGTGTCTAAAAACACTAGGTTCCCTCTGCCTACCCTGCTGTGTGCGGGATACAGCGTGAAGCTGTTATAAGTTTCAGGTGCCTAATAAAAAAATTCAAATTAATAAAAATCTGTAATGCACTAACTAAGGTAGTGTTCCAGTAGTGGTTTGAATATGGGAATAATAAAACGAGCAGCGTCACATTCTGTTTAGTTTATTCGACTGATCATGGCTAACGAAACCGTCTATTTATATATATTTGGACATACTGTCAAATGAGCAACTTTTATATGTTAAATTTGTACAATCATTAAAGTATTCTAAATATTATATATTCAAGTAATCTCTTATGAGCACTTTTGAATCGTCGAATGAACATATAAACAAAAAGAAGCTACCACCGGTTCGGAAGGCAGTTCTGCAGAGAAGAACCGGCAAGAAACTCAACAGTTGCTCTTTTATATAATGTATTTATACATATATTATATAAATCAATGTGTGATGAATTAATTATTAGCTATAATTGCATTGAGAATAACATATTGTTTATAGGTCTTAAAATAACAGTTACTCAACAGGAAATTGAATAATTCTATACAGTGTTGCTAGTGATATTTAACAGTACTAAAATAAGTATATGATAATAGATAGAAATATTCCATATGGTCTTGCTCGTGCTGTTTAACAGTAGATAATTAACATAATTTTTATCGTAAACAATCAACCATACGTAATATTTAACCTTAACCTTTAATAGTTAACCGAAACGTATATTAATTCAGTGTTCTAAATAATAAGAGCAAATTTTTATCGCAATAATCGAACGCATTTAAAAGAAATCTCACATACAAAATAATTAAATCTTATACAAGCTTTATCGAAATAGAGAAGACAAAATGTCTAAATCATTCTTATGTCATTTGAGTAAATCTACAGAAAGCTGTATGTTGCCCCTATAATATACAATTTATTGATGTTTGAATTACCTTATTTAAATAATATCACAAGCGATTACCATCTTAGCATTTTTCTTATAGTAAATTATAGTAAAAGTTTACAATTACAAAGTAAAAAATATGTCTTTTTTTCAGTTTTCAGAAAACATATTTTCTATTGCTGTATGAATTATATTTTTGTAAAAAATGTGTTATCTTCAAGAAAATAAATTCTGTTCACAGAGAGAAATCGGATCTTTGTATATTGCTATTTTGTCGTTATTAGTAAGGCATTGGTGTAAGCACTTTGTAGGCCTCAGCGTTATTTTGTCTATTACTGGTATTTGCATGTCGACCACAATCATATTAATAAAATCATAGACAATCAATCAATTGGGCTTCATTTAAATGATATTTGTAATGAATTACATATGGATTAATAACATTTGGATCCACTTTTATCTTTCTAATCTGACTCCATTTAACCTTTTCGTTATTAAAACCTTTCTTCCATGTATATTGGGTTCGTGTAAGATTTAAAGTTTCAAATATCGTTTAAGGAGATTCCAATTACTTCTTAAGGCTCGCCATTAACTTTGACCACCTTACACAGGTATACCATTCTTGGAGTGTTTATATTATTTTTCTTTTGGAAGATCAATCAATTAGGGCATACACACTGTCAACTTCCTGCCCTGCCTACCTGTCCCTTTTTTTAAGAATCTATGACATACATGCACTTTAAACATTTCAGCATTATACAAGTACATTAGAAATACTAATCGATTACATTTTTGGCATCCACAGTTATCAGATTGTTTACCTTTAATTCCTACTTTGACTATTAAATTATACAAGCAAGCAACGATCTCGGCCAACATATAACCTAATCCTCTTTTGTTTCCTTTATCAAAATTGTGACATTAAAACGTAAATGTTTATAGTAAAAGGAACTTTATTCACCACAAGGGGTCGAAAGATTTCTTGGAAATTAAAGGTTAATGTTGAAACTTTTTGACTTTTGTTGGCTCGTACTGTGCCAGCTTTTTGGCTTCTGATTTTAGATCTCCATTAAACTGTAGTAATAAGGAGATAGGATTGATATGTTATCTTGGATTACTTCATTTAGTCATGTAGCCGGATTTATTTGGTTAGGGACTAATTAATAGGACAAGATGCATAGGAAGCATAATCTGTAGAAACAGGAGTAACTGATCTTGATTTGGATATCTGTAATAATGTTTTGGCCGTAGAATTGTCTAACAGATCGTTAAGATATATTAGAATCTCATAACAATATTGTTCATTATTGTCGTCGTCATTAGCTGAGTTTTCTATATTAAAACTTGTTGTCGAAATATTCGGATGGCCAACATTATCAACTTTCCAAGTAGTTCCAACGTTAAAGAGAATCTTTACCAAAATATTCGGAAATCTACATATTTTCTAAAAAAATCATATCTGTTGCTGTTTGACTGCATCAACTTATTATTGATGAATAAGATTCAGTAACCCCGCTGTTATAAAAGAAAATCAAGTTTGTTTTTCAAAAATTCACGATAATTCTTTGCATATGAATAAATTACCTACATATATTGTAATAAATGCACAAATTTTTACATTATTCATACTTTGATAACACTAAAAAGTAATTAAACAATGCATATATAGTGAGATAACTGATGATCGGACAAACTAGAAACGAACAAGTGCCAGATACCTTTGCTTATAACATGCGAACGCGCCGAATCGCCCCACGTACACACGGACTATTGTATATTTCCGAATTTACATTTTGATGTATTTATCAGCATGCCATAATTTTGCATTCTAGAGAATATTTGGCGGAGGTGATCTTCGTGCTCCTGCTCCGACCTTGAAAAAATTAAAAAATCGTCGATGTATGGGAAACAGAAGTCTAGACCTCTCGTCATTTCATCTACGAACCTCTGGAAAGTTTGACCTGCATTGCGCAACCCGAATGTCATAAATGGAAATTCGTATAACCCAAACGGTGTAGTTATCGCCTTCTTTATAATATCGTCTTCATGTACTGGAATCTGGTTGTAGGCCTTCACAAGATCGATTGTGGAAAAGATTTTACAACCAGATAAACTATGAGAGAAATCGTGTATATGTCGTATTGGGTACTTATCTGGGATTGTCCTGGCGTTGAGTAACCTGTAGTCACCGCAGGGACGCCAACCGTTGTCCTTTTTGGTCGCTAAATGTAACGGGGATGCCCAGGGCGACTCTGAGGGGCGCGCAGTGCCACTCGCCAACATAGCCTCGAACTCACTTTTTGCTATGCGCAATTTTTCGGGTGCTAGTCGGCGAGGTGCGCATGAAACGGGTGGGCCGGGTGTGGTACGTATGTGGTGAACCGTGTTATGTTTGGGTATGCCTGGTGTACCTGAAGGTTTTGTAAGCTTCTGAAATTCAGAAAGAAGTTTATGATATTTCGAATCTCCAGTCACAACCTTTACACTTGGTATAGAATTATTATTTATTGCTACAAAAGCTACTGTTGACAATTTAGTTGTACCATCTATTATGCGTTATAATACTAGCAAGTTATAATAAGATAAAAAATCTACACCAATAATAGCTCTAGTTACATCTGCTATAATAAATTGCCAACGAAAATCTCTACGTAAGCCTAAATTAATATTAAATTGTACGTAACCATATGTGTCGATCGTGGAACCATTTGCCGCACACAGTTGGTAGTTGGTCTTCTCACGTCGATCACGCAGTGCAGACCGCGGGAAAACGCATAAGTTGCTTCCGGTGTCCACCAAGAATTGAACTTTCGACCTGCGATCTGTCACGAAGAGGCGACCATTTGTAGTTGGAGGGCAATCTTCGGCCGCCATTACAGATTGCCTTGAGCATTTCCCGACTTGAAGTCGCAAGGTCGTATGCATTTCTTAGCTTGCTTTCCAAATTTGAAGTGGTACCAACATTGCGGAAACTTTCTGTAATTCGACTGAGATCGAGAAGATGGTGTTCGCTGTCTCTGCCGGTACGAACTCTGTTTGGTGCGGGAACGGTAACGGTAACAATCATCTACTTTAGTTGTGAGGGAGCTGACCTGCTTGGTTAATTCCACAATGTGGCGAGCCATTACATCCACGGCTGATTCTCCTCCCGAGCTGGTCGTTGCCGCGACTTGAGGTGACGCGGGCGCGATATCATGCACTCTGTCAGCCAAATCCGCTAATTCATTGAGAGTGAGGCTCATTTGCGATGCAATTACCGTCTGCAGATTGTTCGGCAATCGGCTTGTCCAAATTGTACGCAAAAAATTTTCAGGTATGTTGGGGCCAGCTAAATGACGCAAATGTCGAAAAAATTGTGACGGTTTGCGGTCACCGAGTTCCTCCGACTGCAAAAGTTGTTTAACTTTCCTCTCGCTCGACATCGAAAGCCTTTTAATTAATTCTAATTTTAATTTTCGTACTTGCCCTTTTCCGGTGGTGAAGTTATAACATCTTCAACTTCGACGGCATATTGGCGGTCTAGGTGCGAAAGTACATAATAAAATTTAGTGGTGTCATCCGTTATTCTTGCCATTGCGAATTGTCCTTCAATTTGAGAAAACCATATTGTGGGTTTTTCTGGCCAAAACGGGGGTATTTTAACGCCAACCCGAAATGCCTCCGTCATCACCTGATATTGTGCCGGCGAATCAGATTCGTCTGTTTTCTTTGCGCCATCTTTGGGGCCATTGGTGTTTGATTTTCTTCCGAAACGGTGCTCATTTTTGTATTCTTAACGGGGTCACCAGTTGTGGGTTTTTTGGTTGTGAAAATAAATAAGTCTTTCCTATAGTATATAAGCGTATATTATCACTTCACAATAAGTCCACAAATATAAAATAATATAGAAGGAGAAAGTCAAGAGCACAGTACATATAGGTTTAGAAAGATGAAGAATAGACGCAGGCAAAGGTATAAGAAGTAAAGATGGAAATTCAGCAATTACGTCACAGCACGTGGCAATATTAGATAAAGGATCGAGCGTCACAGGCTTCGCGTGGAACGGTAAAATTGTGACTGTTGCGCGGTCCGGAGCGAATGCGCCGCTATGCACCAGCTAAGGTAAGAGGGGCGCGAGGGCGGCGAACACGGCGACTCGCCGGGCCACGCTGCGCTCGCGCATCCGCGAATCTTAGGGATCCGTAAATCTATTTTATAATTATAAATAATATTTTTGTATTTTTATATCGATACATTATGTAATTGTGTGTTGTGTATAGTGTATATTGTATATTCTATATATGTATATGTAAGTATATATTTATTATATAATGTGGGTTGCCCACATCACTCCCCTCCGAGAGGCCGTGTCTACGGGCGATAGAAATCAGGAAATCGCACTTGACGACCAGAACGTGTGGTTTTCTGTATAGGACTCGGAGTAATTTTAGATTCTGTAGTGGTGTCATTGTAAGTGTTGTCGCTCAATACGTAAGCTGGTTTAAGCCTGTCTAACGATACTGTAACGACTTTACTTTTGACACGGATTTTATAAACTTTTGGCCCTCTCTCTATGACTTCACGCGGGGCCGTGTAAGCAGGCTGTAGTGCAAGCCTTAGAGAGTCTTCACGCAAGAAAACGTGCGAGCAGGTGCCAAGGTCTTTGTAAATGAAGACTTTCTGTACGGCGTGGTTTGATGTGGGTATAGGCTGCAAGTTGTTCGCAAATGTTCTGATGCGTACTGAAAAATCAGTAAGGTCAGTTGTACATTTGTCATCCTTGTGGCCAAAAAATTCATCGGGCAGCCGCAGTGGTTCTCCGTATACTAGTTCGGCTGACGAAGTTTGAAGATCTTCCTTAAAACAACTTCGGATGCCGAGCAGAACTAATGGCAGTGCTTCATACCATCCACTCTCAGTGTGACACATGATGGCCGATTTAAGTTGTCGATGGAAACGTTCGACGAGGCCGTTGCACTGGGGGTGGTATGCAGTTGTTCTGCGATGTTTAAAACCAAGAGTTTTTGACAGTTGCTGAAAAGTGGCGCTTTCGAATTGTTTGCCACGGTCGGTTACGACGTCTGTAGGGCAACCGAAGCGAGCGACCCATCCCAGCAAAAATGCTTTGACCACAGATTCCGCAGTTATGTCGGTAAGGGGGACAGCTTCAGCCCATCGCGTGAAGCGATCGACTGCTGTCAAACAGTACCGGTATTCGCGGGAAGGTGGAAGTGGTCCGATAAGGTCTAAATGGACATGTTTAAATCGCTCTGAAGGTAAATCAAGAGTACCTATAGGAGATCTGACATGTCGGTTTACTTTTGAGCGTTGACAGCATAAACATGCCTTAGACCATGTTCGGCAGTCTTTCCTTATCTGTGGCCAAACATAGCGTTGTGCTATCAATTTTGCGCTTGCGTTAGCTCCAGGATGACTCAATCCGTGAAGACTGTCAAAAACTTTTTTGCGTAAACTTTTGGGTACAAAGGGTCTGGGGATCGGTGTACTTACATCGCAGTACAAATAAATACGACCCCCAGGCACAGCAATCTTTTTAATGTGCAATGCAGACTCCTCGGTGAGGTACTGAGCGAGTTCTGCATCTCCTTCCTGTGACTTTGCCAATTCCTCCAAGTCCACTGGTTCGAAAACTTCGTCTACACGAGAAAGGGTATCTGCCACGATGTTGTCTTTACCGGATACGTGGTGTATATCTGTAGAAAATTGCGAAATATAATCTAAATATCTATACTGACGGGGACTGCAGTTACTTTTTCTTTCTCGAAATGCGAAACAGAGTGGTTTGTGGTCAGTATAAATAGTAAAAGAAGTTGTTTCGAACCAATGGCGAAAATATTTGATATTTTCGTAAATGGCGAGGAGTTCGCGATCGTACGTTGAATATTTTCTCTGCGCTGCACTTAACTTGCGGGAAAAGAAAGCAAGGGGTTGCCAATATCCATCTTTCAGCTGCTGAACAACTCCACCTATTGCTTCGTCGGAAGCGTCTGTGAAGAGTCCTAATTTGACCTTTGGATCTGGATGGGCCAACATTGCAGCATTGCATAAACTGCGTTTGCATTCCTCGAATGCTTTTAACGCGTTTCCATCTATGACAATTGGTTGCGAGGCTTTTATCGATCCAGTAAGCAACGAGTTCAAAGGAGATTGAATTTGGGCGGCATGAGGAATAAATCTCCTATAATAATTAATCATCCCTAAAAATCTCCTCAATTGCTTTGCTGTTTTGGGAAGGGGCAACTCTTTAACAGATTTGACCTTACTTTCCAGAGGCTTCGTGCCATGCTGAGATATATGGTATCCTAAGAATGTAACTTCTGACATACCGAATTTACATTTTGATGTATTTATCAGCATGCCATAATTTTGCATTCTAGAGAATATTTGGCGGAGGTGATCTTCGTGCTCCTGCTCCGACCTTGAAAAAATTAAAAAATCGTCGATGTATGGGAAACAGAAGTCTAGACCTCTCGTCATTTCATCTACGAACCTCTGGAAAGTTTGACCTGCATTGCGCAACCCGAATGTCATAAATGGAAATTCGTATAACCCAAACGGTGTAGTTATCGCCTTCTTTATAATATCGTCTTCATGTACTGGAATCTGGTTGTAGGCCTTCACAAGATCGATTGTGGAAAAGATTTTACAACCAGATAAACTATGAGAGAAATCGTGTATATGTCGTATTGGGTACTTATCTGGGATTGTCCTGGCGTTGAGTAACCTGTAGTCACCGCAGGGACGCCAACCGTTGTCCTTTTTGGTCGCTAAATGTAACGGGGATGCCCAGGGCGACTCTGAGGGGCGCGCAGTGCCACTCGCCAACATAGCCTCGAACTCACTTTTTGCTATGCGCAATTTTTCGGGTGCTAGTCGGCGAGGTGCGCATGAAACGGGTGGGCCGGGTGTGGTACGTATGTGGTGAACCGTGTTATGTTTGGGTATGCCTGGTGTACCTGAAGGTTTTGTAAGCTTCTGAAATTCAGAAAGAAGTTTATGATATTTCGAATCTCCAGTCACAACCTTTACACTTGGTATAGAATTATTATTTATTGCTACAAAAGCTACTGTTGACAATTTAGTTGTACCATCTATTATGCGTTATAATACTAGCAAGTTATAATAAGATAAAAAATCTACACCAATAATAGCTCTAGTTACATCTGCTATAATAAATTGCCAACGAAAATCTCTACGTAAGCCTAAATTAATATTAAGTTGGTTGAAGACCAACTACCAACTGTGTGCGGCAAATGGTTCCACGATCGACACATATGGTTACGTACAATTTAATATTAATTTAGGCTTACGTAGAGATTTTCGTTGGCAATTTATTATAGCAGATGTAACTAGAGCTATTATTGGTGTAGATTTTTTATCTTATTATAACTTGCTAGTATTATAACGCATAATAGATGGTACAACTAAATTGTCAACAGTAGCTTTTGTAGCAATAAATAATAATTCTATACCAAGTGTAAAGGTTGTGACTGGAGATTCGAAATATCATAAACTTCTTTCTGAATTTCAGAAGCTTACAAAACCTTCAGGTACACCAGGCATACCCAAACATAACACGGTTCACCACATACGTACCACACCCGGCCCACCCGTTTCATGCGCACCTCGCCGACTAGCACCCGAAAAATTGCGCATAGCAAAAAGTGAGTTCGAGGCTATGTTGGCGAGTGGCACTGCGCGCCCCTCAGAGTCGCCCTGGGCATCCCCGTTACATTTAGCGACCAAAAAGGACAACGGTTGGCGTCCCTGCGGTGACTACAGGTTACTCAACGCCAGGACAATCCCAGATAAGTACCCAATACGACATATACACGATTTCTCTCATAGTTTATCTGGTTGTAAAATCTTTTCCACAATCGATCTTGTGAAGGCCTACAACCAGATTCCAGTACATGAAGACGATATTATAAAGAAGGCGATAACTACACCGTTTGGGTTATACGAATTTCCATTTATGACATTCGGGTTGCGCAATGCAGGTCAAACTTTCCAGAGGTTCGTAGATGAAATGACGAGAGGTCTAGACTTCTGTTTCCCATACATCGACGATTTTTTAATTTTTTCAAGGTCGGAGCAGGAGCACGAAGATCACCTCCGCCAAATATTCTCTAGAATGCAAAATTATGGCATGCTGATAAATACATCAAAATGTAAATTCGGTATGTCAGAAGTTACATTCTTAGGATACCATATATCTCAGCATGGCACGAAGCCTCTGGAAAGTAAGGTCAAATCTGTTAAAGAGTTGCCCCTTCCCAAAACAGCAAAGCAATTGAGGAGATTTTTAGGGATGATTAATTATTATAGGAGATTTATTCCTCATGCCGCCCAAATTCAATCTCCTTTGAACTCGTTGCTTACTGGATCGATAAAAGCCTCGCAACCAATTGTCATAGATGGAAACGCGTTAAAAGCATTCGAGGAATGCAAACGCAGTTTATGCAATGCTGCAATGTTGGCCCATCCAGATCCAAAGGTCAAATTAGGACTCTTCACAGACGCTTCCGACGAAGCAATAGGTGGAGTTGTTCAGCAGCTGAAAGATGGATATTGGCAACCCCTTGCTTTCTTTTCCCGCAAGTTAAGTGCAGCGCAGAGAAAATATTCAACGTACGATCGCGAACTCCTCGCCATTTACGAAAATATCAAATATTTTCGCCATTGGTTCGAAACAACTTCTTTTACTATTTATACTGACCACAAACCACTCTGTTTCGCATTTCGAGAAAGAAAAAGTAACTGCAGTCCCCGTCAGTATAGATATTTAGATTATATTTCGCAATTTTCTACAGATATACACCACGTATCCGGTAAAGACAACATCGTGGCAGATACCCTTTCTCGTGTAGACGAAGTTTTCGAACCAGTGGACTTGGGGGAATTGGCAAAGTCACAGGAAGGAGATGCAGAACTCACTCAGTACCTCACCGAGGAGTCTGCATTGCACATTAAAAAGATTGCTGTGCCTGGGGGTCGTATTTATTTGTACTGCGATGTAAGTACACCGATCCCCAGACCCTTTGTACCCAAAAGTTTACGCAAAAAAGTTTTTGACAGTCTTCACGGATTGAGTCATCCTGGAGCTAACGCAAGCGCAAAATTGATAGCACAACGCTATGTTTGGCCACAGATAAGGAAAGACTGCCGAACATGGTCTAAGGCATGTTTATGCTGTCAACGCTCAAAAGTAAACCGACATGTCAGATCTCCTATAGGTACTCTTGATTTACCTTCAGAGCGATTTAAACATGTCCATTTAGACCTTATCGGACCACTTCCACCTTCCCGCGAATACCGGTACTGTTTGACAGCAGTCGATCGCTTCACGCGATGGGCTGAAGCTGTCCCCCTTACCGACATAACTGCGGAATCTGTGGTCAAAGCATTTTTGCTGGGATGGGTCGCTCGCTTCGGTTGCCCTACAGACGTCGTAACCGACCGTGGCAAACAATTCGAAAGCGCCACTTTTCAGCAACTGTCAAAAACTCTTGGTTTTAAACATCGCAGAACAACTGCATACCACCCCCAGTGCAACGGCCTCGTCGAACGTTTCCATCGACAACTTAAATCGGCCATCATGTGTCACACTGAGAGTGGATGGTATGAAGCACTGCCATTAGTTCTGCTCGGCATCCGAAGTTGTTTTAAGGAAGATCTTCAAACTTCGTCAGCCGAACTAGTATACGGAGAACCACTGCGGCTGCCCGATGAATTTTTTGGCCACAAGGATGACAAATGTACAACTGACCTTACTGATTTTTCAGTACGCATCAGAACATTTGCGAACAACTTGCAGCCTATACCCACATCAAACCACGCCGTACAGAAAGTCTTCATTTACAAAGACCTTGGCACCTGCTCGCACGTTTTCTTGCGTGAAGACTCTCTAAGGCTTGCACTACAGCCTGCTTACACGGCCCCGCGTGAAGTCATAGAGAGAGGGCCAAAAGTTTATAAAATCCGTGTCAAAAGTAAAGTCGTTACAGTATCGTTAGACAGGCTTAAACCAGCTTACGTATTGAGCGACAACACTTACAATGACACCACTACAGAATCTAAAATTACTCCGAGTCCTATACAGAAAACCACACGTTCTGGTCGTCAAGTGCGATTTCCTGATTCTATCGCCCGTAGACACGGCCTCTCGGAGGGGAGTGATGTGGGCAACCCACATTATATAATAAATATATACTTACATATACATATATAGAATATACAATATACACTATACACAACACACAATTACATAATGTATCGATATAAAAATACAAAAATATTATTTATAATTATAAAATAGATTTACGGATCCCTAAGATTCGCGGATGCGCGAGCGCAGCGTGGCCCGGCGAAGTCGCCGTGCCCGCCGCCCTCGCGCCCCTCTTACCTTAGCTGGTGCATAGCGGCGCATTCGCTCCGGACCGCGCAACAGTCACAATTTTTACCGTTCCACGCGAAGCCTGTGACGCTCGATCCTTTATCTAATATTGCCACGTGCTGTGACGTAATTGCTGAATTTCCATCTTTACTTCTTATACCTTTGCCTGCGTCTATTCTTCATCTTTCTAAACCTATATGTACTGTGCTCTTGACTTTCTCCTTCTATATTATTTTATATTTGTGGACTTATTGTGAAGTGATAATATACGCTTATATACTATAGGAAAGACTTATTTATTTTCACAACCAAAAACCCACAACTGGTGACCCCGTTAAGAATACAAAAATGAGCACCGTTTCGGAAGAAAATCAAACACCAATGGCCCCCAAGATGACGCAAAGAAAACAGACGAATCTGATTCGCCGCACAATATCAGGTGATGACGGAGGCATTTCGGGTTGGCGTTAAAATACCCCCGTTTTGGCCAGAAAAACCCACAATATGGTTTTCTCAAATTGAAGGACAATTCGCAATGGCAAGAATAACGGATGACACCACTAAATTTTATTATGTACTTTCGCACCTAGACCGCCAATATGCCGTCGAAGTGAAGATGTTATAACTTCACCACCGGAAAAGGGCAAGTACGAAAATTAAAATTAGAATTAATTAAAAGGCTTTCGATGTCGAGCGAGAGGAAAGTTAAACAACTTTTGCAGTCGGAGGAACTCGGTGACCGCAAACCGTCACAATTTTTTCGACATTTGCGTCATTTAGCTGGCCCCAACATACCTGAAAATTTTTTGCGTACAATTTGGACAAGCCGATTGCCGAACAATCTGCAGACGGTAATTGCATCGCAAATGAGCCTCACTCTCAATGAATTAGCGGATTTGGCTGACAGAGTGCATGATATCGCGCCCGCGTCACCTCAAGTCGCGGCAACGACCAGCTCGGGAGGAGAATCAGCCGTGGATGTAATGGCTCGCCACATTGTGGAATTAACCAAGCAGGTCAGCTCCCTCACAACTAAAGTAGATGATTGTTACCGTTACCGTTCCCGCACCAAACAGAGTTCGTACCGGCAGAGACAGCGAACACCATCTTCTCGATCTCAGTCGAATTACAGAAAGTTTCCGCAATGTTGGTACCACTTCAAATTTGGAAAGCAAGCTAAGAAATGCATACGACCTTGCGACTTCAAGTCGGGAAAATGCTCAAGGCAATCTGTAATGGCGGCCGAAGATTGCCCTCCAACTACAAATGGTCGCCTCTTCGTGACAGATCGCAGGTCGAAAGTTCAATTCTTGGTGGACACCGGAAGCAACTTATGCGTTTTCCCGCGGTCTGCACTGCGTGATCGACGTGAGAAGACCAACTACCAACTGTGTGCGGCAAATGGTTCCACGATCGACACATATGGTTACGTACAATTTAATATTAATTTAGGCTTACGTAGAGATTTTCGTTGGCAATTTATTATAGCAGATGTAACTAGAGCTATTATTGGTGTAGATTTTTATCTTATTATAACTTGCTAGTATTTATAACGCATAATAGATGGTACAACTAAATTGTCAACAGTAGCTTTTGTAGCAATAAATAATAATTCTATACCAAGTGTAAAGGTGTGACTGGAGATTCGAAATATCATAAACTTCTTTCTGAATTTCAGAAGCTTACAAAACCTTCAGGTACACCAGGCATACCCAAACATAACACGGTTCACCACATACGTACCACACCCGGCCCACCCGTTTCATGCGCACCTCGCCGACTAGCACCCGAAAATTGCGCATAGCAAAAAGTGAGTTCGAGGCTATGTTGGCGAGTGGCACTGCGCGCCCCTCAGAGTCGCCCTGGGCATCCCCGTTACATTTAGCGACCAAAAAGGACAACGGTTGGCGTCCCTGCGGTGACTACAGGTTACTCAACGCCAGGACAATCCCAGATAAGTACCCAATACGACATATACACGATTTCTCTCATAGTTTATCTGGTTGTAAAATCTTTTCCACAATCGATCTTGTGAAGGCCTACAACCAGATTCCAGTACATGAAGACGATATTATAAAGAAGGCGATAACTACAACCGTTTGGGTTATACGAATTTCCATTTATGACATTCGGGTTGCGCAATGCAGGTCAAACTTTCCAGAGGTTCGTAGATGAAATGACGAGAGGTCTAGACTTCTGTTTCCCATACATCGACGATTTTTTAATTTTTTCAAGGTCGGAGCAGGAGCACGAAGATCACCTCCGCCAAATATTCTCTAGAATGCAAAATCTATGGCATGCTGATAAATACATCAAAATGTAAATTCGGTATGTCAGAAGTTACATTCTTAGGATACCATATATCTCAGCATGGCACGAAGCCTCTGGAAGTAAGGTCAAATCTGTTAAAGAGTTGCCCCTTCCCAAAAACAGCAAAGCAATTGAGGAGATTTTTAGGGATGATTAATTATTATAGGAGATTTATTCCTCATGCCGCCCAAATTCAATCTCCTTTGAACTCGTTGCTTACTGGATCGATAAAAGCCTCGCAACCAATTGTCATAGATGGAAACGCGTTAAAAGCATTCGAGGAATGCAAACGCAGTTTATGCAATGCTGCAATGTTGGCCCATCCAGATCCAAAGGTCAAATTAGGACTCTTCACAGACGCTTCCGACGAAGCAATAGGTGGAGTTGTTCAGCAGCTGAAAGATGGATATTGGCAACCCCTTGCTTTCTTTTCCCGCAAGTTAAGTGCAGCGCAGAGAAAATATTCAACGTACGATCGCGAACTCCTCGCCATTTACGAAAATATCAATATTTTCGCCATTTGGTTCGAAACAACTTCTTTTACTATTATATACTGACCACAAACCACTCTGTTTCGCATTTCGAGAAAGAAAAAGTAACTGCAGTCCCCGTCAGTATAGATATTTAGATTATATTTCGCAATTTTCTACAGATATACACCACGTATCCGGTAAAGACAACATCGTGGCAGATACCCTTTCTCGTGTAGACGAAGTTTTTCGAACCAGTGGACTTGGAGGAATTGGCAAAGTCACAGGAAGGAGATGCAGAACTCGCTCAGTACCTCACCGAGGAGTCTGCATTGCACATTAAAAAGATTGCTGTGCCTGGGGGTCGTATTTATTTGTACTGCGATGTAAGTACACCGATCCCCAGACCCTTTGTACCCAAAAGTTTACGCAAAAAAGTTTTTGACAGTCTTCAACGGATTGAGTCATCCTGGAGCTAACGCAAGCGCAAAATTGATAGCACAACGCTATGTTTGGCCACAGATAAGGAAAGACTGCCGAACATGGTCTAAGGCATGTTTATGCTGTCACGCTCAAAAGTAAACCGACATGTCAGATCTCCTATAGGTACTCTTGATTTACCTTCAGAGCGATTTAAACATGTCCATTTAGACCTTATCGGACCACTTCCACCTTCCCGCGAATACCGGTACTGTTTGACAGCAGTCGATCGCTTCACGCGATGGGCTGAAGCTGTCCCCCCTTACCGACATAACTGCGGAATCTGTGGTCAAAGCATTTTTGCTGGGATGGGTCGCTCGCTTCGGTTGCCCTACAGACGTCGTAACCGACCGTGGCAAACAATTCGAAAGCGCCACTTTCAGCAACTGTCAAAAACTCTTGGTTTTAAACATCGCAGAACAACTGCATACCACCCCCAGTGCAACGGCCTCGTCGAACGTTTCCATCGACAACTTAAATCGGCCATCATGTGTCACACTGAGAGTGGATGGTATGAAGCACTGCCATTAGTTCTGCTCGGCATCCGAAGTTGTTTTTAAGGAAGATCTTCAAACTTCGTCAGCCGAACTAGTATACGGAGAACCACTGCGGCTGCCCGATGAATTTTTGGCCACAAGGATGACAAATGTACAACTGACCTTACTGATTTTTCAGTACGCATCAGAACATTTGCGAACAACTTGCAGCCTATACCCACATCAAAACCACGCCGTACAGAAAGTCTTCATTTACAAAGACCCTTGGCACCTGCTCGCACGTTTTCTTGCGTGAAGACTCTCTAAGGCTTGCACTACAGCCTGCTTACACGGCCCCGCGTGAAGTCATAGAGAGAGGGCCAAAAGTTTATAAATCCGTGTCAAAAGTAAAGTCGTTACAGTATCGTTAGACAGGCTTAAACCAGCTTACGTATTGAGCGACAACACTTACAATGACACCACTACAGAATCTAAAATTGCTCCGAGTCCTATACAGAAAACCACACGTTCTGGTCGTCAAGTGCGATTTCCTGATTTCTATCGCCCGTAGACACGGCCTCTCGGAGGGGAGTGATGTGGGCAACCCACATTATATAATAAATATATACTTACATATTACATATATAGAATATACAATATACACTATTACACAACACACAATTACATAATGTATCGATATAAAAATACAAAAATATTATTTATAATTATAAAATAGATTTACGGATCCCTAAGATTCGCGGATGCGCGAGCGCAGCGTGGCCCGGTGAGTCGCCGTGCCCGCCGCCCTTCGCGCCCCTCTTACCTTAGCTGGTGCATAGCGGCGCATTCGCTCCGGGAGCCGCGCAACAGTCACAATCTTACCGTTCCACGCGAAGCCTGTGACGCTCGATCCTTTATCTAATATTGCCACGTGCTGTGACGTAATTGCTGAATTTCCATCTTTACTTCTTATACCTTGCCTGCGTCTATTCTTCATCTTTCTAAACCTATATGTACTGTGCTCTTGACTTTCTCCTTCTATATTATTTTATATTTGTGGACTTATTGTGAAGTGATAATATACGCTTATATACTATAGGAAAGACTTATTTATTTTCACAACCAAAAAGCCCCTTAGAGAATTATTGTATCCACCACTGGCGTCGTACCAAAAGCCATTCACCACTATTTAAAGGTAATAAATTAGAAGATAATATAATACACACCCTATAGAAAGCTGCTATTTTTAAATACATGTAGGATAGTGAGGAAGTTCTTGTAGAAGAAAAATTACATTACCACACAAAATTAAACACACTGCACTCTATAATTACTTGGCATGCGCCCGTAGGTATAGTTATACACCAGCTTAATGCTGAGAATTAAATTAAAAAAAAATTAAATTAGCTTCACGCTATATCCCGCCACACAGCAGGGTAGGCAGAGGGAACCTAGTGTTAAGACACTTCGTTCCCCACTTTCTGCCGAATTTTGGAGGCATTGCGTGTTGAGTGGCAGAAACTCAACGCCGCGCTTTGCCTCGACACCAGAGCGAAGAAATGAAAATATAAATTTAAGTAAATATTTCATCTCCTCGAGTGGGGATCGAACCCACAACCAGTCGGTTTTACAGTCACACTTTGTACCCACTGCGCCACGACTGGCCTCTTTGGCCTTAATGCTGAGAAATTAAAATAAAATAATAATAATAATAAACCCGCAGGGCAGCTTGTGGTGAGCTGTTGGGGAGTGGCGACCCCACGGACCTGAGTCCTCCGGAGGGCAATTGTAATCTATCCCACGCTTATGGCTTACCTTTATTGGCCGGCAGAGTAGAGCGCAAGAGCTATATGCTCGAAAGGGTGGAAGTGCTCAATCTGCGTAATAGCGGGGAAATCCGCTCACGAGCTCCTCGTGATGGTGAAACCGGTGCACACCTCTCTACACCCTTAGCCGACCACGCCGGATATTGCGCCCAAGGCACTACGCCGCTTTGTGGGGGCCCATCTAGTGGGAGGCGAGTCACCGTCCGCCAGGTCCTCAGGTCCGTGGGGTCGCCACTCCCCAACAGCTCGCCACAAGCTGCCCTGCGGGTTTATTATTATTATTATTTTATTTTAATTTCTCAGCATTAAGCTGGTGTATAACTATAACTACCGGCGCATGCCAAGTAATTATAGAGTGCAGTGTGTTTAATTTTGTGTGGTAATGTAATTTTCTTATGCAAGAACTTCCTCACTATCCTACATGTATTTAAAACAGCAGCTTTCTATAGGGTGTGTATTATATTATCTTCTAATTTTATTACCTTTAAATAGTGGTGAATGGCTTTTGGTACGACGCCAGTGGTGGATACAACGATTGGGACGACGTAGACTTTATTTTGTTTCCAGATACGAGTGACTTCTTCTTTAAGATCTGAGTGTTTATTTATTTTTTCAGCTATTGTTCTTTGAATATTGTGTGTGTTAGGGGACTGCGATGTCTATCAGGTAAACAGTTTTATTAATTTATCTTGTAGTGTTATATCTGGTCTATTGAAGTGTATTGTCTGTCTTGTCAGTGAGTATTGCGCGATCATAAAATATTTTATGTGAGATATTCTCCAGAACTGTTTGGGGTGTGTATTTATAATAGGGAATATTTGTGTCTTGTATAAGTTTGTGTTTGTGTGATAAGCTTTGATGTATTATATTTACTAGTTGATTATGTCGATGAGTGTAGTCCGTCTGTGTGAGGCTTGCGCAAGCTCCTGTTTATGTGTTGTATTGTTTCTGTTTGTGTATGGCATCTGCGGCATTTATCATGTGTAACTGTAGGGTCTTTGATAATATATTTTCTAAAGTTTTTAGTGTTTATTATTTGATCCTGAATTGCGACAATAAAACCTTCTGTTTCCGGGAATAAACTGCCTGTCTGTAACCACTTGTTTGAAGCTTCAAAATCAATATGAGGTTGTTGTAGGTCATTAGGATGTCTACCGTGCATTACCTTCTTTTTCCATTCTTCTATTTTATTTTTTTGTGGATTTATGTTCGATGTAATTCCTGTAGTTTGGCAGTCATTAAGATTTAAAGGCGTATATTTAAAATCATTTTGGACTATTGACTTATGCATGTTACTTGACTGAGCTTTTGTATAAAAAAAATTAGATAAATTATGTAATTGTTTCTGCCATAATTTTTTTTATTTTATTTATTTTATAAATGTTTTTATATCTATTAGTTCCTCTTCCTCCGTATTTTCGTTTTATTGTCAATCTTTCAATTGCGGACTTAGGAATGTAGTTTGTTGTGTTTGGTGAGTGTAGTGCGTGTTAAGCGTTCTATTTGTTCTATATTAGTATTTGACCATTTTACGATTCCAAATGTGTAGGTTAAAATAGGTATTGCGTATGTATTTAAGGCTTTTATTAGATGTTTTACTCGAGAGTTGACTTTTTACAAATGGCATTAATTCTCTTTTTATATTCATTCATAATCGTTTCTTTGATGGCTGTGTGGTTTAATCCTTTGAGTTTGCTGAAATCCTAGGTATTTTATATAATTCGTTGGGTTCCATTGCAATTATTTTATCTATTCATTAATCACGTAATCCCCGGGCTGGATTTTACCTTTAATTATATGAACAGGTTTTACATTTGTGCTAGTCCAAAGTGCATGTGTATATCTTCACTAAATTCTGTTGTAGTCTCAATAAGTGTTTTCATCTCTTTACCATTTTTTAGAATATAATTTAATGTCATCCATATATATCAAGTGTGAAATTGTTGTTTCGTTATTGTCATGTTTAAGACGATATCCAGCTCCGTTACATTGTAATCGGTAAGAAAGTGGGTTTAAGGCTAGGCAGAACCACAAGGGACTCAGGGAATCACCTTGATAAATTCCTTTTTTAATAGCTATTTCTCTAGTGTTTATATTGTAGTTAGGACTATGTAGATGTAATGTTAGTTTTCCATTGGGTCATGATTTTTTAAGAAAGTAGTTATCTTTAGGTTATTTTGTAAGATATTTAGTATATGTAGCAATCAAGAGTGTGGAATACTATCAAATGCTTTCTTATAATCGATATAGGTGCAGTGTAAATTTTTATTTTTTGATAAAGCATGTTTCATTATGGGTGGAGTCAAATGATAAGTTGTTCCCTACACCCATGTGGCCCCCGCCGACAACCTTTTTGTTCTTCTGGCAATTATGTTGTTGTTTTCTATGATAATTTTATATTATAGTAGGGTAAAACAAGTAATTGGCCGATATTGAGACGGTTGTGTAGAGAACTGTTTTTGGCTAGCATATAAGTTTATTCCGGTAGATATAAATTCGGGTAGTTTTTGTTGCACAGAGATGATTTCTGTTATATTCTTAGCTAATGATATGAAGGAAAGTAAGTTTTTGTACCAAAAGTAATGAATTTGTCTACTCCTTGGTGATTTCCAATTATGTAAACTTATGCTGTAATTTCCTTAATATTCTTCTTTTACTATTTCATTGTATTCCATAACTTCAAGGTCATGCCATCTTTGTTCTTCTTTTGCTATCCACTCTGCTTCATTATTATGATACGTTTGTTCTTTCCATATGTCAGACTAATATCTTTCTAGTTCTTCTTTGTTGGTGTCTTGACATTACTTTCCTGAATCAAATTTGGTGAGTTTAAGTAAATTTCTATAGAATTGTTTTTCTTCTTCTTCCTGGGCATTAATCCCGGCTATTTGCCAGGGTTGCCTTTCCTACTCCACCTACTCACTTTGCACGGTCTTTTTGCGTCCTCGGGTGGTTAGACCATTGGCTCTCATGTCCTGCATCACGACATCCAACCAGCGCTTCCTTGGGCGTCCGGGGAGTCTTACTCCAGGGACTGACATAGCAAGGCACTTGCATCCGACATATTCTTAGGCCGGCGCGTAACGTGACCAAACCATCTTAGGCGACGCTCTTGGAGCTTATCCGCTACGTCACGGGACTCCAAGACTACCTCGAATGAATGTGTTGCGTATGCAGTCAGACCGCGTTACGCCGCACATCCAACCCTCAGCATCTTCATTTCCGTGACGTGAAGCTCGAGTGTGCCGAGATAGTGCTGGCCAACATTCGCTGCCGTATAAAAAGAACCCGGTCGGATGATGCTCTTGTATATCAGGCCCTTGAGTTTGGGCGGTATCCTGCGGATCGCAGACCACACCAGTGACCTCCTGCCATTTGGCCCAAGCAGCGCTTATCCGGCTATAGACATCGTGATCGATGCTCCAGACTCGTGCATACGGATCCAACGTACCTGAACTTTTCCGACTTAACGGCTGGTTCAGGACCTAATAGGATAGTGCTCGAGTCCGGGGCTCCCCGCAGGCCATGTACTCGGCTTCGACACATTAAGTTTAAGACCGCCGTTGTCAAGCGTACCCTTCCACAGGTTCAATCTACGCTCCCAGCATCAGTCGGTTCTCCATCAATGAGTGCTATATCATCGGCATACATCATCAGCCATGGAAGGCTGGTCTTGGATGTGAGCCGAGACAGTATCGAGCACCACATGAATAAGAACGGACTAAGAGCCGAGCCTTGGTGACCCCTACTGTATGTGGAGGTTCATGTTCGCCAACAGCAGTCCTAACCATAGAAGCGGAATCGTGTTTTTTCATTTCTGACAAATAATATTATTTTTGAGTTTTCCCGTTCCTGTGCTTTGTTATAGCCTTTTTTTTTAACTATGCGATTGATACAAATCGAATTTTTCAAAACCAAATTTTTTATTCCAAATTTATTCTATATACAAGATCTAAGTGTTTTGACACTATTTATACAAGTTTTGACCTATTTACAAAAATTTAAGTTACTGAAAAACACTGCTAATGTACAATAGAAATATTTTATTTGAACCACTTACTCTTCTTTCATTGTTGACTTCTTGGTATCGTGTCGTAGGGTCTTCCGCGCCGTACCATTCTAAATTTTTTCGAAATTCTTTGCTGAAATTTTGCGCCATTTTTGACGCAAAAACACCTGAAAAATTCGGTTTTCTGGACATTTTACCTGCACCTCCTCACCGATTCCCGCGGGTTATACGTCGTCTGAAAGGCCTTTCGAAGCCCGAGCGATTGACACCGGTTTCGCTGAAATCCGTGCAGTAGAAACTGAAAAAAGTGACTATACCTACTTTTTATATAAGAAATCCACCTAAGCTCTGACGACTTAGAAAATCTCCATACAAATCGAATTTTCGGTCAGTGTAACCCCTACCTGCAAAAATTGCACTAGGGCTGGGAACGACCACACGGATCACAACGCCTTCAGCGAGGACTGTCCGGTCAGGAAGCGGTGGGAATCTCTAGCACGCTCAACCGTGGCCTATTGCTAAGGTTGTGGCCACAGGATCTCTCGACAGACACCAACAGTGGGCGACACTTAACAAATGTGAACCACCAGCACAGGCAGTAGTGCACCCTGCGTCCGGGAATCCACACTCGGCGGAACATATGTGCCTGAACTTCGTGAGAACGGTAGAGTGGGCTGAAATTCAGGCCACATGCAACGCAACGGGGTGGATAACCGTGTATTTTGAGACCTTCTTCGGGAAAATTAGCCAAACCCCAGTAGTACATACCAGTTCGGAAAATGCAATTCCTGACCAGAATGAGCTCTCGGCGCTATTCTGGAAAATGGTAACCATGGTCATAGTGCCAATACTTATTTAAAAAACGTATAAAAATTTGAACGCAGCGGGACTCGAACCCGCGCCTCCTGGAAACCGACCTGGTCGGTTTCCAGGAGGCGCGGGTTCGAGTCCCCGCTGCGTTCAAAAAAATTTTTATACGTTTTTAAATAAGTATTTTTCTTTCCTAAGTGTGGAATAACACTTAAAAAATGTTTAAAAATACATAGTGCCAATATTTCAACACGGCAGGAAATGTACAAAAACACAAACGCCACTTTAGAATTCTTCGAGATAAAATATTTTAAGTTAAAAAGCACCCTTTCAAACAAAACAAAAGTAAAATAGCTTATGATTCCTGGATAATATTAGATTATTCACCGTTATCATATAGCACAAAATTAAAAATAGAAAATTCAAAATTAATAAATTCAGTGAAACAATGTCTCGCAAATCTAAGTATCGCAAAACGTAACAAAAACTGTAATGTCCCAATGTCCCCCAATAACATAAAACCATAACTGAAAAAATTAAAAACACGCAAACAAGGTCTCCGTTCCCCATGATGGAGGTTGCAAGCATTTCATCAATATAAAAAAAAAAAAAAAAACCTATGCGATTTAAGTTGCTAATTTCTGCTTTAACGTATCTAAAACTTCTTCTGGCCTTTTTTATTCTTTTCATGTTTTGTATGTACCTTTGTTGTTTTTAGTAAAAATTCTACTCTTTCTATATTTTTTTTAGATCTATTATTATTGATGAATTGTGTTAGTTTTCCTATATCTGCCTCAGTTTTTGTATATCCTTTCTAATCTATATTGGCCAGGCTGGTTTATTTTTGTTACTTTTACTATTAATTCCTGAGTGTTCTGTAATTTTGTAGTTCAATTCTTCTGTTTATAGTTAGCGCAGTACAGTATATTAATCAATATGGAATTAAATAAAATTTTAAAAAAGATGATGAGGGGTTTGTGGTGCCCGTAGTGGGCGGAAGCGTCAAAGACGCGAGAGTAGAGCGGCTGGACTTGGCGAAAATCGCCTCCGCAATCAGCGGGAGGCCCAGGTCGTGCTCTACGCCTTCACAAAGTTGTCTTCGAGCGGCATCTGAATCCGAGACGGACAGCTGTGTCTCGATGAGTCTCAAAGTGCAACGGTGAAAGAGAGCTCCAAATATCGGAAGAGAACGAGGAGTACAATAACAATAACTCCGGCTCTTCCGATAACGAAGAGCAAGAGAAGCCAAAGAAGCTTACCACGGCGAGGAGAAGAGAACTTCGGCTCCAAGCGGAGGAGGAGGTGATAAGCTTGGCTGAGACGGTCCAACTGAGAGCAAACTCCAGGCTCTCAGATTTGGAGGACCTAAGGTGGATGGCCCCCTGGGGCAGGATCTGCAGCTCCAGGTCGCGGACAGCTTGGCCATTATCAACAAAGTGGCCTGCAGATCCGGCAACCTTAAGGGTACTTTTACGAAAGCCCTTAAGGAAGCCGCTGGCGCCATCAACGCAGCCGTGATGATTCTAGTAAATAAATCGGCTAGCGAGGAGGTCACGCAGTTGCGGGAGGTGAATAATCGCTGTCACAGGAGCTGTCGGAGTTGCGCAAGGAGATGTCGTCGATGAAGGCCGAGCTCGAGCGTTCCCGGGCCGTGCGACAGACTCCTGAGCAAAAGGGAAAGGAGGACGAAATGGTGCCGGTCAGTGATGGTGCAGGTGGGCAGATTACTGAACACGCGACTGGCAGCGCTGGAGGACAGGCTCCTTCCAGCAAAGACAGTTCGTCCTCTTTTGGCGGCGGATAGAAGGCGCCAGGCGACCGTCTTAAGGGTAGATTCAGAGAGGCCTCCCGTGACGACCCTGGCAGCGCCTGCCAACCCTGGCCCGACACAGAAGCTGGGCCACCAAGAAGGGCAAAGGCAAAAGAGGTGGGCAGAAAGCCCCACCAGCGGAGTCTCGTCCCACTGCCTCCCGCTCCGGCAGACACAAACGAGGCTGGAGTGTCGTTGGTGCGAAAGGGCACGAAAAAGCGACAGTAGCAGCCACGCAGAAGCCTGCTCATAAGAAGGAAGACTAGGTCAACTCCTAAGCAGCCCACGTTGCGCCCCCCCGCGATCTGCGGCGGTGACGCTTACTCTTAAGCCGGCCGCTGTCACAAAGGAAATGATCTATAAAGACGTGCTAACACAGGTCAAGCAGGCGATCAAATTAGAAGATCTGGGCATTGAGGAGCTACGTCTCAGGGTTGCCTCTACTGGTGCCAGGGTTCTAGAGTTACCCGGCACTAACAGTGGTGAGAAGGCGGATACTCTGGCCCAGCGCCTACGAGAGGTGCTTAATGCCGACGATGTGTTTGGTCGCCAGACCAATGAAGTGTGCAGAGTTGCGTGTTAGTGGACTGGACGACTCTGCCACTTCGGAGGAGGTGGCACTAGCCGTGAGCCGAGTAGGTGGCTGCGATGCCTCGTTGATTAAGGTGGGAGAGATTGGCAGGACCGCAGTGGACTGGGCACAGCGTGGGGTCCGCTGCCCTATTATGGCAGCGAAGAAAGTCAGTGGTTCACGGCTTTTGGTCGTTTTGTTTCGGCGCGAGTGCATCTGCCTGCAAGAAAGAGCCCTACAATGTTTCCGCTGTCACGACATTGGACACGTGGCAGCAAAATGCAGCAGTGCACTCGATAGGAGTCTGCAGTGCTTCAGGTGCGGCCAAGACGGCCACAAACAGCACCAGTGCTCGACCGCACCGCACTGCCCGGTCTGCGAGGCGGCAGGGAAGCCTTCAGATCATTCGGTGGGAAGCACTGCATGCGTCAATGCCAAAAAGAGAAGGGGTGGCAGGAGGGGAGGCAGGCCAGCGGACAAGCCAAACGCCCCAGCCGGGCGTGAGGAGGTGCAACACATGGAAGTCAAATAATGGCTCTCCGTGTGTTGCAGGCAAACATAAATCACTGCGCCAGGGCTCAGGACTTACTGGCCCAAAGTCTGGCGCAGTGGTCTGTTCAGGTGGCGGTTGTTGCGGAGCCTTACAGCGTTCTCGACAGAGACAACTGGGTCGCCGACAACACCGGAGTGGTAGCATTGATCACCCAGGTCGCTACGGGCTCTCCGCCTTTCTCACGAGTAGAGAAAGGTGCGGGATGCGTCGCGGCACTTGTCGGCGACGTCGTTGTCGTCGGGGTCTACTTTTCCCCCAATCGAATTCTCGCGGAGTTCGAGGAGTTTCTCATTCGATTGGGGGAAATGTTAGAACGAGTTCGTCCGGCGGAGGTGCTAGTCGCGGGCGATCTCAACGCGAAGTCCAGCGTGTGGGGCTCCGCAACGACGGATGCACGTGGTGAGACATTGTCGGAGTGGGTAATTGACACCGGGTTTGTCTGTCCTCAACCAGGGGACGAAGAACACGTGTGTGCGAAGGCTGGGCGGATCCGTCGTGGACATAACGTTCGCGAGTCCGGCCCTAGCGCGTCGTGTTCAGGGTTGGCGAGTGCTGGATGATGTAGAGACTCTCTCGGATCACCTTTACATCTTGTACGAGATCTCTACTCATTCAGCGGTGCAACCAACCCCCAGTTCGTCCTCGCGAGAGTACGGACCGCCGGTGACAATTGGGTCGTCTCGACAGGGAATTGTTGGAGGAGGCCGCGATAGTGGAATCCTGGCTGCCCCAGAGCTTGGCGTCTGCCGAAGACGCCGCATCCTGGGCGCAGAGGGCAATTGACGCGTATTTGTGACGCGTCAATGCCCCGTTCCAGGCGCCGCCCTCAGCGGCGGCAAGTGTACTGGTGGTCGTGGGAGATCGCGCAACTGCGTCTCATCTGCGTTGACGCGAGACGCCAGTACAGCCACTATCGCAGACGGGTACAGAAGGTGCAGGAGGAGGAAGATCGACTGTACCACGTCTATGTCGAGGCGAGAACGCGACTGCGGGAGGAAATCGGTCGTGCGAGAGGCGAGTCGCACGACCAGATGATTGCGGGGATAGACCAAGACCCGTATGGCACACCTTACCGAATGGTGCTCGGTAGGTTACGGGCTTGGTCACCACCGTTGACGCAGACACTCCACCCGGATGTTCTTCCGAGGGGTTCTGTCGTCGTTATTTCCGCAGCGGGCCAATTTTACACCACCCAATATGGCCCGCCCTGCAGCGCGTGAAGAGGAGCAAGACAATGTCGCACCACCGGTGGAGGAGGAGGAGCTCGAGGAGGCTGTACGCCGATCTCGGCACAAGAGCACCGCCCCCGGGCCAGCATGGCATCCCTGGCCGGGCGCTTACTCTGGCCCTGAACACCCTGGGGCCCAGAGTGCGAGGACTATTCACTGCCTGTCTGGCTCAAGCCATAATTCCACAGCGGTGGAAGACAGGCAGGTTAGTCCTCATCATAAAGGAGGGTCGCCCGGCGGATTCACCCTCCGCCTACAGGCCCATCGTGCTCTTGAGCGAGATCGCCAAGCTCTTCGAGCGTGTTGTAGCCAGGCGGCTGCAACTCCATCTGGAGGGGACAGGTCCGGACCTCTCGGACCAACAGTATGGCTTCCACAGGGGACGCTCGACGGTGGATGCCATACTGGAGGTGAAGTCTCATGCGCAGGATGCGGTGGCCCGGGGCGAAGGAGTATTGGCGGTGTCCTTGGACATCGCCAACGCCTTCAACTCCCTACCCTGGCCCTGCATTAAGGAGGCACTCATATATCACCGAGTGCCTCCATACCTGCGCCGCGTCATCGGGGCTTACCTGTCCGGGAGGTCTGTGATCTTTCCGGCTCCAGGAGGAGGATGGCAGGAGTTTGGGGTGTCGGCCGGTGTTCCACAAGGATCGGTGCTGGGTCCGATCCTCTGGAACATTGGGTACGACTGGGTGCTGCGGGGTGGCACTCTGGCTGGAATCAAGGTCCTCTGCTACGCCGACGATACGCTGGTCTTGGCGCAGCAGAGGACCTACCGGGAGGCGGCGGTCCTAGCTACGGCGGGGGTGGCTGAGGTCGTCGGTCGCATTAGGCGGCTAGGGCTGGAAGTCGCCCTAAACAAGTCCGAGGCATTATACTTTCATGCTCCTCGAAAGGGCCCACCACCAGATGCCCATATCATCGTCGGTGGCGTCAATATCGACGTCACCAGGAGCATGAAGTACCTCGGACTTGTTCTGGACGGCATGTGGAGTTTTCGGGGCCACTTCACATCTTTGGCCCCGAAACTGCTGAAGACAGCGGGGGCCTTGGCGCGCCTTTTGCCCAACGTGGGTGGGCCGAGCGCCTCGAGCCGCCGCCTGTACACCGGAGTGGTCAGGTCGATGGCCCTCTACGGTGCTCCCGTATGGGCGGACGCCCCTGGATCGACACAACGTCACCCTGTTGCGACGTGCGCAGAGGGTGATGGCCATCCGGGCGATACGGGGGTATCGGACCATCTCCGGTGAGGTGGCATGCGTGCTGGCTGGAGTCATGCCGTGGGACCTGGACGCGCTTTTTCTGGCGTCGGTATATTGCCGGCGTCGGGACCAAGCGTCTGGAGTCCCGGCTAGCCAAGCACGCGCCGAGGAGGAGCCGCTGTGGAAGTGTGGGAATCCCGGCTGGCGACACCATCTGCCGGCCGGTTGACGATCGAGGCTGTTCGTCCAGTGTTCCGCCAGTGGTTAGCACGGCGTCACGGCGTCCTAACCTTCCGCACCACACAGGTGCTCACGGGGCATGGCTGCTTCGGGGGTTACCTGTGTCGGATCGCTGGGAGGGAGCCCGACGCTCGCTGCCACCACTGTGACGACTGCCTCGATGAGACGGCCCAGCACACGTTGGAGGTGTGCTCAGCCTGGGCGTCTCAGCGTCGCGCTTTGCGCGACGTCATAGGGGACGATCTTTCCCTGCCGGCCGTGGTCAAAGCCATGACCGGCAGTGAGACGTCGTGGGATGCGGTCTCCTCCTTCTGCGAGGCAGTGATGCTCGAGAAGGAGGCGGCGGAGCGAGCGAGGAAGGCTTCGGCCGAACTCCCCATCCGTCGCAAAAGACCGGGTCGCCGGAGGGCGGCACACGATCGCCGCCTTCCGCCCTAACGAGCCAGAGGGCGGTCAGCTTGGGGAAGCTGGCCGCTTACTAACCTGGCCCGGGTAGTCGCGCGCAGGTTGCTCCCGCGTGCTACTCCGAGCAGGCCGTCGAGGGTACCCACACACCCTTGACTCCGCGACGTGCCTTGCAGGCTCCCGCCGCCGCGTTTCGCGGACGACTAATGTCCCCGCGTTTCGCGGCCAGTGGCGGTCGAGGAGGAGCACCGTGAGGTTTTGGTGGGTATTCGGACGGCCTACCATCTGCCAGTCCGCGAGCCCCACATCACCCGCTCGAGTCTCCACTCGGGCTGGTATCCGTAAAGGGATTTCCTCACGGAAAAAAAAAAAAAAAAAAAGGTAACATAGATCGTAGACGTCGGAGACAACCTATAGCATGAAATATTTTCCTACTTATATTATTAACATGTACGGACCATGACATGTTCTGGTCTAGATGTACCCCAAGATTTTTAACTGTCGTGCAATATGGTAAAAACGTATTATTGTATATTATAGGCGGTAAATGTGTGTAATCAACCCTCGAAACCATACCTGGGCTCCCAATTATTATAACCTGAGATTTTACAGGGTTAACCTTCAGACCAAAACAATTACTCCAGTTTGATATAGCATGGAGATTATCATTAATGGTTTGGATGGAATTTACCAAATTTTCCGGGGTTGAGTGGGTGTAAATTTGAACATCGTCTGCATACATGTGATAGGGACACGAAAGGTGCTTAGTGATAGAATTTATAAAAATTGAGAAGGGTAAAGGAGATAAAACACCGCCTTGAGGTACCCCAGCCTGGACAACACACCACGAAGAGACGTTTTCCTCAATTCGTATGCGTTGTCTACGGCCATCAAGATAACTTCGAAACCAGTCCACCACAGACGGAGATGTGTTAATAGAACTTAACAAACTCAACAATACTTCGTAATCTACGTTGCTAAAAGCGTTGCTAAAGTCGAGGAGTACAAGAATTGTCAGTTGTTTATTATCCATAGCTCTTCGAATGTCATCTGTGACTTTTATTAGCGCAGTTGTAGTACTATGACCAGAGCGGAAGCCTGATTGGAAAGGACTTAGAATGGAGTGATTGTTAACGAAGGTAATAAGTTGTTTATGTATAAGCTTTTCAAGGACTTTTGAAAGGAACGGTAAAATAGAAATAGGGCGGAAATCAGCTAGATGTTGAGGATTAGGTTTTTTAGGGAAAGGAATAATTTGTGCATTCTTCCATGTTTCCGGAAATTTGCCAACAGTGATAGAAAAGTTGAGGATGTCAGTCAGGATAGGAGTTACAATATCAAGGATCGGAATGATCATTTTGCGACTAATGCAGTCAGTACCGACAGCGTTCGAAGAGACAGACAATATGTTCCTTTTAACATCACGTTCCCTGAAAGGACTAAAAGAAAACGGTGGAAACTCGTGAGTTGGTAAAGACGAAAGAGCGCTTATTAGCTCTTCTTTCTTGACGCTATCAAGAGCATCAGAAGATGAGAAATGCTTGTTGAGAAGCTCAATGTCAATATTAAAAGAATTATTATTAGATGAACATCTACCAACTCCGAGAGATTCAAGAAATTTCCATGTTCTGGAGGAATTACCATTTTCGATTGAATTATAGATATGACGGCGGTTAGCATCCCTACAAGATGTATTACAGCGATTACGAGCTTTATTGTATTTAATATGATTGGCGTCAGTTTGGTGTGTTTTAAATTTATATTTTGCCTTATTCTTCTTGTCGATCAATAGCTTTATATCATCATTTAACCAAGGCGCTGGTAGATGCTTTAGTTTAACAGGCTTAATAGGAGCATGAACGTCGTATAATTTTATCAACATGTCATTAAAAACATCCACTTTGCAATCGATTGACTTAGCATCAACGACAGGGGGCCAGTCAATCAAACGTGCGTCGTCATGCAAACGACTAGCGTCCATTCCACCAAAGTTACGTTGCAGAAGAATTCTCCATTTAAATTTAGGAGGACGAATTTTATACGAAATGTAAAGTAGGTCGTGATAAGAAAATATATCGGCAGCGTACTGGCCATGCTTTGAGACGAAATCGGGAGAAGAGACCATAATCAGATCCAGAAGAGAAGGATTACAGCCAGGAAAATTGTGAGTAGCTGTTAAAGGTAGAATATGCATGTTACAAGAGTTTGTAACATTTAATAGATTACGCTACGATGGTCGTCTTTTAGTAGGCAAGTATTAAAATCACCCATAATAATAGAGTGATCGTAATTAGGAATCAGGTTCTCTAAAATATTTTCAAAGTTGGGAAAAAAATTAATTAAAGGAGATGGACTGTAGAAAACCCCCAACAGGATTTTGGTATGGGATAGAATCACCTCGATAAGCAAATGCTCCGCAGTGTCTGCTAAAGGTGGTTGAGATGACGAACTAATTATTGTGAAAGGAATATGGGAACGTAGATAGATCGCGACACCACCACCACCCTTACCAATAGGGTCATTGCGTATTAAATGGAATCCTGGAAGGGAATAGAAGGCGTTAGGTAAACAAGGTTTAAGCCAAGTTTCAGATACTAAGATAGCATGGATATTTCGGGATTCAAATGACACAAGCATATCAGAATAATGAGCCGGAATACTTTGTGCGTTAATATGAAGAATATTAAAATTTTTCAGAGAGTCTGAGAAACAAGAATCAATGTAAGCGTTGAGCGTAGGAAAAGATGTACTGTGGTTAACTATCGCTACTTGATGGTTCAACCGATGACAAAGACAAATAACAATCACTATTGTCAGACATCTTGACAACTAATAGCGAAATATATAAATAAATACAATAAAAATATAATTGTATTAATTAAATCAAATATTCGTACTTAATCAAAATATATATAAATAAATACAAATAAAATAGTTCTATAAGAAAAATTATAAAAAAATAAATAATAATAATAATACGGAATAAAATTACTTAACCTAACCTGCCAGCCATTCTGAAAGAAGGAATTATTTCAATTAACAACTACACTTAAAAAAAATAAATAAAATAATATAATAACTGAAATCAAGAAAAGAAAATAATAATAAAAACTGACATTCTATTTTTACACACAGCTATCATAATTTCCAAACGCAACTTATTAATATCATCATCTATGACGCTCGGTCAACCTGTTAAAACTTAACCGTCGTATCTCTTGACTTAAGTTGCTGTTTCTAGTGCATATTACGTAGAAATTACTTCTAAAACAACGTTAAAGCGTTATATAATCTGTAATTAATTCAATTTATAAAGTGAACAGTGAGATAAACAAAGTTAAAGTGTAAATCAAAAATTGTTAAACAAAAATCAGCTGACGAGTTTGTGACAGTGCATTTTTCTCGTACATACGATTAACGCGGTTCCGTGTGCGTCACAAGTGCTATATTTCCATAAATCGGTGCATCTGTGAATCATTAGCTGCAACAACGCTTGCGGTCAAAGAATAAAACAACAGCGCGGGCACTTCTCGTCACTTTACTCTGAGAGACATTAAGTTATATTTTGTTTTTCTAACATCATGAAGTGCTATGGCTGTTTAAAACCTACAAAAGACTTAAATAAAATTAAATGTTCGTCAGCGACATGTAAAAAATATTTTTGCTCATTATGTATAAATGTAGCCGGTCTCTCTAGTGAAAAAAGAAGTAAATGGAAATGTCCAGACTGTTGTGCTTCGCAGAGGAGAGGAGGAGATAATAGTTCAACGCCTATTAGATCAGCAGACGACAACATCACCCTTCGAAAGAAAACCGATGTCGTACGTGCATTGTCTCCTAATAGCACAGAGGTAAAGGAATTAATATGTGAAGTGCGACTTCTGACTCAGGAAATATACTCTTTAAAGTCGCATCTTGAAGATGCGGTTACATCACTCCGCAGCTGCGAGAAACGCCTGGATGAGCTTGGATCTGCTATTACAAACAATGAAAGTCGCATAAAATATTTTAAATAAAACTATTTTAACCGGATTAATCGCGTATATTTAGTTTTTACATTTTTGGAAACCCGACGTTTCGAACACTTTGCAGTAGTCCGTGGTCACGGGTAGACGTGACCACGGACTACTGCAAAGTGTTCGAAACGTCGGGTTTCCAAAAATGTAAAAACTAAATATACGCGATTAATCCGGTTAAAATAGTTTTATTTAAAATGTATAATAATCGTGAAAATCAAAGAAATCGCATAAAATATTTAGAAGATCGTGATCAGCAAACGGATATACTTAAAAGTACCATAAAAGACCTAGAACAAGAGTTGAATACTCAAAGTCAAAACAACCTGCGTAATGAGCTCGAGCTATCCGGCATACCTGAATCGAACAACGAAAACCTTCATCATACAGCTATATTAGCAATTCGAAAGGTAGGAGTAGAGCTCGACGACCATGACATTGACTGGGTAACGCGAGTGGGTCCCCGAGGTAAGCCTGCAATTGCCGTAAACGGCAGAAGATTTTATAGGCCGGTGGTAGTGCGACTCTTACGTAGATCTAAACGTGATGAAATAATCAAAGCTGCGAAAACAAGACGAAATATAATGAGTGCCGACCTTGATATACCTGGAGAATCACAAAAGATTTTTTATAACGAACGATTGACCAAAACCAATCGTGAGCTTTTTCGCGAAGCTCGAAAGAAAACTAAAGAGAGAGGATTTCTTCACTGTTGGTGTTCTCAAGGCACAATATTTATCCGACAATATGAAGGCAAGCCTGCTCGCCCCGTCCGTAACTATGATGATTTTGCTAAGATTTTTCCTATATCACACAGCTAAACCAGAAAACTTAGCTATGATCAACAAATTTATGTTGTAGTAACTTTATTGTTTGTGATCGGTTTACTATTTGAATCGTCTATAAGTATCATTTTAATTATTATAATTTTAGGTATTGTATTTTTTAAGCTATGTGTCGTAGTTGCATTTCATAGTTTATGTTGTAGGTTTAAGGTGTATACTTTGTTAATTGGGTCTTTATTCATTGGCTTCTTATTGAAAACGTCCACATATTATGAAATTTATAAATTTTTGTGTTGCGGTCATGCATTTATTTATAATTCTGAAATCTTTCTTGTTACTAAAAATTTTGTCTACATTATTGACTACTTTAATGGGCGATAGCTTACTAAACAACCATGAGTTAGATACATTATGCATAAACTGCCACATAATAGAAGACCCTGAGCACGTTAGTACTTTTGTGACACAGGATTATAATCTTAGTTTTCTTAACCTTAACATAAGAATATATATATAAAATTTCGACATGTTCTTAACTACCTTACATCGTTTTAACAATTCTTTTGACGTTATAATTTTAACGGAATGCTGGCTCAATGACATATCTACAATTCCCATAATTCACTCTTATGCAGCTAGTTATACTCAAAATAAAATAAACCAAAATAGTGGTGTTGTGGTCTATGTCAAAGACACGTGGAATTTTATAGTATCTGAGCCTGATCTTGATGATGCAGACTGCTTACAGATTCAATTAGCTGATAATATTACAATTCTGGCAATATATCGTCCACCGTCATTTAGAAGCGTCGATAATTTTTTGTTTTCTCTCAATACTATAATGAAAACTCTCTCACACTCTAATAAAACGTTAATATTAGCGGGTGACCTTAATATAGACCTATTAGCCACAACAAACAATCAAAACATGGAATACTTATGCCTAATGGCAGAACATGGACTATTTCCGGCAATCACCAAACCAACAAGAGGTAATGCTTGTCTCGATCATTTTTTTATAAATAAAATAGAACAAGCCATTGGCTTCATCTGTAGTAGCGATATAACGGATCATGATATTGTTATACTTGGTCTAACATCTAATATGCGTTGCTCCAAGACTAAAAACCGAGTTAAAATTAAATATAATATATATGGTATCAAGAAGGAACTTAGAGCTGGAACTAAGCTGGGCTGAAATATTCGATCCCAATGACATTAATAAATCTGTAAACAGTTTTTGCTCTCGGCTTAATTATATTATTAATAAGCATACGAGCAAAAAAATTCTTAAGAGAATCGAACGTAATCTTAAGCCCGGATTAATCCGATAACACCCGGATTAATCCGATGTATGCGACATCGAGATAGACTACATATGCAATCACGGAAATATCCTAATGACACCCTAAAACGAATTATTTACACTCGATATCGTAATTTTTGCAACGACTTATTACGCAAACTTAAATCTAAATACGATACTTATAATTTATCGGTTTGTAAAAAAAATGCCAAAAGGATGTGGCGAACTGTAAAGGACATCTGTCACTTTCCTAGCAGTAAACAGGACTCTTATGAACTGTTGGATATTAAAGGCGCAGTTGACGCTAAAGATTCTTTAGACAAGTGCAATAAATACTACTCAACTATAGGACAAACTTTGGCTACAAAAATTTTACGTAAACTAAATACGGACGAAAAGAAGCTGTTAAAGGAAATTCATCCAAAGCACATTGTGTCAAACTCTTTCTTCATGAAGCCCACTGACCAATACGAATTAGAGTCTATTATATCATCATTGAAAAATGACAAAGCATCAGGTATCGATGATCTTAATAATGCCCTCCTAAAGGAAATTAAAGATGTTATAGTTTTGCCTCTTACAACTTTATTTAATCAGAGTATTGTCTGGAGTCTTTCCTGATAGCTGGAAGATGGCATGCATCAAGCCAATTTACAAATCTGGAACTAAAGACTCTCCACATAACTATCGTCCAATTTCTCTACTGACAGCGTTCTCTAAATTGCTTGAGAAGGTTGTAAGTCGTAGAATCACCAAATACATCGAAGATAATCATTTAATTTCCCCGAAACAATATGGCTTTAGAAAAGGTCAATCAACGGAAGACGCGGTATCTCAGCTAACGTCTAAAATAGCCGCCTCTTTAGATTGTCAAAAGGCCAATATTTCTATATTCCTGGACCTCTCCAAGGCTTTCGATACCGTCTCGATTCCAATACTCCTGGAAAAACTTGATTCCCAATTTGGCATTAGAGGTGTAGCACTTGAATGGTTTCGGAGCTATCTGACTAATAGAATGCACTGTACAAAAGTTGGCACATTTAAAAGTAATTCAGAAACAGTCAGGTTTGGTGTGCCACAAGGAAGCATTCAGGTCCCACACTATTTATTATGTACGTAAATGATATTCATAGTAATGTCGATGGTGACTTAGTCTGTTATGCAGATGATACCGCAATTATGTATGAAGGTACCACATGGCTTGATGTATTTGAAAAAGCTGAAACAGGAATGCGAAAAATATCCAGATGGCTATCTCATAATCTCCTCACATTAAATTTATCCAAGACAAACTACATTTGCTTTCATAAAACAGCTATTTCCGCCCCTACACCAACCTTACAACTAAAACTTCATACTTGTCTCCAACAAAACAAATGTAACTGTTCAGTCCTTACAAAAGTAGATTCAGTAAAATATTTAGGAATTCTTTTAGATCAAAATTTAACCTTCAAAGCTCATATTAAATCTGTCGCAAGTCGAGTGCGCAAAATCATCAGTATAATGAAACTTCTAAGACAATCAGCCTCACTTGAGACCTTATATAGTGTATACTATGCTATCTGTCAATCTATAATTGTCTACTGCATAGGCTCCTGGGGTAGTGCTTTAAAATCTCATTTGGTTCAGCTGGAAAGAGCCCAAAGATCAGTGCTCAAGGTGATGCTAAAGAAACCTTTCTTATACCCAACCTTTAAGCTCTATCAGGAAAGTAATGTCCTTACTGTACGTCAATTATTTCTTTCAAAAATGGCACTAAAAGCACATAAAAAAATAGCGTCCTCAGAAGAATATAATTCCCTGATTAATCGTACAAACTTTAACGTTCCACTGCCAAAAATAAGGTCTTGTTTCGCCAGACGTTTCAGTCCTTACATAGAATTATTTATTTACAATAAAATTGCTAGTGTTTGTGATATTAAGCTTTGTTCGAGCAAAAAAGCTAAAATTAAAATTTCGTCCTGGCTCACTTCTTTAGACTATAATAACACTGAAAATCTTTTATCACATATACAATAGAACCTACTATTATTATAACTTTATTGATCGTAATTAAAATGGCAATTTATCAAAATTTTTCAAAAATTAACTTTGTTTTAAAATTACCTTATGTTTATTTACCTTCTTTTCTTATTACTCTATTATTTCTCTCTTGTAAAACGAGTGTCAACATTAAATGTAAATTGTAAAACTATATATTGGAACCCACGATACAGGATTACCTAGTGTGGGTACCATCAGATGTAACAAAAATTGCACATGTTATTTGTTAATAAATAAATTTTATTTATTTTATTTTTTTAATATCTGACATCTGTCATTTGTCAGTACTAGATCGAATCAGAAGCAATTTGTGTTCCTCTTTTATTAAAATAAAAGATAAGAAAGAAAAAAAAACAAAAATAAGTACTAAACTGAACAAAATTACAAAAAGAAAAAAAAAAAAAAACTAAATTACACACTAAAACAAAACGGACTTTGCTTACATATTGTTTACCAACAATAACCTATAGTGAAGTGACAATGCAATAACTTAAAAATTATGAAGATAAAATAAGCTCACTAGACTTGCATGTCTCATGCAAGACTAAATAAAGAGAATATATGAAAACCTTGAAGCTACTTATTTCCTTATTACTCTTTTGGTTCTTGGATTTACAATTTTACTTGTTTTGGCATCCCTTGCCTCAGTGGACATGATGGAGATTACTGAAGGAGCAGAAACAGAGTTAGGAATCATATCCAGTTCAGCTGTAGTTACAACTCGGTGTTTTGAACCATCAGAACCTAGCACTATTATAACACCATCCCGAGTCCAACACTTAGACACACCAAAACGTTGACGCACTGCTAAAAATGTTTTGTGGCGGCACTTTGTTAGAAATTCTGACATTGTCACTCCAGTACCTTTCAAGACTGTCTTAGCCATCCAAACTTTATTTCGCAAAGAAAAGTCCTTGAATTTTGCTGCAATTGCACGAGGTCTTTCAGAACCAGTACAACCAAGCCGGTGACAACGACTAAATGACTCTGGGCTAATCTCAGGGACGTTTAAGTGGTCAGCAAGCAGTTTTGAGACACAGGCCGCTGCATCTTCCTTTTCAGTCTCTGGGACACCGTGCAACAAGATCATCTTCTTCCTTGAACGCATTTCCAATTCATCATATTGTCTTGACAGTAGTTCAACTTGCTTCTGTAGATTTTCTAGGACAGTCATAACAAATGAATGAAATGCACTGAACTGTGAGTTAATATTTGATGCAGAAGGAATAGAACTCTTTAGTTCCTTTTGAAATTCATTCATCCTAGTGTAGAAATGAACAGTTAACTCAATTAGAGTGTCTTTGAGGGCCTCCATTGTGTATGAACAAACAAAACACAACTCACTTTCAGTGATTCCAGGATATAATAATTGTTAAAGTAGTGAAAAAACAATAGCTGGTAGGTTAAATACAATCACTGACACATATTTCTTTTAATTTCGCAATTATTTATATTTTTAAAAGTAAAATTAAAAATAGAGCACAAAACAACGACTTGCTTATGTTACTCCTACCCACCAAAAAAAAAAAAAAATCGTCATATCCTTTATATAATTTTATATATTTATAATGCTGTAAAATACTCATTAATATAAAAATAAACATTAACAGATATGGAAGCTAATATCAGATGAGCAATCTAAAACGCTAGAGACTATTCTGGAACATATGGAGGATAGTGAGTTACAATCGGCTTGTAAGGAACACAGCCTTGCACAAAGCTGCCATCGCTTCAAGACCCTTATATGGTCACGTGAGTATTGGAAGTTTAGTTAATATTAAAAGTAATAATAGTTCTGAACCCTCCATTTTAGATCACATGTGTGGATATGATATCACGTGTAGATGTCAGATCACATGTAGAAGCGCGGTTTTAAATCCAGTTATATTGAGATTTTTATATATTTTCCAAATAATTATATATTTTCAGTAAAATCCTCACCGCCGGCGGTGATCCGTGCATAAAGAATCACCAACTGCAAACACCATACGCGGCGACACCTCACTATGACACCCGTATCGCCTTCCGACTCTTCCAAGCGAAGTTCCCTGAGAAATATAATTATAATAAGGTTAGTATTAAAAAAAATCATATTCACGATATATCCTGCACACAGCCGGGTAGGCAGAAAGAACTTAGTGTAAAGACACTCCATTCCCCATTTAGGTTAGTATTTGTTATTTATAGTAAAGTTTTTTTGCTTCTACAATGGCAAGGGGGCTTCCACGTAAATATGGTGAAGCTTGATAAAAAAAAATCCTAATGATTTTCATTTAACAAATAATTTTTGCCACATTGTTTTAAAAACTCAAAATATTTCATTATGATTGATTAATGATAACATTTTTTTTCTTAGTATAAATCCAATCAGCTTCACGCTATACCCCGTAGTGTAGGCACAGTATAGGCAAATTGAACTTAGTGTTACGACACTCCGTTTCCCATTCTCCGCCGAATTTTTGGAGACTCAGCTGTGAGCGCAGTGTTGAGTTGCGGAACTTAAGGCTGGGGTTTTTGCTTTGGTGCAGGGCTAAGAAATGAAAATATTAATAAAATAACAATTCATTAAAGTTATAAGAGTAATAAGTCTGTCTCATTCCAATTTTGCCTTCACGATGTATTTGGATGGCGACTATATGAGATAATATTTATATTTAAAACATATAAACATATTTAATAAATGTAAAATTTAATCGATTTCTTTAGCCAATCAGTAGTGTTTCGTAATTTCGCATGATATTGAAACACCAAAACGATCCCCCCATAAATTACGTGATATATTAATGTAATGGAGGGTTTTTTTTTTTATTTGATAATCTAAAGGTGTAATATTGGAAACGTATACGTCTCAGTAGGTCACAGACGTCAAGAAATAAAGAATAATTTTATATTTATAAAATATTTGATTTTCCATTACAGTCACAAATCCCCGGTCCAGTAACTCCCGAACAGTTAGAACAAGAGAAAGAGAAGAAAGCTCAGCAGAAACGTGCCAAACGATAGAAAGAGAAAGAGAAGCAAATGGAGAAGAATCAAAGTAATAAGTTTTTGCTAATGACTGATGCTCAAAAGATAAATAATATATTATTTATAAATTATATATTAATAGTCCATAAAATAATATAATAATAGTAATCATATATTTTTTGCTTCAACCTTGCATGTTAAATGCGTAAAAAACGGAGTTGTATTACAATACAACTCCGTTTTTTATTTGTTATAATCATTATCACCTCCATAATTAATATTACCAATAAATCAATAAGGTCTTGTAGTGAATATTATCTTTTATAAAATTAATTAATTAATAATAATAATACACACAAATACTACACTATATTCTATTTTCAAATTTACTTAAAACTATACTGTTAATATCTATATTTATTAAAATCATCCACACGCAGCGCATTCGCATGATAAACTTGTTTCGAGTTTTTTTGCTGTGCGTGACGTAGCCTGCTTGCTAGTACAGCTACGTGTAGAGAGTCGGTTACTATCGCTTGCGATGTTCACTTGCTTAGCTATCCTGCTCCTTGCTTACACTCAATTTTAAGCCTTATCTTCTTGTCATTACGTGTTAGTTTCGTATTTTTTGGTATTTCTTTAAATTTCTTTCTTTCCTTCTGTAAGTGTGTAAAATTATTCTGCTGTGTATCTTCTTCTTCTTAAAGTGTTAAATAAATTTGGACTATTTTTTCCACAATATTATGGAACTTTAATTTCACTCGGTAATTAAAAATATAAAATATTATTAAATAGCGTATTCCACAAAAACCGCTATAGTCTTATTTAACTACATATGTGGAAAAAGTGCAGTTTTTTTTAATTATAAAGATATAAATTTTAGCGGAACACTTTCTCTGACGAATTATTTTATATTTAAATTAAAAAAATGTTTGCCCTCGAATGGGCACCGAACCTGCTACTATCGCCTAAGCAGTCGGATGCTCTCATACCTTCAATGGCAAATTGCCATACAAGAACATATGAAACATAAGTTTCATTTTAATCACTAATGATATTTTTGTTTCAGGTAAAATCAGATTTAATGAGATGCTTTCTTTGCGGCGTCTGTCTTCCTAAAACTCCATTTCAATATGATAATTTTCAATTTAGTTCTATACAATGTTTACAAAATCATAGAAATTGAGGGCTTTTCGTAAAACTGCGTAATAATTTTATTTTTACAATCTATTTATATAAAAAATAGAAACGAATAATAATAGATATGTGATTGATAAGTTATCAAGAGCTTATCAATTAGAATCAGCTATGCTGACTCCGCATATCCTACGAAGAGATCGCATCTCCACAGCATTCATCTTTCTTTCATTCTTCTTCTGTAATACCCACGTTTCGCTGCCGTATAACAGAGTCGGTACCAAAACTGCATTGTGTACGGCCAAACGCGCAGCTGTGCTGACGTTTCGCCAACTCATCAATGCAGCTAAGGCTCCGTTAACCTTGTTACCGGCAGCAAAACGCCTTTCCACATCCATCTCGTATCTTCCATCTCTACTGAACATACTTCCCAAGTATACCACCTCATTCACTTGTTCTAATATCTTACTATTTACACTGATCTTGCATTCCGTTCTTTCTTCATCTCTTTCAAAAATCAGAACCTTTGTCTTATTCGCATTGAGGCTTAGACCATTATATTGACACCCTTCTTTCAGAGTGGTGACCAATGCCTGCAACTCGCATTCTGATGATGCAATAAGCACTGCATCATCTGCGTACAGCAGGCAATTCACATTCAGGTCACCTACTTTCACTCCCATATCGCTTTGTTTCACTCCTTGGAGACAGCTATCCAAATACAAATTGAACAACCAAGCTGACATGGCGCAACCTTGTTTGACACCCGATCGGATGTCAAACCAGGGCGACATGCCAGTAGAAAAGATCTGATCCATACACCCTCTTCCAGGTCTAAAGCCTCCTTGGGCCTCCCACAACAACCTTTCAGATCTCTCTTGCATTCTTCTCGCTAAAACCTTAGCATAAACTTTACTACCTAAGCTAATCAAACTGATAGCCCTATGGCTTGCGCAGTCTATCTGTGAACCTTTGCCTTTATACAAAGGCACGATGACCGCACCTCGCCAATCGTCTGGGACCTCCCCTGATTTCCAGCATAAATTGCACAAAAACCAGAACAAGTCCAAGACGCGTGGCCCACCATATTTGATCATCTCGGCAGTAACTCCATCTGCTCCCGCTGACTTTCCACATTTCAGACTTCGTATTGCACTCTGAGGCCAGTCATGGCGCAGCGGCACGAGGTGTGACTGTAAAACCGACTGGTTGTGGGTTCGATCCCCACTCGAGGAGATGAAATATTTACTTAAATTTATATTTCCATGTCTTCGCTCTGGTGTCGACGTTAAGGGCGGCGTTGAATTCTGCCACTCAACACGCAATGCCTCCAGAATTCGGCAGAAAGTGGGGAACGGAGTGTCTTAACACTAGGTTCCCTCTGCCTACCCTGCTGTGTGCGGGATACAGCGTGAAGCTGATTGCACTCTCAACTTCTTTTACACTGATTCCGCCATCAGCTACATCAATCAAAAAGCTTCGTGTTTTCCCTAAAGTTGTTCGTTAACCTTTCATCTCTTTCATTCTCTGCCTTTTTACGCTTCATCTTTATCAGTATTTTCGTCTGGTGCTTTTGCAGCTTATACTCTTTCTTTTTTATCTCACTCATACGTTTATCCTTACCAGAGGCTTTATAATCCTGCCATGCCTTCTTTCTTTCTACGGCATCTTGCACTTCATCATCCCACCATTCGTCACGCTTTTTGCTAAAGCCTCTTTTTCCTTTTCCACATACCTCTATCGCTGCTTCCTTCATACAATCCCTAAGGTTCTGCCAGCATACTTCAATATTTCCATTTCCAGATTCACTGCTGTCTAGCTTTTTGGAAACTCTTTCTTAATATTCCTTTCTAGTCGGTGGGTCTTGAAGCTTCCAGCTTCTTATGCGGTACTTCGATGTCAAGTCTGGACACCTCGTGTAGCTGCGCCAACCTGCGAACAGACCCCTTATTCCAGCAACGACTAGATAGTGGTCTGTTCCCAGATCAGAGCCCCTAAACACTCGTGTGACCATGACTTGTCTTCGAATACGCTGATGGGAAAAGTATGATTGATTTATTCCTAGTGGAATAAATCAATCATACTTTTCCCTTCCGTTCGCTCCCATGTATACATATGAATTTGTTTGTGGTCAAACATAGTATTTGCCACAAACAAATTCCTTTTTTTGCAAATTTCCAATATAAGCTTACCAGCCTCATTTATTCTCTTGTCACCATACTGACCTAGCACTCCCTCGTAACCGCTTCGTGCAGTTCCGACCCATCCGTTCAAATCGCCACATATTATTAACTTTTCATTCCCTCTAACACTACCTAGAACATCCCTGACACTCTCCCAAAACTCTTCAAGTTCACCTAGTGGAGCTGAGGATACTGGCGCATACGCCACTAACAAGAATACTCTTGTTATCCCCAGCTTGAAGCGAACCCAAAGCAGTCTCGGGTTGATCGCCTTGTATTCAACCGCTGCACTAACCAATCGAGAGGACAATAACACGCCTACATCTTGACAGCCCCGCTCGCTCTCTGGTACGCCGGCCCAGAAAGCGACCCGACTGCCCGGTAAATCAGTAGTATTATTGTCCTTCCGCTTGGTCTCAGTCACGCAGACGACATCCAAATCTCTATCATTCATCACATCTAATAATTCATTCATCTTTTCTTCCATCCCTCCTCTTACATTCCACGTAGCTATTTGTAGCTCCGTTCTCCACCTCCCGCCGTTCCGGACATGGCGTGTTGGCCCTCGTAAGGGCTGGCAGGGGTCGCTACGAGCAAGCCTTCCATCTTGGACCCCCGATTTAATTTAATTCAAATAGTATCGTTAATATTAATTGCATCGATAGAATTGTCAATGTGACAAAGCGATATTACGGCAATGATGCGTGTACATTCCCAGAAATATGTATACGGGTTAACATCCAATTTATTGTGTGGGAAATATTTTTAATAGCACTGATTGTATTGCACCTAATGTCATGATTACTTTCAAAACATGTACCTAAATAGATAACGTTTTAATTTATTCCTTTCAAGTATACGAGAATGTATATATGGATTCGATAATGGCTCAGTCTAGCTAATAATAATAATAATAATAATAATAATAATAAAGCCTCTTATTCTGAAGTCTCTTATTCTGCTTATCATCTATTACAATTCTAGTTAACAAACCAATAAATGAACTAAAACTAATAAACTAAAGTTAATAAATTACAACTAATCAATTATTTGGCGTTTGCTTGTCTTTTGCAGGTCAGTTTGCCAGTCGGCAAAAGCCTCCTCCAACCTTTTCCATTCGTGTCTGTCCTGAGCTACTCTATTCCACGTTGTACCAGCTACTTGTTTAATATCGTCGTCCCATCTTTTTTGAAGTCGACCTTTTTTCCTTTTCCCTTCTCTAGGGTACCATTGTGTTGTTAGTTTGCTCCATTTGTCTTTCCCTCTAATCATGTGTCCAGTCCACCGCCACTTAAGTTTTTTAATTTTATGTGTGATATCATGTACCTTAGTTTTATTTCTAATCACTTTATTTTTCATCCTATCAGATTTCTTTACACTTAACATACTCCTTTCCATTGCGTGTTGGCAGTTTGCGAGTTTTCCTATGTTCTTCTGTGTCAAAGTCCAAGTTTGGCTACCGTACATTAGTACCGGTAGTACACAAGTATTAAATAATTTACTTTTAATTCTAATGTTTAGTTTTTTGTCTTTCATAATCTCTTTTAAGCTCCAGTATCGTTTCCAGCCATTAGTAATGCTTCTCTCCACTTCTTTGTTCACAGCATTGTTTTGAGTCATCAATTGCCCAAGGTAAATATATTCGTCTGTGTAGTCTATTGATGCTTTTCCTAACTTTATGGGGTGTTTCTCTCCGTTTGAAATCACTCGTGTTTTTTTCAGGATTTAACCTCAGTCCTGCCTTTTCGCTTTCCCTTGCTAATTCATTTATCATATTACAGATTTTTTCTGGGGTATTAGAAAATAGCACAATGTCATCTGCGAATCTTAGATGCGTTAGTAACTTACCGTTGACCTTGATGCCTAAGTTATCCTAATCTAGGCGTCTGAAAATTGATTCAAGTACCGCCGAAAATAGTTTCAGCGATAGAGGGTCACCTTGTCTGACCCCTTTACTAACTTTGAATGGAATACCCGTCTAACAGAATTTTTGCTGAGCTATTTTGGTATACACTTTTTATTAACCTGATATATTTGTGTTCTACTCCTTGTTCTGTTAAAGCCTCCCATATCGCTCCATGGTACAAAGAATCGAATGCTTTGCTGTAGTCGATAAATGCTATGTAGTAAGTAAGTTGATATTCTTTGTATTTTTCAAGAATTTGGCGCACTGCATGAATATGATCGACTACTGAGAAGTCCTTGCGAAAACCTGCTTGTTCAATAGGTTGATGCTCGTCTAATGGTCCCTCAATTCGTTTTAATAGTGTTTTAGCGAATATCTTGTATAAGTTGGACATAAGGCTAATAGGGCGGTAGTTTCCAATTTCATATTTGTCTCCTTTTTTATACAGTAAGATAATATTAGACTCGGTCCATTGTTGCGGAATAATTTTCGTATTGATTATATCGTTAAATATATCAGTGAGTACTGGTGTTAGAACTTCTTTGCAGTGCTTTATTACTTCGTTTCTGATTCCATCAGGACCTGGTGCTTTAGCTGTCGGTTGGGAATCTATTACTTTTTCAACTTCGGCCCGAAGGATACAAGGGACGTTTGAATTGTCATTTAGATCTACTAAGTCTTGCAAATTACAACATTCGTATAGTTTTTTGTAATAATCTGTAGCAATACTTAATATGCCTGTTCTGCGCTGATTATATTCGCCACTTTTATTTTTAAATTTTACAACCCAGTCCCTAGAATTTTTTAGTGCCTTAAAAGCTTTTTTGACACCTCCTGATTCATTTATAAAATATTCGATAGTCTCTAATCTATGTCTTTTCCTATCTAGTCTTGTGCTTTCTCTATTTTTTTTTACTGATTTCCGTCAGACGACGTCTTCTGTCAATTGCGTCTCTTGAGCTTATTAAATTGTTTCTTTGTTCTAATAAATTTATAGTGTTGGTTGATAGCCAAATTTTTTGTTCTGTCGATTTTGAATAAAGTTTTATTTGAGTATTAATCGTATTTTCTATCCAATCATATTTCTCTTGTGTACTTAAATTATTGGTTTCCTCTTTGAAATTTTTAAATTTGTCTTTGAGTGCCACCTCTAATTGGTCCATTTGATATTTACTAAGTTTATCTTTGTCTAGTTTATGTCTTGGTCTTGGTTTTTTTGGTTGAATAGTTTTCAATTCAGCTTTGATCAGTCTATGTTTGTATTAAAGTTGAATTTGCTTATAATGTTGAAGTTGGTGAAATAGTTACTTTTATTTGTCATCATAAAGTATTGACTTTGAGTGAGATTGCTCATTCTTTGTTTTCCCATCTGGGGAAATCCAGGTCCACATCCACACCACATCTTATTCTTCTTCTTCTTGTACATAGTATTTAAAATTATTAAGTTATTTCCTTTTGCGAAATTTGTGATTTTTTCTTCATTTCTAGATCTCGGTTTATTGCTATACGTAAACGGTCCAATTATTGTGTTCTCCTCCGGACGCCTTACACCAATTTGACCATTAAAGTCTCCCATTACTATAAGATTTTTGTGAGCGTGTTTTTTTTTTTTTTTTTTTTTTCTCTTTATTTATGAGCTTTGTCGTTACAACGACCATGTCGCTCTGTTTGTTTTACATTCTAATTACAGTTAATTATTTCTTTCTGAACTATATAAAACAATTTCTTTGCTAATTCAGACTAAGTCTGGTACCGCTAGCACACTATTACATTGTCCTACATTTTTGTCTCTGCCAATTAATAACCTACGTCTCATGGGCTCATTCTGGACACATTCCATCATAACATGATATACGTCATCTAAAGTGTTGCACGTACAACAATTAGGAGTATTTATTTTTTTCATTAGAAATGTGAATTTATTTGATGGAATGTGTCCCGACCTAAGCCTTAAACACGTCACACAATCTTTTCTATTTAGGCAAACAGAATCAATCCACGATTTGATTGAAGGCTCTGCTTGAATAGTTCTGTACCAAATACCTTTAGTTTGAGATTGTTGGTCAAAATATTCCTTCCAAAATGTGTGACACAAATTCCTAATTAAATAAACACAATCAGAAAATACAGGTTCAATAGCCATTGGAAGACCATCCGTTATTCCTTCTTTGGCAAGAGCATCAGCAATTTCATTACCCGAAATATTAACATGTGAAGGAATCCATTGTAAAATTATTAATTTACCCTGCTGATTATACCTATGAATTAATTTAAAAATATTAAATGCTACGGGCATACCTTTAGGATTAGAGGTACATCGAGCTATGTGTTGAAGAGAACTCTTTGAATCAGAAAATATGACAAATTTGTTATGATTTACTGAAGAAATGTACGATAGTGCTTCACAAATGGCTAATAATTCTGTATGCATGATGGAAATATTTTTACTGATTTGAAATTTCATAAATTCCGAATTTTGGTCATCATAAAATGCTGCCCCTGATGAATTACCCTCTTTGGACCCATCTGTAAATATCTTATAGAAACCATTGTAACTATTGTTTATAAACTGTTGGCAGTGATTACCCAAGAAATCAATATCGTAAGTCTTTTTAGGTTTATTAAAATTATCTATATTTATTTTAATTTGATTTTCTACCGTTAAATTATTAATCCATGTATCAAACGAAAAGAAAAGAATTTTGTTATTCTGATTTACTTCAAGATATTTAAATTGCTCATGAATTTTTAGTAATAATGGTTTTCGTTTTCTTTTCCATTTATATAAAACATCACTTCTTATAGAATTTTCCAAAATCTGAATAGTATCACAGAATTTAAATGACTTAGCCCTCAACCAAAACTTACCACATAGATAGAACCTTCTAAACTTTAGAAGTTGTATACCTAGATCAGATTCCATAACATGTGTTGGAGTAGTTCTAACATATCCGCCAATAATTCTTAACGCTTTATTTTGTAATAAGTCCAATTTTTTTAAATGTGCTTCACTACTGTCATCTATTAAAAAACTTGCATAATCTAAACGACTTCGAATAGAAGATAAATAAATACGTCTAAGATGTTTGGGGTGAACGCCCCACCCAGACCCAGCTAGTACTTTAAAGATATTAAGAAATTTTAAAATTTTACCTTGCAATTCATTTATTTGTTTAGACCATCTTAAAGATCTGTCCAATCAACAACCCAGATACTTAACGTTTTCTACTACTTCTAGCATATTTCCATTTATATATATCTTAACAGGAAATCTATTAATGCCCTTTTTAAATACAGTAATTTTACTTTTAGATGTTGAAATTTTCATACCTATATCACTAATACAATTATAAAATTTATTAACAGCCATCTGCATAACGGATTCACCTTCATTTATATTAAAACATGAAGTATATAAAACGAAATCATCCGCATATTGCAAAAAATTAATATTGCTCATAGTTTTGCATATATTAGAAGTAGCAATGTTAAATAATAAAGGAGATAACGGATCTCCCTGTGCAATACCCTGGCAAGTCCTACGAGAAACAACAACATTATTAACATTAATTTGAAGATATCTCTCAGGCAGAATATTCCAAATATAGTTACATATTATAGAACCAACTCCTAAATTGTCAAGTATTTTAACTAAAGAATAAATATCCAAATTATTGTATGCATTATCAAGATCTACAAAACAGGCTATTGTTAAAAGATTTTTTGTAAAATTTAATTGTGTGCTAGACACTAAAACACTAAGACAATCCAGAGTAGATCTCATTTTCCTAAAACCTACTGTATTTGGTAACAAAACGTTATTATTTTCTATATACCATTCTAATCTTTTATGGAGTATAGAATGAAAAATTTTACATAGACAGGATATTAATGATATCGGACGTAGAGCGCCAGCATTTGCTATATCGCGACCAGGCTTAGGAATTGGTATTACTGATATAGACCGCCACTGCTTAGGAATAAAACCATTGTAAGAATTCTATTGTAAATATCTATTAAAACTATAAGAGCATTAGATGATAAATATTTTACCATAGAATATGATATATTATCATGACCTGGAGCTGTATCTTTAGATTTAATACAGGACCTTAATTCGTTTACCGTGATACAAGACTCTAGTTGTTGATTAGATGAGCTAAATACAGGACTTTTCCGGCATACAAAATCTGGACATAAACTTCTTAATAATTCTGTAGCCATAGTATCATCAATATTAATTTTTTTGCATTTTATAACCTTTAATCCATCTCATTTGGTTCCACATATCTAAAGATGAAGTTGATTCTCCAATAGATGTACAAAACTTATTCCATGATTCTATCTGTGCTCTCCTAAGATGTTTTTGAAAACTACGAATTTTTTCTTTTAAAATTTCATAATTTCTGGGAGTTGGATTGCGACGAAAATTTCTAAGGGCTATGCGACGTATAGCTACTGCTCTACTCAATTCTGGTTTCCAATAAGATTTTGGAACAAATTTGGTAGTAGGAATTGGACAATATTTAAAAAAAGGAATAAACTTTTCTGCTGCCTTATTAATTAAATTAATAAAATTATTATAATCTTGTTGAATGTTGTCAGTGAAAATAAAATTTGTAAATAATGTCTTAATATATGTTCTATAGCCACACCAGTTAGCTAATTTAAAGTTACGTTTCTTTATAAAATTCGTGTTAAACTGAATTGATGTACCTAATTTGATAATCAGATGATCACTGCCAAGCGATTCATTAGTTACACTCCAATCAAAATTGAATGGGATATCAGAAGAAACCAAAGACAAATCTGGACTGGTTTTATGTAACAAGCCTTGTACTAATTGCAATCGTGTTGCACTTCCATCATTCAAAGTTATAAAATTACTGTCTACAATAGAATTATATAATTGAGTACCGCGTGTGTCTGTTTTATATGACCAATCCATATGATGTGCATTAAAATCGCCCAATATTAAGGTTTTAGTATCACAAAAAGACAGCAAATGGTCCCAATCATACTGAGTAGTACGAGCGTCACTAGGACAATATACAGAATAAATATAACGAACTTGATCACAGTTCAATATTTTAACACCAACAACCTCAATATCATTATTAGAAGTGTTATAATTTGTTTTACATGCTAAGATAGATTTATGCGTTAAAATTGCTACTCCTCCAAATGAATTGATTCTGTCTTGCCTAAAAATGTTATAATTTTTAATATTTAGATTATTATCTGAATTTAGCCATGTTTCACAAATTGCAGCAATATGGATCTTTTCTTGAATTAAAAGTGTTTCAAATATCTTTAATTTAGGTACCAGACTCCTACAATTCCACTGTAAGATATTTAATTTAACAATATTTTTAATCCTATTATCCATTGTTACTTAGATTATTAAACAACCACTTCATTCTAGATAAGTCCGAACAAAAATCTATTACTACAACAGTAATATATTCAATTATAATTTGTACTATTTCTTTTATCTTACTATTTAAATTTAAATTATTTTTAAATATAACTACTTTAATTTTATCTATTAAACCACTATCAAAACTTTTTTTATTATTGCCTCCAGAATCATCAACGTTGCTCTCATTATCAATTTCATTTACTCTAGTTTCATTTGTCTCTAAAATTATATTTTCTTCTTCTTGATTTTGTTGTTTCTTCTTCTTTTTTTTCTTTAATGCAGTTTTGTTAATAGTTGAGTTATTACTGTTTAATGGTTCGCTATTACTTCTGTCTGCTCGATGCTCCTCAATATTTAGAGGTGAGTCGATTAATACTGTAGAAGTATATATATGTTTATGTTGTATGTCTATGAGATCATCATATGATTTGGTACTAGGAATTGGAGAAGGTGGAACATAAATAGTTAGGGCTTTTTGATATGAACAATTATATTCAGACATTAAGTCTCTAATTCTTCTTTCTTTTTTGTAAACTGGACATATTTTATTCAAAGCTATATGGTTTCCGGAGCAATTAACACACTTAAAAAAAGTAACTTCGCAATTGGGATGATTTCCAGTGCATTTTGGACAAATAATTTTATTGGAAGGGCAAAATTTTGCCGTGTGGCCATATCTCCAGCAGTTAGAACATTGTGTCACAGGATATATGTAAGGTTCGACTCTGATTCTTAAGCCAAGAATATACACATACGCAGGCAAACTTGAACCTTTAAACATTAATTTGACAGATTCACTTACTACCCATTTTCCTTCATGTCGTCTGTTAAGACGCTTAATAGAAATAATTTCCACATCACTTCGTAAATTGTCCAATAATTCTTCATCAGATAAGTCTAAATCCATATTTTGTGATTGATTCCATACGATATTCCCAATTCAGAAGTTTTTTGACATCGCCAACCCAAATTTGAGAAAAATGTACAAGTTAAGAACGACTCTGCACTTGACTCTTTATTGAATGTAATATAAATTTTATAATTATTAACATATTTAACTTTAGTAATATCTATAATCTTATTATCCCTTAATAGTTTTGCCAAAGCAAACTGTTTAGGCAGCACTTGACTACTTCGTACACATATTTGTATTAAATCGCCTTCCAAATTTTGTTGTGACCTAACTCTCTTCCCTGGACGTTTTGAAACTTGATGCCAATCATTTAAATTTCATTTGTTTCTTCTCTACACCTTTTCCTTCTTTCTGATAATTCCATATTTCTACAATCCATTAAATGTGTTTGTTCCTCAAAAATATTATTTTCTAAGAATGTTATATTATCTTCATTGCATTCAATATTTGTATAGTCATCTTCAACCGAAATAGACTCATTAGCCATTGTCCATAAAGTTCATTATGACTCCTCAATCGATGCACAAAAGACAATGATAAGGCGATCACTTGTAAAACTGGTTTTGTTGTTATATAGAAAATATTAAACGTAAATCACCTCGCACACGTCTAGTATTCACCGAACATGCGTTCGAACTGGTGAGCGTGTTCTTGAATTGTTTTGTTCAGCTCAGAGTAAAAGGAATTTATCGTTTCTAAGTCAGATTTTTCTGTAGGGGAGTAAATCTGTATAATGGACCAAGCATCCTTATATCCTGGTAACTTTAAATTTACATTGCTATCCGCTCTAAGATTCCTATGAATCCATCTATGTAGCTTATGAGGTATTTTTTGATAATGAATCCCACGCCGTGATGACCAAGCGTTGTTCCTATATGATATAACAAAAAGTCTGGATGAGAAATAATTCTTTCTCTTGTCCTTCTTACTTCGCTGAGGCCAACGATGTCCCATTTTATTTGATTTATCAGCGTATGTTAGTTCTAAAAGATTTTCATCACTTTTCAGTGTAAGTGCGTTTAGGGCTGCGATATAAATCTTAGGACTTCTGTGATTATCTTTACTTTTCTCTAATATTGAAGGGTTGTGGTCTCCATCCCCCGTGAGGACCAGTCGGCTTGGGGAAGAAAGCGTTGTTTTAACTTTATTTTTGTTTAAATTGATTGACCTTTCCGTTTGTCGGTTTTTAGTTGCTATTGGCATTCGTGAATTACAGTGTTGTTTGTTACGTTCGTCAATGAGTTTGATCGGGGTCTCCTAACATCAAAGGCGTTCATCCTGCTAGCTTTGATTGAACTTAGCGTTGTTTGCTTTTTAGCCTGGGTTCGAGTTTCCAACGCTGGCTGTGGTGAGCTGGATAGTTCTCTTTATCTTCTATCATAGGTTGGCTCTTTGACTATAAGTTTGTCGTATTTCAAAAAAGCAATGTTCCCTTTCTTTCTCTCTTCCAATAGCCTCGGTCGTAAAGCCTTTCTTTTCTCTAAAATGAGTAATCTTCTGAAATAAATATTGTTTTGAGGCTTTTTTATTTTTGATAATTTCATTCTTTTTCCAGCCGTTTACAAAAGAACATAACACAGGTCTCGGTTTGCTTTCGACTTACTCTTTCCAAGACGATGTAATTTATTCACTTCGTATTCATCCAATTTATATTTAAACTAGCGACCCGCTCGCGGCTTCGCCCGCTTTAACTACTGAATTATTCATGTAATGTACCTATGTTTGCAAAACACTTAAGATTACCAATGTGGAAAATTATTTAAACCTTAATGCAACCCACATTTTCGTAGTTCCAATAAGGGTGTTCCAATTGTTTAAAAAAACAAACTTAAACAAATGACACAAACAACAGAAAACTTTAACGAAAGAAATTATAAACAACAGCACACTTAGATACTATTCTCTTACCCAAAAATACTTAAACGATAGATGAAACCAACTATGTCGCGTTGAAATACATTATAATTATTGGATAACTCTAAAATGCGTGCAAACGCTTTTAAATTATCTTTACTATAGAGTCTGGCGCAGAAATGAGGCATTCTCTCGTTCATCTCCGTAGTAGCTCCGAACGACATCTGGGCGTTGACACGGTATAGAATTGGAAGGATTATCAAAGGATAGAAAGTCCCTAGGAAGTAGTCTTACGTCTGACCTCGGGCGGCCGGGTATGCCACGGAGTGCTGCTCCTTAGATGCAGGTGACCCGATACATTGGCGCAGCGGAATGCGTTGGACGCGAGACGACCAATGTGTACCTCCAGGCTTTCTATTTTTATGTTGCTATGATGCGTGGTGTGCCTCACTTAGTATGGCGCCTGCGTCACTCGACGGAGGATGAGGTTGTGGACTACCTGCAGGATTTCTCGTTTTGTGATACTTGCTATGGCGTTGCGATGTCATCAGTGTATAGTGCGTAGAGAGCAGGTGATAAAATGCTGCCCTGAGGAACACCGGCAGCGATCGAGTCGCTGCTAGACCTCGAACTCTCAACTCTCACGCAAAATATTCTGTCACTAAGGCAGGGAGGCAAAGACCGGCTTCCGGCTCTGAGCACTTAATGAAGTAGGCCCGGGTGCCAGACGCGGCACCCGCAGCGTCGAAGAAGACTACTATTGCACTCTCCTTTCGGTTGATCGCTGTTGCGGCGTAGTATAACCAGAGTGGTATACCCGCTTGCCAAACTGCTCGCTTCGTGGCTGGATGTGCCACTGGAGAAGTGAGAGGAATATCTTCTCGAACAGCTTGGCGACCGCGCTAAGGAGGGTTATAGATCGGTATCCTTCAGGCTGCGGGGTCATCCCAGCCCTGAGCAACATGATGAGCAGGCCTTCCTTGCATGCCCGGGGGAAAGAAGACAGGCGGGTGCGGCGGATCCATTGTTATAAGCATATAAGGTTGCGGTGCGCGGGGGACGCGTGGTGGGCAGCGAGCCGTTATACAGCAAGAATTTTTTAGTACCGTAATGGTAATTTTAAATCTGTGCTACTTAGTTACTTAAATCTGTGGTACTTACTTATACCTTGAAATGAAATGTAAACAGTAAACAACATTTTGATCTATATTAAATGGCCGAAAGGTAACTAATATACTTATTTATATACTGAGAGTAAGGGATGATATAGCTTTTCTCTAAAACTATTTGTAATTTCGAAATTTTGTAGAGAGCAAAGGTTATCTTTGTTTAACGTAGAAAATAATAACTTATTTAATAGGATAAGGATTAATATCATTATGGACACACATCCCTTACAATAAGAAAATATATTTAAATTGCCGTCTAATTTCCGTCTCCTCTAGGCTTTTATTAGTAAGATTTAAACGATTGTTATTTGCATTTCTTGTTCTACGACCTATTAACGACTTTTTCGTGGCATAATAAATTAAAAAAGGAAATGTTTAAAAAGGTAAAAAAATAATAAAAAGAAGGAGAGTAAACAATTTAAACAACAGGATACTTAAACGAAAGAAATGATAAACAAAAGACTACCTACTATTCTCTTCCAAAAAAACTTACACGAAAGACTACCTACTATTCTGTTAATTAAAAAAGATGAAACTAAATATATCGCGCTGAAATAATACATTAAACTCTAATTATCCAATACGTACAATCGCATCTAAATCTACTTCGATACAGAGACAGGCGGGGAGAAGGGCGCGGCGGACGCGTCGCGTGTCGCGGACGCATGGCGTGTGGTGAGCCGTTTCGCAGCAAGGATATTTTGATATTGTAACAACTTCTAAAGTACTTATTAAAATGAAAAACAATAAAAGACAGTTTTCATCTCCATTAAATGGCCAACGTAACTAATATACTTATTTATATGCTTTATGAGTAAGGGATAAACGAAACATGAGCCAAATCTGCGGTTTATAGCGGGCATGATGTGTCAACTATTAAATGCGTTTTTCTCTAAAACTATTCGTAATTTCCAATTAGTGCAAAAAGCAAATTTTATCTTCGTTTGACGTAGAAAATTAATAAAGTATTTAAAGGATAAGGATTGATATCATTATGGACAAACATCCCTCACAATAAAAAATATATTCAAATTATTATTTTTAGACAGAAATATGCTCACTGTATGTTATCCTTAGAAGATACAAATATGCTGTCGCTGATTTTTTTGTAGATCTTATTAAGAGGAATAATACTCTAGTACATTGTTTTCATGTAAGACTTACCATTAAAGCAGCGCATGCGTGAAAGTTTCTCAACGGGTAGGACTTTATGCACATATATCATATTTATGTCAAATTACATTAAAATATACATACAATAAACTATATATAAACCTTCTCTGAGAAATACTCTACCAAATGGTGAAAACCGCATCAAAATCCGTTGGGTGGTTTAGAAGAAGATCGCTTAGAAAGGCCAGACAGAGAAAAAAAGCGTTTCTTTTTTATAATATTTATATTATATAAATGCCTTTTGAAATTTTCTTTAATGTTTTTAAATAAGTCGTCAGCAGATTTCTCTGTTTCTTCTAAACCAAAAATAATTATATTATTATCTTTATTTTTTCTTTTCAGATTTTCAATTTCTTTCTCTAGGTTGCTGATTTTTTGTTTTAATTGTTTATTTTCTTCAATAATGGGAACTAGCTTTTCGTCCATCCGGTCCATTATATTTTGCGTTAGAGATTTTGTTAGCTCGGCGGACTGCATTTGCATTTCTAGCTTCATGTTCTCAAATAGTAATTGAAATTGTCCTTCCATGTTATTGAAATAAATTACGTCGAACGGAACGCAAAGAATGAATGATTTGTCAGCAATATATTACCTTATAATGTAATGGCAACACTATGATGGTGCCAACTTTCCAAACTGAAATCTGACGCTGTCAAACTGACGTTATACTGGTATTATGATACTTGAATTTCTAACCTCATATTGTTGACTTGGATGTTCGGCTTTACTTTTTATTGGATAGATCTTGAGAAAATTCACGACCGGAAACGGAGTCTAGCTAGTCAATGATTTATCAGGTCTTCGAATTATGCTAATGTTCGTAAAATAGGCGAAGAGTGGACTTCTTCCACTGGCACAGTGCGTTTCTTAATTTCATTTTGCGTAACGCTAGGTGCATTTACCTCTAATACAAATAAGTTATTTAATTACCTGCACACATTAAAATATTTCTATATTCCTTATAAATGAGAAAAAATATAATAAATACATGTAGCTATTGCTTAGAAGATAATACTTATCAATGTAGAGGCCTCGACCCGCGCAACCTCCTCTTAACATAGTAAGCTTCGTGGATTTTATAGCACTGTAAATAATTTTAATGGTCATTATTTTATATTTATTGAGTAGTCTTACCCGTTTTTATTATTACAATAGTTCATATTAAGTGATATTATCCGAAAGCCGGGACGAACAAGGACAGAATAAAATGCACCGCGCCGGACCGTGTGAGATACGCCAGTAGTATGCGAACGACTACATTTCTTCTGAAGTGTGCCAGAACCAGTGTGCCAGACCCCGCGAGTCGACTCGTCGATGCGTCGGAACTAAAAAAAAAAAGGTTTAGCCCCCCATTTGAATCGATTGCGCTGGGTCCCAGAGCTGTATCTCTAACCGTTACAAAGATAGCTTTTCGATTAATTAAATCCCATTAGTCGATTCGCTTATTAGTCACCCTCATTAAGCTCCCACACGGCATAATCGTTCACTTCCCCGAATTGCTAACGACGAACCTACGTCACAGCGCAGTGTTGCTGTCTCTTTCTTGCATTACTCATCACCTAACGACGCCACAGTGCCTGTCTCTTTGTCACTATGTTAAGTAATAAATACTTAATGCAATTTCTAGAAACAATATTTTGTTTATTAAAAACTTCCCATTTAATATATATATTTTTTTATGAAATCTAAATCATTCTATTTTTTTTATATACAATGTTTGAAATAATAGCGCGCCGGTGAAACAATATTTTGTTAATTAAAAACTTCCCATTTGATGTATATATTTTTTATAAATAAATAAATAAATAAAAATAATTTATTTCAGATTAAAATCCATATCTGTATAGTGTTAGTGTGTTAGTAACAATTTTTTTCTTATGACTTATGTTAGTTATTGTTATTTATATATTATTTTATTTTATTTGGCCGGTTATCGTTTCTATCCAATGTTTTTGAATAGAACAATCTAGGCGGTGACGATGCTTTTTTACGCATTATATAGCGTGGAATCCGTCCACTCGCGCGTCCGCGAACATCCCCGAGGCGCTGCAGGACCGCGGCAGAGTTAACAACATTCTGAAGGCATTATTATATTGCACGCGCAGTGCGTTGTAGGCTCGACGCGTATAGCTCACCCACAGGCCTCCCGAGTAAAACGATTGACAGAATGCCCGAAATAGGGTAATCTTGACAACCGCATCACCACGGGCAAACCTGCGTGCGACCATATTGCTTCTTACCGCCAGCGCTCTACGCTCTCTCTCAATGTCCTCGTCATCGCTCAAGTCTTCTGTAATATATGACCCAAGTACTTAAATTTTATAACCCTATTCAATAATGACCCGTTTAGAGTAATTGGTGGCACATGACTAGGTGAACGGTGACCGGCCTTAAATACAATAATTTCACTTTCTTAGCATTATAGACTAAACCATTTACCGCCGCATACGATTCACAGATACTTATTAATTTCTTTTAAACCTCTGATTGAGGACTCAGCAGCACCATGTCATCAGCGTAGCTTAAGTTATTGAGGCATTGGCCATCTACGTAGCATCCAACATGGACGCTACTGAGTCTCTCAATCAGCTGATCAATATAGAGGTTAAAAAGGGTGGGGGAGCTAAGCCCACCTTGCCTAACACCACACGCAAGAGTGTATTCATCTGACCAAGCACCCGCCCACCTCACTTGAATTTTTTGATTTTTATACCAGAATTTAAATAACTGCGTACCCGTATCCTCTAGCTTCTGCCACAGGAGCTCATGATTTACTTTTTTCAGCACATGATTGCGCTTTTTGATAAGTCCAGGAAGCACGCGTATACCGGCGTTTTCCTCTTAGTGTAATACCTTAAGCATACTGTAAACAGTATGCTTAAGGCTGGAAAATAGCACTTTCTGTAGAAACACCTGACTTTAAATCCAAACTGTGCGTCATGAAGTTTCACATATTTCGTGAGGAGGCCATTAAGCAAGCTGTCAAGCATTTTGCAGCTGTAGTTGCAAGTTATATAGGCCTATAGTTGCTCTTGTCAGAAGTGTCACCCGTTTTATTTTTAACAATAGGCACCACAACCGTACGCATTAGTGCTTCAGGTAAATAGGTATGTCCCAGACTAAAATTAAAAAGTTTTGCAAGTATACGAGGTAGGTGCTCCCCTGCATACCTAAAATGTTCAATACTTAGACCGTCATACCCATGAGACCGTTTTTTTGTCATATTAGTAATCATTTTGAAAATATCCTTCTCAACAAACTTAATAGATCTTCTAGATAAAATATCATTATAACTACCTGATACAGAGCCTAATGGTGATATGACTGCAAAATATTCCTTAAAACCATTTGCGAACATGTTATGTTCGCCACCTACACTAACCGGGACACTGGTTTAATGTTCAATTTGTTAGTGTTTTTCCAAAATTTTCCAAAATTATTTCCCGCTAAATCAGATGCCAAGATATCCATTTTTAATTTGCTCTTGTTTGTTTTGACACCATTTTAACTGTCTCTTAAAACATTTCCTACTTTCTAACATTTCTTCATTAGATATTACCTGACCGCGGTTTTTCCCATTCTACCCATATTTGAAATTTGAGTCGAGCGTCTCTATGCTGGTATGCGACATACCTATTTCACCCTGCTATATAACCTTTCTTTCTGGACACTTGCTTCGATATGTTACTGATGCAGCATTGGATAGTACGCGAATTACAGTGTTATATACTCGGTCAATAATAGCCTTATGCTCGATATTGTGACAATAGCCATCACAACAACGGTCCATTTCTGCCGGAAATCTATTTCTCTAAGTTTGGATTGACAGATTTCACAATATTTTGTATTCGAGAAATATGTCTATCACCCCATATTACTCTAGTTTGATCATTACTATGCCCACAATTAGGTAATACAGTTTTAGGTTTTACATTAAATAAATTACATTCAAGCACAAGTGGAAAATGGTCCGACCAGTATACATCGTATTTTACATACAAATTGCTTATTGTCTTACTTGCTGATGTCTAAACAATGGTCCAACCACCTTACACTCCCGTGCACATCGCTAATAAATGTATACGTATTCGAGTCTATTCCAAGATTTTTAACATCCACGCACAGCCAATTTTGCTCAACACAAAAGTTAATCATTTCGTTATAAAAATAGCTCGTTAGGGTGAGCGTTAAAATCTCCTAAAATATAAAAAGATTTAACGCCCAAGTTCTCCTCTATTTCCATTATAGACCTTATTGCACTTAAACACTCCGTAAAAACCGGTAAATTTCCTGACAACAAGTCGGCATATAAACAGTAAAAACCACTATAGTTCGGAGTACTTACAGTTAATTTGATGGCTACAATCCGAACATTATCACAATCTATTACCGACACCATATAAAACGCACTTTTACGCCACAATATAGCCACACCTCCGTGGGGACGGCCGCAGAGCAGCCCAGCCGAAACATCCACCGCCGACGTCCCAGTATACTCGAAATTCGCGTCCACCGTGTTAAGTAAGGACAATTCATGGGGCAGGAGCCATGTTTCTTACAGGGCTATAATATCACATGACTGGCAAAGTGATCTTATGCCTTCAATAGACCTCTTAAAACTTTTACAATTAAAACTAATTAGTTTATGCTCGAAATTGCTTTGTAATTTATAACCTCATCATTATGAATTTTATTAATTGCACGTTTTTTATGGGCCGAAGTTGACGAAATGCCGATAAGATACTCCACTTGGCCAAAAGTCGTCATTCATAAACATGTCTAGCTTGTGTATAGGTACAAATATTTTGTTATGAATCATAATCTTTTTGCATTCTCATATTGATCTTTTCAACAGTGACACAAACGTTCGATTTCTTTTCAATGTATTCTTTAACGTGACACACTGCCACCTCCTTTGAGACGTTGTAAATATAAATTGGTACATTAATCTCAGCCGCTTTAAATTTTTCATTTAATTCCGTCTTAGCTTTCCGGTTTTGCCGATAAATCGATTCCGTAGCTTCTTTTTTTGAACTAATTTCCATTCGTCGCTGGTATCATATTCCTTCCACTTGCCAGAACGAACGATATCGGCTATTGTGTTATGGTTAGCCGCGAGTTCCGTGTGTCCGGTCGCTTGCAACTCGTTAGGCTGATGACTCATAGGTAACGGCCTACGACCGTTGCTCTGAGCTTCGACTGCGGGGGTAGATTTTGATTCGCTTGTACAAGTTATACCCTCAGGGATATAATTTTTAGGCGGCTGCGAGCAAATTTTGGCGATGCATGTTTTACAGTCATAGTTAGATTATTCGCAATTGATGTATTTTTTATTTATCAATTTCCAATTTTAATAATTTAATTTCTTCGTTTGATGCATAACACTCCTTAAACTGTGCAATGTCAGACTTCATTTTAATAATATCTTTTAGTAGACTAGTAACGTCCACATGATCAAAGGTAACTGGCGGTAACTTTTGCAAATCCCTGGCCACGAAAACAGGAATGCACTCAGGGTCTGTATCCTTTAATAAACATATAATATCTTCAATCTCTCTTTGCGTTTTACCTTCTTTTTTGCGGATTTTCTTTTTAGACTTCGGAACAGAATCATATAACAGATTTTTCGCGATTGTAATTTCACTAGGTGTAAACGCACTTGCACATATTAGACAAATGCTCTCCTCATCCATAACATCTATTTTATTACACACAAACGCAAGTACTTCGTTTATGACTATATTACATTTCGTACATTTCACCGTATTAGACATCTCGCTTCCGTAATCGACCGACGGCAAGCGCGGGCGCGTCACGAATAATGATTTATGAAATCTAAATCGTTCTATTGTATTTTTTATTATACAATGATTGAAATAATGGCGCGCCGGTGAAACAATATTTTGTTTATTAAATAGGTCTCGATTTGATGTATATTTTTTTATTTATTTTTTACTTCTAAACTTCTAACAGATTTTGTCATTATTACTAATGACATTGTTTCTTTATTACTCATAACTCATAAGCATTAGTTTGAATATTATCGTTATCATTTGCGGTAGTTTAATAGGTTTGTTCATTTATAAAGAATCCATAAAAGCCAAAAACGTTTCTAACATACTCACATTTAAACCGTCTTGCGTTACATTAATTCGTGTTGAGTTAAATAGTAGTTGAAAATGTCGAACTGTGATCATGTTACTAGTGTGTTTTTTACTAAAGAACAGGAGATTGAAAGTAATTGCTGGACTGACAAGGAATTAGATGAAATTTGCGAGATTGTTGAATCAGCAGAATGTGCTATGGAAGTTTTCAACGATAAATTCACAAGTATTGAGTCAAAGACTTTTGATTCACAATTTGATGAAGCTTTGTTCAACATGAGTGAAAGTGTGGAAAAGCAGTAAGTAATAATGATTATTAATGTTTATTTTTATTTATTTCTTTTTTTCCTGTTTAAATTTATGAGATATTGAATTTAAAACTTATTTTTTTCTTTGTTAACCAGCTTACAAGTTGGCAGAGGCTTGAAACGCGTAGCTCAAGATAACAATAAAAAAGTTGTGGAAATGAGACGTCCAAGCGAACCTTCAACTTGAGGGATTCAAAACCATCAGTTCAACCATTAAACATTGTCATGATCAAGTGTGAGGTATGCAAAATATTTGTTAAAAGGAGATATTTAGCAAATCATTACCGAAGCAATATTCATAAAAATAATGCATTACGCATTCATCACAGTTTTCCTAATGTAACATTAATCGAAAAAGCATTTGGAAAACGTGTTTATACTTACAGAATAACTCCACTCTCCGTTAGTGATGAGCTTTTAGATTTTAATCTGTTTTTAAATTCCGTCAAAGATACTCTTTTTACTTTAGTTAGTGAGAGTATAGTAGCTTTGAAAACCATCAAAGTTAATTTTATACTCTAAGCTAATTTTATTCAACAATGTAAAGAATTGACAAATACTTTTAATTTTCAAACTCCGAATGTCGTCATTAACGAATCTGTTAATCTCAATGAATTTCTCGATTCTTTAAATGAAACATTTGCAAACAAAATAACTGAGTTTGAAAAGTAAGACCGGTTGGTCTATTCAGAAAATATTAAGTTTGGATATGAATGTGAATAAATTTAATCCACTTCGCGGATCTTCATACATTGATTTGCCTCACGACATACGAAACAAAAAGGCAATAATAAATGTAAAAAATAGCGATGTTCAGTGCTTTAAGTGGGCCTTACTCTCAGCATTGTACCCAGCAAATAAAAGTTCAGATCGAGTCTCTTCATATTCAAAATACTATACTATACTAATATAATAGAAAACAAATTAAATTTTGTTGGTGTACCTTTTCCTGTGAAGTTAACAGACATTCATAAAATCGAAAAGTTGAATAATTTGAGTGTTAACGTTTATGGACTGGAATACAACGGTTTGAGTAAGTCTAACTCTGTGGTTGGTCCATTATATTTTACAAAGTGTCTCAAACCTATTCATATTAATTTACTTTACATAACGAGTGGAAGTAATGGCCATTATTGCTATATAAAAAACTTATCTCGTTTAGTGAGTCATCAGGTTACATCAAGAAATAATGCCATTTACATTTGTGACGGCTGCCTTATTTATTTTAACAGTCAGGAAGCTCTCGATAGACATAGATTGAATGATTGCACACATGTCAGAACCGATCTTCCAAATAAAAATATAAGTAAAAAAAACTGGCGTGGTGAAAATGTACCAAGTGATAAGATAAAATTCGAAGGTTATGAAAAGAAAAAGAGAGTACCCTTTGTGATTTACGCAGATTTTGAATCTTTTCTCAATCCAATCGATTCATGTTCCAATGATCCTTTTAAATCTTTCACTACCAACGTTCAAAGACATGATGAGTACAGCTTTGGTTATTATGTCAAATGTTCATATGATAATAAGCTTGTTAAATATGTTACGTATACCGGCAAAAATTGTGCTAACGTATTTTTGACAAGTTTACGTAAAGATATAGAAATTATTTGTAGAGCTAATTCGTTTCAAAAATGTCCTCTTCCTGTATCAGAAATAGACAACAAAACAATACAAGAAGCTTCTATATGTTACATATGTGAGAGTGAATTAAAGGATGAACGATATATCGATCACGACTGGCATTTAGGTACTTTTATAGGTGTATGCCATGAAAATTGTTGCAAAAAAAATCATAACACCTCATTTATTCCTATAATATTACATAATCTGAGCAATTACGATGCTCATTTTATTGTACATCCATTAAATTTTGTCGAAGGTGAGGAACAAATCATTCCACAAAATAAAGAAAAGTATATTTCTTTCTCAAAAATTCTGAATGTAAATGGTAAAAAGGTTAGTTTGAGGTTTATTGACTCTTTTAAATTTTTATCGAGTAGTTTAGATTCACTAGCTAAGAATCTTAATGACGATGAGACTTTCAAATGTTAAAGCGGAAAGGTGTTTATCCATATGAACATATGACTTCGTTCAAATCATTAGAATTATCATATTTGCCATCAATTGAGTGTTTCGCTAGTACATTGACTGGTGAAAGCATTTCAGTTGATGATTATAATCATGTTCAAAAAGTATGGTCTCATTTCCACTCTCAAAATATGGCTGACTATTCTAATCTTTATTTAAAAACTGATGTAATACTTTTATGTGATATTTTCGCAAATTTTAGAAATGTTTGCATGAAGACTTACGATTTAGATCCTGCTCATTACTATACCGCTCCAGGGTTAAGTTGGGATGCTATGTTAAAATATACCAAAGTTGAGCTAGAATTATTAACAGATTTTGATAAAATTGCTTTTGTCAAATCCAGTATTAGAGGAGGCATATCGCAATGCAGTAATCGCTATGCAAAAGCAAATAATCCACACATGAAAACTTTTGATAGTAATGATCTTATTTCATATTTAATTTATCTTGATGCAAACAATTTATATGGGTGGGCTATGTCTCAATATTTGCCTTTGTCTAATTTTGAATGGGAAGATCCTTATGTAAATTATAATGTACCAATCACCTCTGATATTGGATATATTTTAGAAGTAGATCTAGAATACCCCGATAGCTTACATGATACTCATTCCGACTTTCCATTGTGTCCAGAAAATATTTGTGTAGGTAATTCGAAAGAATCTAAATTAGTTACTAATTTATATAACAAAAAAAATATGTTATACATTATAGAAATCTTTTGCAATGTGAGAAATATGGTTTGCGAGTACAAAAAGTTCATAGAGTATTAAAGTTCAAGCAAAAACCTTGGTTAAAAAAATATATTGAATAAAACACCCAATTACGAACTTTAGCAACATCTGATCTGATCTGATGAATAATTCTGTATTTGGAAAGACAATGGAAAATGTCGAAAAAAGGGTAAACGTAAAATTATTAACATATAGGGAAAGTCATGGAAAAATCAAAGGTGTTGAGAGTCTCATTGCTCGCCCCGAATTCCACAGTGTTTCCATTTTTTCTGAAAATTTGGTCGCAGTCCAAATTCGTAAAACTAAATTGTTTTATAATAAGCCCATATATTTACGGTCTTATTCATAAAAAGTTATGGAACAGATAAAGTGTTCTATAAGCCCACTATAAGCAAAACGTCAAAAAATGGTATTCATAACAGCGTTTTAGCGCTAAACAGTGCTATAAGCCTATTATAAAGTTATAGAGGCCGAGACCCTACTATAGCCGTTCTATAAGATAAAAAATGGCCGATTCTCGTAATCATTGAAAATGACATTTGATGTAAACAAAATATTGTAAATAACGTGTCAATATAGTTAATACTCAAGTTGTGTTAATTTGCCACTTTTATGATTAAAATGGAAGCTTTACAAAGCATAGATGCTTCGGAAACGATGGTAGGAATTGAAAACACAACAGTTCACATCGAAGAAGGATATATAGAAGTAGGAGTAAACCATTTTCCTTGAACGACGAAATCTACTGCGAAGTTTATAATAAACTTGGTGTGATGATCTCTAATTAGATTATAGAGGTTCTAGTACCTTACATGAAATCAAAGTAATAGCTACTTGAATATTATGGAGTCCTCGAGAGGTGAGTATTTTTATTTTACTTGAATTGAATATACTATTTATACAACACATACTAAGTGACACGTATTCGTGTACAAGTTATCTTATTCCTTACAGTATCAAGAGGATGCTGAAGAACACCATGGGTTGTCTCATGCAAGCGCTAGCCAGATTTGTGCCCGAGTTGCATGTGCACTTGCTCAATTGCTTAATTTATTAAAATGCCCAGTAGTTTTTCTAAAGAACAGCATATTATGACAAGAATTTAGTTCGTTCTATTCTGTACACTCAAAACCAATGGGAGAAAAAATATAATGAAGCACATATGGCAAACAGGAATACTGTGGAAAAATGCTTTGTAACGACATTGTAAGAAATAGAAATGAACAGTCCCGAGTTCTTAGGGGTACAGTAGTATAAATGCATATATGCTGTTTTATAAATTTTTTTAGGATAAATTTTTGTGAGTTAGTTAATAAAAAGAAAATATACATTTCTATAAATTTTATTTGGTCTTATAATATAATTTTATTTTTAAAAATTTCTTCTAAAAGTATTTTGTTTTTCATTGTCCATCTTGGCCTGATACAGCTCTTTTCTGTAGGCAATTTCATGATCTGCAATATGCTGAGCGGCACTTTTTTTATTTTAATGCTGTAACCAAAAATGTAATATATATATTATTCTTTTTTATTTAAGTTTTCCAAATAAGTATGTATTAATTATTTCAAAACATATCTTATTTACAAGTTTGTTATACAAATTATAATATAGCTTGTAGATTGTACTGATTGATTTTGAGAATTTGTTTCAACTTATTAATATGTTATATTGCTTTAACAATACATTATTATAATTAATTATTGTAGTTATAGTTATGATAATAAAAATGAATTCATTCAACATACATGTTTATTTTTTTAATCTAAAGTTTCATGTTTGCTATTGTGGTATGCGTGGTGTGTAGTGGGTGCTAGTATCTACAAAAATTTATCAGAATTTCTTTCTGAGCAATATTGAGGTAGTGTAATTTAGTTAATGTATTATGATGCAAAATAAATTTTGTTAAATTATTTGTTTTTGACATTTTTAAAATGTTATTCCACACTTAGATATAAACAAAATTGTGGATGAGTTGCTATGTATAGATTGTACAGAAGGGCTTGGCTGCAAAATCTTAAATAATTAAATTAAAATAAATTTCTGGGTATTGTGGTATTTAGTTATTTTATTCATGCAGCACAGTTAATTATGTTTAATATGTCAAATGAGTATGAATAAAACACATAAAATAAGATAGGACGGGACAGTATTTGTGTGCATCATTTCAATAAAAATAAAAATTAATTTAATACAATACACATACCATTTCTTTTTCTGCTCCGGAATTGTCACATGGAAGTGGTGAATTTTGTGGTATATAACATTTTATTTGTGGTTTTTTTTCTCTCCTGTAATATTTCTATATCATACTTTGTTTATTATATACTGAAACAAGAAATAATATAATTACATAAATATTTATTTACACAAAATGCAATACTAATTGACCAAATATTCATATTTTTATGGGTACCTGATTATCACATTCAAATTAATTTGAGTCTAACATGAAGTCATGAGGGAGCCACACCGCAAGGTCACCATGACTACTTGCTGGTTCTGCTGTAGGTGGTGGACCATCATCTGTTTTTAACATCTGCTTTCTTTCAATGTACTTGTACTTCTTTTACTTATATTTTTCTTTTTTATAATACTTCCATTGGGCTTAAATTTGTAGCAGTTCTGAGTGTGAACTGAAACATTAATAGCTTTGTTAAAATAAGTAAGTATATACACGAAATACTCAATTATATTATTCAAATTTATCTCATTAAGTAGCTATAGTGTAAATCCTGCCAAGCGGCCAACTTTTCCCGTTTTATTTTCAATAATTGAAAGCTCTCTCTAACCAAATCTTTCAAGATCATCTATGGAATAAAGCATAAGCATTGAAGTATAATAAGCGTATGAATGTCTCCAAAACAAAACTTACGTGGTCCGTGATCAGATGTATCAGAAAAACCAACTTTATCATCCTCCAACCAATTCTCACTCATTTGCTTTTTTTACTTTCTACAATTTTCGATTCTGATGCTATTTTACAACAATAATTATGTAATATTTAAAATAAAACGAGGGGCACAGATCACTATGTAAACAAATAATATATCACTGAGCGGTAACTCACTATATCATAAACAACAAAATATGATTTTAATCCGTAATAATGTCTATGATTAGACGTATTTGGTAAATTGATACACATTATCTGTAGTCAATTCGGTAGATTTGGCAAGCTTACTTGCCAATTTCGTCGTAGTGGCAACATTTTAGCTTATAAACCGTATATTAGTTATAGAAGGTTTATAGAACTGTTATGAATACGCAATGTTATCGAACGTTCCATAACCTTATAGAGCATTTTAACTAATGAACGTTTTAAACGTTCTTAAGGGTTTTTTATGAATAAGACCGTTAGATTTTAGCATATTAGAGATATCCAAGACTTTAATGTATGACTTTCACTATCAATACATGAAAAATAAATTTACCAATATAAAATTGTTTATACTGATACTGATAGTCTGATATACCAAATATTTTGCGATGATTTTTACAAAGAAATCAAGGAAGATTTAAATTCATATTTCGATACTTCTGATTATCCTTCAAATAATCAGTTTCACTTGCCTCAAGTAAATAAAAAGAGATTAGGATTTTTTAAAGACGAGAACAATGGAAAAATTCTTACTGAATTTGTTGGATTGCGATCAAAAATGTATGCAATGAGTGTTGAAGATCGTACTATCACCAAAGCTAAAGGGGTTAATAAAAGTGTAACTAAGAAATTAAATGTTAGTGACTATAAGACATATTTATTTAATAAAAAAATACAATTTGCTGAAATGTATAGATTTAGAAGCATCAAACATATTATATTTACACAAAAAATAATAAAATTTGTTTGTCATACAACGACACCAAGCGACATATTTTGCCTAACTCAACAGATACAATAGCTTGGGGTCATTATAAGTTTAGATAGTATTAAGATGTCATTTTTATTGTATTAGTAAAGAAAATATATTATAAAATGTTATGTAATTTTATTTATATGTACATATTTAGTTTTACCGTTTAACTGAATAGACGTATCCTACTACATTTAACATGTTTCATTTTGAACACCCTTTTACCGCTATTATAGCGGGTCCTAGTGGTTGTGGAAAATCAAAGTTTGTATGTGATTTTTTGAAAAATATAAATCATGTTTGTAATCAAGAATTTAACACCATCTTATGGTGTTACGATGAAATGCAACCATTATACAATTTAAGTGGAGTTAATTACTATCAAGGAATTCCTGACTTGAACATGTTTGATGGGAAGTATCCTCAATTGACTATAATCAACGACCTTATGAGAGAATCTGATGGGCGCATAGTCGTTATTTTTACTAAAGGAAGTCATCATAGAAACTTGAGTGTATTCTACATAACGCAAAACTTTTTTCATCAAGGGAAAGGACAACGTGATATGTCGCTAAATTCTAGCTGCATAATTTACTTTAAAAATCCTAGAAACAAAACTCAAATACGTTTTCTTGCTCGTCAAATAGTACCTGAGAATCCTAAATATGTTGAAGAAGCATACAAAGATGCCACTAGTAAACCACATGGATAAAAACAAAATACAGATGATATTTACCGAATGAAAACTAACATATTTCCTGATAAATATACCATTTGTTACATTAAGAAGGGATATAAATACAATAACTCTAAAGATAACTCCGTCATTATTAAACAATGACACATAGAGTAAAGACACATAAAGAGTTTTTAAGAGCGTTACATTGCTTAAAACCAAAATATAGAAAAGTTTTACTTAGCGCTTGTAATAAAGAAGAAATCGATTGTATTTGTGAGTGCATATACAGTGTTTTGAAAGGGATAAGTATAAGAATGTTTTAAGAAAGCTTGTTTTAAAGACAAAGAACAAAGCTAGAAAAAATATTATAATACAAAAAGGTGGAACTTTCTTACCAATTATCTTGATGAGGGTAGGTGCATAAAAAAGTGAACATCGTTTTTATTTGCTGTGTGTGATATTTATTAAAAATATTTCTTTTAACATCATAATATGCACTAAAATATAACATACCCATTTACAATTACTCCTATAAGTTCACCTATTCTCAATAATCACTATCACAAATGGAGACCATCAAGCACTCAATTGTTCAGTTATCGGAGCATTTCAACCATCAAATGGCTGAATTCCAAAAAAATCTCCGAAGTGCTTCAATACCGGCTACAAGTCTCACATCTAACTTAGCTTAGCAATTCAACATATTCAGGGATTTTGTGTTATCATCACTAGAGGCACTGCAAATGCAAGTTACTCTTCTCTCAAAGAAGTATGATGTATTGGAGATGAGAAGCAGAAAAAAATACTCTTAATCCATGGAATTCCTGAATCCAAGAATGAGGATGTCACTCAGCTTACTTTAAATGAATTCTCTAGTCGCTTAAAGATAGATGGTATTTCTGTGGAAACTATAAGTCGCTGCCACCGTATGGGAAACATTACCTAAGAGAAGCCACGGCCTATACTTATCAAGTTTAAGGATCTAACTATTAGAGATAGTGTGTGGTTTGCTAAATCCAATCTTAAAAATACTGGTATCACCATATCAGAATTCTTAACCAAGGAGCGTCATGGTGTCTTTATGTGTGCACGTCAAAGGTTTGGTGTTTCTAAGTGCTGGACGCGGGATGGCCGAATCTTTATTATTGATGCAAGCGGTAAGCGTTACCAAATATTAACTCACACTGAGCTAGATGCAGTTACAAAAGGTGCTGTGCAGGTTTCTTCACAAAGCTCTTTGAAGTCTACTGGTGCTGGTGCTAGTAACAACACTAAAGATTATAAACAATTAACTCAAGCCATCAGGTCCAAAAGACTAGTAAAGAAATGCATGTAACAAGGTGTGTAGGGATGCACAGCGGAATGATATACACCAGTCTTTGGATGCGAAAGATTCTGGGAAAACCTGGCAGTTCCTTAAATCTATGGGCATTGGACGTGAAACGAAAGAAACGCACCATAGTATTGACTTTGACAGTCTAAACAGGCATTTCGCTTCGACAGCTGTCAACATCCCAAACAAATTAAATACCGTTTACGATCTTAAGTCTCGTCCTAAGCGAAATGCAACTGTTCTTGAGTTTGATGAAATTTCAGAAGATGATATCAGGAAAAATATTAAGGCAATACATTCAGATGTCATCGGAAGCGATGGTATTAGTCGTAAAATGTTGACTCTATCCCTTCATACGATCCTTCCAGTCCTGTGCCACATCCTTAACAATTCTTTGTCATCTTGTACATTTCCAAAAGTGGCGCTCTTCACATGTTATCCCTATTCCCAAAATATCTAGTCCCTCATCATATTCACATTTCCGACCAATTACTATACTTCCCGTCCTTTCTAAAGTACATCAGCAACTAACACAATATTTAGTGAAGAACAACACTCTGAGTCAATTCCAATCTGGCTTTCGGCCCGGACATAGCACAACTACCGCTTTGATTAAAGTTTGTGATGATATTCGTTGTGGTATAGATAATAAGCAAGTCACTGTCTTAGTCTTGCTTGATTTTTCTAATGCGTTCAATACCGTAGACTTTGACATCTTACTTGCTATTCTTGAACACATAAACATCTCAAATAATGCCATTGAGTGGTTCCATTCCTACTTACACAATCGCCATCAAAGTGTTCGATACAATAGCATTGATTCGCTGTTCGGTTCGCGTCTAAGGCAGACGTGTGGAAGCAGAACGTATAGTAAACCGGTTTCTATATTCAACCGCATAGTGTACCTGTACCCAGAGACTGCATCATTTCATTGAATTGCAATAAAATGAATAAACAAGATATAACTGATATGGAAATCGAAGGAGACAAACTGAAGAATACTGTTTCGAGGAGAAAAAATGCTACACTAGAAGAAGTTAATAATAATCTAAAAACCTTTAAAGAAGAAATTAAACAAATATTAATTGATTGTAAAACCGATATTACTGGAACATTATCTTCCAACATAAAATTAATAAAACAAGATATTGGCGAATTAAAACAATATAATAATGACATCGGAAAAACTACTGAATTTCTTCACGAAGAACAAGAAGATTTAAAAAAAAAAATAGTAACACTAGAAAAGGACAAGGAGAAATTAACCAAAACAGTAGAAGAAATAAGCATGCAGCTGAATAACCTTCAAACAAAAATGAGATCTAACTGTCTTGAAATTCGAAATATTCCAAGGTCTGAAAACGAAAATTTGAAAAAGCTCTTCTTCGGTATTTCCAACGTGCTTAATAGTGGTATCACCGAAGACGCCGTCAGAGACATTCACCGCCAACCGGGGAAGCACGATCATCTCAAGCCCATAATTTTGGAATTTAATAACTCACTAACAAAGGATATCTTAATTAAATCATTCAAATCTTACAACGCAAGTAATAAAGGAAATCGCTTGAATACTAACATTATAGGTATGCCTGGATCCAGTTCTCCAATATTTATATCCGAACATTATTCTGATAAAGTAAAAAAAAATGTTTTTTCTTGCTCGAGAACTTAAAAAAGCTCATAATTATAAATTTTGTTGGATATCTAATGGCAGAGTGTTTATTCGGAAATCTGAAGGTGAGCCACACATTTTACTACGTAGTGAAAATCACATTAGAGAACTTTATTCTTTTGCGATTTAATGAAAATAATCATGTCTGTTTTATCGACCTTTATGTATCTTATATTCTTATCCATAATATACTATTTATTTACATATACTTAGTTTACTTAAATTGTAGCCTTATATATTTTAAAAAATATGTTTATAATGTATTATATAATAATATTATAATTCTTACATTTAAAAACTCGGATAAAAGTAAAATGTATATATTTATTACCATATCTCTCTATCTCATTATCACGTTGCTTCAACTGACTTCATTACTCTGTGTCATATTTTATAATAGTACCCGACTGTTATTGATAAATTTAATAATTAATAACGATTTTTATACAACTTCTTATGTTAACTCCTTTCGATACTCTAAACCTAAAATATTTTATTATAGTACTTTTAAACAAGTAACACAGTTTGTATATTTAAAAAGTTTTTCATACCCACACTATATAATTCAATCTTAGTAGTATTAACAATTGCTTTGACGCAATTTCTTTCTATTGCTTTCCAGAGGAATTAAAATACAAAATAAAGCTGCATAGGACGGGTTATTTTACTTTATTAAATCAAAATATCCGTAGCATATCGTGTAATATGGACAATTTTCAAGTTTTGTTACATGGAATTGATATCCCTATAGATATAATTGTTTTAACTGAATGCTGGCTCAAAGAAAATTGCGATAATCTACCGTTGTTATCGGGTTACAATGTCTTTAGTACTAAACGGAGTTTTAATCAAAACGACGGAGTGGTTGTGTATTGTAATTCGAATATGAGTATCTGTATTGAAGAACCTATTTTCCAGAGGTAAATTGCTTAGCTATTAAATGTAATTCTAACACAATAGTCATTGCTATCTATAGGCCTCCATCTTCCAATTTAGAAAGTTTTTTAAAAAATCTTAAATATATTTTAGAGCAGTTTAGCTCATATAATAATATTATTTTAACTGGAGATATTAATATAGCAATAAACGGAAGTAATTTATCCTTATATTCACAGGATTACTTAAATATCTGTGCATCTTTTGGCCTTCTACCTACTTATACCTACCCGACAAGGGGGTACAATTGTATTGACCATATATTTATTAAAACTAAATCCACTTCTTATGCAGCTGTCATTAAGTCTCCTGTAACAGACCATTATCCTAGCTTTCTACAATTCCCTACCTTGCAGCCAACACCGAGATCATCTATGTATAATTGCCTTGACTATAAAAAAATTAAGCATGATTTGCAAATAACGAATTGGGATACTGTCATATCAAATATTAACCCAAACACTGCAACGGAATTATTAGCAAATACAATTTCTTTAATAATTGAGAAAAATACATATATAAAAAAAGTTCCCCATAGTAAACTAACCTTGAAGCCCTGGATAACACCAGGGCTCTTACGCTGTATTCGTAAACGTGATAGACTTCATAAAAAGACTTCCAAGTACCCAGATAATTTAATAATTAAGGCACATTACAAAGCCTATCGTAACATTTGCAATAATATAACTAAAAAATTAAAAATATTACATAATAAGGAGCTTTTAAACAAGAATAAAAATAATCCAAAATATTTGTGGAAATCTGTAAAATCTATTTGCAATATGAATAAACCTAAGAGTGAGGCAATGGAATTAATAAATAATAAAATATCTTTATACAATCCCATCGATTCTGTTAACGATTACTTCTCAAATTTAGGGCAGGATCTTGCAGCTAAAACTTTAAATAGGCTTAATTGCTCCGTGGATGATCTTGCTCGTAATTCTACTCTTAACTTCAACTCCTTAAACTCTTTTGTTTTACTGCCTACAGACGAGGATGAGATAAGGCGTATAATACTAGGTCTTAAACCGAACAGTGCTCCAGGTCACGACAACATTACTCCTATGGTTCTTAAGCAAAATTTTCAAATTCTCGTAAAACCAATTACTTATATTTGTAATCTGTCAATTGAGCAAGGAGTGTATCCTACTCATTTCAAATGTGCCGTGGTACGTCCAATTTACAAGGATGGTGACAGAGATAGGGTTAGTAATTATCGGCCAATATCTGTTCTACCGGTGATGTCAAAGATACTCGAACATATTCTTAACAACCGCTTAAAAAGGTACTTGGAGAATAATAATCTCCTTTCTTCGAATCAATACGGTTTTAGAGCAAATAGGTCTACTGAAGACGCTTTAAGCGACCTAATTAATACGGTGTCAGGTGCTTTAGACAAACGTAAAAAGTGTATCGGAGTGTTTCTTGACTTAGCTAAGGCTTTTGATACTGTTTCTGCTTCTATCCTTCTCAACAAGCTATTTAAGCTAGGAATAAGAGGTAACTGTCATAAGTTATTTGCTGACTACCTTACAAATAGATCACAACGTGTAAAAATAGGCTCTGAGAGTAGCTGTGAGAGAAGTCTCCTCTTCGGTATTCCACAGGGGAGTGTCCTGGGCCCAACCCTTTTTAGTATATACATAAATGACCTTTGTTCTTTGCAAATCCAAAATTGTAAAATAATATCTTATGCAGATGATACCGTGCTCGTATTTGAAGGTGACGACTGGGAGGGTCTTAAAGATATTACCGAACGCGGTCTGAGTAGAATAATGAGTTGGCTTGATAATAACCTACTACTAACGTTGAACCTGAATAAAACAAGATACATTATATTTAGCGTTAATTTATCCTCTCAACCAACCTCATCTTTCCAGATCCAATCGCACTCTTGTCAAAACTTTAATCGACCCAGTTATAATGGCTGTGAGTGTTTAAATATTGAAAAAGTATATCAAATTAAATATCTTGGTGTGATTGTCGATCAGCATCTAAGGTGGGAGGCTTATGCAAGCCTCTTAGCATCTCGAATTAGAGCACTAGCACGGATTTTTAAAACCCTGCGACATTTGGGTTCTTTTGATTTTGTAACTATGATATATAAAGCTCTTTGTGAGTCGTTAATTAGATATTGTATCACCTCTTGGGGTGGTGCATCAAAGTCAGTAGTACTTATGGTTGAAAAAGCTCAACGCATGATTTTAAAAATTATCCATTTTAAAAATTATCAATTTCCTACGACCGAGTTATATAAATATAGTAAAGTTCACTCAGTTCGCAAAATTTTTCTGCTCCAACTCCTATTAAATCAATACAAATTAGTTAAGAAATATATTAATAAAACCAACCAAAAACGGACTAACCTTTTTGGCATAGTACCTATAACTAAGAAAAGAATTACTCAAAGATTTTCGGCATTTTTAGGCCCGTACGTTGCAAATAAAATCAATAAAAAGCTAAATCTCCACAAACTTAACTATCACAATGCAAAAAAGCACTAAACGAATGGTTACATTCGCTAGACTATGATGAAATAGAAGATATTATGAAGTTGCCACAGTAAAATATAAATAAAATATATATATGTAATGTATATGTATGTAAGTATTTGTATATACATATATGTATATATATAAATATTTTTAACATATTTATTATATTACTCTTATGTATATATACTTATATGTTATGTATTCTTATAATTTTCATATGTATTTCACTCATTTCATTCATTTAAAGCTCATTGTTCTAATTTTGAAATCCAATAATAAGATCCGTACAGAAATATATATATATATATTTCTGTATTTATTATATAAGTATTATATGTAAACTATATCACACCTTTGATTTTTGAGGCCAGTCGTGGCGCAGTGGCACGAAGTGTGACTGTAAAACCGACTGGTTGTGGGTTCGATCCCCACTCGAGGAGATGAAATATTTACTTAAATTTATATTTCCATTTTCTTCGCTCTGGTGTCGAGGCTAAGCGCGGCGTTGAGTTCTGCCACTCAACACGCAATGCCTCCAGAATTTCGGCAGAAAGTGGGGAATAGATTGTCTTAACACTAGGTTCCCTCTGCCTACCCTGCTGTGTGCGGGATACAGCGTGAAGCTGATCACACCTTTAATGTTGTATATTTATTTTGGATCTCATAAATATTGTTATTATTAACAAACTTTTTATGCACTACACGGTTTCTATATTACTATTTTATTGTAAATGTTTACGCCCAAGGTTACCTGTAAGAGATCACTAATAGTGATAAGGTCGCCTTTGCATGCTAGTTATATTTCTATAATTATCGATTCTATTTTGTTTTTATGTACTTATAGTTTGTGTGTGCAATAAAGAATTTTATCTATCTATCTATCTATCTTGAGTACAGTTTTGGGTGCACTATTTAATTCATTGATTTAGAATAAAAATGGAGAACGCAAAGAAAATGATATTAATTGAACCTGAAGCAATAGAGAGACTTAAGAAAGAAAATGCTAATACCGTTAACAATTTATCACAACTTGATGAAGAAATGAGTAAAATTTTAAAAACTAAATTAGACGACAGAGAGAAATGGTCACTTTATCAACAAACTCTTCAGAGATATTTGTATTTTATTGCTAAAGATCGAAAGCCAATAGAAATACCCTTAGTAAATTTTGGTGAGTCGGGAAATTATATAAAAGAAGATGTTTAGTGCACATAATGCTGTGTTCGTGTGTGCAAGGAGAGTCGAGGTATTGTTGATTCTAATAATAAATACGTATATGGTGTATAATTTGTACATGATTATTCATATAGTTAAAAATATAAATACAAAATGCAAAACACGTAATATATAACAAAAATTTTGATTATTATTATATATATAAAGTAAGAAAATAATAAATGGGTAAGCAAATAACTCTATTTTCTATTTATACTACGTGCTTGTATCGGACGTAGAATTTTCTACCTTTAGTATCTTCAAGGTCCGAAACAAGCACGTAGTAACAGTCACTTTTTACATTTACTACTTATATCTTATATTTAATAATAATTACTCTATGTGTGGCTGTTATTGTTTGGATTTATTTTGCAGTTGCGATGAAAGTTCTTAAGTTCCTATGCTTACCTCAATGTTTATATATTAGAGCAATAAGTAAAGAAAAAAAACTAGATTTTATGCAGAGATACATAAATACTTTGTATAAAATCAATTCTTTGTAATAAAAATTCAATACATTAATGCATTATTTCAGATCTTCAAATATTGATAGACAAGAGAAGAAAAGGACATTCTTCAAATATTTCCAGTTATGTTATGGAGAGTCAAGAAAAAGTAAGTATAAAATCATATTAAATATGGAGAACACTTTTTAAAGAACATTACATTAATAGGAATAACTTATGTACTATATTTTTACACAGACAATTGTAAAGTAAGAGCTGTAAAGTATTCCTCCTTAAATATTGATAACATTAACAAATATTTTTAAGATTTTTCGGTTTTCTGTTATACAGTTGACAATACCTTGTTATATCTAATGCCAATTTTTATATCTAATGTAGTTAAAATAATTTTGCTGGCATTTTCTTGTTCCAGAGCAAAGTGTCCATAATTTTTTAAAGTCAATTAATTTACTTGTTCATAATATGTTTTAATTAAGTAATAAACAAGTAAAATTTTAAGCAATCACTAGTTTACAAATATTACTAGCAATTAAATCTAAATAAAGCTTATCTTTACGTATAATCTATAAATATCTAATAATTAAATGTTAATTAAGCCTTATTTTTATTTTTGTTGAGTTGCTCATTAAATAACAAGCGTGTGAAATATATAATAATAAGAAGGAAAAGGACATTGTTTTACAATAAAAGAAAAAGTTGCTTTTTTGTCCATTTTTAAATATATCACAAGGCCTACATTTTTTTTTAGATTAATATTTATTCAATTTGATTCATTAAAACTTACGCCTAAACTTAAGAAAACATCGGATAGTATAAAAAAATTGTGATAAATTATGTGTATTACTTTTTGATGAAGTTTCTTTGAAAATAAGTGTAGCTCTCTTGAAAGATAGAAAAGATAAAAATATTGACTGTATAATTCAATAATGAAACAAATTAATAGAACAATAGTAAAACTTATAAAGATTGTTCATTTAAAAAGTTGAAGAACTTGCAATAATTATTTTTTATAATCAATTTATGCTGAATGAATATATATATTACATATATATCTTTAATGTTGGCCAGTCGTGGCGCAGTGGTACAAAGTGTGACTGTAAAACCGACTGGTTGTGGGTTCGATCCCCACTCGAGGAGATGAAATATTTACTTAAATTTATATTTTATTTCTTCGCTCTTGGTTGTCGAGCGCGTTGAATTCTGTCACTCAACACGCAATGCCTCCAAAATTCGGCACAAAGTGGGGAACGGAGTGTCTTAACACTAGGTTCCCTGTGCCTACCGTGCCGTGTGCGGGATACAGCGTGAAGCTAATTTAATTTTAATTTTTAATTTTATTACCATCATTTTCAGATAAGGGAATTCTACCTCCAGAATGCAAAGAAACAGTGTACCGTTTATAATTAGTAGACAATATTTTTGACTCAATAAGTGGCAGTAAAACTAAAAATTTTCCACCCACACTCAAGTCGATGCACAACAAAACATGGACGGAAGCAAAAAATATATTTAATTCCAAGAAATTTTTGTAAAGCAGTGGAAAAGTTGAATCTGTCCTCATTGCGTCAAATTGGGTGTAGACACCGAATGAAATTGAAACATTATTAAAAAATTAAGGGTTGAGTACAATATAAGCTCAGTGTGGCTGCAACACCTAAACCAAGATCCTTTTGAATATTTTTTTGGCGCAGTAAGAAGTCACGAGTTTCGCAACAACAACGCTACTTATGTTTAGTTTGTGTTAATATTTGCAACACTTTTAATAAATAATCTAAACAGTGTAACAACCTTAGGTGAAAACTGTGGAAATGACCATTGTCAGTCATTATATGTTCAAAACATCAATGACAATACATATTTGATTTTCAATCTATATTTAACTATGAATAGGACTCCTTTAAGGTGAAAGAAACCGATCCTCATATTATGGCACCTCTGGGCCGTTCAAGTATTACGTAAGCAGTTTTTTTGCAATTATTGAAAACAGTTTTCACCTAAGGTTGTTACACTGTTTAGATTATTTATTAAAAGTGTTGCAAATATTAACACAAACTAAACATAAGTAGCGTTGTTGTTGCGAAACTCATGACTTCTTACTGCGCCAAAAAAATATTCAAAAGGATCTTGGTTTAGGTGTCGCAGCCATCATCATCATCAAAGGCGCTACAGCCGCGAGTGGCCTTGGCCTGGTCCAGAATATTCCTCCATCCTGCCCTATTCCTGGCTTTCTTCTTCCAATTTTTTACGCCCAGAGTTCTCAGATCTTGCTCAACTCCATCCAACCATCTGAGTTTTGGTCTGCCTCGACTTCTCCGTCCATCTGGTGTACTGTGTATACAACAAGGATTAAGATGTTCTAGACTCACTCATTCTCTCCACATGTGCGACCCATCGTAGGCGTCCAACTTTGATATTATTTATTATGCCTGTTTCGTTATACATGTTGTAGAGCTCGTGGTTGTACCGAGTTCGCCATTGCTCATTTTCCAACACTGCCCCGAATATGCGTCTTAAGATTTTGCGCTCAAAATGAAATTGCGAAGTGTGTTCGCGTCCTTTTTGCTCAGCACCCATCTCTCTGATCCATATGTTAATATCGGTCTTAGCAAGGTCTTGTAGAGAAGTACTTTTATGCTTCTTGAAAGTATTTTGGATCGGAAGTATCTTAGCAGTCCGAAATAGCACTTGTTAGCCGCCATAATTGTTCTGCTTATTTCTGAGGATACATTGTTGTCCTGCGTTACCAAAGAGCCGAGATACACAAATTCCCTAACCCAGTCGAAAGTGCTACTCCCAATTGTTATATTGGACGGTAATGCGTGTAGGTGTTTTGACGCTTTTAGATATTTTGTTTTCGTTGCATTTACTTGAAATCCGGCTTCCTGAGATGACCTTGTCAGAGCTTGGTACGCACTCTCTACTGCGGGCAGAGATCTTCCTATTAAATCCAGATCATCTGCATATCCTAACACTTGAATTGACTTAAAGAATATGTTGCCAGTAGTCTCAATCTTTGAGTCGCGGATGCACTTATCTAACGCAACATTGAAAAGCAGACAAGAGAGCGCGTTGCCCTGTCTGAGACCGTCATAAGTGCTAAATGGTTCCGACAGTTCCGCCTGAACTCTAACGACGTTTAGAGTATTTTTCAACGTCATTTCGGTAAGGAAGATTAATTTACCTGGGATACCGATTTCAATCATTGCCTGGTACAGGAAATTGCGGTGCAAGCTGTCATATGCTGCCTTGAAATCAATGAACAAATGGTGTGTGGTCACATTAAATTCGAGTTTTCTCGAGGATCTGCCTTAGTGAAAAAATTTGGTCTACTGTTGAGCGGTGTCGCAGCCACAATGAGTTTATATTGTACTCAACCCTTAATTTTTTTAATAATGTTTCAATTCCATTCGGTGTCTACACCCAATTTGACACAATAAGGACAGATTCTACTTTTCCACTGCTTTACAAACATTTCTTGGAATTAAATATATTTTTTGCTTCCGTCCATGTTTTGTTGTGCACCGAGTTGTGTGTGGGTGGAAAATTTTTAGTTTTACTGCCACTTATTGAGTCAAAAATATTGTCTACAAATAATAAACGGCTCACTGTTTCTTTGCATTCTGGAGGTAGAATTCCCCTATCTGAAAATGATGAAATGTTAATAATTTAAATTTTACATGATTAAGAATGGTATTTCATATGGGATTCTCACTACTGTCATAATGAGTTTTTTTTTTTGATATTTCCTCTAAACAAAAGAAAAAACGCTCTTTTTTAATGAGCCAACACTAAAGATATGTATGTAATATATATTTTTTATTTTCATTCAGCATAGTATTACATAAATTGACTATAAAAAATAATTATTACAAGTTCTTCAACTTTTTAAATGAACAATCTTTAATAGTTTTACTATTGTTCTATTAATTTGTTTCATTATTGAATTATACAGTCAATATTTTTTTTTTCTCTCTATCAAGAGAGCTACACTGACTTTCAAAGAAACTTCATCAAAAAGTAATACACAAATCATAATTTATCACAATTTTTTATACTATCTATATAATATCGTAATACTTTTTTCCGTGCTCTGACTGAATGCGACAAGATGGATTGACATATTAGTTGGTTGTCAACAGGCTCTACAATCTTAGTACAACGAGACTGGAAACTTTCGACGTATAATATTATTAAATTCAGAAGTATATGGATTATGGAGAGTGTAGACCATTATAGACATTTTTTTATTTTATTTATTTATTTATTTATATATAAGGCCTACCAACAATTGACACAATTTTTACATGTCCTTAATAGGAAAAAAAAAACAAAGTAATTCATTGCTAATTGCTCAATCATTTACAGGTGAGCTCCACATGCAATAAAAAAAATTGAAATAAAAATAACACTAATTAAAAATTTAAGAATAAACATAAATATCACATATTACACATTCTTAAGATAAAAACAATTATAGATGTACATTAATAAGTTATTCATTTTATATATAAATGGAAGTGACAATTCAAGACAAGATCAATAGTACAATTAATAAAAATAAAATAAATTAATAAAAACAAAGTAAAATAATAAATAAAAAATTAATCAGCAGCAAATCAAATAAGATTTAATCAAATTAAATTTAAAATTCAGAATTCAAATAAAATTTATCAAATATTAGAAAAAATAAACAATAACCTTAAAAACTAACAACCACTTAGGGTACTAAAAACCTTAAAAAATAAATTAAATTAAAATCATAAATTTAAAAAAAAGTGAAAAAAATACAACGTAACAGTAGAATTTTTAATATTTAATATCTTTGAATTCAAATTATACTCTTGATTGTCTACTCAAGTATATACGATTTTTAATTTATTTTTAATAACAGAGAGAGAGTCCGCAAAAATGTCAATATTGTTTGGGAGATTATTTGCCAGCTTAGTTATTCTCGTCATAGGCGAGTTCGCACCCAATACCGTTTTCCTAAGGGGGGGCACAAAAGACAAAATTTGCTTTCGAGGACATCTGTGGGCCGAGCACGAAAATATTCGACTCCGTATTGTAAACGTATCGAGGTAATGATACGATTACAAAGTTCGAAGCACGAACCATAGCGTATCGACTATCGAGGACTCGATATGATTAAGTAGGTGACGTCATGCTAACGAGACTTAGAGATGTTACTGAGTGAATGAAATGGACGTTCAAAAACTAAATAAAATAGTGAATGTTAAAACATTCAATTAAAATGTTTATTTATTTTAATTTACATTACAATTTACGTTGAAAATGAAGAAAAATCTATAAAAATACGAAAAATATAAGTAAGTTATCAAGATTGGAAGAAATTCAATCCTTTTGTATATTTAAAACAATTGTTTCTAAACGAATCCACTTGACGCCCCGCCAATTATAGCTAAGTTTGTATTTGTTTTGTAATCATTAAGAGTAAATTCTTTATTATTAAAAAGGGCAGTCGTGGCGCAGTGGCGCAAGGCGTGACTGTAAAACACTGGTTGTGGGTTCGATCCCCACTCGAGGAGATGAAATATTTACTTAAATTTATATTTCCATTTCTTCGCTCTGGTTTCGAGGCAAAGTGCGGCGTTGAGTTTTGCTACTCAACACGCAATGCCTACAGAATTTGGCAGAAAGTGGGGAACGGAGTGTACACTAGGTTTCCCCTGCCTATTCTGCTGTGTGCGGGATACAGCGTGAAGCTAAAATTAAATTAAATTAAATCATGAAGCTGATTATTAAAAAATAATAATGGGCTACCTACAATATTTAACGATGGTGGAATTCATGAAAGCGTGAGTATAAATTTAGTATGAATTAATTTTATATTTGAATGAGTTGTATTTAAAGTCTTAAAAATAAAAACATCTAATAATCTAAGTAAGGTATTATGAAATTCGTATTTTAGGAATGGCGATTTATCTAAACCCTCAGAAGTTCCACGAGGTCGTCTTTTTATTCAAAGGCAGTGGAAAGAATTAATGAATAAATTAAATAGCGGTGATTCGTATAGCGGCTGTCTTTGCATAGTGGACGTTATTTAATTATTGCTAAATTACTAAACAATATTCTAAAAACATGTACAAGTAAAAAAATCAAAAAAGAATTCCAAAAACACTACAAACATTTTAAAGTGTGATTTACTATGTAACGAAAGTGTTCTCACTGAACAAATATTAACCGAATAAAGTCCCGACGTACTCGATGACCAATCTTCGACGTTTTCGTTACAATGGCGCGTTCGTGCTACCAATTTTCGTTTAACTGCGTTCAAGTATCGCGCTATTCGAAACGTAAGACGATACGTTAAACTTTCGTGCTGCCGTGAGCTAGTTCCTTTTACGCACGGTAGGGCGCTGTTCAATTCCTATACAAATTGCTCTCGATAACGATACGAATACTTTTTCGATAGTTTTCGTGCTTGGGCTACTGGTTGGTAATCTAAAATTAAGCAAGCCTACCAATTCAGCACTGTCAATCGTACCATGCAAGATCTTATGAAGAAAACTTATGTCTAGCATTTTCCCACGATTGCTCAGAGATTAATATTGGAAGTGATTAAGTCTTTCTTCATAAGACCCAAGCTGGCGGGCGATATTCGCCACTATAGATAAATGCCAAAGAAACCTTTTTTGTACTCGTTCGATACGTAGCAAGTCTCGTCGAAAAGTGGTCTCCAAGCAATGCTACAGTACTCAGTATACTACGAACTAATGTATAGTATAGCAAAATTTTTGTTCTCGAGTCTTTGAAATTACGCGTATTACGATGGATAAATCCTAGTAACTGGGAAGATCTTTTCACAACTGAGTTAATCTGAGAAGAAAAGCTAACTTTGAGTCAATGATTATCCCAAGATCCCTTTGCTCCTCCACTTCAGTTAGAGTGTATTGTTCTATAGGCATACGACGATTGTATAGGGTTATGTTTCCTAGTAAATTTAATTGTGAAACATTTCGTGGAATTAGATGAATGTGATTGGTTTTGCACCATGTCAGAACCCTATTTAATCTTCCTGCAGTAGAGATATATTCTTCATAGGAATTAATTTCTCGCGAGAACTTTATGTCATCTGCAAAAATGAAGGGAGAGATCAAGAAACAACTTGATATGTCATTAGAAGATATTGAATAGAATTGGGCCCAGATGTGACCCCTGGGGGCACTCAGATGCAATATTGCGATCGCCTAGATTTGAACCCCTTCACAACCACAGCAAAGGATCTATTCGTAAGGTATAATTGAACCAACGCAATAGAGGTCCAGCAACACCATAAGCGGATAACTTATTTATAAGGATTGAATGAGAATACCGTATCAAAAGCTTTCCTAAAATCCGTGTATATAGCATCGTCTGTTATATGTCAATACTACGAGAAGCATTTCTATAAAGCTGGTTAAATTAGTTTGTAGTACCTCTCGACTTGACAAAACCATGTTGCATTTCCATTAATATTTATGAAAATAATGCTGTACATACGGACACAACCAATGCTTCAAATACCTTAGCCAGTGTAGAGGTATCATATAGGTCCTATAATTAGTAACTTCGGTTTTGTCACCCTTTTGTGCACAGGGAACAACCTCTAGCGGTTTTCCTAAATGCAGAAAGGAAATGGTGCCGGAAATAAGAGAAGTGTTCTATATTTCCGCAAGGGGTAAAGCTAAACTATGGGCACATTTTTTGATGAAATATGGTGGTATGCCGTCAGGTCCAGCTCCTTTGGTTACCTCTAGATCCCTTAATTTTTTAAGAACCTCTTCATTCTCGAATGCCAAAATTGTGAATGAGTCACTATTTGATCTATGACACAGGGTTTTTAATTCTGTTGAATCTTGGCTGGATTTTTCTGTACAATAAACTAAACAAAAAAAGGAAGCAAAGAGTTCACAGATCTTGTTTCCATCCGATGAACTGGTTGCACCATATGAGAGTGTAGATGGATAGGAATCTTTATTACCGCATTTATTTTTTATATGAGACCAAAAGAATTTAGGATTACTCTTAATAGAGCTCTCTAACTTCTGAATGTAAGCACCGTAACAAAACTTGGCATGACTTTCACATCTTTTTTTATTAACAGAAGTTCTAACTCATCTCGGGGGTTGTTATAAAGTTTGTATTTTTTTCGTATTTTATTCTTTTCCCTGATCATTTTGATAAGGCTGCGACTAAACCAGTGAGGGTAATTACGGGATTTAGGTACATAATATGGAATAAATTTACTTATAGCTTTCATTAGTATTTCACTAAACTTAGAAACCATACCATCGACATCTTCACAGTTCTTAAAAACGTTTCTCCAGGAAAGATTGGAGATAGGTGTTAATAGCCTCGTAATCTGCCTTGAAGAAATTGCGTCTCTGAGAATGAGAAAGAGGTTTCACCGCCCCTTCGCCGGTTGAAGTAATTTCAATGACTATTGGAGGATGGTGGATGGAGGATGGCATCAACCTTACTCAAAATATCCAATGGTGGTCTGACATTGCATTCCGAAAAGCTGGTGAGGACAAGATCTAGTATTTTTCCATTACAATTTGAGACTAAGTTGCATTGCTTAAGATTATTAGCTGATACAAAATCAAGGAGGTTTTGTACAAGAGCTGAGGTATTGGATGGAGATGAGTTTGGATCCCAGTCAATGCAACCTAAGTTAAAATCGCCTACAATACATATTTCGTTTTCCGTTGTTCCTAATGAAACATTAAATTTGTCCATAAACGAATCCAAAAGAGTTCGGCTAGCTGGTGGAAAGTAAACAGCGCAAACTTGAAACTTTATGAGAGGTCTGAGAGGAAGTTCTATCAAAACCCATAAGTCCTCTGCATCTGTTTCAAGGTGAAAAAGTCTTTTGGAACTAAAGTTCTTTTTAACGGCAATTAATACACCACCGCCATCTGTCTTGTTGCTAGCGGAAGAGCAATGACACCTATCTCTTCTGTAAACAGTATAATTATCGTTCATAAACTCACTAGATAGTACAGTGCTATTAAGCCAAGTTTCCGTAAGAACTATTATATCAAAATCACTACAACATAATTTATGGTAAAATTCATTAGTTTTCGTTCGCAAACCCCTGACATTCTGATAGTAAATATGAAAGTGAATTTTAAGCTAAAAATCTGGAAATCATGCAATAACTTATAATTACATTTTATCTAAGCACTTAAAGTCATTAATTATTATAAAATGGGACTGCTCATTCTTGCGAACAAAGATTCGACCATTGCGCACCCAAACAAACGAATAACCTTTTTCCTTTGCCCTTACCCGAGCAGCTGCGTGCAATTTTTTGTTGTGTGGTGAAAGGTGTTCCATTACAAATACAGGTTTCTTCTCGCCATTGTATCCTAATATAGTCGTGTTTAATTTTTCTTCCCTCTTCTTCAATTTATTAAATTTTATACTAGCCGCAAGAAATTTATCACGAGTTTTAACAGAGTCGAACTGCACTACAATAGACCTTGGGCGAATCGAGTCTCGATTAATTTTCGCTATTCTCGTACAATTATGTACATTGCTTTCAGTAATGTCAGCACTGATTGTTGTATTCAATTTGTGAATAAGATTGTATAAATTCTCGTTTTTATTCTCAGGTACACACTGAATTTCAACATTAGTGGAACGTGAATTTTGCTCTAAATAATTTAAACGCTTACTGGCGTCACTCAACGTACTTTGCAAAAGTGAATTTTCCTTCACAAGCTCGTTAATAATGTCGGTCGTCTGCGTCACTTTCTGCTTCATATCTTCGTATTGGCCGTTGATAAAGGTCATTGAGCCTCTCACCTCCAAAAGCTCTTCTTTAACAACCTTCAATTCGTCAGATAGCAACTTGGACATTGTTTGCTTTATATCTACCATAAAAGCTTTAATCTCCTCCCTTATAATCTCGCGTATCTCATTTTGTAACACGGGTATTTTAGGAATTTCTGGGGGAGACGAGAGTGCCACTCTTTTCTTCGTTCGATAACTCACATTTGAACTATGATTAGGACTTAAGAAATCTCGTACAGGCGTGTTATCATTTCTCAATCCCTTAGAGGTTTTACAATATAACGGACAAATCCAGTTTGCCTTGTTCTTTGTGAAACTACTTCGGTCAGGCAAAGATTGAAGGCATGTGCTATGGAAGCTACTTCTACATTTCGTGCAAACGACACGTTCACCACTGCAGACGTTGTTATTACAACAAGCCCATTCAAATCGTCTCGGTGACATTTTTATATTTTTTTTTATTTCCTTATATAAATATTTATTATTCTCAGATTATATAAGTTAGAGACTAAAGTACAGAACAGATATTTTATAATACAGTTCCATCTATCGATGTCTTGTTGCACTACATAGTTGCATAAGATCAGTATCGATTATGACACGATAAGTTCCACCTTGTCGGTAAGTTCGTATCTTTAAGTGTAGATGGCCGCAATATACGTTATCACCGTTGCCGTTATGATAATTTGATAAATTTTAGGTTTTCGAAGATATTTGTTTATTGTCCACCACTGATTTTATAAAATAAGTTGTTGGATCATCAACTAATATCAAACATTGACTATTAGACACAAGATTGACAAAAAAGTTTGTAAAAAAAAAAGCACTGACATGACTTGAGGCAAAAATGATTCAAACCGTCTAAATAGTCCACCGATTGTTGAGAAAACACTTCCACAAAATAATCACTTCATTATTAATTCAATTTTACTTAGATTTACACTGGTAACATAAAGTTATAGAATATTTTCACTAAAATTCACAAGAGCTGTTGTTTAGTGGCAAGGGCGCCACTATCACCATTTTGTAGCATTATATTTACATAAGTTCGCCAATTGACGTTCAGAGGTCGCTTTGGAATTGAATATTTCAATTAACGTCAATAGATGTCGTCACAAATTGAATATGAGCAGTAATATTAAATTTATTTATTAACTTTACATATTTATAATAGTTAATATAAAATACATATTTTTACCACAAATAAGTTAATGTTAGGCTCGTAAAGTAATCAATTCTTCACTCTATGGTACTCTATAGTCTATTTATATAGTAGTTTCAAATTGAAAATATCTATTGAAGCTGTTATTATACTTGTTGGTATCAAATTATCAATTCAATTACGGTATTTTTGTAATAGTTAATGCATTTTTCCGTTGAGTTGAGCTCAGATTCCTCTGGTAAATTCATTTTACTATTATTGTTACAACTATATATGGAATAATTTGTGCTGTACAAAATAGTGTGTCTTGGAAGGATTAGATTCTTTAGTGCACACGGTATTGTTGATTCTAATAATAAATACGTATATGGTGTATAATTTGTACATGATTATTCATATAGTTAAAAATATAAATACAAAAAGCAAAACACGTAATATATATGTCTGTGGCTTTTCTGCCTTAGTTTATCAGAAATTATTATATATAACAAAAATTTTGATTATTATTATATATATAAAGTAAGAAAATAATGAATGGGTAAGCAAATAACTATATTTTCTATTTATACTACGTGCTTGTATCGGTAGAATTTTCTACCTTTAGAATCTTCAAGGTCCGAAACAAGCACGTAGTATGATGTATATGCGGCCACGCCCCTAAGTCGTGACCGTACGATCAGTAATAAAGTAACCACTGCTAAAGAACGTTGTCTTATTTATCCGCATACATATTAGTGGCGACGAGTACCCACGCGCAAAAAAAAAATGTCTGCATTTATTGGGAACATTTCCGTATTTGACCCAAAATACAATGAGTCAAAAAAGGGCCGTGTTATTAACACATTTGTCGGATGAGGCGTACCGCCTACTAATTAATTTAGTACACCCGCAAATTGTGGAAGCAGTTGAGTATAGCAAAATTTACGAAATATTGGAAAAACATTTTACTCCAAGAAGATCAACTTTTGCTGATAAAGATAATTTCTACGGTGCTGTACTAAGAGAAGGCGAGAAAATTGAGGACTGGGCAGCTAGGTTAAGAGGGCTTGCGGTATACTGCGAGTTCGGACCGGCCTTAAACACAATTTTACGAGATCGATTCGTTATTGGGTTATCCCTGGGACCAGAGCGTGATCGTCTCTTCGAGCAAGATGCCAGCAAATTGACATTTGCTAACGCCTTAGAGTGCACAGCACAGCAAACGGCGTGTGCGCGTAAAGCGCGGATCACGGCAAGCAGCAGTGGAAAAGAAGTTAACGTTAAGGAAGAACCGTTGTTCCGGACGAGCGCGAGGCGTTCTGCTAGTAGTACTGCGACCGGACGAGATATTGGCCAATGCACAGTATGTGGCCTTAAGAACCACGTGGCAGAAAAATGTCGTTACAAGTTTTATAAGTGTCAAAAGTGTAATGAAAAGGGACATCTAAAAAAAATGTGTACAGCTAAAAATATAAATCTTAATAAAATTCGGTTGGACACGCCATCTGAGCCGAAAGATTTGGACGGTTGTGAAGAAAATTGTGAAGAGTGTCAACTTTTTAATTTAAGGTGTGGTAACTATAATCCAATTTTGTTACCTGTTATTATTAACAGTACAGTTAATTTAAAAATGGAGTTAGACACAGGATCGAGTACTAGTGTTATATCGGATAGTTTATACAATATTGTTTTTCATAAGATACCATTAGAAAATTGTTTTATTAAAATTTGCTTTTATGATGGTCATAAAATCGTTCCACTGGGTTCTATTAATGTTAATGTAACCTATTTAAATCAAACAAAAAAAATCACATTTTATGTAATTAAAAACGGGGGCCCACCATTATTGGGTCGAGATTTTATGGTTAATTTTAATATAAGTTTAGTATCAGAAAATAATAAAATATCGGGAACTAGCTGTAATGACACCGATATACAAAAGTTACTAAAAAATTTTAATAATTTATTTACAGAGGAATTGGGTTGCTTTAATCAATTTGAAGTAAAATTACAATTAAAAGAGGGTGCAAAGCCAAAACTTTATAAAGCGAGACCTCTTCCATTTGCAATTAAAGATAAAGTAGAACTGGAAATAGCTAGATTAGTTCAAAATGGTATTTTGGTAAAACCGACTGGTTGTGGGTTCGATCCCCACTCGAGGAGATGAAATATTTACTTAAATTTATATTTCCATTTTCTTCGCTCTGGTGTCGAGGTTAAGCGCGGCGTTGAGTTCTGCCTGAGTGGCAGAACTCAACGCCGCGCTTAACCTCGTGTTGAGTACACGCAATGCCTCCAGAATTCGGCAGAAAGTGGGGAACGGAGTGTCTTAACACTAGGTTCCCTCTGCCTACCCTGCTGTGTGCGGGATACAGCGTGAAGCTGATTTATTTTTTTTTTATTTTATTAATTATTCTGATTACGCAGCACCCATTGTCCCAGTAGTTAAGCCAAATGGTAGCATAAGGATTTGTGGTGATTACTCGATAACCGTTAATAATGACATTTTTGTAGACAAATATCCATTGCCAAGGATTGAAGAAATTTTTGCTAAATTAGGAGGTGGTGAACGTTTCACTAAACTAGATTGTAGTCAGGCCTATACACAATTTAAACTAACAAAGGAGTCACAAAAACTAACTACGATTAACACTTCAAAAGGGCTATTTATGTATACTCGTTTAGTGTATGGGTTAGCAAATGCGCCGGCAATTTTCCAACGGGCTCTTGAAAATTTATTAGTGGGAATTGACGGTGTGTCAGTTTTTCTTGACGATATTTGTGTCACAGGTTCGAATAAAGAGGAACATTTAAATCGGTTACAAACAGTATTTGAACGGTAAAGTAACGCAGGGTTAAAATTACAGAAGAGTAAATGTGCATTTTTTGAAAAAAGTATTAAATATTTAGGCTATATTATTAATAGTGAAGGCTTACATAAATGTCCAGAAAAAATAATTGCTGTTAATAACGCGCCGCCACCTACAAACTGTACCGAATTAAAGCGATTTCTTGGTATGGTAAATTATTATAGAAATTTTATACCGAACGCATCGACAGTACTAAGTCCGCTCCACGAGTTATTACGATCGTCCGCGCGCTGGGAATGGGGCGAAAAACAACAGTCGGCGTTTCAAAATATCAAGCGTGAGTTAACCTCCGAGCGAGTGCTGGCTCATTTCGATCCAAACGCTAGTCTGGTATTAGCAGTTGACGCGAGTCCGGTAGGCCTAGGTGCAGTGTTATCTCAAGTCAGCTGTGATGGCGTCGAAAAGCCGTTAGCATTTGCCTCGAGATCCTTGACTGAGACGGAGCGGAATTATAGTCAGCTACATAAGGAAGCGATGGCAATAGTTTTCGGTATTAAAAAATTTCATCAGTATTTATATGGTCGAGGAGAACCTTTTATATTAAAAACTGATCATAAGCCATTATTAGCAATATTTGGCAAAAAGAAAGGTATCACAGAAATGACCGCGGCTAGATTAATTCGATACTCGATATTCCTATCGGCATACAATTATAAAATTCATTACATTAAAACAGACGATAATACAGTCGCAGATTATTTTTCTCGGTCGCCCTTAAATAGCAGCTGTAGCGAAATAAATCACATTCACTCATATAGTGTGTTAACAAACTCAGTACTTTTAAATAATGTACCTATTACGTACAAACATATTCAATTAGCTACAAGTAAAGATAAAACGTTGAATATTGTAATGAAATATTTAATAAACGGCTGGCCGCGGAAAATTAAATGTAAAAAAATTTTTCTTTATTTCTTATGTAAGAAAGACCTCGAGGTAGAAAACGGGTGCTTACTAAGAGGACATAGAGTTGTTATTCCCTTGCAGTTTAGAGAAACATTACTTATGGAATTGCATAAAACTCATCAAGGCATAGTTAAAACTAAAAGTGCGGCGCGAGCGCGTATGTGGTGGCCCGGTATTGATAGGGACATAGAACAGATGATCGGCGCGTGCGCCGTGTGCGCCGCAGTGCGAGCGGACCCGCCCCGCGCCCCTCCCGCGCCGTGGCCGCAACCGGACGGGCCGTGGGAGCGTTTGCATATTGATTATTTTTCAATTAAAGATAAAATGTATTTGGTAGTAGTAGATGCGTTTAGTAAATGGATCGAATGCCTAGAAATGAGTTCGGGTACGTCGAGCAAATCATTAATATATAAACTTAAAATCATATTTTCGAGATTCGGGATGACTCGTACGATTGTCTCGGATAATGATGTGAAAATCATTTCACAGGAATTTTCTGATTTTTGTTCGTCGAATGGTATACAACATATAACAAGCCCAATTTATCATCCAAATAGTAATGGGCAAGCAGAAAACTCTGTTAGAATTGTTAAAAACATGATTAAGTCAATTTTAAGTTCATCTGTAAATGCAATAAATGAAAATTTATTAGAGTACCTATATCAATACAGACATTCAATTCATTCTGCTACCGGAAAAACCCCTGCTAAACTAATGTTAGGACGCGACTTACGTAGTAAATTAGACTACATTAATCCTCCACGTAGTTCCTGTCACGAGCGGGGTACTGATGCACAAGAAAAAAATAAGAAATGTCGTTCTTTTAATGTTGGTCAGTCAGTTTTGGTTGAATATTACAAAAATCATAAACCTTACTGGGAAAAGGGAATAGTTCAAAGCAAAATCGGACAGCGAATGTACACTGTAAAAATTCCAAGTCTTAACATTATTTGCAAGCGTCATATTGATCAAATACAACAAGACAAACATATAAAAAACGATATAGTTATACCAAGACCATTGCCACCACCAGTCGAACCTGCGGTTCAAGCGGTACCAACTTCACATGAAGGGATTGAACAGGAGGAGAATAGGGAGTGGATTAATAAGGAAAATTTAGAAACTTTGGAGGACGCGGTAGGTACAAGGGAAGACGAATTTTCCAATCTAAGTGAACGTTCAATTAGAACAATTAGTGACGGTAATAGTAACGACCTATCAAGTGAATCGTCACAAAACCGTTATGACCTACGACCTAGGAAAAACATTAACTATAAGATTTGAATATGTTATTGTTTTATTATATAATCCGGCTGTTTTTAACAAAATGTATTTGTTTAGAAAATAATTAAAATGTATTTTACAGATTTTCGAAATAATGGCAAAGGAATGATGTATATGTGGCCACGCCCCTAAGTCGTGACCGTACGATCAGTAATAAAGTAACCACTGCTAAAGAACGTTGTCTTATTTATCCGCATACATAGTCACTTTTTACATTTACTACTTATATCTTATATTTAATAATAATTACTCTATGTGTGGCTGTTATTGTTTGGATTTATTTTGCAGTTGCGATGAAAGTTCTTAAGTTCCTATGCTTACCTCAATGTTTATATATTAGAACAATAAGTAAAGAAAAAAAAACTAGATTTTGCAGAGATATATAAATACTTTGTATAAAATCAATTCTTTGTAATAAAAATTCAATACATTAATCCATTATTTCAGATCTTCAAATATTGATAGACAAGAGAAAAGGACATTCTTCAAATATTTCCAGTTATGTTATGGAGAGTCAAGAAAAGTAATTATAAAATCATATTAAATATGGAGAACACTTTTTAAAGAACATTACATTAATAGGAATAACTTATGTGCTATATTTTTACATAGACAATTGTAAAGTAAGAGCTGTAAAGTATTCCTCCTTAAATATTGATAACATTAACAAATATTTTTAAGATTTTTCGGTTTTCTGTTATACAGTTGACAATACCTTGTTATATCTAATGCCAATTGTTATATCTAATGTAGTTAAAATAATTTTGCTGGCATTTTCTTGTTCCAGAGCAAAGTGTCCATAATTTTTTAAAGTCAATTAATTTACTTGTTCATAATATGTTTTAATTAAGTAATAAACAAGTAAAATTTTAAGCAATCACTAGTTTACAAATATTACTAGCAATTAAATCTAAATAAAGCTTATCTTTACGTATAATCTATATATCTAATAATGAAATGTTAATTAAGCCTTATTTTTATTTTTGTTGAGTTGCTCATTAAATAACAAGCGTGTGAAAATATATAATAATAAGAAGGAAAAGGGACATTGTTTTACAATAAAAGAAAAAGTTGCTTTTTTGTCCATTTTTAAATATAGTCCAAAGGCCTACATTTTTTTTTAGATTAAAATTTATTCAATTTGATTCATTAAAAGCTTACGCCTAAACTTAAGAAAACATCGGATAGTATAAAAAAAATTGTGATAAATTATGTGTATTACTTTTTGATGAAGTTTCTTTGAAAATAAGTGTAGCTCTCTTGATAGAGAGAAAAGATAAAAATATTGACTGTATAATTCAATAATGAAACAAATTAATAGAACAATAGTAAAACTTATAAAGATTGTTCATTTAAAAAGTTGAAGAACTTGTAATAATTATTTTTTATAATCAATTTATGCTGAATGAATATAAAATAAAATATATTATATTAAATAATGATATGATTATAAAAAATATTATATATATATATATATATATATATATATATATATATATATATATATATATATAATTTATAAAATAAAATATATTATATTGAATAATGATATGATTATAAATATATATATATATATATATATAATATAATATATTATTTTTTATAATCATATCATTATTTAATATAATATATTTTATTTTATATTCATTCAGCATAAATTGATTATAAAAAATAATTATTACAAGTTCTTCAACTTTTTAAATGAACAATCTTTATAAGTTTTACTATTGTTCTATTAATTTGTTTCATTATTGAATTATACAGTCAATATTTTTATCTTTTCTCTCTATCAAGAGAGCTAGACTTATTTTCAAAGAAACTTCATCAAAAAGTAATACACATAATTTATCACAATTTTTTTTATACTATCCGATTTTCTTAAGTTTAGGCGTAAGCTTTTAATGAATCAAATTGAATAAATTTTAATCTAAAAAAAAATGTAGGCCTTTGGACTATTATTTAAAAATGGACAAAAAAGCAACTTTTTCTTTTATTGTAAAACAATGTCCCTTTTCCTTCTTATTATTATATATTTTCACACGCTTGTTATTTAATGAGCAACTCAACAAAAATAAAAATAAGGCTTAATTAACATTTAATTATTAGATATATAGATTATACGTAAAGATAAGCTTTATTTAGATTTAATTGCTAGTAATATTTGTAAACTAGTGATTGCTTAAAATTTTACTTGTTTATTACTTAATTAAAACATATTATGAACAAGTAAATTAATTGACTTTAAAAATTATGGACACTTTGCTCTGGAACAAGAAAATGCCAGCAAAATTATTTTAACTACATTAGATATAACAATTGGCATTAGATATAACAAGGTATTGTCAACTGTATAACAAAACCGAAAAATCTTAAAAATATTTGTTAATGTTATCAATATTTAAGGAGGAATACTTTACAGCTCTTACTTTACAATTGTCTATGTAAAAATATAGTACATAAGTTATTCCTATTAATGTAATGTTCTTTAAAAAGTGTTCTCCATATTTAATATGATTTTATAATTACTTTTTCTTGACTCTCCATAACATAACTGGAAATATTTGAAGAATGTCCTTTTCTCTTGTCTATCAATATTTGAAGATCTGAAATAATGGATTAATGTATTGAATTTTTATTACAAAGAATTGATTTTATACAAAGTATTATATATCTCTGCATAAAATCTAGTTTTTTTTTCTTTACTTATTGTTCTAATATATAAACATTGAGGTAAGCATAGGAACTTAAGAACTTTCATCGCAACTGCAAAATAAATCCAAACAATAACAGCCACACATAGAGTAATTATTATTAAATATAAGATATAAGTAGTAAATGTAAAAAGTGACTATGTATGCGGATAAATAAGACAACGTTCTTTAGCAGTGGTTACTTTATTACTGATCGTACGGTCACGACTTAGGGGCGTGGCCGCATATACATCATTCCTTTGCCATTATTTCGAAAATCTGTAAAATACATTTTAATTATTTTCTAAACAAATACATTTTGTTAAAAACAGCCGGATTATATAAATAAAACAATAACATATTCAAATCTTATAGTTAATGTTTTTCCTAGGTCGTAGGTCATAACGGTTTTGTGACGATTCACTTGATAGGTCGTTACTATTACCGTCACTAATTGTTCTAATTGAACGTTCACTTAGATTGGAAAATTCGTCTTCCCTTGTACCTACCGCGTCCTCCAAAGTTTCTAAATTTTCCTTATTAATCCACTCCCTATTCTCCTCCTGTTCAATCCCTTCATGTGAAGTTGGTACCGCTTGAACCGCAGGTTCGACTGGTGGTGGCAATGGTCTTGGTATAACTATATCGTTTTTTATATGTTTGTCTTGTTGTATTTGATCAATATGACGCTTGCAAATAATGTTAAGACTTGGAATTTTTACAGTGTACATTCGCTGTCCGATTTTGCTTTGAACTATTCCCTTTTCCCAGTAAGGTTTATGATTTTTGTAATATTCAACCAAAACTGACTGACCAACATTAAAAGAACGACATTTCTTATTTTTTTCTTGTGCATCAGTACCCCGCTCGTGACAGGAACTACGTGGAGGATTAATGTAGTCTAATTTACTACGTAAGTCGCGTCCTAACATTAGTTTAGCAGGGGTTTTTCCGGTAGCAAATGAATTGAATGTCTGTATTGATATAGGTACTCTAATAAATTTTCATTTATTGCATTTACAGATGAACTTAAAATTGACTTAATCATGTTTTTAACAATTCTAACAGAGTTTTCTGCTTGCCCATTACTATTTGGATGATAAATTGGGCTTGTTATATGTTGTATACCATTCGACGAACAAAAATCAGAAAATTCCTGTGAAATGATTTTCACATCATTATCCGAGACAATCGTACGAGTCATCCCGAATCTCGAAAATATGATTTTAAGTTTATATATTAATGATTTGCTCGACGTACCCGAACTCATTTCTAGGCATTCGATCCATTTACTAAACGCATCTACTACTACCAAATACATTTTATCTTTAATTGAAAAATAATCAATATGCAAACGCTCCCACGGCCCGTCCGGTTGCGGCCACGGCGCGGGAGGGCGCGGGCGGGTCCGCTCGCACTGCGGCGCACACGGCGCACGCGCCGATCATCTGTTCTATGTCCCTATCAATACCGGGCCACCACATACGCGCTCGCGCCGCACTTTTAGTTTTAACTATGCCTTGATGAGTTTTATGCAATTCCATAAGTAATGTTTCTCTAAACTGCAAGGGAATAACAACTCTATGTCCTCTTAGTAAGCACCCGTTTTCTACCTCGAGGTCTTTCTTACATAAGAAATAAAGAAAAATTTTTACATTTAATTTTCCGCGGCCAGCCGTTTATTAAATATTTCATTACAATATTCAACGTTTTATCTTTACTTGTAGCTAATTGAATATGTTTGTACGTAATAGGTACATTATTTAAAAGTACTGAGTTTGTTAACACACTATATGAGTGAATGTGATTTATTTCGCTACAGCTGCTATTTAAGGCGACGAGAAAAATAATCTGCGACTGTATTATCGTCTGTTTTAATGTAATGAATTTATAATTGTATGCCGATAGGAATATCGAGTATCGAATTAATCTAGCCGCGGTCATTTCTGTGATACCTTTCTTTTTGCCAAATATTGCTAATAATGGCTTATGATCAGTTTTTAATATAAAAGGTTCTCCTCGACCATATAAATACTGATGAAATTTTTAATACCGAAAACATTTTCTTGTTCCAGAGCAAAGTGTCCATAATTTTTTAAAGTCAATTAATTTACTTGTTCATAATATGTTTTAATTAAGTAATAAACAAGTAAAATTTTAAGCAATCACTAGTTTACAAATATTACTAGCAATTAAATCTAAATAAAGCTTATCTTTACGTATAATCTATATATCTAATAATTAAATGTTAATTAAGCCTTATTTTTATTTTTGTTGAGTTGCTCATTAAATAACAAGCGTGTGAAAATATATAATAATAAGAAGGAAAAGGGACATTGTTTTACAATAAAGAAAAAGTTGCTTTTTGTCCATTTTTAAATATAGTCCAAAGGCCTACATTTTTTTTTAGATTAAAATTTATTCAATTTGATTCATTAAAAGCTTACGCCTAAACTTAAGAAAACATCGGATAGCATAAAAAAATTGTGATAAATTATGTGTATTACTTTTTGATGAAGTTTCTTTGAAAATAAGTGTAGCTCTCTTGATAGAGAGAAAAGATAAAAATATTGACTGTATAATTCAATAATGAAACAAATTAATAGAACAATAGTAAAACTTATAAAGATTGTTCATTTAAAAAGTTGAAGAACTTGTAATAATTATTTTTATAATCAATTTATGCTGAATGAATATAAAAAAAATATATTATATTAAATAATGATATGATTAAAAAATAATATATTATATTATATATATATATATCTTTAGTGTTGGCCAGTCGTGCGCAGTGGTACAAAGTGTGACTGTAAAACCGACTGGTTGTGGGTTCGATCCCCACTCGAGGAGATGAAATATTTACTTAAATTTATATTTTTATTTCTCCGCTCTGGTGTCGAGGCAAAGCGCGGCGTTGAATTCTGCCACTCAACACGCAATGCCTCCAAAATTCGGCACAAAGTGGGGAACGGAGTGTCTTAACACTAGGTTCCCTGTGCCTACCGTGCCATGTGCGGGATACAGCGTGAAGCTAATTTAATTTTAATTTTTAATTTTATTACCATCATTTTCAGATAAGGGAATTCTACCTCCAGAATGCAAAGAAACAGTGTACCGTTTATAATTAGTAGACAATATTTTTGACTCAATAAGTGGCAGTAAAACTAAAAATTTTCCACCCACACTCAAGTCGATGCACAACAAAACATGGACGGAAGCAAAAAATATATTTAATTCCAAGAAATTTTTGTAAAGCAGTGGAAAAGTTGAATCTGTCCTCATTGCGTCAAATTGGGTGTAGACACCGAATGAAATTGAAACATTATTAAAAAATTAAGGGTTGAGTACAATATAAACTCAGTGGCTGCAACACCTAAACCAAGATCCTTTTGAATATTTTTTTGGCGCAGTAAGAAGTCACGAGTTTCGCAACAACAACGCTACTTATGTTTAGTTTGTGTTAATATTTGCAACACTTTTAATAAATAATCTAAACAGTGCAACAACCTTAGGTGAAAACTGTGGAAATGACCATTGTCAGTCATTATATGTTCAAAACATCAATGACAATATATATTTGATTTTCAATCTATATTTAACTATGAATAGGACTCCTTTAAGATGAAAGAAACCGATCCTCATATTATGGCACCTCTGGGGCCGTTCAAGTATTACGTAAGCAGTTTTTTTGCAATTATTCAGGCTCTACAATCTTCGTACAACGAAGCTGGAAACTTTCGACGTATAATATTATTAAATTAAGAAGTATCTAGGGCTTCGAGGCTTTAGACCATTATAGACAACTTTTTAATTTGCATATATATATATATATATATATATATATATATGCAAATTAAAAAGTTGTCTATATATATATATATATATATACGAATACGCTACTTCACTTTTCACTGAAGAAATAAAAAAAATAAAATACATCTCCATTTTATCGATTTTATTGAATCACAAATTTATAATCATACATAATAATTAATTTTAGGGTTATATAATATAATTTGTAGGCAAACTGAGATGCGATCGCTTATAATCACAGTATGTTAAGATCTGTGATATAAAATGTAAAAAAAATCTTTTACAAGTTTTTACACCAGGAAGAGAAAATTGTGCTATTTCTCTCTTCCTGGTGTAATATTCTTTTTAATACTGCTCAATTTTCGTTAATAACAAATTATAGGAGTTATTAATAAAAACTTAATGTTGTTTAACAATATTCTTCTGTGATTTAGTAATGTCGCAACCTGTTTGCTTTTTATATTAAATAAAAATTTATCGAACTTATTATTTTGTCATCATCAAATAACATATATAATGACATATATTTGACCTGCATTTCCTGGGGACGGTGGATGGAGATTTCGGCAGTACGGGAACATCAGCTATTGAAACAGATGCCGGTATTATCGGGTCGGCCCTTCGGGGAGTGGCGCTTCTGTGGAGATCTAGTGTTTTTCCGTGTGTGTCTGTGGTTGAGTGTTCTAACCCTCGCATATGTGCTATTAAGATTTCCCTTAGCAACAAATGCGTTGTTGTATGTAGTGTATATATGCCTACTGATAGTCGTGAAAATCTGGCGGAATTTACGGACTGTCTTAGTGCGCTTAGTGCAATTATTGACGAGTGTGCTGTGGAGTCAGTTTTTATGCTGGGGACTATAATGCTCATCCATGTGAGTTGTTTTACAGTGCGTTAGAAAATTTTTGTTCAGAACAGTCATGGATTTGTGCTGATACACGTAAGTTACAAACTTTACCACAGTCTTTTACGTTTGTTAGTGATGCACATGGCAGTAGGAGATGGTTGGACCACTGTGTGGTGACCGAAGCAGCGTGGCAATGTATCAGTAGTATTTCTATTATATATGACATGTATTGGTCTGATCATCTTCCGCTTACCATTAATTGTAATTTACTTTTAACATTAGGAAAAGTGAACTTTAATAAAATTGTTATTAATAAAATTAAGTGGGGAAATAGAAACAAAGAACAAATTGTTATTTTAATATGTGTAACGATCAGTTGAAACATGTTATGCTCCCAAATGAGTGTGAAGACTGTTTTAAAAAGATTTGTCATAATAAAAGTCATAGATCTATTATTGATAAATTGTATGACTCATTGATAACAATATTGTCTAAAGCAGCCACAGTATCTTATGACATAAAGGGTGACAAATTGAGTACTCGTTTTCCACATAGGCTAAGAGGCTGGAATATACATGTAAAGAACGCACATAGGGAAGCTAGGTCTAAATTTCTTATGTGGATTTGGTATGGCAAGCCCAATAGTGGTACTCTGTATAATGAAATGGTAAATAGTCGTAAAATCTTTAAAAGTAGACTGAAATGGTGCCAAAATCATCAAGAACAAATAAAGATGGATGCGCTTGCCTCTCACCACAGTAAGGGTGATTTCGGTAAGTTCTGGAAATCCTGGTTTGTCGGCTGTCATAGACGGCGTGGGTGAACCCCAATCTATAGCGAACCTTTTTAAGAATATGTTTTCTGTACACGAATTCTCTTCACAGAAATTATCAGTTGAGGTGCCTGATGGTGAGATTAATTTAAAATATATTAACACTTTTGTAAACGCTAAAACGGTTATGAAAATTATACAGTCAATGACTAGAGGCAAATCACCTGGCCACGATAGTCTCAGCATCGAGCACCTCCAGCACGCCGGGCCTCGCCTTGCTGAGTTGATAGCGTTTCTTTTTAACTTGTGTATAGTTCATTCATACTTACCGCTTAATTTGATGAGAACGGTTGTGGTACCGATTGTAAAAAATAAAACAGGAGATTCGGCTAACAGTTCAAATTATAGGCCTATTTCTTTAGCAACAATACTAGCTAAGATACTTGACGGTGTGCTTAGTGCTCAGTTAGATTGTTATTTGCACATTCACGAACTGCAATTTGGATTTAGAGCTCAGTTATCTACGGAGAGCGCAATTCTGAGTTTAAAGCATGCCGTCGGGTATTACACTGAAAGAAACACTCCTGTATATGCCTGCTTCTTGGACCTGTCGAAAGCCTTTGATTCAGTCATATACAACATCTTGTGGGTAAAGCTACAGCAGGTGGGAATGCCTACAGAAATGATTTTACTCTTTAAATATTGGTATAATAATCAACAAAATGTTGTTAAGTGGGCAAATGAGTACTCAGAGCCGTATAGGTTGGAGTGTGGGGTGAGACAGGGAGGGTTGAGCTCCCCTAAGCTCTTTAACCTTTATATCAATGCGCTGATAGAGGGACTTAGCGGCATGAGTGTCGGATGCCATATCGGTGGCGTTTGTTTTAATAATATTAGTTATGCCGATGACATGGTGCTGCTGGCTCCCTCTGTCAGTGCTATTAGAAAAATGCTGGCTTTTTGTGAGTCATATGCCAAAGCGCATGGATTGGTGTACAATAATAAGAAAAGTGAATATCTTGTCTTCAAGTCCTGGAATAGACTACCGAATAATGTACCTACAATTAAGCTTAACGGGAAAAATCTTGTTAGAGTACACCAATTCAAGTATCTGGGCCACATTGTCACAGAAGATCTTAAGGATAATGCAGATATTAAACGAGAGCGCAGGGCGTTGTCGGTCAGGGCGAACATGTTGGCTCGCAGATTTGCTCGCTGCTCAACACCAGTTAAGATCACGCTTTTTAAAGCTTACTGTACTTCTTTTTATACGGGCAGTCTGTGGGTCAACTATACCCAGAGATCGTTAAGCGCGTTGCGTGTTCAATATAATAACGCCTTCAGGGCATTGCTGGGGCTGCCGCGGTATTGTAGCGCCTCGAGTATGTTCGCGCACGCAGGGGTCGACAGTTTCCCGGCCATTCTCCGTAAAAAGGCAAGCTCTCTTTTAAGGCGAGTCCGCGGCAGCCGCAACAGTATCTTGAAGGCTATCTCGGACAGGGGACTGTCCACTGATCTGGCATATGTGTGACATTACCAAGTCACTTTTAGTTATTAAGTACTAACACTAGATATTAAGCTTTATTGTATTTTATTAACATTTTTGGATCATTGGTTGTCCGATTAATAAACATTTTTATTTTATTTATTTATAAAAGTATATATTTCTTAAATCAGACTGTCATGTATCAGGTGGCTTTTAATTTAAAACATTTGTTGAATCTCTTTGCATTCATTTGGAATTTATAACTATTATTATCAATTTGCTTGCTCCCAGCCAATTACATATTAATATTTTTTCAAAATTAATAATTATACATCAAACAATGAATCACAATATTAATATTAATCAACTAATTTATTTTTATGTAAAACACATTGAATACAATGAAAATCAATTAGTATAAATATCGCAGTTTTAATTCTATCTTTTTTAACTATTTTATTAAATACATCTTGGATATTTTAAATTAATTTAATAAATTCTTTTCTGGGAGTGCAAAGTCGATCCGCATATTATCTATATTGTATATATTCGATTTCATCTCTGCAAGTTAAATAACTCATACATTGACTGCATGATTTAAAAAAAAATATTCCTTGTTTTTTAGAAAATATCCACAAAAATACTGCAGAGGTGCTATAAACGAAGATCGGTTTCTTTCATCTTAAAGGAGTCCATTCATAATTAAATATAGATTGAAAATCAAATGTGCAGGTGGACGACATAGTTTCTGTGTTGTCATTGATGATTTGAACATATAACGGTAATTTCCACAGTTTTCACCTAAGGTTGTTACACTGTTTAGATTATTTATTAAAAGTGTTGCAAATATTAACACAAACTAAACACGAGTAGGGTTGTTGTTGCGAAACTCATGACTTCTTACTGTGCCAAAAAAAAATGAAGAGGATCTTGGTTTAGGTGTCGCAGCCATCATCATCATCAAAGGCGCTACAGCCGCGAGTGGGCCTTGGCCTGGTCCAGAATATTCCTCCATTCTGCCCTATTCCTGGCTTTCTTCTTCCAATTTTTTACGCCCAGAGTTCTCAGATCTTGCTCAACTCCATATCCAACCATCTGAGTTTTGGTCTGCCTCGACTTCTCCGTCCATCTGGTGTACTGTGTATACAACAAGGATTAAGATGTTCTAGACTCACTCATTCTCTCCACATGTGCGACCCATCGTAGGCGTCCAACTTTGATATTATTTATTATGCCTGTTTCGTTATACATGTTGTAGAGCTCGTGGTTGTACCGAGTTCGCCATTGCTCATTTTCCAACACTGCCCGAATATGCGTCTTAAGATTTTGCGCTCAAAATGAAATTGCGAAGTGTGTTCGCGTCCTTTTTGCTCAGCACCCATCTCTCTGATCCATATGTTAATATCGGTCTTAGCAAGGTCTTGTAGAGAAGTACTTTTATGCTTCTTGAAAGTATTTTGGATCGGAAGTATCTTAGCAGTCCGAAATAGCACTTGTTAGCCGCCATAATTGTTCTGCTTATTTCTGAGGATACATTGTTGTCCTGCGTTACCAAAGAGCCGAGATACACAAATTCCCTAACCCAGTCGAAAGTGCTACTCCCAATTGTTATATTGGACGGTAATGCGTGTAGGTGTTTTGACGCTTTTAGATATTTTGTTTTCGTTGCATTTACTTGAAATCCGGCTTCCTGAGATGACCTTGTCAGAGCTTGGTACGCACTCTCTACTGCGGGCAGAGATCTTCCTATTAAATCCAGATCATCTGCATATCCTAACACTTGAATTGACTTAAAGAATATGTTGCCAGTAGTCTCAATCTTTGAGTCGCGGATGCACTTATCTAACGCAACATTGAAAAGCAGACAAGAGAGCGCGTTGCCCTGTCTGAGACCGTCATAAGTGCTAAATGGTTCCGACAGTTCCGCCTGAACTCTAACGACGTTTAGAGTATTTTTCAACGTCATTTCGGTAAGGAAGATTAATTTACCTGGGATACCGATTTCAATCATTGCCTGGTACAGGAAATTGCGGTGCAAGCTGTCATATGCTGCCTTGAAATCAATGAACAAATGGTGTGTGGTCACATTAAATTCGAGTTTTCTCGAGGATCTGCCTTAGTGAAAAAATTTGGTCTACTGTTGAGCGGTGTCGCAGCCACAATGAGTTTATATTGTACTCAACCCTTAATTTTTTTAATTGTTTCAATTCCATTCGGTGTCTACACCCAATTTGACACAATAAGGACAGATTCTACTTTTCCACTGCTTTACAAACATTTCTTGGAATTAAATATATTTTTTGCTTCCGTCCATGTTTTGTTGTGCACCGAGTTGTGTGTGGGTGGAAAATTTTTAGTTTTACTGCCACTTATTGAGTCAAAAATATTGTCTACAAATAATAAACGGCTCACTGCTTCTTTGCATTCTGAAGGTAGAATTCCCCTATCTGAAAATGATGGTAATAAAATGTTAATAATTTAAATTTTACATGATTAAGAATGGTATTTCATATGGGATTCTCACTACTGTCATATGAGCCAACACTAAAGATATGTATGTAATATATATTTTTTATTTTCATTCAGCATAGTATTACATAAATTGACTATAAAAAATAATTATTACAAGTTCTTCAATTTTTTAAATGAACAATCTTTAATAATTTTACTATTGTTCTATTAATTTGTTTCGTTATTAAATTATACAGTCAATATTTTTATCTTTTCTCTCCATCAAGAGAGCTACACTGACTTTCAAAGAAACTTCATCAAAAAGTAATACACAAATCATAATTTATCACAATTTTTTATACTGTCTATATAATATCGTAATACTTTTTTCCATGCTCTGAAATGCGACAAGATGGATTGGCATATTAGTTGGTTGTCAACAGGCTCTACAATCTTAGTACAACGAGACTGGAAACTTTTGACGTATAATATTATTAAATTCAGAAGTATATGGATTATGGAGAGTGTAGACCATTATAGACATTTTTTTATTTTGTAGCATTATATTTACATAAGTTCGCCAATTGACGTTCAGAGGTCGCTTTGGAATTGAATATTTCAATTAACGTCAATAGATGTCTTCACAAATTGAATATGAGCAGTGATATTAAATTTATTTATTAACTTTACATATTTATAATAGTTAATATAAAATACGTATTTTACCACAAATAAGCTAATATTAGGCTCGTAAAGTAATCAATTCTTCACTCTATGGTACTCTATAGTCTATTTATATAGTAGTTTCAAATTGAAAATATCTATTGAAGCTGTTATTGTTGTTGCTTGTTGGTATCAAATCATCAATTCAATTACGGTATTTTTGTAATAGTTAATGCATTTTTCCGTTGAGTTGAGCTCAGATTCCTCTGGTAAATTCATTTTACTATTATTGTTACAACTATATATGGAATAATTTGTGCTGTACAAAATAGTGTGTCTTGGAAGGATTAGATTCTTCAGTGCACACGGTATTGTTGATTGTAATAATAAATACGTATATGGTGTATAATTTGTACATGATTATTCATAAAGTTAAAAATATAAATACAAAAAGCAAAACACGTAATATATATGTCTGTGGCTTTTCTGCCTTAGTTTATCTCAAATTATTATATATAACAAAAATTTTGATTATTATTATATATATAAAGTAAGAAAATAATAAATGGGTAAGCAAATAACTCTATTTTCTATTTATATTACGTGCTTGTATCGGACGTAGAATTTTCTACCTTTAGTATCTTCAAGGTCCGAAACAAGCACGTAGTAACAGTCACTTTTTACATTTACTACTTATATCTTATATTTAATAATAATTACTCTATGTGTGGCTGTTATTGTTTGGATTTATTTTGCAGTTGCGATGAAAGTTCTTAAGTTCCTATGCTTACCTCAATGTTTATATATTAGAGCAATAAGTAAAGAAAAAAAACTAGATTTTATGCAGAGATATATAAATACTTTGTATAAAATCAATTCTTTGTAATAAAAATTCAATACATTAATCCATTATTTCAGATCTTCAAATATTGATAGACAAGAAAAAACATTCTTCAAATATTTCCAGTTATGTTATGGAGAGTCAAGAAAAAGTAAGTATAAAATCATATTAAATACGGAGAACACTTTTTAAAGAACATTACATTAATAGGAATAACATTTTTTTTTTTTTTTTTTTTTTTTAAGGGAAACATACAGTACATTAAATATATTCTAATAACACACAAATAATAGTACAAATACCAATCAAGTTTCCACAAACTACTTACTCATAAGTCTAAAGAACAACAATTAATGCACATACAAAAACAAAAAAAAAAAACAAAAAGTGGAAAACTTTCAATCGGGATAAAAAGATACAAATAAATTACTGCTAAAAAATATCGACACCTAACCAAGCACAAAAATAAAAAAACAATTCATAAAAGTTTCTTCAAACAGTCCTTGAAATTATTGAATTTTACATTGAATAAGTCTAAGTTGTTACATTAAAATTTTTGCATGCACGTGACACAAAGTTATTAGACGCATATTTTGTTTTAAACTTAGGAACTGCAAACAAAGGCTTAGTTCGTGCACCCAATCTATGACACGCAAAGTTTACTTTACTCACGAGAGGGGGGGAATCGATCATATTGTTTACCAGCTTATACAACAACACTTGATCTCTGAGATCACGGCGCTTCTCCAGAGATATATCTTTTAAAATCTTAATTAAAGGTTCTGCGTTAGAATGTCTCTGTTTTAAGTGACGAAGGAACTTGTGATATAAACATTCAATTCTTCTGGTGTAAACTTTATATTGAGGATTCCAACATGCGGAACAATACTCCAAAATTGACCGAACCAGAGCATTAAACCATTGTTTAATGCTCTGGTTCGGTCATTTTCATCATTACATTTAATGAGAGTTTCAGCCCGTTTAAAATCTTTTGTTATACGCAATACAAAGCCTAACATTTTGTATGCCTTTTGAGCTATAAGGTTTATATGAGAAGTAAACAACAACTTGTCATCCAAGTAAACACCAAGGTCCCGTATTACACTTTGTCTAGTGACTAAATTATTTTCTAGTTTGTAATTAAATATGATAGGGTCCTTTTTTCTAGTAAATGTGATTAGGTTACATTTATTGATATTCAAATATAGGTGGTTATCGTCACAGTAGGATATTAATCTACACAAATCCTCTTGAAGTAAATTACAATCGTTTATCGTTTTAATTGACCTAAATATTTTCATATCATCGGCAAAAAGGAGGATTTTGGAATGATGAAAGCAAGTTATTATGTCATTAACAAATATATTAAATAGAAGTGGACCAAGGTGTGAGCCCTGAGGCACCCCTGAGGAAACCGGAAGGAATGCTGAACAGTGACCCTTTATAGCAACTGCCTGACTACGATTTCTAAGATATGAGCAAAACCATCGGAGCAAATCTCCATGCACACCGAATTGTTCCAGCTTGTGTATTAAAATATTTTGACAAATTTTATCAAAAGCCTTTGAATAATCAGTGTACACAGCGTCCACCTGTAGCCTATTGTCCATAGAAGTGTAAAGATAATCCAGAAATTCACAAAGGTTACTTTCCGTAGACTTACGAGCTACAAATCCATGTTGTTCCGGAATTATGAATGGTCGAACTATTTGTGAGAATGTGTCATAAATTATTTTCTCAAATAATTTTGGTATAGCACTCAGTTTTGATATAGGACGGTAATTAGAAATATCATGCTTATTACCACTTTTGTACACAGGAGTAACGAACGACTTCTTCCAATCTAAAGGCATTATACCCAGTTTCATGGACCTAGAAAATAAAATCGCCAAAGGTTCTGCCAATTTCTGATAGCACCTTTGCAAAAACACAGGCGGTATTGCATCAGGACCAGCACTCTTATTGACATCAAGATGTTTTAGGTACCCGGAAACTTGCTTTATGGTAAATGTGACTGAATTAATGTTCACAAATTGCGAAGAAGCATAAGTCCGAGCATTATTAATTACGGTCGTAGGTTGGAATGCTGAACAAAAAAAGGAACCAAATAAATCACACATTTGCACTGGATCAGAAGTGGTGAAATCCCCCAGAAACATACTATCAGGAAGATCATTGCTTTTACGTTTAGACTTTACATAAGACCAAAAATGTTTACTGTTAATACCAATTCTATATTCAATGTTACTAATATATCTATTATAACAATAATCTTCCATTATTTTCTGCCTGTCTCTCAAACTAGCAAATGATCTGTAATCCTTAACCTGTTCATATACCTTCCATTTACAATGGTATTTTAGCTTTTCTTTAATAATTTTTATCAATGCACGATTATACCAAAGCGGGTACTTAATTTTAAGTTTAGTGTTCTTAGTAGGAACATGCATATCGATAATGCCATGTAAAATCTTATAAAAATTTGCTACAGACACATCAATACTGTCACCATTTAATTGAGACTCCCAATCCACTTGAGAAAGACATTCATTAATTGCTTCATAATCGGATTCCCTATATAATTTAATCGAATGAGACTGTCCTTCAGATGATTTCGCTCGTAATGTTTCAACAATGAATTCAAAAGCTGGGTGGTGCATGTCCTCCGTAACGACCGGATTAGAAACTAGGCCCACTTTACATGTTATATTTGTAATTAAAAGATCTAAAATACGACTATTCACATTTTTAAACTTGTTATATTGTCTAAAGTTATTAAAAGAAAGAAAATTAGCCAGCTCATTAACAATATCAGATGAAAAATCTCCAGTCAAGGTCAAATCCCCCTGACAGGCAGTTGTCCACTCAGCGTTAGGTATATTAAAGTCACCAAGTACGATAAAGTAATCATCAGGGTACGAAAGAACTTCATCTGAGATGTACTCGTAAAAATTTGACAAAATATCTTTATGACCAGGACATTGAGGAAAATAGCAGCAATATATATTACACCTCGAATGTAGCTCAAAATAAACAGAGATACGAATAATATCGGCTATTGAGTCTCTTGACGGATCCAACTGGCGACTTTCAATTCCCGTTTAATGGCAATCAAAACACCTCCACCCATTGTATCTCCCCTAATTGCATAGTTACGATCGCTCCTATAAACATAATACCGCTCGTCAAACAACTCCAAATCAAATATACCCGAATGTAACCAAGTCTCTGAAAAACATAAAATATCATAATCACAAAAAGAACCTGCCTAAAAACTATGTTTGTCTTAGTTCGTAAACCTCGTACATTCTGATATTAGATTTTTAATTCAGAACCAAATTGTGAGAAACCAATGTAAAGTCATAATAAAAATACATACCTAGCATTGTTGTAAAGAAAAATTCAAAATGAGTTGAAATTAAAAAAATAATTAAATTTATTCCCCCAGGAAAACTATAATAATTATTAAGGTCAGGTGCACTATAAAACCCTTCAAAATCATATTTAATACATGAAAGATAAAACATAATAACAATAATAACAAATAAAAATTAATATACAAATAGCAATAAAACTATAAATAAATATAACATAAAAATAATAGCTCCTATTTTATTTTGAATAAATCTGAATTGTTATTTATATGTAAAACAGGACTAGACTCAGACTTTCTTATCATTATACAACAATTCTTAATCCAAACGAATTTATAGTTAAATTCCTTAGCTTTATTCTTAGTAAGATGTAACAAAGTTTTATTAACAGAAGTCAAGTGGTCGTTGAAAAATACTGACGATTGGACTCCAGAAATACCAAGGTCACTAGCCTTTAAATTTCTCTGTTGCTTCGCCTTGCTCAAAAAATCGTCTTTAACATATCTTGACAAGAAACGGATAATAATAGGTTCAGGTTTTTTAGAATCTTTATTATTCGGTGCGACGCGAGTCACAAAGTCAAGTTCCGACTTGTTAAAAGAAAAATTTATATGATTGGAAATGTTCTCAATAATGTTAAAAAGATTTTCATTTTTCTTCTCAGGAATTCCACAAACTTCAATATTAGACCGACGCGCCCACTGATCTCTAATATTATTTTCGTGGTCTAACTTGGAAAGTGAAGTCTTTAAAACGCACAAGTCGCTGCTTAAATTATTAACTGACACAAGACTATTATCATATAAATCAAATCGTTCTTTTATCACATCATACTTTTTATTAATAAAGTCGATGGACGTTTTAATTTCTTGTACCTCACTCTTTATAATATTAAGCTCGGAGTCTATAAAAGTTTTAAAACTAGACTCTAAATCTTTTTTCAAATTGAAAATCTCTTGTCTTATAAAGTCACGTAAGTCTGAAGATGTGTCCGCGATTTATCACTAGCTGATGACCCTGATGAAGTAGCGGAGGAATTCTTCTTCAAGTTCTTATTACGCACCGTCACATTAAAACTATCGTTATCAAATTGTCTCCGCGCCGGCATGCGGACAGGTGTATTATCCTTTTTCATACTCTGCGGCTGCACCGATAAACACTCCGGGCAAGTCCAATCTGATCCACTACGTAACGTTGGGTCAGTCCTAGGCGATGCTGCCACACATTGCGGGTGGTAATAGCCATTACAACTAATGCAAATCATAGGTACATCAGTACTAGCAACAACCACACGACAGCATGCATATAATAAAGCCATTTGACACGACGTTATATTATTAATTTAATACAAACGGCAAAATTGCAACGCAGCGAAAAGAATGCACCGAGAGTTCAAAGTCCGTGCAGAGATCGTTGACCCCACGATGACACAGCAGTTGCACTAATAGACTAAACGACAATTTATATATAAAATATTAAGTACAAACGATGATATTCAGACACCAACAGTGGTTCAAATGACAAAACTTGACTAGCAATGATGCACACAAAGTCCACTTAGATATTTAAACACAACTAAACGTTAAAATTCACTTTAATCGGTAAAAATATGGATAATATTGAGAGGGAACAAATTACGTGTTGCTCGTATAGACGTTGAACATCGAGTTATGTACTATATTTTTACACAGACAATTGTAAAGTAAGAGCTGTAAAGTATTCCTCCTTAAATATTGATAACATTAACAAATATTTTTAAGATTTTTCGGTTTTCTGTTATACAGTTGACAATACCTTGTTATATCTAATGCCAATTGTTATATCTAATGTAGTTAAAATAATTTTGCTGGCATTTTCTTGTTCCAGAGCAAAGTGTCCATAATTTTTTAAAATCAATTAATTTACTTGTTCATAATATGTTTTAATTAAGTAATAAACAAGTAAAATTTTAAGCAATCACTAGTTTACAAATATTACTAGCAATTAAATCTAAATAGAGCTTATCTTTACGTATAATCTATATATCTAATAATTAAATGTTAATTAAGCCTTATTTTTATTTTTGTTGAGTTGCTCATTAAATAACAAGCGTGTGAAAATATATAATAATAAGAAGGAAAAGGGACATTGTTTTACAATAAAAGAAAAAGTTGCTTTTTTGTCCATTTTTAAATATAGTCCAAAAGCCTACATTTTTTTTTAGATTAAAATTTATTCAATTTGATTCATTAAAAGCTTACGCCTAAACTTAAGAAAACATCGGATAGTATAAAAAAATTGTGATAAATTATGTGTATTACTTTTTGATGAAGTTTCTTTGAAAATAAGTGTAGCTCTCTTGATAGAGAGAAAAGATAAAAATATTGACTGTATAATTCAATAATGAAACAAATTAATAGAACAATAGTAAAACTTATAAAGATTGTTCATTTAAAAAGTTGAAGAACTTGTAATAATTATTTTTTATAATCAATTTATGCTGAATGAATATAAAATATATATATATATCTTTAGTGTTGGCCAGTCGTGGCGCAGTGGTACAAAGTGTGACTGTAAAACCGACTGGTTGTGGGTTCGATCCCCACTCGAGGAGATGAAATATTTACTTAAATTTATATTTTTATTTCTGCGCTCTGGTGTCGAGGCAAAGCGCGGCGTTGAATTCTGCCACTCAACACGCAATGCCTCCAAAATTCGGCACAAAGTGGGGAACGGAGTGTCTTAACACTAGGTTCCCTGTGCCTACCGTGCCGTGTGCGGGATACAGCGTGAAGCTAATTTAATTTTAATTTTTAATTTTATTACCATCATTTTCAGATAAGGGAATTCTACCTCCAGAATGCAAAGAAACAGTGTACCGTTTATAATTAGTAGACAATATTTTTGACTCAATAAGTGGCAGTAAAACTAAAAATTTTCCACCCACACTCAAGTCGATGCACAACAAAACATGGACGGAAGCAAAAAATATATTTAATTCCAAGAAATTTTTGTAAAGCAGTGGAAAAGTTGAATCTGTCCTCATTGCGTCAAATTGGGTGTAGACACCGAATGAAATTGAAACATTGTTGCAGCCATTTTAATATTAGTTTTTAATGTTAATGTTTAGTATTAAGTTAGTTAAGCACCAGAAGCCTCTTAGCCTTGCATTGCTATTTTTTTATAACAGGCGGTTAATAATACGAGTATGTGTCATATGTGACGGTCGTTTTAATTGTAATTTTGAATTTTAATATATCGTTAGACTGCACGCTGATCGGTCACTAAGTTTGCCTTTTATTTAAATTCCTTTTTTCAAAAGCCCTCCTACGCGCCCACATGGTCCTTCGAGCCGGATATAAATTATTATGGGAATAATCAAGCATATAAAGGAATTATAATCGGGATATTATCTGGAATTAATTTCAAATAAGCAACGTGTCCAGTGGATGTGAATATACCTGCAGTTTCTATGAAGAAAAGAGAAAAGTGGCTTGTACGAGTACATTAATAATTAAATAAAATAAAACAAATAGTTTTAAACTTTAAATTAAATTTATTTGACCCAACACTCGTAATATTCAGGTAATATTTTAGGTAGAAACTTAGTGACTAATTTGAAGACTGTATAAGGTTAGTAACATATGTTAATTTTGTATTTATAATTTATTTCATTTTATTTATAATTACTACAGTTTTATTTAAACATTTACTTTGCAAAAGGTAAAATAATATTGTAAAATATAGTATAGTGTAAATATAGTTCATTGTGACAGTACAGTAATATTAATATTACATTAGTTAACTATTCATATTTATTACAATATTTAATTTAAAACCCTTTTTTAATTGTCAGCTTTGTAAATCGTTGTTTTGTGAGTTAATTATAGTAAAAGTGTAAAATAATATATTTTAATATACCTACCTACCAGTCTTTTATATAACAGCAAAATTAAAATCATAGTTAAACAAATTAATTAATTATAATATCAATTATATCTGTTTAGTAATTTCAGTAATTGTCGAAAAACATTATAATAATTATTACAATATTTAGCGTTATATCCGTTGTAATTCCAGGTTGACCGCACCATCCTTTCAAAATGACCGACATTAAAGAACTTAAAAAGAAACGTGGCAGTCACAAAGGGAGACTCACTGCTTTTGGAACATTTTTAAATCTTTTACAAGGTTCCGAGTTAACCCCTTGCCAGGCGATGGAGTTACAGTTGCGTGTCGATAGGTTAGAAAATGTTTATGATGAATTTAACGAAACTCAATTACAATTAGAATGTTTATGTGATAATCTTGATATAGAATCTAGTGAAAGAAATAGTGTAGAATCTCAATATTATAGCTTACTTGCTCAAGCCAAAACTATATTAAATAATTATTTTAAATTAAAAGAAGAAGATGCTAAATCTAGCCACAGCCATGGTTCAAAGCATCAGCAGTTAGTCAAGTTACCTACCATTTCTTTGCCGAAATTCTCAGGCTCTTATGTAACCTGGCTTGAGTTTCGCGATACCTTTACTAGTCTTATTCACGGTAATGATGATATGGATGAAATTAACAAATTTCATTATTTGCGTTCTTCACTGGAAGGGTCAGCTGCTATTGTAATTGAATCGATCGAATTTTCCGCTCGAAACTACACTACCGCGTGGGAACTTCTTTGTGAACGATTTGATAACAAACGCTTATTAATTAATAACCACGTCACAGCGTTGTTTGAAATCGAGTCAATTACTAAAGAATCTTCAATTGCATTAAAACGCACAATCGACAATGTAAACAAGAACATTAGGGCATTGAGTACGTTAGGTGAGCCCACTCACAGCTGGGATACTCTTTTAATATATATAATTACTAAGAAATTAGATTTTAAAACATTTAGAGAATGGGAAGAAGTCAAAGGGGGATTTGATAAAACCAAATCAATTTCGTTTCAACAGTTCATAGATTTCTTGCGTAACCGTGCTGACTTATTGGAAACTGTCGAATTATCTCGTCCTTCTTCTAGTAGTATTAAGTCCAGTAATAAAATAAGGGCTATGATTTCCACGGAGCGAATAAATTCTTCAATGGCACGCAGCTGTCCGAAGTGTAGCGGTGATCATAATTTAAACTCGTGTCCACAGTTTTTAGCGCTGAGTGCTAGCGATAGAATGTTGTCTTTACAAAATTATAAAATTTGCTATAATTGTTTTAATCCAGGTCACTACCCAAATGCTTGTAAAAGATCAGGTTGCAAAATTTGCAAACGAAAACATCACACGCTTATTCACAATAACAATTATAAAAACTATTCCATATCAGGTGATTGTACAGTCAATAAGGTCAAGGACTTATCTATCGCTTCCGAGAAATGTGACAATACGCACGTTACACTATCGGCTAATATTGCGGCGCACGCGCATACAAGCACTCCGAGCGACGTCTTGCTGTCAACTGCGTTAATTAAATGTTATGATATAAATAATAAAGAACATATAGTGCGTGCTCTTTTAGATTCCGGTAGCTCATCTTGTTTAATGACTGAAAAACTATTTAATAAATTAAATTTACCATTTTTAAAAATCAATAAGACAATTCAAGGAATTAATAATTCATTATCCACTGTGAACAAAATGTGCCGAGTTCATATAGAATCTTTACATGAATCTTATGAAGATAATATCGCTTGTTTTATTTTGCCTACTATCACAGATAGCATTCCCGCTAGACAGTTACATATAGATATTCCTTCGAATATACAATTAGCAGATCCGTGCTTTCATACGCCGGCCTCCATTGATATCATTATTGGAGCTGACGTATTTTGGACCTTATTAGGTTCCGATAAAATTGCATTAGGTGATAGGAAACCAACCTTATATCAAACTAGACTTGGTTGGCTAGTTTGTGGCCCAGTTAACGGCGGCTATAATATATTGTCATCTCATTCCCCACCAATACAATGCAATTTTACTAATTTTCAAAATAAATTTTCTTCTAGTTCTCATGAGTTAGATGACATTCAAAACCAACTTACGCGTTTTTGGCAACTTGAAGAAGTTTGTCGTGAGTCATCAACGTATTCAATTGAAGAGAAAATGTGTGAAGAACATTTTATTAAAAATACAACACGTTTGCCAGATGGCCGCTTTAATGTCAAAATCCCACTCAGGGAATCTTCAGGCTGTCTTGGCGATTCATTTCATCGTGCAAAACGATGCTTACTTTCTTGAGAACGTAGAAATTTAAAAAAAACCGACACTCGGCAAAATGTATAAAGATTTTATGTCTGAGTACATTTCTTTAGGTCACATGTCAGAGTGTCATATTAATTCAAATTATGTTTCATATTTTATCTTACAAGCAATTCGAATTGCATATCTTTTCCGACGCGTCAGAGCAAGCTTACGGTGCTTGCATCTATGTTCGTAGTTTTAATGATAACGGTGACGTTGACGTGCGTTTATTAATATCGAAAAGTCGCGTCGCACCCATTAAACCAGTGACTTTCCCGCGACTTGAGTTGTGTGCTGCCTTACTGGGTGCACGTTTATATGAAAAAGTAATTGGTTCTTTAAGGCGTTCGGCGTTTGGTGTCACGTTTTGGACTGATTCCATGATTGTATTAGGCTGGTTAAAAATGCTACCTATTAAATTAAATACTTTTGTACGGAATCGTGTCTCTGAAATATTAGATGAATCAAGTTCTGCCAATTGGAGGCATATCCCTACACACTGTAATCCCGCTGACCTGTTATCTCGAGGAATAGAACCCTCTGCAATAAAATCATGCAATCTATGGTGGTATGGTCCATCTTTTTTACGTCAAGATCCCATTGACTTACCGCACACGACTACTGATTTAGTTAACTTACCGGAAATTAAGTCTAATATTTGCTATGTGGCGAATGACGCTCATCATAATTCAAATTTTAATATAATAAATTTTGAACGGTTTTCAAATTTTATGCGATTACAACGTAGTGTTTGTTATGTTTTACGCTTTATTAAATTGTGCAAAACGCGTACTCTGTTTACGTCTTATTTTACCACTGAAGAGTTACAAAATTCCTTGAATATTATTATTATACAGTCACAAAAAGAGTCATTTCCTGAATACAATTTATTAATAAATAAACAAAAACTACCATATAAAATAAATTATTAAAATATGTATTTCTTGATAATAACAAAATATTTTTAAACATTTTTTAAAGTGTTATTCCACACTTAGGAAAGATAAATACTTATTTAGAAAACGTATAAAAATTTGAACGCAGCGAGACTCGAACCCGCGCCTCCTGGAAACCGACCAGGCGCTCTGACCACTAAGCCATGCGTTCTCGTCAAGCTACGTCGAAATTTTTATACGCTTGTTACAACTTATTTATGTTGTTAGCTTCTCTGTAGGGAGATTTTTACAAATTTCCACTACCCAAAGATAATTTATAAGAATTATCGTTTGGCAAGAGAGAAACTATTTTTAAATATTTTTAAACATTTTTTAAAGTGTTATTCCACACTTAGGAAAGATAAATACTTATTTAGAAAACGTATAAAAATTTGAACGCAGCGAGACTCGAACCCGCGCCTCCTGGAAACCGACCAGGCGCTCTGACCACTAAGCCATGCGTTCTCGTCAAGCTACGTCGAAATTTTTATACGCTTGTTACAACTTATTTATGTTGTTAGCTTCTCTGTAGGGAGATTTTTACAAATTTCCACTACCCAAAGATAATTTATAAGAATTATCGTTTGGCAAGAGAGAAACTATTTTTAAATATTTTTAAACATTTTTTAAAGTGTTATTCCACACTTAGGAAAGATAAATACTTATTTAGAAAACGTATAAAAATTTGAACGCAGCGAGACTCGAACCCGCGCCTCCTGGAAACCGACCAGGCGCTCTGACCACTAAGCCATGCGTTCTCGTCAAGCTACGTCGAAATTTTTATACGCTTGTTACAACTTATTTATGTTGTTAGCTTCTCTGTAGGGAGATTTTTACAAATTTCCACTACCCAAAGATAATTTATAAGAATTATCGTTTGGCAAGAGAGAAACTATTTTTAAATATTTTTAAACATTTTTTAAAGTGTTATTCCACACTTAGGAAAGAGAAACACCAGGAGGCGCGGGTTCGAGTCTCGCTGCGTTCAAATTTTTATACGTTTTCTAAATAAGTATTTATCTTTCCTAAGTGTGGAATAACACTTTAAAAAATGTTTAAAAATATTTAAAAATAGTTTCTCTCTTGCCAAACGATAATTCTTATAAATTATCTTTGGGTAGTGGAAATTTGTAAAAATCTCCCTACAGAGAAGCTAACAACATAAATAAGTTGTAACAAGCGTATAAAAATTTCGACGTAGCTTGACGAGAACGCATGGCTTAGTGGTCAGAGCGCCTGGTCGGTTTCCAGGAGGCGCGGGTTCGAGTCTCGCTGCGTTCAAATTTTTATACGTTTTCTAAATAAGTATTTATCTTTCCTAAGTGTGGAATAACACTTTAAAAAATGTTTAAAAATATTTAAAAATAGTTTCTCTCTTGCCAAACGATAATTCTTATAAATTATCTTTGGGTAGTGGAAATTTGTAAAAATCTCCCTACAGAGAAGCTAACAACATAAATAAGTTGTAACAAGCGTATAAAAATTTCGACGTAGCTTGACGAGAACGCATGGCTTAGTGGTCAGAGCGCCTGGTCGGTTTCCAGGAGGCGCGGGTTCGAGTCTCGCTGCGTTCAAATTTTTATACGTTTTCTAAATAAGTATTTATCTTTCCTAAGTGTGGAATAACACTTTAAAAAATGTTTAAAAATATTTAAAAATAGTTTCTCTCTGCCAAACGATAATTCTTATAAATTATCTTTGGGTAGTGGAAATTTGTAAAAATCTCCCTACAGAGAAGCTAACAACATAAATAAGTTGTAACAAGCGTATAAAAATTTCGACGTAGCTTGACGAGAACGCATGGCTTAGTGGTCAGAGCGCCTGGTCGGTTTCCAGGAGGCGCGGTTCGAGTCTCGCTGCGTTCAAATTTTTATACGTTTTCTAAATAAGTATTTATCTTTCCTAAGTGTGGAATAACACTTTAAAAAATGTTTAAAAATATTTAAAAATAGTTTCTCTTCTTGCCAAACGATAATTCTTATAAATTATCTTTGGGTAGTGGAAATTTGTAAAAATCTCCCTACAGAGAAGCTAACAACATAAATAAGTTGTAACAAGCGTATAAAAATTTCGACGTAGCTTGACGAGAACGCATGGCTTAGTGGTCAGAGCGCCTGGTCGGTTTCCAGGAGGCGCGGGTTCGAGTCTCGCTGCGTTCAATTTTTACGTTTTCTAAATAAGTAAATAACAAAATAATTCGTGTAGGGGGACGATTACATAATTCTAACTATTCATTTAAGAAAAATATCCTATTTTAATTACAGTCCACTAGTCATTTTAGTAAACTTTTATTCAGATATGAGCATGTTAAGTTGTTACATGCAGGTCCTCAGCTTTTATTAAGTAACATTAGACAGACTTATTGGCCACTAGGCGGTCGTAATTTGGCCAGGGCTTGCTTTCGTCAGTGCGTTCGTTGTCAACGTTTTAAGGGCAAAGTGATTGCTCCTCAAATGGGTAATTTACAATGAGCAGACTGTCACCAGCCGATTTTCCTTTTCAAAACGTTGGGGTCGATTACGCGGGACCTATTCTATCAGCAGTCGTCAAGGCCGTGGATGTAGGCTAGGAAAGGTATATATAGTGATTTTTGTATGTTTTACTACTAAAGCCATTCACTTAGAATTAGTTGGTGATTTGACTAGCAGTAATTTTCTACAAGCTTTGCAGAGATTCATGTCTCGTCGAGGAAAACCGGTAAAGATTTACTCTGACAATGGTACGTCATTCGTAGGAGCCTACAATGAATTTCGAAGTTTTTAAACCTTAACTGTAACTTTGGCTGAGGATACTGCCCAGTTAGGAACTAAGTTTCATTTTATTCCTGCTTATGCTCCACATTTCGGTGGTCTTTGGGAGGCTGGTGTTAAGTCGACTACATTTCATTTAAACAGAGTGCTGGGAAATTGTAATTTGACGTACGAAGAGCTTAACTCTGTTTTAATTCAAATTGAAGCTATTTTAAATTCGCGGCCACTCACGCCCTTATCTACAGATCCAGATGACTTGCTGCCGTTGACTCCTGGGCATTTTTTAATCGGACGTCCACTTACTGCGTTTCCAGTTGAGGATACTAGACAAATTTCCAGCAACCGCCTGAATCGCTTCCAAAGGATTGAGCAACTTCGACAACATTTTTGGACCAGATGGAATAAAGAATATGTTTCTGAGCTGCAACAGCGAACTAAATGGTTCACGTCCAAAGACTCATTAAAGGTCAATTCGCTGGTCGTTGTGAAAGACGATAATCTTCCACCGTTAAAGTGGAGACTAGGTCGAGTTGTTGCACTTCATCTGGGACCGATAATATCTGCAGAGTTGCAGATATTAGGACTGCCAATGGAGTCATACGAAGAGCTTGCTCAAGAATTTGTCACCTATTGGAGGATTCCTGTTGAAAGGCGAGCTTTCAACGGCCGGGGGCATGTTGCAGCCATTTTAATATTAGTTTTTAATGTTAATGTTTAGTATTAAGTTAGTTAAGCACCAGAAGCCTCTTAGCCTTGCATTGCTATTTTTTTATAACAGGCGGTTAATAATACGAGTATGTGTCATATGTGACGGTCGTTTTAATTGTAATTTTGAATTTTAATATATCGTTAGACTGCACGCTGATCGGTCACTAAGTTTGCCTTTTATTTAAATTCCTTTTTTCAAAAGCCCTCCTACCGCCCACAAACATTATTAAAAAATTAAGGGTTGAGTACACCTAAACAAGATCCTTTTGAATATTTTTTCGCAGTAAGAAGTCACGAGTTTCGCAACAACAACGGTACTTATATTTAGTTTGTGTTAATATTTGCAACACTTTTAATAAATAATCTAACAGTGTAACACTTAGGTGAAAATGTGGAAATGACCATTGTCAGTCATTATATGTTCAAAATCAATGACAATACATATTTGATTTTCAATCTATATTTAACTATGAATAGGACTCCTTTAAGATGAAAGAAACCGATCCTCATATTATGGCACCTCTGGGGCCGTTCAAGTATTACGTAAGCAGTTTTTTTGCAATTATTCAGGTCTACAATCTTCGTAAACGAAGCTGGAAACTTTCGACGTATAATATTATTAAATTAAGAAGTATCTAGGGCTTCGAGGCTTTAGACCATTATAGACAACTTTTTTAATTTGCTATATATAATATATATATATATATATTTATATATATATATTATATATTATATATTATATATGCAAATTAAAAAGTTGTCTATATATATATTATATTATTATATATATATAGAATACGCTACTTCACTTTTCACTGAAGAAAATAAAAAAATAAAATACATCATTTTATCGATTTTTTGAATCACAAATTTATACTCATACATAATAATTAATTTAAGGGTTATATAATATATTTGTAGGCAAACTGAGATGCGATCGCTTATCACAGTAATAATAATAATAATATAATACTTTATTGCACAAATAAGAAAAAGAATAAAAAAAAATAAAATAAAACAGTACATTATAACAACGGTTAACAAGTGTGCAATGGCGGCCTTATCACTAAAAGCGATCTCTTACAGGCAACCAAAAGAAAAACGTAAGAAATAAATTTATAAAAGAAAGCAGAAAGGTGCAAAAAGTACTACGAAATACATAAACCAATATATAGTGAATTCAAAATTGTTTTAAGCATACATATTATAAATACATACTACATACACAAATACATTCATACATACATACACACATACATAAAATATATTCATACATACATACATACAACAGTTAAAAATAAATACATATACACTTATAATATTGTCCTTTTATGAATTAAGTTTAAGATAGTACTGTTTAAGACGTCGTTTAAATATCCCAATCGACTGGGACCGTCTTACTTCCAATGGCAGCTCATTCCATAATTTTACTGTTTTAACAGTAAAAGAGTCACTATAGCATCTCGTGCGGCATAATGGAATTTCGAGGATATAGTTATGGCGGGAACGGAGGTTTTGGGAATGTAGGGTGTCTGATCCTAGGAACTTAAAGCGGTCCTTGAGGTAAGAAGGTGTAACAGGATTGCAAAGGATGGCATAAAGGAGAGTGAGGGCATGCAAGTTACGCCTATATTCTATTGGCAACCATTTAAGTTGACTACGATACTGCGACACATGGTCATGTTTTCTTAACCCAAAAATAAATCTAATTATAAGATTTTGCAAACGCTCAAGTTTGTTCAGTAGTTGCTGGGACAGATCTAAGTAGCACGAATCAGCATAGTCTAAGATAGGTAGAAGGAGAGCGTGGGCCAGAGAGATTTTAGTCTTTAACGGTAAGACGTTTTTCCATCTTCTCAATCTACCTATAGTACAAAAGACCTTACGACTAAGCTCTGATACGTGAGGTGACCAGCAAAAAGTACCATCCATCCTGATTCCCAAATTCTTAACACTCTCACTAACCTCCAAGCAAACATTATCATAAAAAATTGAGGGCAAAGGAGTACGTAATTTCGACAGCTGCTTAGAGCTACCAAATATACACACCTGAGACTTGTTGGGATTGATAGAGAGTCCAAACGATTTACTCCAGGAACTAATAATTTGTAGGTCTGAATTAATTTTATTAACTGCATTTGGTATATCACTTATCGCTGCAGTTGTGTAAATTTGCAAGTCATCGGCGTAAAGGTGGTAGGATGACGATATGTGTTGAGTGAGAGTGTTAATGAAAATGGAAAAGAGTAACGGTGATAGAACACTACCTTGTGGGACGCCAGCGTTGATATAGCATATTGATGAAGCTTTTCCATCAAGCTTGATGCTTTGTCTGCGTCCGTGAAGGTAAGAGGAAAACCATTCAGTAGCATTCGAGGAGAAGTTAATAGATCTTAAAATTGCTAATAGAACATCGAAATCAACTGTGTTAAATGCATTAGAAAAATCTAGCAGAACAAGTAAGGTCACTTGCTGGTGTTCAAAACCGTATCTAATGTCGTCACAGACTTTATTAAGAGCAGTAACTGTGCTATGCCCAGGACGGAAACCAGATTGGAAAGGAGATAGTATGTTATTGTTGTGTAGGAAAAGATAGATTTGCTCGTGTACAATGCGTTCAAGAACCTTAGATAGAAAAGGTAGTATGGATATAGGACGATAGTTTGAGAAGGATGCTGGGTTGGGTACTTTAGGAATAGGGATCACAACTGCATGACGCCAAACATCAGGGAATTCGTTATAGGAAAGGGAAAAGTTAAAAATATGGCACAGGACAGGAAGAATAGAGTTAAGTGTAAGGAGAATCATCCGTCTACTAATATTATCAAATCCCATAGCGTCTGATTTAATTGACAACACATGCTTGCGAACCTCCGCTAGCGAAATAGGAGAAAAAAGGAAAGGTTTGATAGTAGGATTAGATAGTAAAGACAAGGAGTAAAGAGTTTTTGCTTTAGTGCTATTAGCCAATACATTGACAGTGGTAAAAAAATTATTTAGCGAGTTTAAATCCGTACAGTTGTTTAAGGTAGCCGAATCATTGGCGCACCGGCCCCCTATACCCATCGCGTTCAGAAACTTCCAAGTTTTTGCGGGATTGCTATTGTTTATTGACGAGAGAATAAAATTACGTCGTGCGTCTCTGCAAGTCTTATTACATCGGTTCCGTAGTGTTTTGTACCTTTGCAGATTTGCGTCCGTAGGATTTTTTTTGTATTTTGACTTTGCAGTATTACGTTTGGACATAAGTAACTTGATATCTGGAGTTAACCACGGAGCGGGGAGATGTTTTATTTTAACAGGCCGGAGCGGTGCGTGAATATCAAAGAGCTCAGTCAAAATAGAATTGAAAATATTCAATTTCTCATTGATATTACCGGCACTAAATATGCAATCCCAGTCAATACAAGCAAGATCGTTCATGAACTTTTCGTTGTCGATGCTATTAAAACATCTTCGCATCACAACTGTCGGTTTCAGTTTCGGTGGACGTATCTTATACGATAGGTAGACGAGGTCGTGGTACGAAAATGCTTCAGCTGACATTTGACCGAAGGTTGCAACACGTTCCGTTGATGACACGATCATGAGGTCTAACAAGGATGGCGCACAACCAGGAAAGAAGTGGGTAGCGTTTGTAGGAAGAATATTTAAGTTGGCACTGTTGATAATATTTTTCAACCTATTTGAGCGGTAGTCGTTCTTAATCAAGCATGTGTTGAAGTCACCCATTATAATAGAGTGATCAGCCCCTGGAGCATATCTTTCTAACAGATCCTCAAAAGCATCAAAGTAATTAATCTGAAGGTTGGGACTATAAAAGACACCAAGTAAGACTTTGAGAGTGCCAAAAAGGACTTCTATTAGGATATGCTCCGATGAGTTTGAGTAGGCAGAAGGTGATTTGTGTAATATCGAAAAAGGAAAGTGATTGCGGAGGTAAATAGCTACACCCCCCCACCCTTCTCAGTCCTATCGTTACGTATTAGGTGAAAACCTGGCAGAGGAAATGCTGTAGATGGCAAACCAGGCTTGAGAAATGTTTCGGATACTAGAATAGCGTGGATATTTTCTAAATTAAATGAGTCGAGCAAGTCTGGATAATGCGCCGGTAAGCTCTGCGCATTGATGTGCACAACATTAAAATTTTTAGGGAAATTATTAAGCTTATTTTCAAGGAGGGAGCTAAGAGGATCAGAAATGCTAAAGAAACTGCAATCGGAAGCGGTCGAATCACAGTGGTGAAATGAATCATTATTTGTACTATTACCACTGAGGCTGCTATTAATATTCATTACGAACAATAAATGTATAAAATAAAATATAAATGGGTTATATTTTTTAAATATAATATATAAAAAATAATATATAAATATTAATAAATAATTTAAAATATTTAAAAAATGTTGATAAAGATACAATACAAATAAAAAATAAAATTTTAAGCTAAAATAAAAAAAAAGAAAATTAAATATCTAAACTTTTCCACCTGTCAGCAGTTGTACTAAGACAAACAGAGAAGAAAGAAAGAAAACCAAAATGTATTAAATAGAATGATTAGCGTTAACGAACCGGATTTTAGTGATCTTGCTATATAATCTATGGTAACAACACTGTTAGCTGTTCATAACAGCGTTTGCTTACAAATTTTAAAGTGACAAATATTAAATGTTAGACAAATTTAGTGGTAAAAGTAACTTGAGAGGACATAAAAAAGTACACAAATAAAAATATGAACATTAAATACATTAGTTAAAAGTAAGTTAAAATTGAGTGAAATACACTTACTATCAATATTAGGATAGTAAAATTGAGAACAAATGTACATTATCATTATAAAAAGCAGAAAAACAATACCATAAAATTATTTTTTTACAATTCTCCTTGTGCGGATGACCTGCTTGGCTGCAGCGGCTGATTTGGCCGTAAGAGGAGCAGGATTTCCTTGTCCTCGGGCTTCAGGATTAGGGGAGATATTCTCAAGCTCAGCACACGAGACTACGGTATGACGCTTGTTGTCCGGGCCAATTAAAATAATATTACCACCTTTGGTCCAGCATTTGGAGATTCCAAAGCGTTGTCGAGCCACCATAAAAGCTTCGTGCCTGGTTTTTGTTAAAAATTCGGAGAGAGTGATACCAGTATTCTTAAGGGAGGCCTTTGAATACCAGATTTGATTCCTAAGAGACAGATCGCGAAATTTGATCAGAATGGGTCTAGGCTTCCCTTGTGAGACTCTTCCCAGACGCTGGCATCTGCTAACATCATCGATACACAGATCTGGAACTTTAAGATGTTCAGCTAAAACTTGCACAACTTGTGGAGCAGTGTCACTGTTTTTATCTTCTACAACACCATGTACTAGCAGAATTTTCCTTCTACTATGCATTTCAAAGTTATCACACTGCTTAGTAAGGAGCTGAACTTGATTCTGAAGACTTTCAAGGGCATTTAATACAAAGGACCTGAACATATTGAACTGCACTGCTATGTTCGTAGTTGGGCTTGCTGAGTTGCTTGTAGAGTTTAATTGTTTTTGAAACTCCGTCATTTGGGAATTGAATTTCTGTGTCAAATTTTCAATAGAGTGCTTGATGGATTCCATTATAACGAATTGATGCAATTTTGTAAGAGAACAAAGAAGAAGAGAATAAAAAAAAAAAAAAAAAAAAAAAGCACACTATATAGAACTAACAAATTCACCAAGGTTACACAAGGACACATACACATAGGTCCCAAAGGTCACATATAGTCCTTCTCTTATGAATAGATGGATATTTTTATAGGATTATCACTACTGGCAGGTTAGAAAATTTAGTTCATTACTTTAATCTGTTAAATATTAGGATACAACTGGTTTTAAAGTGCTTAGAAATAGAGAGCTCTACAAAGCTGTTACTACTTTTGCACCTACCCGCAAAAAAAAAAAAAAAAAACAAAAAAAAAAAGCACAGTATTAAGATTATATATTGTAGTAAGATTTTTTTTACATTTTATATCACAGATCTTAACACAGTATGTTAAGATCTGTGATATAAAATGTAAAAAAATCTTTTACAAGTTTTACACCAGGAAGAGAGAAAATTGTGCTATTTCTCTCTTCCTGGTGTAATATTCTTTTTAATACTGCTCAATTTTCGTTAATAACAAATTATAGGAGTTATTAATAAAAACTTAATGTTATTTAACAATATTCTTCTGTGATTTAGTAATGTCGCAACCTGTTTGCTTTTTATATTAAATTAAAATTTATCGAACTTATTATTTTGTCATCATCAAATAACATATAAAAGTATATTTCTTAAATCAGACTGTCATGTATCAGGTGGCTTTTAAAACATTTGTTGAATCTCTTTGCATTCATTTGGAATTTATAACTATTATTAAATTTGCTTGCTCCCAGCCAATTACATATTAATATTTTTTCAACAATTAATAATTATACATCAAACAATGAATCACAATATTAATTATATAATCAACTAATTTATTTTTATGTAAGACACATTGAATACAATGAAAATCAATTAGTATAAATATCGCATTTTTAATTCTTTCTTTTTTTAACTATTTTATTAAATACATCTTGGATATTTTAAATTAATTTAATAAATTCTTGTCTCGGAGTGCAAAGTCGATCCGCATATTATCTATATTGTATATATTCGATTTCATCTCTGCAAGTTAAATAACTCATACATTGACTGCATGATTTTTAAAAAAATATTCCTTGTTTTTTTAGAAAATATCCACAAAAATACTGCAGAGGTGCTATAATACGAAGATCGGTTTCTTTCACCTTAAAGGAGTCCATTCATAATTAAATATAGATTGAAAATCAAATGTGCAGGTGGACGACATAGTTTCTGTGTTGTCATTGATGATTTGAACATATAATGGTCATTTCCACAGTTTTCACCTAAGGTTGTTACACTGTTTACTGATTATTTATTAAAAGTGTTGCAAATATTAACACAAACTAAACACGAGTAGGGTTGTTGTTGCGAAACTCATGACTTCTTACTGTGCCAAAAAAAATTGAAGAGGATCTTGGTTTAGGTGTCGCAGCCATCATCATCATCATCAAAGGCGCTACAGCCGCGAGTGGGCCTTGGCCTGGTCCAAAATATCCCTCCATTCTGCCCTATTCCTGGCTTTCTTCTTCCAATTTTTTACGCCCAGAGTTCTCAGATCTTGCTCAACTCCATCCAACCATCTGAGTTTTGGTCTGCCTCGACTTCTCCGTCCATCTGGTGTACTGTGTATACAACAAGGATTTAGATGTTCTAGACTCACTCATTCTCTCCACATGTGCGACCCATCGTAGGCGTCCAACTTTGATATTATTTATTATGCCTGTTTCGTTATACATGTTGTAGAGCTCGTGGTTGTACCGAGTTCGCCATTGCTCATTTTCCAACACTGCCCCGAATATGCGTCTTAAGGTTTTGCGCTCAAAAATAAGAAGTGTGTTCGCGTCCTTTTTGCTCAGCACCCATCTCTCTGATCCATATGTTAATATCGGTCTTAGCAAGGTCTTGTAGAGAAGTACTTTTATGCTTCTTGAAAGTATTTTGGATCGGAAGTATCTTAGCAGTCCGAAATAGCACTTGTTAGCCGCCATAATTCTTCTGCTTATTTCTGAGGATACATTGTTGTCCTGCGTTACCAAAGAGCCGAGACACACAAATTCCCTAACCCAGTCGAAAGTGCTACTCCCAATTGTTATATTGGACGGTAATGCGTGTAGGTGTTTTGACGCTTTTAGATATTTTGTTTTCGTTGCATTTACTTGAAATCCGGCTTCCTGAGATGACCTTGTCAGAGCTTGGTACGCATTCTCTACTGCGGGCAGAGATCTTCCTATTAAATCCAGATCATCTGCATATCCTAACACTTGAATTGACTTAAAGAATATGTTGCCAGTAGTCTCAATCTTTGAGTCGCGGATGCACTTATCTAACGCAACATTGAAAAGCAGACAAGAGAGCGCGTCGCCCTGTCTGAGACCGTCATAAGTGCTAAATGGTTCCGACAGTTCCGCCTGAACTCTAACGACGTTTCGAGTATTTTTCAACGTCATTTCGGTAAGGAAGATTAATTTATTGCCTGGTGCAGGAAATTGCGGTGCAAGCTGTCATATGCTGCCTTGAAATCAATGAACAAATGGTGTGTGGTCACATTAAATTCGAGTTTTCTCGAGGATCTGCCTTAGTGAAAAAATTTGGTCTACTGTTGAGCGGTGTCGCAGCCACAATGAGTTTGTATTGTACTCAACCCTTAATTTTTTTAATAATGTTTCAATTCCATTCGGTGTCTACACCCAATTTGACACAATAAGGACAGATTCTACTTTTCCACTGCTTTACAAACATTTCTTGGAATTAAATATATTTTTTGCTTCCGTCCATGTTTTGTTGTGCACCGAGTTGAGTGTGGGTGGAAAATTTTTAGTTTTACTGCCACTTATTCAGTCAAAAATATTGTCTACAAATAATAAACGGCTCACTGTTTCTTTGCATTCTGGAGGTAGAATTCCCTTATCTGAAAATGATGGTAATGAAATAAATTAGCTTCACGCTATATCCCGCACACAGCAGGGTAGGCAGAGGGAATCTAGTGTTAACACACTCCGTTCCCCACTTTCTGCCAAATTTTGAAGGCATTGCGTGTTGAGTGGCAGAACTCAACGCCGCGCTTTGCCTCGACACCAGAGCGAAGAAATTAAAATATAAATTTAAGTAAATATTTCATCTCCTCGAGTGGGGATCGAACCCACAACCAGTCGGTTTTACAGTCACACTTTGTACCACTGCGCCACGACTGGCCTCAATGGTAATGCCTGGTAATGAAATGTTAATAATTTAAATTTTACATAATTAAGAATGGTATTTCATATGGGATTCTTACTACTGTCATAATGAGCCAACACTAAAGATATCTATGTAATATATATTTTTTATTTTCATTCAGCATAGTATTACATAAATTGACTATAAAAAATAATTATTACAAGTTCTTCAACTCTTTAAATGAACAATCTTTAATAGTTTTACTATTGTTCTATTAATTTGTTTCATTATTGAATTATACAGTCAATATTTTTATCTTTTCTCTCTATCAAGAGAGCTACACTGACTTTCAAAGAAACTTCATCAAAAAGTAATACACAAATCATAATTTATCACAATTTTTTATACTATCTATATAATATCGTAATACTTTTTTCCGTGCTCTGAAATGCGACAAGATGGATTGACATAACCCACAACCAGTCGGTTTTACAGTCACACTTTGTACCACTGCGCCACGACTGGCCAACATTAAAGATATATATGTAATATATATATATATATATTTTATATTCATTCAGCATAAATTGATTATAAAAAATAATTATTACAAGTTCTTCAACTTTTTAAATGAACAATCTTTATAAGTTTTACTATTGTTCTATTAATTTGTTTCATTATTGAATTATACAGTCAATATTTTTATCTTTTCTATCTTTCAAGAGAGCTACACTTTTTTTCAAAGAAACCTCATCAAAAAGTAATAGACAAATCATAATTTATCACAATTTTTTATACTATCTATATAATATCGTAATACTTTTTTCCGTGCTCTGAAATGCGACAAGATGGATTGACATATTAGTTGGTTGTCAACAGGCTCTACAATCTTAGTACAACGAGACTGGAAACTTTTGACGTATAATATTATTAAATTCAGAAGTATATGGATTATGGAGAGTCTAGACCATTATAGACATTTTTTTATTTTGTAGCATTATATTTACATAAGTTCGCCAATTGACGTTCAGAGGTCGCTTTGGAATTGAATATTTCAATTAACGTCAATAGATGTCGTCACAAATTGAATATGAGCAGTAATATTAAATTTATTTATTAACTTTACATATTTATAATAGTTAATATAAAATACATATTTTTACCACAAATAAGTTAATATTAGGCTCGTAAAGTAATCAATTTTTCACTCTATGGTACTCTATAGTCTATTTATATAGTAGTTTCAAATTCAAAATATCTATTGAAGCTGTTATTATACTTGTTGGTATCAAATTATCAATTCAATTACGGTATTTTTGTAATAGTTAATGCATTTTTCCTCTGGTAAACTCAGCTCAGATTCCTCTGGTAAATTCATTTTACTATTATTGTTACAACTATATATGGAATAATTTGTGCTGTACAAAATAGTGTGTCTTGGAAGGATTAGATTCTTTATTTATTTATTTATTTATTTAATACTTTATTACACCAACTTAAAAATAAAAATATACAAAGTATGCAATGGATAAGTATGGTGTAAAGGCGGCCTTATCACCACAGGTGATCTCTTCTAGGCAACCCTTACCATTAAGAAGATCAGAGTATGTGTGGATATTGGCTGGTGTACAAATGATAAAATATGTTATTCTTATATAATATACCTACATAAAAAAATACATTCTATATGTTACAAACTAAATTACATAGTTACCTATATAAAATAATATAAAATACATACATCTATTGATAAATAAATACAAAATTCAATAAACTTACATAGATAAATATACAATTACATACATAGATAATTTATAGTGATAAGAAATAGCTTTTAACTTGACGCTTAAAAATGTGGACTGATTTGGATTGGCGCAGCTCGCGTGGGAGTGTATTCCAAAGGACCACAGCTTTGACAGAGAAGGAATCCCCATAGGCTTGTGTGTGGCTGAGTGGCAATTCTAACCTATTGTCGTCCCGTGATCTGAGGTTAAGAGAGTAGTTGGATCCAAGGTAAGTGAACTTAGTTTTAAGATAATTTGGAGTGTAGGGATGGAAGAGGATAGTGTAAAGGAGCGTGAGGATGTGCAGATTACGCCGCTGCCTGATAGTAAGCCATTTAAGTTGGAGCCTATAATCGGTAATATGGTCGTATTGTTTTAACCCAAATATGAACCGAATGGCCATATTCTGCAGGCGATCCAACTTGTTGAGGAGAGCTTGTGGTAGGTCATAGTAGCATGCGTCGGCGTAATCAAGCAGCGGGAGAAGAAGAGTTTGGGCAAGGGATATTTTAGTTTTAGTGGTAAGGAGATTTTTCCAACGTCTCAGACGACAGATCACAGCGACAAATTTTTTACTTACCTCAGTTATATGGGGTACCCAAGAAAGGAAACTGTCCATAGTAAGACCTAGGTTTTTAATAGAACTATGAAACTCTAGCAAAGTTCCCCCGAACACCACAGGAGAAAGGGATGGAAAATGGATTTTAAATAGCAGCTGACGACTACCAAAGAGAGCGATTTGTGATTTAGCCGCATTTATTGACAGACCAAAAGATTTGCTGCATGAGCTAACGGCAAGGAGATTGGAGTTGAGGGTAGCAATAGCACTATGGAGACTATCGATTGGTGCCGTAACATAAATTTGTAGGTCGTCAGCATAAATATGATAAGGTAGAGTAAGGGATTTAGTAATGGAGTTAATGAAAATGGAGAAGAGAAGAGGGGAGGAGAATGCCGCCTTGAGGAACACCTGCTGGAAGATCGGAAAAGGAAGAAAATGTATTATTTGCTCGGATACACTGCACGCGGCCACATATATACGAGCGGAACCACTCGATAGCAATAGGAGAAAGATTTAAAGATCGCAAAATAGCAATTAGTATATCGTGGTCTACAGTATTAAATGCATTAGAGAAATCTAATAGAGCGATAATACTTAGTTGCTGATTATCGAAACCATATCTAATGTCATCGCAGATCTTAATAAGTGCAGTAGTCGTGCTGTGTCCTAGGCGGAATCCAGATTGAAAAGGACTGAGGAACTGGTGCTTAGAAAGGTGTAATGAAAGTTCACAGTAAACCACACGTTCAATAATTTTTGAGAGAAAAGGGAGTTTTGAAATAGGTCGATAGTGAGAAAAGGAAGAAGGATTCGTAATTTTAGGAATAGGTAATAAAACATGAGCGATGCGCCAAATGCTAGGAAAAGAATCGGAGGAAAGAGAAAAAATTATAATATGACTAAGTACCGTTAGAGTTACATCGAGAGATAAGTATATCATTCTGCGGCTCACACCATCACAACCGATCGCCTCAGAAGTTACTGCAGTTATATGTTTCCTAATATCCTTACAAGGTACAGGTGTAAAATTAAAAGATTCAAAATTTTGATTCGAGTTGGATAATATAGAATTGATGGTGTCAGATTTCGTTACGTGATCTAGTAATGGGACCCTACTGAGAAATGTATTCAGGGCTTCAATATCAACGTCACTTGCAACGGCGACGGTATGGCGATCGCGACTAATCCCCATAGAATTTAAGAACTTCCAAGCTTTAGCACAGTTACCACAATTGAGGGAATTATATATATAATTGCGCTGGGCTGTTCGACAGAGTATATTGCATTTATTTCGTAGATGTTTATATTTGGATAAGTTTTCAGCAGTAGGACTAAGTTTGTATTTAGATTTCGCTCTGTTTCGCTTCGCCATTGCAGTTCTTATATCAGTAGTCAGCCATGGAGCGGGAAGATGTTTAAGTTTAATTGGCCGAAGTGGAGCATGCTTATCAAATAGATCGATAAGAATGGAGTTAAAAATATTAACTTTATTATCGATAGTGTCAGCGTTAAGAACAGCATCCCAATCAATCAACTTAAGATCTGACATAAAGTTATCATTTTTAAAATTTTTAAAGCTGCACCGCATAACGATTGTAGGCTTGACTTTAGGCGGTCGTATCTTGTATGATAAATACAGTAAATCATGGTATGAGAACGCTTCAGCGGAAAGTTGTCCATGAGCACTAACGTAATCAAGTGACGACACTAAAGAAAAATCGAGTAAAGATGGTAAACAGCCTGGAAAATAGTGTGTCGCATTCTTAATGTTGAGTGTATTTAGGTTGCTGCTCCTAGCAATATCCACCAGACGTTTGCTTCGAGAATCATTTTTAAACAAACAGGTGTTAAAGTCCCCCATTATAATTGTGTGATCTGAGTGAGGCATATGATTCTCCAGCAAGGTTCCAAAGTTTGAAAAGTAATCTATGCGCATCGAGGGACTATAGAACACTCCGAGTAACAACTTCAAAGAACCAAAGAATAGTTCGATGAATAAGTACTCAGCGGATTCCGAGTATACAGCTGGTGATTTAGTGACGATATTAAATGGAATATGGCTACGTAGGTAAATAAATGGCTACCCCACCACCACCCTTACCAATTCTATCGTTCCTAATTAAGTGGAAGCCTGGCAAAGCATATGATGTAGAGGGAAGACAAGGCTTGAGAAAGGTTTCGGAGACCAAGATTGCGTGAATATCTTTTGTCTCAAACGTGCTCAGAATGTCAGGATAGTGGGCAGGGATGCTTTGAGCGTTAATATGTATTACGTTAAGGTTTTTAGGAAAGGGTGAAAAGGCAGATTCAAGAAAGGAATTCAGGGAAATAGAGGTACTTTGAAAACTGTCGTCCGATGAATTGGAAGTACATGGAAAAAACGGATTACCATCATCAGATTCAAGACTGTCGCTATTCATATCTAAAAGTATATTATAATAGTAATAATAATATGTATAATATATAAATATATAAAAAAAGTCTACAAATATGATCAATATATATCAATAAATTAAAAAAAAATAATAATAAATAAGCTTGCCAAAAAAAAAAAGCAAGATAACATAAACAAACACAAAAAAAAGAAAGAAAAATATGAGTTAAATTAACCAAGAACAATCAAGAACACCACATCACATTCATTACTAACTTTAAATAATTAGTTACAGTAAATATCCGAACGTATTTGATATAAAACAATGTCAGCTGTCAACGTCAAAGCAGTCACTACTAGTGCAGTAAATTAATATGGGTAAAAATTATTATTTTCTGGATTATTTGAAAAAAAAAAAACATACACAGGTAATTTTAAAAATGGTTAAAACTAACAATACTCATATATTCGCCACACTAAGTTGTTAAAGAGCACCAGACCATATAACGAGAGCAGAATAAGAAATTATTTTCAATGTTTAGCACTCATTTCCGAACATAAATGACAAGATGTGACAGCTGACAGCATCGAAATCCAATCAGTCGTTGTGAATGTGATAATATAAATAAACTTAAGTGGGTATGGACTATGAACTAAATTAAACTAATACCGTATAAAATCAACGCTACACTAAGTACAAGCAAAAATAAATAAATAGTAATCAAGTATGGTCGAAATACAAAAATAGGGAAAACTTAAAACGTAATACGTACGCTAACGGATTATTGTACATGATCACAATCATTTTTTAATATTACGTTTAGGCCGGTGAGTTAGTGTTGAGGAAGCTATCCTTACTTTTGAAGTCACAGTATTTGCTGCACCTGGACCCACTGGAGGCACCTGAACAACTGACAGTATGTTGTCTAATTCCAGTACAGAAGCTATTCGGTGTCTAGTCCCGTCAGGACCATTTAAAAAGATTACCCCATCCTTGGTCCGACAGTTGGAGAGACCAACACGTTGCCGAGCAGCCATAAAAGCATCATGCCTAGTTTTAGTAAGGAATTCTGAGATAGTAATTCCAGAGCCCTTTAGCTTAGTTTTGGCATACCAGACGTGACTCCTAATTGACAGCTGCTTAAATTTGACCAGTACTGCAAGGTGTTTATCACCCTTGGAGCTGCCTATCCTATGACAGCTGCTTATATCCTCTCTACTGAAATCTGCCATGTGAAGACGCTCCGACAACAGTTCAACCAAAACTGTAGTAGTATCCTCAGTTTTATTCTCAGGCACACCATGCACTAAAAGAAATTTCTTTCTGCTACCCATTTCAAGACGGTGTTGCTGCTCACTGAGATACTTTACTTGTAGCTGTAGATTTTCCAGCGCGGAAAGAATAAAAGTTCTAAATGAACTAAACTGAGCAGCCAAGTTTGATGTGGGACTTGTCGCTGGGATAGCTGTGCTCAGGTTCTTCTGAAATTCAGCCATTGTAGTAGAGAAGTGCAGTGACAAATCATTAATAGATTGCTTAATTGAATCCATTGTGTTACACTTGTCTTATTACTTCTTGTGAACTTTTTGGCAATAATTAGTGATGGAAATTATTACATGGACTTACTGCTGGTAGGTTTATCACTTTTAGCACATTTTAAATAGGTATAAATGATTGATAATAATTTTAATTTTTCTTAGTTGTCTTTAGTGCACATAATGCTGTGTTCGTGTGTGCAAGGAGAGTCGAGGTATTGTTGATTCTAATAATAAATACGTATATGGTGTATAATTTGTACATGATTATTCATATAGTTAAAAATATATTTTTTTTTTTTTTTAAAGATAAATCTGCAATCAGTCGCAAAACTATAAGCAGATGGCTTGCTTCTATATGGCGGTTAGGCGACGAGCCCAACGACTCGTCTGCCTTTTTATAGCACATCCTTCCTTTTCAGCCTTCTAGGTAAGGGTTTTAAAAGATCATTAGCCAGGACATTTGGATGGTTTGAGAGTCGGTATGCGTAATTCTTTTTGTGTTTGTCAATTTCAGCCTGAACTGTGGGAACATTAAGATATTCGTGGATCTCGTCGTTTTTGGAGAACCACGGAGCATTTGCTATAGTACGCAGAATGTTATTTTGAACTCGTTGGATGTACATGATGTTACTTTTGCTAGCAGTGCCCCATAGGAGAATTCCATAGGTCCAGATAGGTTTTAGTATGGAGTTGTAAATCAGCAGCTTGTTGTCAATAGACAGAACAGAGTTTCTACCCATAAGCCAGTATAGATTTTTGAACTTGTGGTTAATTTCATCACGTTTCTTTCTAATGTGACAGGTCCAGGTGAGCCTTCTATCTAAGTTGAAACCCAGGTACTTCATATGATCACATTCCGGCAGTGTATCATTTCCAAATCTGACAGGAGGGCAGTTTCCCTTTCTTAGAGTGAACGTAATGTGGTTCGATTTTTGAGCACTTGCCTGGATGCGCCATTTTTTCATCCATCTATGAGTGTCGTCAAGTAGGCGTTGAAGCTTGTTGCTGGCCGCTGATGGGAGATCATCACTAGCGAGGTAAGCTACATCATCGGCGTATGTCGCTATAGTTATATCTTCGTCTATTGGCAAGTCTGATGTAAATATATTGTAGAGAACAGGGCCAAGTACCGAACCCTGAGGAACACCAGCTTTTATTGGTCGAAGTGTGGATCTCGTATCTCTCTGCTTTACTTGAAAAAGCCTGTCTTCGAGGTAGGATTTTATAATTAGAAAGAGCGAGTGTGGAAGTTTATCTTTTATTTTGTATAGGAGTCCCTTATGCCAAACTCGGTCGAATGCCTGCTGAATATCAAGAAACGCCGCCGAGCAGTACAATTTCATCTCAAAGCAGCGTCTGATTTCGTTGTTGACTCGATGTATTTGTTCTATTGTGGAGTGATGTTTCCGGAATCCAAACTGATGCTGAGGGACAATGTTGTAGTGGTCCATGTTGTCTTTCAGACGGATTAAGAAAATCTTTTCCCATAATTTTGAGAGCACTGGAGTGAGACTAATGGGACGATAAGATGAGGCCTCATAGGGGGATTTTCCATGTTTGTGAATCATAATGATTTCCGATACTTTCCATATTTTTGGAAAATATGACAATCTTAGGGTTGCATTGAAGATTAGGGTAAGCAATGTGATGCATCTTCGAGGTAGATTTTTAACCACTGAGGGTGTGATTAAGTCAAATCCAGGGGCCTTATTTGTATTCAACCGTCTAATTTCGCTGGCGATTTCTTTTGGTGATGTGGGTTTGAGTGGCAAGCACAGCTGAAGATCCTGGTTGAGTACATCATCAACGTCGTAATCTTCGCTACCATCATTGGGTTTAAACACGTTTTCCAGATGATTCGCAAATACTTCTGCTTTTTCAGCGTCCGTTCTCGCCCATGAATTTGAGTGTTTAAGAGGATGAATATGTTCTTGCGGCCTTTTGAAGGTTTTAGTAGCTTTCCAGAGTGACGTTTCACCTTTTCCTTGAGGTGATGCTCTTTCAAGGGTATAACGGAGTGAATAGTTAGCAATTTCTGGGAGTAGCAACTTGAGTTCTTTTGCAGCTTTGTTTAAGGCTGTTTTGTCTATTGGGTGCTGAGATTGGTGCCAAACTCTACGTAGTCGCCTCTTTTCAATAATTTTTGCCTTGACATCTGTAGATTGGACACTCATGCCTGTTGAATGAGATAAGGAAGGTGAGTTTTTCCAAGCAGACACTTGAATCAAATTTGTGAGGGACTCACATGTTTTGTCAATATCTTCGGGGGTTTTCAAAGGAACATTTAGTTTGATATTTTCCTCTAGGTAGCTACGGAACCCTTGCCAGTCTGTTTTTCGATTACATAGCATGTCAGCTGGTTCAGCATTAGTAATAGAGGTGCTCAATGTGAGGATTACCGGTGTATGATCAGAAGATCCATCTAGGCATGACTCAACGGAGGAATAAAGGTTACTGATTCCCTTGGTAATAAAGAAGTCTAGTAAATCTGGAGACCGCTTTTTATCCGATGGCCATATCGTTGGTTCACCAGTAGATATTGGAGTAAGATGAAGAGCATCGAGGCAGCTTTTAAGAGAACGGCCTCTTGGCAGAGTAATACGTGAACCCCAGAACTTGTTCTTAGCATTCCAATCACCTCCAGATATGAATTTGTTTCCAAGTTGAGAAAAGAAGTCGCAGAATAATTCGGAAGAGATTTTGTGTTTAGGTGGGCAGTACACAGCGGATAATATGATAGGGCCAGTACGATCGTCTAATCTGATTGTAGTAGCCTGTATGTGCCGAGTGACGTAGTTCTCCAGGACAGTGTGCTTAAGATTGGATCTTATGATTACTGCAGTACCTGCATGAGCTTTGCCATCACCTGGGTGGGGAGTAAAGTAAATATTACAACCTTTTATGCGATAAGAACTGTTCTTGGTGGCGTGGGACTCAGAAATCAGAACAATATCTAGTTTATTACTAATGATCATTGCTTCCAGCTCCAGTATATTAGATGAGAGGCCATTTATGTTCCAGGTTGCAATGCGTAAGGGAACTAAGAATGTAGTTTGGCAACGACTGAGGTCAATAGGTTCAAGAGAGTACCTATCTGTTGAATGAGTTGATCTATCTTTTCAGACTGTTTTGTTAATATAACTTCGATTCGGTTTTGATCAAGGTTGCTTTGAGATTCTGTGCTAGTATTGTTTTGGTATCTATTTGCTGTGATATCAGAGTAGCTGAGTTTGTCACGTGGTTGATTGTAGGAAGGATTTATCAAAGTCTTTCTGCTTAGCGTTTGTGTTTGACTTGCATTGATGTTCTCGTTCTTTGGAGGACCAGTGACAAGATTTTTGGCACGATTACTCTTTCTAGAGGCGATTTCCAAGTACACCTGGCAGCCTTTATAGTTTGCTGGGTGGTCAAGCGAGCATAATGCGCACTTTGCAGGAGTGTTACGATCTTTTTTTGGACAGTCTGCAGTTTTGTGTCCTTCACCGCATTTGACACATCTAAAAGGCCTCATGCAGTTATTCTTGGAGTGACCATATTGTTGACAGCGCTGACATTGAACAATTGTTGTTGATTTACGGGGGTCTTCTATTTTAACTCTCTGATGATAAATATACTCTATGTCCTTAACTGCTTTGTTATTTACGTTAGGTTCTAAATTAACGAAGAATGTAAAAGATGGAGTTTTGTTTGGGCCGTACCGGGCATTAATAATTTCTCCACGGACTTTATTTCCTGAAGATTCTATTGCATTGATGATTTCGCTGTGTGGAGTTGAGTAGTGTAACTTTTTTATTACTATGCGATAAGCTTTCTTTTCTTTTGGCGTAAAGGTGTGGCCTATTAATCCTTTACTTCTTATTGCCGAAATAACATCTTTATAGGTTTCAGAGCAGTCCACAAGGACTCGGAGTAAATTTTTGTTTACTATTCTTATTTTAAATAGTTTAGGGTCGCATACTGATCCTATAAGTTTTGAGAGTTCATTTAGATCTTCTATTCCATAAAGGACAATAGGAGGCGGCTTATTAGGCTTTAGATTTGCAGGGTCATTATTTTTGTCTTCAGCTTGATCCAGTGGTAGAGATCTAAACCTGTTTGATACTGTCACAGAAGTAGCGTTAGGTGGAGAGTCGCTGGTTCTTTTACGTTTATTAGTGTTTGGCACCCGTTGCCAAGGTGGTGGAGATTGCTGGTTAGATACTTCGTCAGTCGATTCCACAGTGTCACTATTTTTTATTTCATTTTGTTTGGTTTCAGGTCTTGGCATATCGCTTAAGGAAGCCGATCGTGGCCTATTGAAAAGTGCTGGGTGGAAGACTTGCTGGGTCAGTGTTTTTTGATTTGTTTTGGTTGAGGTGTTTTGATTTGGTTCATTCATATTTGTTCCCACGAGTAGGGTCGACTTAAACGGTCACTTATAGGGTGACGCCCATCCCTATAAGAAGGCACAATTCAACGATGTTAGCCTGTCACATCGAGGTTGGTGCTAGAAACTGGAATCCCTCCAGCCATTCGTCCTGTCGGCGCAGTCCTCACCTTAGGATTAGGGTAATTATTTTATTGAGGTTTTCTTCCTCTTGGTCCGGGCAATAAAGCCAAGACCCCCAGCCTCACGAGACATGACCGCAAGGACCGGGTTGTTGAGGTCATTTCCTACCATCAACAAGGACAAGCTTGTTAGGCTTGTTGGTTCAGGTTTATTACCGCCGCCCAAAACTCGGCGTTATTGCTCATTTAGCACCACCCAGGGGACACGTATAGGGTGGGTCTTTTATGGACAAGATGGGAAGTCCTACGGACGCGAGCAACTTTATCCCCAAAAGTTAAAAATATAAATACAAAAAGCAAAACACGTAATATATATGTCTGTGGCTTTTCTGCCTTAGTTTATTTCAAATTATTATATATAACAAAAATTTTGATTATTATTATATATATAAAGTAAGAAAATAATGAATGGGTAAGCAAATAACTCTATTTTCTATTTATACTACGTGCTTGTATCGGACGTAGAATTTTCTACCTTTAGTATCTTCAAGGTCCGAAACAAGCACGTAGTAACAGTCACTTTTTACATTTACTACTTATATCTTATATTTAATAATAATTACTCTATGTGTGGCTGTTATTGTTTGGATTTATTTTGCAGTTGCGATGAAAGGTCTTAAGTTCCTATGCTTACCTCAATGTTTATATATTATTATACTCTTTATTGCATTTTGTGATTTACATTAATACCATAAAATTGTTACATTGTTGGCAAAGATGGACTTATCTCTAATAGTCAACCTATGGGTATGAGAAAAGGTAAAAACAATTTGCAGGTCTAAAAGTGCAAGTGCAACATATACTTATATACATACCTTTACGTATATACACATATACATACATACATATATTAGATACAAATACATACATAAAAAAAAAGGTAAATTAATAGAATTGTAATTAATTGTTTGTTATAAATAGTTAACAGATGATTATTTGCTGACAATAACTTGTTTAAACAGCTGTTGTTTCACTCTTATCTTAACCCTTTATATCACCGTGTGACATTACTGTAACAAACCGATCAACTCCTCCTAAAATCTCAAATTGATGTTTTATTTTCTTTTAATTCAATGAGTCATATCCGTTACGAATCTATCTTTGCTTTTTAGTAAAATAATTGAGAACTAGACGTCGTTAAAAATAGTGGAATAAAGTCGAACTTCAGTTGCCGCCGATTTGTAAAATGCGTTAACGACCAAATATTGAAAAATTAAAAAAAAATACATAAACGTGTGTAAATACAGTAGTTTTTGGTGAATTTGGCAGGTAAGTAAATATTGATACCTATATTATATTTAAATATCCTAATACTTGACAATTGGTGGTAAAATTTTAGATTTTCTGTATGTGCCATTTCTGTCACATTGTGTTATTATGTTCCTAAAGTGCAGTACATTGATCTTCTGTCTTTTCGACGGGATGGCTTCCTAAATCTCATAGATGACAAAATTACGGAGATTCTCTTTAACTATGAGGACAGTGAAGATGGCTACGAAGATGATGATGATAAAATTAATAATCCTGATTTCGTTCCGAATCAAAAAATCCCATTTGAAGAAACTCAGGAGTTGGATATCGACAATACTATTGAAAAAATGGAGACAACGCTATTGTTTCCCAAAAAGCAGCCGTTGCTACAACATCTCCGCAACTAGAAAGTTCTTTAAGTCTTCAAAATATAGAAAAAAAAAATATTACATGAAAAAAGAGAAACTTAGAAGTAAATTAGCCACAACTCCGATTTATAGGCGATGAGATGCTTCCGCAGGAGTTTTTAGAGCTTGATACTCCTTTTCGATTCTTTAGTAAATTGTTTCCTAAAGAACTTATAGACGACATTACTAATCAAACAAATTCAAACTCAAATTCAAATAAATAATTATGTCGGAGCATAAAATACAGTTCAGTCTGGTGAACCTGATAGAGTTGCCGCTTCAAAATGTTGTCGTCCGTCTTTCGCGTAATATTCAGCAGAATAACAATTACCGCCTTTATTTTGACAACTACTTTATGTCCTTGCCACTTCTAGCGTATCCGGCAAAACAAGGCATCCTAGATCTTGGAACGGTTCGTCGTAATCGCATACCTAATTGCAATCTGTCTACTGACAAAATGATCTCAAAAAAAGAACGTGGCTACTCTGTAGAATATATTGGCAGCGTTGAAGGCATAGATATATCAACGGTTGCCTGGAAAAACAAGAAAGTAGTCGCCTTTTCATCAAGCTTCGTGGGTGAACTGCCGACGACTCAAGTTTTCAGATACGATAAATTAAAATAAAGATATGTGAACATTGAGAGATTAAGCATTGTAGGAGAATATAACCGCCACATGGGAGGCGTTGATTTAATTGCCAGTATCATGGGCCGGTACAAAATAAAATTGCGTTGCAAGAGATACAGGCTAAAAACTTTAAAAGTCCAGCCCAATACGTTCCAGAAGCGGTACGAAAGGATCAAGTCGGTCATTGGCCTGTTTGGGCCGAAAAAAGAGTCAGATCTGAATATCCAAATTTTTCTGGAGTGTCACAAACAGTTCCTAAAAAATGGGGTTTAGCAGTATGTTATAATAAGCAAAATAATTGTTTTAAAGCTTTTCATTCATCATAGTTTTATTATGCCTTTATAAGACAGTGTGACATATCTGTAACACTCCCTTTATTTTAATTTCCTAGGTATATAAATAAAATTTCGCTAAAATAAAAAAAAAAATTGTTTTTTATTTATTAAAACCCATCTGAAAAACATCATTTTAGTTAAAAAAACGTCATTGACATATAAAGGGTTAAATGTGTCAATAGATGTACTTTCTTGAATTGATTGAGGCAAGTTATTCCAAAGCACAGCAGCGTGTACGGAGAATGATTTTTTCCCAAAACTTGTCTTGCTTATAGGGATGTCCAGAGAATGTGTTAAGCACGAACGCCTGGAACAGGTTGGGTAGGGGAGAAGGTTAAATCGTGAATAAAGATAGGAAGGAGAATAACGGTTGTTAAGAATATTAAAAAGGACAGAAAGGACGTGCATATCTCGACGAAGTCGGATTGGGAGCCAATTAAGTTGAGCACGAAAATGAGAAATGTGATCATATTTGCGTAAACCAAATATGAAACGTATCGCCAGATTCTGTAGACGCTCTAATTTATTGAGTTGCTCTTCACCTACATCCAAATAGCAAACATCGGCGTAGTCGAGGATTGGTAGGAGTAAAGATTGTGCAAGCATAATTTTTGTTTTGAAAGGGAGAAAAAATTGGAGACGCTTGAGAGAATGGTAGGAGAAATTCATACGTTTGCTAACTTCGTTGACGTGAGCAACCCAAGACATCCTGCAATCCATAATCAAACCTAAATTCCTTATCTTATCATAATATTAATTTTAACACCTGAGTACTGTATATCAGGCACCGCTTTCCAGTCTATTTTAGACCTGAGCCTGCTGCTACCGATGATAATGGCTTGTGACTTGTCTGGATTAACCAATAGGCCGAAAGATTCAGCCCAAGAGTTGACAGCAACAAGATCAGAGTTTAAGCAAGTGACTGCCTGGGATAGCTCAGTCAGATCAAAGTGTCTATATAATTGCAAATCATCTGCATACAGATGAAAGGGAGAAGAGATTACACGAGATATATTGTTAATAAAAATAGAAAAAAGCAAAGGTGAAATTACGCCGCCTTGAGGTACGCCAGCAGTGATATCCAGCCAATCCGATGACAAATCGTTAGCTGTAACACACTGCCGACGTCCGAAGAGGTATGCACGAAACCAGTTCAGAGCGATAGAAGAAAGATTAACTGAACGAAGAATTACAAGAAGGATGTCAAAATCAACAGAGTTGAAAGCGCTGCTAAAATCCAATAAGACCATTGCAGTGAGCTTGGTGTTATCCATTGCCCATCGAATGTCCTCCGTGACATTGAGCAGCGCACCAACAGTGCTGTGGGAGGGACGGAAACCAGATTGATAATGGCACAAGAGATCATTGGATATTAGAAAAGTATATAATTGCTCGTGAACAATAGATTCTAGTACCTTAGATAGGATTGGGAGTATGGAGATAGGACGATAGTCATTGGGAGTGGTGGGATTAGATGTTTTAGGTAGAGGTATAACAGAAGCTTTCTTCCATAATGCGGGAAAAACATTGCATGTCAGTGAGAAGTTAATGATATGGGTGATGACTGGTGCAATGTCATCCAGCAGAGGAAGAATCATGTCTAAGGACAATTTGTCACAACCAATTGCCCTGGTGGATAAAGAACGGACACCCTTCTTGACAATATCCTCTGTAACTGTTTTCAATATAAAAGGGATGCAGTCTGGTGGGACAACATGAGATAAGTGAGCAAGTGTGTGACTTTTGATCTGTGCATTCATAATTATAGGTGGTTTGGTGAAATAGTTATTTAAAACATTAAGATCCAAAGACACTTGATTAGCATCCTTGGTTTTGCCCACTCCAAATGACTGTAGGAATCTCCACACCTGTGTTTGGCAAAGATCCTGAACAGTAGAATGAATATAGCGACGCTTGGCATCCCTGCACATTCTGTTGCAGATATTACGCAATTTTTTGTATGCAATGAGTTTCTCCGGCGAGGGACATTTTTTGTACTTTAATTTGGCTTTGTCTCGTTTAAGCATGGTTCTCCTTATTACCTGCGTTAGCCAAGGAGCAGGTATATGTTTTCGACGTACAGGCCTTACAGGTGCGTGTACATCATACAATTTAATCAACTTAGCAGTTAGGAGATTCAACCATACTATCTATATCATTGGCTTTAAGTACCGGTGTCCAGTCGAGATTTTTTACATCTTCTCTCAAGCGTTCAAGGTCCATATGCTTAAAATTGCGCAAGAAGTGAATTTTTCCTCTAACCTTGGGAGTACGCAATTTGTAAGCGAGATAAACAAGATCATGATAAGAAAAAGGAGCTGTTAACTGTCCATGAGAAGCAACGAGATTGTGGTTAGAGACAATTATCAAATCTATGAGAGATGGCCTGCAATTGGGAAAGAAATGTGTCGGTAACGTTGTAGAGAGAATATGCAGATTATAAGAAGTTAAATTTTTTAATGCCTGTGCTCTCGAGTCATTTTTTAACAAACAAGTGTTTAAGTCACCCATGCAAATAAAATAATCATAAGTAGGTAAGAGTCGATCAAGAATGATTTATAAATCTGTAAAGTAGTTTATTTTGTCATTTGGACTATAAACTACACCTAAAAGTATTTTTTTGTAATGCACCACCACCTCTAAAAAAAAGATACTCAAGCGAGCCAGTAATTGATGCTTGTGAGAACAAAACAGTTTTAGCTGAAATCGTGCTTCGTAGATAAATACCTACTCCACCGCCACCCCTGTCGGTGCGGTCATTACGAAAAAGCTGATACCCCGGAAGGGAACAACTAGTAGAAAGAAGGTAATGACGGTTTAAGCCAGGTTTCAGAAACTAGTATACAATCAACTACGCCGGTGCTAAAAGATGTAAGAAGATCAGTGTAGTGAGAAAGGAGGCTCTGTGTGTTGATATGCACCAAGGAGAGGGAAGTTGAGTTGTTTTTAAAAATCTCAGACAGTTTATCTGATAAAGGCATAATATCACATAGTGTAGTATTGCTACTACTATCAGCACTTAAATAATCATCATCAGAGGAAAAGATAGATAGATAGAAAAACTTTATTGCACACAAAGCTGTTAGATAAAAATAGAGAACAATCTTAAAATAATTCCAGAACGTGCAAAGGCGGTCTTATTGCTGACAGCAATCTCTTACAGACAACCTTTGAAGAAAGTAATAAGTCTTAATAGAAACGGGCTAGTGCACATTTAAAACATTAAAATAATAATAATAATAAATAAATAAAATAACAAAAAAAAATATATATATATAATAATTACCTTATGAATAGATATTACATATACGCAACATATAAATATATGTTCATACACACATACATACATACATATATATAAATATACACTCATACATACTATATTGCAAATAAATAAATGAATAATTATTGTAAGTCACGAAAATAATTAGTTAGACGACTTTTGAATATATTTAGGGATTTGGAGTGACGAATGTCTGATGGAATCGTATTCCACAGTTTTACCGCTTTCACAGAGAAGGATTCACCATAAAAGCGCGTGTGAGCAGTTGGCAACATTAGTCGATTGTCAAATCTTGATCGAAGTTGAAGATGAGAGGATGTATCAGCACCCAAGAAATGAAACCGGGTTTTTAGATAGGGTGGACTGAAAGGATTATAAATTATAGTATAAAGGAGTGAAAGGATATGCAAGTTGCGGCGGTGTCTAATAGTAAGCCATTTGAGTTGCGTGCGGTATTCTGAGACATGTTCAAACTTACGTAAGCTAAAAATGAATCTAATACACATGTTTTGTAGCCGTTCAAGCTTATTCAGCTGATCCTCCGTAACGTCCGGGTAACAACTGTCCGCATAGTCCAAAATAGGTAGTATAAGGGCATGGGCTAACGATATTTTGGTCTTAATTGGTATGAAATGTTTCCAACGCTTTAATGAGCCGATTGTAGCAAAGGTTCTCCTACTAACTTCGGCAATTTGCCCGGACCAGGAAAATGAGTTATCAATTAGGAGACCAAGATTCCTGACAGAATTGCTGTATGTAAGAATAGAACTGTCAAAGCGAATAGGACGTAAAGCGCTATAATCGATTTTAGATAACTGCAAAGGACTACCGATTAAAATAACCTGAGATTTCATAGGGTTTAAACGTAATCCATAGGATTTGCACCAGATACAAATATTATGTAAATTAAAATTAAGTTTATCAATAGCTTCGTCAATATCTCGAGGCAAGGCAGAGACGTAAACTTGTAAATCGTCTGCATAAAGATGGAAAGAGGATGAAAGAGATTGAGTGATCGTATTAATAAATATGGAGAATAATAAAGGAGAGAGAACACTGCCTTGCGGTACACCAGCGGAAAGGAGATGAAAGGAAGAACATTTATTAAGGACACGTACACATTGATGACGATCATATAAGTAGCTACGAAACCACGTCACGACCTCAGGAGAAATGTTGATGGAACGCAGCACAGCCAATAAGAGTTCGTAATCAACCGTATTGAATGCATTACTAAAATCCAACAGAGCAAGAATGCTCAGTTGTTTGCTGTCCATATTGGAGCGTATATCGTCACATATCTTGGTGAGAGCAGTATCTGTGCTATGACCTTTGCGAAAGCCGGACTGATACTCAGTGAGAATGTTATGCTTGTATAGGTAGCCGTATAGTTGGGAATGGACGATACGCTCCAATACCTTAGACAAAAAGGGAAGGATAGAGATAGGGCGATAGTTGGAAAAAGATTCTGGATTTTTAACTTTAGGGATAAAAGCGTAAAGCTAAAAGTAAAAGCTTTACGCCAGGCATTAGGAAATTCACCGGAGGATAAGGAGAAATTGAAAATATGGGAAAGTACAGGTAGAACAGTATTAAGTATTAAGAGAATCATTTTACGGTTGATTCCATCGCTCCCCGTAGCATCCGATTTAATTGAAAATATGTGAAATTTGATGTCGCTGTGATTAACGGGAGTAAAATGAAAAGAAGGATAACCAGGGATAGGTAATGAAAGGAGATGGTTAAGAGAATTAAGCTTTTCCCTGCTATCCAGTGGAATAGCTGTAGCAAAAAATCCGTTCAGAGCGTCGAGATTAAGGTTATGCGAGATGGTAGATGGTTGCCGGCCAATTCCAAGTGTCTGCAGAAATTTCCAGATCTTAGAAGGTTTACTCTTTTCAATAGAAGAGTGTATATACTGTCGCTGGGCATCTCTACATACTTTACTGCAGCGATTCCGGAGATGCTTATACTTAGTAAGATTGATGTCACTGGGGTTCAATTTGTACTTACATTTAGCTCGGTTTCGTTTTAACATAAGGGCTCTTATTTCTTGGGTAAGCCACGGGGCGGGAAGGTGTTTTAGCTTGATAGGACGGAAAGGGGCGTGTTTATCGAACAGTTCTGTTAAAATAGAGTTAAACAATTCAAGCTTTTCATCTATTGTACCAACGTTAAAGATAGAATTCCAATCAATACTATTTAGCTCTTTCAAAAATAAATCATTTTTAAAATTCTTAAAACTACGGCGCATTACCACGGTAGGTCTTACCTTAGGAGGGCGTATTTTATAAGATAAGTAAATTAAGTCATGGTAAGAAAACCCTTCGGCTGGAAATTGGCCCTGGCTCTCAACGTGGTTCAAAGAGCAGACAAAACTAAGGTCTAATAAAGAAGGCGAACAATTAGGAAAATAATGAGTGGCTTTAGATGGGAGAGTATTTAGATTAGAACTATTGATGATGTTTAGTAGACGCTTGGCACGTACATCGTTCTTGATAAGGCAGGTATTAAAATCTCCCATAATAATAGTATGGTCTGCATTAGACACAAACAACTCTAATAAATTTTCAAAGCCATCAAAATAGTCAATATGGAGTGATGGACTATAAAAAACACCCAATAAAAGTTTTGCCCGACCAATCAGAACCTCTATGAATAGATGTTCAGCCGATTCCGAGTACTTAGAATCTGATTTGCTGAGAATAGAGAACGGAATATGGTTACGAAGGTAAATGGCAACACCGCCTCCACCTTTACCAATGCGGTCGTTCCGTATGAGGTGAAAGTTAGGAAGTGAGAAGGAAGAGGAAGGTAAGAAGGGCTTAAGAACGGTTTCCGAAACTAGGATCGCGTGAATATTGGCGTTGCTGAAAGAAGAAACAAGATCATGGAAATGCGCAGGAATGCTTTGAGCGTTAATATGAACAACGTTAAAGTTTTTGGAAAGGGATGAAAAGGTAGAATCAAGAGATGAACAAAGGGGGATATAAGAGCTGTGAAAGCTATCGTTCGATGATGAAGCCGTGGTAAAACTACAAACGTCATCGTCGTCATAAGTGGGAATTATATCGGTAGCACTGGAACTGATGTTCATAGTATATTATATAAATAAATACAAATATGTAAACAAAAATAAATAAATAAAATAAATAAAGCTAAATAAACAAATATATACACAAAAAATATTAAGCTGAAACAAATATAATAAAAAGGTAATATACTTAACTTATAGCAAATAAAATAAAAACTAAATAACAAGTTATAAAATAAAATAAAAAAAATAATAATAATAAAAAATAAAAAAATATATGTATATGCACAATTTTCCCAAACACCCACCAGTATCAAATAAAAGAGTACAATCACTAACATTTATGACAACAAAAAAAAATCAAAAATTAATTAAAAGATTATAAAATATTAAAAATGGCAGAAAAAGAAACTAAAAAAAAAAACTATAAGTAAACTAAGATAATAACAGAAAAAAAAAAATAAAAAAAAAAAACTACAAGCATAACAAAAGAAAAAACACTGTAACAGCCATGTTTCTAACTAAGTAGGAAAAGAGAAAGAAAACAGAAGTAAAAGAGTTTCTCACACACATGCTATAAACCACATGAGTAATAAAGAAAAATAAAAGTAGAAGCATAAAATAATAATATACCAATAATAATAATAAAAAAAAAGACAAATAGAAAATAATAGCAAACTTAATACATGAAGCAAAATAATTAAAATTACATAAAAAGTGCTAAAAATCAAAAGTTAGTAACTGGCTTTGTAAATGCTTTTTAAAATTTACTTAGTCTATGCCTCAGTGGCGATTTACAAATGTCAATTGACATTGAACAATTCGTTATTGACAACAGACAGCTGACGGAGTTCGAAAATATAAAACTTAATATTAATAATAAAATACAATTGTCTTTGTGGGTACTTGAGGCGTAAACTAGTAAAACTAAGTTAACAATACTTATCAACAAATATATAAGCTGTTTGGAAATCCATTAGTATATTATAATAATTATATATAAACAAAAGATTGGACCAGTATAAGGAAAATTAAAACCATACAGAAAGCAAATCATATGAATAGTAATAAAATACAGTAAAGAGAAGAGTTATTTTTTAACTACTCTCTTAGCCCTTACGTTGGCGTTCTTACTGTCTTTAGGGCAGACATTTGATGATCCAGCTGCAGCAATGGTGCATAATTGAGGATTTTCACTGCTAGCAGGAGCAAGGGAGTTTAATTCAGCCATCGTTGTAATATGATTGTGTGTACCGTCAGCACCCACGACCACTACATAACCGCTCTTGGTCCAGCACCTGGACACTCCTAAACGCTGCCGAGCCGCCAAGAAAGTTTCATGCCGATCCTTAGTTAGAAACTCGGATAATGTGATTCCTGAATTTTTGAGACCTGTCTTAGCAAACCATATCTTATTTCTAAGAGCTAGATCACGAAATTTAACTAAGATAGCTCTGGGCTTGTTAGAGGATGAGCGGCCAAGTCGTTGACAGCGGCTGATACTTTCAAGCTTTATATCTGGTATTTTGAGATGCTCCGATAGAGTTTTGACAACAGTAGTAGCAACATGTACATTACTGACATTCTCTTGAATACCGTGAATGAGAAGGATTTTTCTTCGTGATCTCATTTCAAATTCATCATATTTACGAGCCAAAACACCAAGCTGCAGTTGCAGGGCCTCTAATGCCCCCAAGACAAAACTTCTGAAGGAACTAAATTGTGATGCAATATTAGAAGTAGGGCTTGTTGCGGGTATAGTGGAGCTTTGTAGATTTCTTTGAAACTCTGCCATTCTGGACTCGAAAAGTTCTTTCAGCCCACACATATTGTCTTTAAGGGAATCCATTTTGTTAAATGATAAGCAGTTTTTTATATGTAACAGGTGATATATTAATAAAGTTTTCTTACTGTTTTGGAAGTGGTTGTGATTTCTCTCTATAGATTTGTACTAGAGGATATAAACACTGGTAGGTGCGGGAACTTTTAGTGCATTACTATAACTTAAAATATAATAAGTAAAATAAAATAGTAGCTAAAACCAAAAATATGTGCGTACACTTTGAGCATCTACCCGCAAGTTTCAATATTCATCAATATCATTACTCATAATTAATTTTTTAATAAGTATTTGTATATATAAAATGAATATTCCAATTTATATGTATATTTAAAAAAAAAAACAATAATATTAATAAAAACAAAACAAGTAAAAAACAATTCCCATATGCATAAGTTGACTTTAAAATTTACATTTCATAATAATAGAACAACTTAGTTAAAACAGTAATATATATATATATATATATATATATATATATATATACATACACATATACTCACATATATATACATATATATAACTTAGTATAGTATAATTCAGAACTTAGTATAGAAATTAATAAAAACTTAGTAACAAGTAAATACTTGTGTAAAAAAAGAAAAAAAAAATGTGGACAGTTGTACATTGAAAAATTAAATTATATACAATTTATACTAAACTATTTATAAAAAAAAAAAAAGACAGTATTTATAAATATGCTAATAAGCCAAAGTTTTAACAAACAGTAAAAAGAAAACTAAAAATTGTATATATTAATAATCTGTGTTTAAAAAGGCATATGCACAAAGTATATTACATACACATCATATACCACTTTATTTATTGTTATTTGGTTTTTCTTTACCGTTATTAGGATGTTTAGCCACTAACAACTTAAGCTCCGAGGCGGATGTTACCTTGACCCGTGTCTTGTCTGGAAGTATCACTATAATAACACCATCCATAGACCAACATTTTTTAATCCCGAAATGATTACGAGCGGCTATAAAAATTTCTTGGCGACACTTTGTTGAACTCCGTTACAGTTATCTTAGAACTTTTTAAGGTTGTTTTAGCCTTCCAAACTCTCGAACGAAACTTCACGTTATTAAATCTGACGAGAATAGGCCTTGTGGTGTCCTTTTTAGTGCCTAGCCTATGGCAAGTTTCTATCATTTCCGATTTGGCATCCGACAAGTTCATTTGGTTGATTAATATTTTAACTGTCTTACTATATACATTCTCATCCTTGTCTTCTTTAACACCGTGGAAAAGCAGAATTTTACGCCGGGTCTGAGTTTCTAAGCGGTCCATGCCATGAGCCACAAGTTCCACTTGTGACATAAGTAAGCCTAACGACTTCCATACAAATGTCTTAAAAGTATAGAATTCTGAGGCCAATGCCTTAATAGTGGGGTTTGGTATAGCTGCAGATCCTGGTTGCGATAAGGTTTTTTCGAATTCGCCCATTCGGCTGTTAAACATTGAAGACAGTTCTTCCATATTCTTAATAAGTTGCTCGATTGGGGTGTCCATTGTAAATGTGGGATAGGGTGTTGGAAAGAGTGTTTAAAATCAACTTAGGCACAAATACTTTTAACACATAAACATATGTTTTTATAAAAAATATATAAATTAATATAACAGAGCACTAACGTACGTCTTGACACTTTCGCGGCTACCCGCAAAAAAAAAGCAATAAGTAAAGAAATAAAACTAGATTTTATGCAGAGATATATAAATCGAGGCCAGTCGTGGCGCAGTGGCACAAAGTGTGACTGTAAATCGACTGGTTGTGGGTTCGATCCCCACTCGAGGAGATGAAATATTTACTTAAATTTATATTTCCATTTCTTCGCTCTGGTGTCGAGGCTAAGCGCGGCGTTAAGTTCTGCCACTCAACACGCAATGCCTCCAGAATTCGGCAGAAAGTGGGGAACGGAGTGTCTAAAAACACTAGATTCCCTCTGCCTACCCTGCTGTGTGCGGGATACAGCGTGAAGCTGATTTTTTTTTTTTTTTTTTTATATATAAATACTTTGTATAAAATCAATTCTTTGTAATAAAAATTCAATACATTAATCCATTATTTCAGATCTTCAAATATTGATAGACAAGAGAAAAGGACATTCTTCAAATATTTCCAGTTATGTTATGGAGAGTCAAGAAAAAGTAAGTATAAAATCATGTTAAATATGGAGAACACTTTTTAAAGAACATTACATTAATAGGAATAACTTATGTACTATATTTTTACACAGACAATTGTAAAGTAAGAGCTGTAAAGTATTCCTCCTTAAATATTGATAACATTAACAAATATTTTTAAGATTTTTCGGTTTTCTGTTATACAGTTGACAATACCTTGTTATATCTAATGCCAATTGTTATATCTAATGTAGTTAAAATAATTTTGCTGTCATTTTCTTGTTGTGTTATCTTTACGTATAATCTATATATCTAATAATTAAATGTTAATTAAGCCTTATTTTTATTTTTGTTGAGTTGCTCATTAAATAACAAGCGTGTGAAAATATATAATAATAAGAAGGAAAAGGGACATTGTTTTACAATAAAAGAAAAAGTTGCTTTTTTGTCCATTTTTAAATATAGTCCAAAGGCCTACATTTTTTTTAGATTAATATTTATTCAATTTGATTCATTAAAAGCTTACGCCTAAACTTAAGAAAACATCGGATAGTATAAAAAAATTGTGATAAATTATGTGTATTTATATATATATATATTTTATATTCATTCAGCATAAATTGATTATTACATAAATTGATTATAAAAAATAATTATTACAAGTTCTTCAACTTTTTAAATGAACAATCTTTATAAGTTTTACTATTGTTCTATTAATTTGTTTCATTATTGAATTATACAGTCAATATTTTTATCTTTTCTCTCTATCAAGAGAGCTACACTTATTTTCAAAGAAACTTCATCAAAAAGTAATACACATAATTTATCACAATTTTTTTATACTATTCGATGTTTTCTTAAGTTTAGGCGTAAGCTTTTAATGAATCAAATTGAATAAATATTAATCTAAAAAAAATGTAGGCCTTTGGACTATATTTAAAAATGGACAAAAAAGCAACTTTTTCTTTTATTGTAAAACAATGTCCCTTTTCCTTCTTATTATTATATATTTTCACACGCTTGTTATTTAATGAGCAACTCAACAGAAATAAAAATAAGGCTTAATGAACATTTAATTATTAGATGTATAGATTATACGTAAAGATAAACTTTATTTAGATTTAATTGCTAGTAATATTTGTAAACTAGTGATTGCTTAAAATTTTACTTGTTTATTACTTAATTAAAACATATTATGAACAAGTAAATTAATTGACTTTAAAAAATTATGGACACTTTGCTCTGGAACAAGAAAATGCCAGCAAAATTATTTTAAATACATTAGATATAACAATTGGCATTAGATATAACAAGGTATTGTCAACTGTATAACAGAAAACCGAAAAATCTTAAAAATATTTGTTAATGTTATCAATATTTAAGGAGGAATACTTTACAGCTCTTACTTTACAATTGTCTGTGTAAAAATATAGTACATAAGTTATTCCTATTAATGTAATGTTCTTTAAAAAGTGTTCTCCATATTTAATATAATTTTATACTTACTTTTTCTTGACTCTCCATAACATAACTGGAAATATTTGAAGAATGTCCTTTTCTCTTGTCTATCAATATTTGAAGATCTGAAATAATGGATTAATGTATTGAATTTTTATTACAAAGAATTGATTTTATACAAAGTATTTATATATCTCTGCATAAAATCTAGTTTTATTTCTTTACTTATTGCTCTAATATATAAACATTGAGGTAAGCATAGGAACTTAAGAACTTTCATCGCAACTGCAAAATAAATCCAAACAATAACAGCCACACATAGAGTAATTATTATTAAATATGAGATATAAGTAGTAAATGTAAAAAGTGACTGTTACTACGTGCTTGTTTCGGACCTTGAAGATACTAAAGGTAGAAAATTCTACGTCCGATACAAGCACGTAGTATAAATAGAAAATAGAGTTATTTGCTTACCCATTTATTATTTTCTTACTTTATATATATAATAATAATCAAAATTTTTGTTATATATAATAATTTCAGATAAACTAAGGCAGAAAAGCCACAGACATATATATTACGTGTTTTGCTTTTTGTATTAATATTTTTAACTATATGAATAATCATGTACAAATTATACACCATATACGTATTTATTATTAGAATCAACAATACCGTGTGCACTAAAGAATCTAATCCTTCCAAGACACACAATTTTGTACAGCACAAATTATTCCATATACAGTTGTAACAATACTAGTAAAATGATTTTACCGGAGGAATCTGAGCTCAATTCAACGGAAAAATGCATTAACTATTACAAAATACCGTAATTGAATTGATAATTTGATACCAACAACCAGGCTCTACAATCTTAGTACAACGAAGCTGGAAACTTTTGACGTATAATATTATTAAATTAAGAACTATCTAGTGCTTCGAGGCTTTAGACCATTATAGATAATTTTAAATAAAACTATTTTAACCGGATTAATCGCGTATATTTAGTTTTTACATTTTTGGAAACCCGACGTTTCGAACACTTTGCAGTAGTCCGTGGTCACGGGTAGACTGAGGTGGCATTCGTCTGTCAGTTGACATAATTACTATATCAAACTACCGCCAACGATTTCTTAATTTCCTCGCGTACTGCCCTGGATTCTTGCAGAATGAGCTAACTGTATCTTGCCCTCTGGTATGGTGGGTCTAAGACTTTAAAGATTTGATGAGTGGGTCCCAGGTGTTAGAAAGCTTCCAGCCGTCCTCTCTATTGAAATTAGGATATTTTTGTATTTCAATAGCCTCACGGATCATTCTAGGAATATATCTATTTTCCTTAGCGAGGATGAGGGGTTTATCAAACCTTATGTAATGGCTAGGTTTATCCACAGTGTGCTCACATACAGCCGACTTTGATACATGCCCATTCTTTATATCTGAGATGTGTTCCTTCACCCTTACACCGATGCTTCTCTTTGTTTGACCAATGTATGATAAGCCACAGTCACAATCTAGTTTGTATACACCTGCACACTGTAAAGGAATGTTACTTTTAACTGGTCTCAAGAATTGGCTCACTTTCTTGTTAGGCTTGAAAATAGTTTTTATGGAAGCTCTTCTTAAGATGTTGCCAATCCTGTCCGTAACCCCCTTCACATATGGTAGAAGTGCCGGCTGTCTCTCTACTGTGGGTGGTTTGTTGGTCTTCTGACAACGCTGGCGGGGAACTGGCAGCTTGTTCTGATGAAGGGAATTCTTCACCTGGCGAAGCTCGTCCCCTAGATGTTCAGCGTCACAGAGGTGGTGGGCTCTCTGAAACAAAGATTTGCCAACGGTAGATAACTGTGTAGGGTGGTGATGCGATTCACCATTGAGGTATCTATTGGTGTGCGTGGGTTTCCTATATACTGTGTGGCCTATTGTGCCATTGGGATTTCTTATGACTAACACGTCGAGGAAAGCTAGGGAATTATTGGCCTGTAACTCTATTGTGAATTGAATATTGTTATTAATAGAGTTAAGATGGTTTAAGAATATATAACTATAGTCCGTAGGTAAAATTATAAAAGTGTCATCTACGTACCGCTTATATATCCTAGGTAGACAAGGCGCAGAGCTAAGAGCCATCTCCTCAAAGTCCTCCATGTATATATCTGCTATTACCGGGGACACAGGCGAACCCATAGCAATGCCATCTATTTGTAAATAGAATTCTTGATTGAACATTAGATATCCAGATGTGAGGCAATGTTCTAAAAGTTCAAGATATTCCATGGGCATATTGTTTTCCTCTAGTTTCCGCTTGACAATCCTGATGCAGTCCTCAATGGGTATACTGGTGAACAGCGACTGGACATCAAAACTGACCATGGTTTCATTGTCAGCTAGCTTAAGGTCTTTCAGCTCGCTAACAAAATGGTAAGAATCCCTGACATAAGATGTTGTGTGGCCACGCAGTGGAGAAAGTACTCTAGCGACATGTTGAGCCAGTTTATACGTTGGTGTATCGATTTGGCTGACTATTGGTCTAAGAGGTACATCTTTTTTGTGTATTTTTGGTAACCCATACAACTTCGGAGGTTTTACACAGCTAGGCACAAGAGATTTAATGTCAAGATGTAATGATTTCGCGTGTTTTTTGATTAAATCGGATGTCTTTTTAAGTATTTTTGTTGTAGGGTCTTTGTCAACAATTTTATAAGTTTTTTGATCCGATAGCAATAATGACATTTTTTGGATATACTCTTCGGTGTCTAGTATAACCGTCGCGTTACCTTTATCGGCTTTAAGAACTGTTATATCCTCGTTTTTCCGTAATTTACTGAGAGCCCGAGATTCATCACGAGAAAGATTTGATTTAGGTGGTTTACTACGGCGCAATAGGCCACACAGTATATAGGAAACCCACGCACACCAATAGATACCTCAATGGTGAATCGCATCACCACCCTACACAGTTATCTACCGTTGGCAAATCTTTGTTTCAGAGAGCCCACCACCTCTGTGACGCTGAACATCTAGGGGACGAGCTTCGCCAGGTGAAGAATTCCCTTCATCAGAACAAGCTGCCAGTTCCCCGCCAGCGTTGTCAGAAGACCAACAAGCCACCCACAGTAGAGAGACAGCCGGCACTTCTACCATATGTGAAGGGGGTTACGGACAGGATTGGCAACATCTTAAGAAGAGCTTCCATAAAAACTATTTTCAAGCCTAACAAGAAAGTGAGCCAATTCTTGAGACCAGTTAAAAGTAACATTCCTTTACAGTGTGCAGGTGTATACAAACTAGATTGTGACTGTGGCTTATCATACATTGGTCAAACAAAGAGAAGCATCGGTGTTAGGGTGAAGGAACACATCTCAGATATAAAGAATGGGCATGTATCAAAGTCGGCTGTATGTGAGCACACTGTGGATAAACCTAGCCATTACATAAGGTTTGATAAACCCCTCATCCTCGCTAAGGAAAATAGATATATTCCTAGAATGATCCGTGAGGCTATTGAAATACAAAAATATCCTAATTTCAATAGAGAGGACGGCTGGAAGCTTTCTAACACCTGGGACCCACTCATCAAATCTTTGAAGTCTCAGACCCACCATACCAGAGGGCAAGATACAGTTAGCTCATTCTGCAAGAATCCAGGGCAGTACGCGAGGAAATTAAGAAATCGTTGGCGGTAGTTTGATATAGTAATTATGTCAACTGACAGACGAATGCCACCTCAGTCTACCCGTGACCACGGACTACTGCAAAGTGTTCGAAACGTCGGGTTTCCAAAAATGTAAAAACTAAATATACGCGATTAATCCGGTTAAAATAGTTTTATTTAAAATGTGTAATAATCGTGAAAATCAAAGAACTTATTATGTGAACCAGTACGGACTGGAAAACGCGAATAAAATACGTCGATTTGAGTATCTAAAAACAAAACGTGCAAGATATTTAACATCGATAAATTTCTTAAAAAGGTGCCGCGATAATAATCTTATACCAGCCTGTGTACAAATCGCGCCGAAAAAAGACATAAAATATTGCAAAAAGATACTCAATCAGGCAAGTAAAAAATTATTATGTCAACTCATTAAAGAACACCGTTACGATTTAAATCGATTCGACGAACAAATAAAAACCTTAAGCAAAGATATTGAGACGTGTTTTTCTAAGACAGATTTCAATCATTGTGTAGATTTTACTAATAAACGCGCGCAAACTAAATATAATCAATATAAAATTAGACAAATTCGTAAGTACCAAAATCTCGAATTAAAATCCGAACGGAAAAATGTCTATGGTAACGCCGTACCTTCTACACAGACAACACAAACGTCAGCTGTCAAAACAAACTATCGATGATTCGACTATTGAAGTGTTAAATAAAGGTTTTAACTTTGCGCCGGCGCCTAGAAAAATACCTATCGAGCAAATAATAACAAACGTTGAGGACTGTTTATATAAAAACCAGATTTTGAAGGAAGATTCTGAAGCTATTCGCCAAGACATATCAGCCTTATTGCGCCGTAGTAAACCACCTAAATCAAATCTTTCTCGTGATGAATCTCGGGCTCTCAGTAAATTACGGAAAAACGAGGATATAACAGTTCTTAAAGCCGATAAAGGTAACGCGACGGTTATACTAGACACCGAAGAGTATATCCAAAAAATGTCATTATTGCTATCGGATCAAAAAACTTATAAAATTGTTGACAAAGACCCTACAACAAAAATACTTAAAAAGACATCCGATTTAATCAAAAAACACGCGAAATCATTACATCTTGACATTAAATCTCTTGTGCCTAGCTGTGTAAAACCTCCGAAGTTGTATGGGTTACCAAAAATACACAAAAAAGATGTACCTCTTAGACCAATAGTCAGCCAAATCGATACACCAACGTATAAACTGGCTCAACATGTCGCTAGAGTACTTTCTCCACTGCGTGGCCACACAACATCTTATGTCAGGGATTCTTACCATTTTGTTAGCGAGCTGAAAGACCTTAAGCTAGCTGACAATGAAACCATGGTCAGTTTTGATGTCCAGTCGCTGTTCACCAGTATACCCATTGAGGACTGCATCAGGATTGTCAAGCGGAAACTAGAGGAAAACAATATGCCCATGGAATATCTTGAACTTTTAGAACATTGCCTCACATCTGGATATCTAATGTTCAATCAAGAATTCTATTTACAAATAGATGGCATTGCTATGGGTTCGCCTGTGTCCCCGGTAATAGCAGATATATACATGGAGGACTTTGAGGAGATGGCTCACCCACCATACCAGAGGGCAAGATACAGTTAGCTCATTCTGCAAGAATCCAGGGCAGTACGCGAGGAAATTAAGAAATCGTTGGCGGTAGTTTGATATAGTAATTATGTCAACTGACAGACGAATGCCACCTCAGTCTACCCGTGACCACGGACTACTGCAAAGTGTTCGAAACGTCGGGTTTCCAAAAATGTAAAAACTAAATATACGCGATTAATCCGGTTAAAATAGTTTTATTTAAAATGTATAATAATCGTGAAAATCAAAGAACTTATCATTATAGATAACTTTTTATTTTGTAGCATTATATTTGCATTAGTTGAGACTCAGAATACTAGAGGTCGCTTTAGAATTGAATATTTCAATTAACGTCAACAGATGTCACTGCAAATTGAATACGAAAAATAATAATAATAATTTAATTTATTAACTTTGTATATTTATAATGATTAATATAAAATTATTTTTACCACAAATAACTTCTTGTATACCTCATTAAATAATTATATATTTTTCGCAATGCTTTCTTCACTATCTGTGGTACTCTGAATAACTCTCTACTCTATGGTACTCTATAGTCTATTTATCTAATAATAGTAATAATTATAAAATTTAAATTTAAAAATATCTGTTGATGTTGGTGTTGTCGTCGATTTCGGTATTCTAATAGGATTTTGTAATAGTTTACTGGTTTATATGTACGATTTTCGAGTTCGAGTACGAGTACGAGTTGAGTTCAAGGTCTGCGGGTAAATTAATTATACTATTACTGTTACAACTTTGTTTGTTGTTGAGTTTGGACTCGTTACTTGTGTTGTGTGATATTGTGTGTTTCGGAAAGATTTTTTAGGGCACATAATGTCTTCAGGCAAACATTGCATAAAGAAAACCCTGGCTACAATGGTATCAGACTGATTCCAAAATTAACGGAACGCCATGTGAACCCTGACAAAAATAACAGAATGCAAAAAATGCAATTCAAACTTAACCTTTAAGTTAGCTACTCAAATTTTTAGCCGTACAGTGGCTTCAAACGTTGCAGGTAACAATTACTAGTGATTTAATAATTTTTTTTAGTCTTAATTTTTAATATAATGTAAATTGTTTGTTAATTTCATTTAACTATAATTATATAATTAAAAACTATAACAGCTTTGAACACCTGTACCTCCGTACACAGCATGGAGTTAAAGGTTCATTCCCCACCTCCCACTGAATTCAATAATTCATTTTTACTATTGAATTTAAGATTGATAGAACAATAGTTAAATTCCTCAAGATTATTTGGTTAAAAAGTTGTTATACCATTTTTTTTTATAATGAAGTTATATAATATTCTATGTGAAATTAAAATAAAAAAATATATATTAAGAACATATAATTTGTGAGCCAACACATAATGACAGAATTCAAAATCCAATATGAAATACCATAGTTTATCCCATTCTTCATAATGTGAAGTTTAAATTATTAACATCATTTTCAGATAAAGGAATTCTACCTGCAGAATGTAAACAAACGGCTGACCTTATATTATTTTTGGACAATATTTTTGACTCCATAAATGACAGCAAAACGGAAAATTTTAATGTGAAACCATTGCTTGGTCCAGCCACACCCAAGTCTGTGCACAATAAAATATGGACAAAGGCAAAATTTATATTTAATTCAATGAAATTTCAAGCAGTGGAAAAGTAGAATCTGTTCTCACTGTGTCAAATTGGGTGTGGAACCTGAATGGAATTCAAACATTATAAAAAAATTAAGGGTTGAGTACATCAATAACTCAGTGTGGTTGCAACACCTAAATCAAGATCCCCTTGATAATTTTTTAGTGCAGTAAGAAGTCAGAGATGTCGCAACAACAACCCTACTTGTGATCAGTTTGAGTCAACATTTGCAACATTTTTAACAAATAGTTTAAACAGTGTCCACATCCTAGGAGAACAGTTTTCTTCTAACCATTGCCAATCATTACATGATCTCATCATCAATGACAATAGAGAAACTATGTCTTCGACCTGCACATTTGATTTTAAATCTATATTTAATTATGCAATGACACCTTTGGAGGTGAAAGAAACTGATTCTCGTATAATACCACCACTGTAGTATATGTGTATATTAAAAAAAACAAAAACTAACATTTTTAAATCATGTTGTTAATGTATAAGTCACTTATCTTACAAAGATGAAATTGAATATATAGAATATGCAGATTGACAGTGACTGCACTCCCAGGCAAGAATTTATTAAATCAATTTCAAATATCCAAGATGTGTTTAATCAAATAGTTAAACAAAATAAAAAAAACGAATAATTAAAAGAAATAATCAAAACTACAATATTTATATTAATTAATTTTCTTTTATTTATTGAGGCCAGTCATAGCGCATCGGCAGAAAGTGGGGAACGGAGTGTCTTAACTTTAGGTTCCCTCTGCCTGCTGTGTGTGGGATATAGCGTGAAGCTAATTTAATTTTTTTTTTTTATTATCTTTGTACTCAATGTGTTTTACATAAAAATAAATTATTTACTTATTTAGAAAAATACTTATTTAGAAAGTACTAAGTGTGGAATAACACTTTAAAAAATGTTTAAAAATAAATTATTTGATTATATAATTTATATTGTGATTCGTTGCTTGATGTATAACTATTGTAAAAATATCAATAGGATATTGGCTGGGAGAAAGCAAATTGATGATGATAGTGATAAATTCCAAACAAATGCAAAGAAATTCAATAAATGTTTTAAAAGACATCTAGTCTGATTTAAGACATATATACTCTAATGTTATTTGATGATGACAAAAATATAATTTTAATAATATGTACTTCAACAAAAAGCAATTGATTATGCATATATGGTATTTAATCTTTTTCTTAATAGCCAATGTCTCGGAAATGGTACAATTTCAGTGCATACTATATGGGGTTAAATAATTGGAAACTACCTACTCTATTACCTGTATCAGGTTGTCTTTGTATCTAATAATCATGCTGTATATATATTTCATCGTAAATATTTATAATAATTTTATTGAATAAATTGTACAAAAATAATTTACATACTGTGATGTAGACGACGGTCAAATCTCAATTTGCCTACGAATAATATTATATAACCCTAAAATCTATTGTATAAATGTGTGATTTAATAAAATCAATAAATTGTAGATGTATTTTATTTTCGTATACCTTTTCTACATCCTCATAATATGTGCAACAAAATATATACGTATATATATTTATACGACGGTATATATAGTAGCATACACACATATATATACATATATGTATATAACTGTTTTGTATAGTTGATATAAAGACTTGTAGATGGCGTTGATCCATGTTACCACTTGATGCCGGAGTTTGGTCTCTATTATAGTATATAGAATGTACTCTGTCATTTGAAAATACTATATAAATTATGTTCAGGCCAAACGCCTGTTATAATTTTATAGCAATTATTTTTAAATTACACATATGCTCATAGGTGATATAAATAATGTATTTTTGTCTTCCAATTACCCTACCATAGCATTGTAAATTTTTCTTACTTCGGTTCAACTCGAGAATTACACGTGTCCACACCTAAATTTTGCTGTTTTAATTATTACTCTAAGAAGTCAACCTGATAGAGGGAGAATTCCACTACAAATTATAAATAGACTATAGAGTAGACATGGGCGTTATGTAACGTAATCGGTTTCAGAAACTGCTTACGAGTCGAATAAGCGCATAACTAGTTTCGGGGACTAACATAACGATTATTTCACATACGCAGTTTCTGACAGTAACCAGTAACATATTTGTCAAAAGCAGTTGCAGCACAACCGTATCTTATTTTAAATAGATTATATTATAAAATAGTTATGTCAATTACATCGACTCTAACATAGTCGCATCTCGCTCTATCTTACTACGTTTCGAACGAAAAGAGAGACAGCAATAGATCGAATTTGTATGCATCGTACATTATTTTCATATCCATTCTTGGACCAAAAACGTCATTAAATATGATTGATTACAAACTCAATGAAAAGAAATATTGATGCTAAAAAATAAAATTAATAAATGTATAAGTTAAATTCTATGGAATTAGAAATAGTACTAAAAAAGAAAAATTAAACTGATTATAAATAATATTTTTAAATATTTTATAATAGTGAAATTTAAAAAATCGAACCTAATTATAAGTAGACCTTTATTATTAAATAATTAAGCAAACTTTATTATATTGTTAAGTGAATACAACTTAAAAAAAATATTAAAAAATCAATCAATCATACATACAATTTTTTTTATAAATTTAAATATATCGTCGCACACATGCAAAAAAAATATTTACGGAATTTGTAAAAAAAATATTTTTCAAATATTAAAATTCTAGGAATAGGTATAACTTCAAGTATTTTCGTAATCATAACTGTTTCTACCGTTATGATTACATTTAACGTTTTCTGTTATCATAAGTATAAAAGTAAGCGTAAGCAAATGCTTAGTAACTAGTTGCGAAAATAAGCAGTTTTGAAAACTAGTTACTCGTGTACCCGAAACTAGTCGCAACCGATTATGCCTAAAAGACGTCTACTATAGAGTACCATAGAGTGTCATTCGGAGTAAACTAGCACAGATAGTGAAGAATTGATTACTTTACGAACCTAATACTAATTTATTTGTGGTAAAAATATATATTTTATATTAACTATTATAAATATGTAAAGTTAATAAATAAATTCAATATTGCTGCTCATATTCCATTTGTGGCGACATCTATTGACGTTAATTGAAATATTCAATTCCAAAGCGACCTCTGAACGTCAATTGGCGAACTTATGTAAATAGAATGCTACAAAATAAAAAAATATCTATAATGGTCTAAACTCTCCATAATCCATATACTTCTGAATTTATTAATATTATACGTCAAAAGTTTCCAGTCTCGTTGTACTAAGATTGTAGAGCCTGCATATAGGCTTGCGACTGCACTGTGCTATGTTTTTTAGGGCCACGGTAATACTAAATTACAATATATTATTTTGTTTCATATTTTAACCTGCATATTGCAGGGTAGATTTTTTATTTATTTATTTATTTATTTAAACTTTATTTTAACAATACAACTGCTATACAGACAAAAACGAAAAAGTAAAATGACAAAGAAAAAAAAAAAAAAAAGTAAAATAATAATAATAATAATACAACAAGATTAAGCATGCAAATAATCTTACTATTATACTTTATACTATACATTGACAAAGCAAAAATTAAAACAAAGTGTACAGCAGTGTGACGTTAAAAAAGGTAGGCCACTCAGCATAGATGTTGGTATATGCGTAACAATATACCAACGCTGATTTTCAGTGACCGCCTAGAAAAAGACGCGCCTGCGAACGAAACTGTTTAACAAACACAATACAAGAAACTATTCTGTCCTTTACGTTTTTCACTTTTTTTTTAAGTTATTAATATATAATATGAATAAAATATAATATAAATAAAGATATTATCAACATATACATTCTTATAATACCGTATTAGGCTTTCATCATAGATGAATAGAAAAAAAAAATATATATATAATAAACATTATTCCTTTTACAAATACATGGCTTTTTGTATAATCAATAGGTTATTTCTTAATTTTAATTTAAAATTGGTAATGGACTTCAATCCGCGCAACGGCGGAGGAAGATCAGTCCAACATTTAGAAGCCATATATTTGTAACTTCCTCGGAAAGCTGCTGAGTGGTGCACTGGCACCAGCATCAAGTGTGATGAAGCTCTAGTATCATAGCTGCTATACTCATGTGACCAGCCCAATTTGTTGTATAGATATTTAGGAGTACGATAGTTCACAACACCAAACAAGGTAGCAAAGTGTAGCTGTCTGCGAAAATCCATTTTCAACATACTGGCATTATTAAGATACGGTGTTACATGTGTACGCGGTGGTATATTAAAACAATAACGAGCACAGGCGTTTTGTAGTCTTTGTATGAGGTTCTTGGTTCTAGCTAAAAGCCTAGGCCCTATCATAACATCGGCGTAATTTAATTTGGACAGTACTAAAGATTCACATAGGTGTACTCGTAAATCAGAACTTAGAAATGGTCTAATGCGATATAGAACCTTTAATCTATAAAAACAATTGCGAACCGTATTGACAACATGTTGTTCGAATCGAAGGTTTTCATCAATTAGCACACCCAGATTCCGAGCTTCGGCTACACGTTCAATTATTTCGTTTTGGATTTTCACTTGAGGTGATCTGCATGAGATTTTTTTTATTTGATTGTAGGAACCGAAAATTAAAAACTTTGTTTTATTCGGATTTAACGCAAGACAATTAGCCTCCGACCACAGGGCTATATTTTTCAAATCATTATTTAATCGATCAACAGCGCTATGCGTTTCACTAGGTTTGAAAGAAATATATAATTGTATGTCATCAGCATATATGTGAAAACTACATGATTTAATATGTGTAACAATATCTGCGCAATATAAAACAAACAGCAGAGGACCAAGTATCGAACCTTGAGGTACCCCACGCCCCACAGAACTGTATTCCGAAGCAGTCACAGAACCATCTTCTTTTTTAATTTCAACTGCTTGAGTTCTAAAGCTTAGGTAACTAGAAAACCATTTGATAGCCGCATGACTAAAACCGTAGTAGTGTAATTTAGAAAGCAAGAGTGGGATATTTATAGTATCAAACGCTCTTGAAAAATCCAACAACACCAATATTGTACCCTCCCCATTGTCCTGAGAACACAAGATGTCATCCACCACATCCAATAATGCGGTAGCAGTTCCGTGCCGTTTACGAAAGCCCGATTGCTTGTCTGGCAAAATATTATTTAAATTAAGATATTCCGTGACTTGATTATAGATTGTTTTTTCTAAAATTTTTGAAAAACAAGGCAAAATACTAACTGGCCTAAGGTCCTTAGGCTCCAAGGGACTATTTACTTTCGGAATAGGTCGAATTATGGCTTTTTGCCATTCTATTGGAAATGTACAGGAGATTATAGAATTATTGATTATATCGGTGATAATCTGAGGTATATAAAGGAAAATCATTTGCAACATTTCAAGGGAAATTCCATCAGAACCCATCGCATTTGATTTAATCCCATCTATTATTTTACGTACAGTCGTTGTATCAACAGGACTTAGATTGAACTCAGAAGCAGTATAGGTATGAGCATAGAAATATGTTATATTAGTCAAAGATGCATGCTGCTTACCAGGTACTCTAAGAAAATGTTGATTTAGCTTTTCAGGGTCACTTAGATGATCAGGCAAACATTGGTTTCTATTGGGTTTAAAAGTAAGATAGTTTTCTAATTTTTTCCATAAATAAGGAGAATTAACATTGTTGCTGTTTATAAAGATGGTAAAATACGCACTCTTTTCACTAAAGATAGCTCTCTCCACCACACTTTTCATATCCTTGTAAAACTCTATTTGGGTACTAGCATTTGTTTTCTTTGCTTTGGCATGGGCTTCATTCCGTTTTCTTATCATAAGCTTAATATTATAGGTTATCCAGGGGTAATTTCTATCTTTAAAGTAACGTAACTTAATTGGAGCCAAAAAATTAAATATTTCCAGAACATTATGATTAAAAGCACTTAATACATCATTGACGCTTTCTTTATCCATTATATCTTTCCAAGGCAACGCAGTTATCATTGATTTTAACATATCCCTATCTACATCACAAATCTGTCTAAAGTAACCTTTTTTCATTATCTGTTTTTCCTTAGCAACTTTAATTTCACACGATATAAAAGCATGATGACTTAGAGTGCATACATAATCGACCCAAATTCCATCAACTTCACAGTTTGAGCAAATAAGATCAATAAGACTCTCACTATTATTTGTGAAATGCGTAGGCCTATCTACAAATTGCCGCATATTAGCGACGGATAAAAATTCGTTGAGAATACCAATATGGGAGTTATCTACATCTAGAAGATTAATGTTAAAGTCACCTAACAAGACAATATGGTCATAGTAACTGAAGGTGCTAAATGTTTCCATTAGAGCATCAACAAAAATTCGGGTGTTTAACCACGGCGGCTTATATGCAGTACCTACTATTATAATTTTGCCATTTGTCTTAAATCTTAACCACATTTGCTCCACTGCTAAAGTTTCATGGTGTGACAGTGTTTGTACGGAAAAGCCACGTCTAACATAGAAACCTACACCACCCCCTCGCTCACGAAGACCAGACGGACGGGGTTTATGACGTAGAAAGTAGCCTGATACAACAGGCGCGCGTCCTTCCTCCCCATCCATTAACCATGTTTCATTTATGGCCATAATATCCACATTATGTCGATCCATTGCAAAAAGAAATTCGTCATGCCCTGTACCCAGCGATCCTGCATTCAAGAAACCAATTCTTAGGTTGCGTGGTTTAATCATAGCTAATTAAGATAAATAGATATTTAACTACGAGAAAAATAAATGATCTAACACTGACTGTATTAATAAACAGTACAGCTATTAATAAATTAAAATATAAAATAAACAAAATAATATGCAATACGAGTATATAGATTACAATAAAAATATAAAATGTAAATAGATACAGGTCAACCAATAATTTTCTACTCCCAAAACTGGACGACAAACTGCTGTAACACGTCATAAAATAATTATTTACATAGATTTCAATATATTTTTTTAAAACTTCTAAAGGAAACACGATTACAAAAGTTGCAAGTGCCATTCTTACGTTTAAACAAATAAGGTAATAGCATGACACACTAAACACATTAGTATTGTAGATAAAAATAAGAAAAATAATAAGTACAACAAACGATAACAATCAAATACATTTTTCAAATAGATATATTGCCAAAAAACTTGATGACGTCGTTTAAAGAACGAACGCGACGTATTTCTGACAATTCAGTTTGCCTAACATAAATACGTATATACCCCCTTTGGTCCAAGAAAATTTCCAGCCGACACGACGGCATTCTTCCCGCGCCTTATAAAACAAATGCCGGTTGACAAGTGTCAATCGTTCATTTACGTAAACGCGCTTCGGCTCCGTGGTGGTGATGCCGGCCGAGTCGGTCCCGCGCCGCACGCGCGCCGCCCGCAGCAGGTCGTCGCGCAGTGCGCGCCGCGCCAGACGCACGGCGATGGGGCGCGAGCGCCGAGTCGCGTTCTTATCCGCTGTGATACGTCGCGGGCCCGACCGCTCCGCACTGACTATATCTTGTTCCGTCAATTCAGAGCCAAGCTTTTTTGCTAAAAGTATGACCATATGCGTCACATTTTCTCCACTCTTCTCCTCAAGCCCTGAGATTTCTACGTCATTCAAGAGATTTTCTTGCTCACGTTCATTTAGCTCAGACTGTAAGCGGGTAAAAATTTGAGCAGAGTCACTTTCCTCCGCCGAGGCAGGTTGACGGTTTCTACTGAGCGATTCCAGGTTCGTTAGGCGTTCCTCAACGTTGTCAACTCTGTTGTGAAAATCGGCAACAACCGAATTCAACCGTGACAGTTCCTGTCTAAAAGAGGCCATTTCTTTGCTAACAGATGCAAGTTCGATTCTCAGCAACCTCATTTCTTGAGCAAGGGTCTTATTTTCAATCGCATCTTCAAACGCCTCCTCCGTGTTATCTGAACTGCTTAAGGAATTTTGGATGGCTCCTTTTGAACCAGGAGCCTTACAACCACGACAGAGCCATTTCAGTGGTGGGCGGCTTGTCGGGCTAACATTAGCACATGCCTTATGATACAGTGAGACACACTTCGTGCACTTGACGCCCTCTATTGTCGCAAGGAATTTACCACAATGGTTGCATTTATTTGCCATTGCGACTGTAAATCGATAATTAGTTTACCACAAATAATGGCTAGATGGCACTTCAAACAATAAAAAGTTCAATTTAGTAAAAAATTAATGTTTATAGTGACGATTTTATATATGTTTTTATTTCTATCATTTAAATTAATAAGAGTTTAATATTTTTATTATTGTCTTTTCCTTTTAAAATTATAAAAATAATATAATGAATAGCAGTTTTGCACTTATATAATTATGTGTCGGTAGTCAGATGAGCTGAGTCAGGTACACGGTTATTGTTTAGAGGATATTTTGCGTTTAGAGGATATTAGATAGAGGGAACGTAATGTTGAGATAGTCCATTCCTCACTGACAGATCAATTTGAGACATCGTTTCATTCCCAAGCAATTCATTTCTCCAAATGAGAATGAAACTCACAACCATAATAATAATAAGTAAAAGATTGTTCCTCTGTACTATAACAGGAACCAAGAAGAATTAAATTTTAAATGAATATAAAGAAGAACAATATTAAAAATTTTGAAAATTTGTTTATTAAAAATAGTGTATTATTTGTGATTGGTGTTACAATGTCAAACCAATGTCTCAAATGTGGACAGAAAATGTAGAATTGAGTGTCTTGGCTAGAGTTTACCTGTCGACCCATCTATTCGGTAAAAGTTTGAAGTTACCTTCTTTAGAAATCACAAACATTACCGAGTTACGTCTTGTGATTTACTTTCAGTGCTTGGACCCTATTTTCACTGGTATAAAACCAGGTGCAAAAACTATACAAGGATATGAATCAGCATTAAATGTATTTGAAACTAAATGGTTAAACAATGGCACAGAATTCATAGCAGGCGAGACAATTACTGTGACAGATCTGTTTGTTGCCTGTGAATTGCAACAGCCAAGTATTTAATTTTCCATATTACTGTGTAAAAACTTAAAGTGCTTATAACAGAAAAAAATATGAAAACCTCATATAATTTTAAATAACAAGCAACATATAAATTTGTCCTTCGTGGTCCAGTGGGAAAGCATGTTAGATCATAAACGAGATGGTTTTGGGTTCATTATCCATTTTGTTCCTTCTACCATCCATGGAAAATGAGTGAAGCTGAAAAAAAATCTGCTTTTTTCATGTATATAAAATATAATAATATTTTTAGATAATTAACACACATATATTTTCAATATTTACGCAAAAGACCGTGCAAAGTGGAGTAGGTTGAGTAGGAAGGCAGATCCTGGCAAATAGCCGGGATTAATGCCAGGAAGAAGAAGAAGTCTCAAACATTTTACATAACTAAATCGATAAAATATTCCTCATATTTATACATTAGAAAAGAAAAGTTACACTTCAATATATTATTTTAACTATAGTGTTAAACAGCACGAGCAAGGCTATATGGAATATTTCTATCTATTATCATATACTTATTTTAGTACTGTTAAATACCACTAGCAACACTGTATAGAATTATTCAATTTCCTGTTGAGTAACTTTTATTTTAAGATTTATAAACAATATGTTATTCTCAATTCGATTATAACTAATAATTAATTCATCACACATTGATTTATATAATATATGTATAAATACATTATATAAAAGAGCAACTGTTGAGTTTCTTGCCGGTTCTTCTCTGCAGACCTGCCTTCCGAACCGGTGGTAGCTTCTTTTTGTTTATATGTTCATTCGACGATTCAAAAGTGCTCATAAGAGATTATTTGAATAAATAATATTTACAATACTTTAATGATTGTATAAATTTAACATATAAAAGTTGCTCATTTGACAATATGTCCAAATATATATAAATAGACGGTTTCGTTAGCCATGATCAGTCGAATAAACTAAACAGAATGTGACGCTGCTCGTTTTATTATTCCCATATTCAAACCACTACTGGAACAATAGTTTTTCTAGGAATGGCTGGATATGACCCAGCAGACCATTTCAATAGTATTTTCGTTTGGTGGAAGAAAGTGAAAAATCATTTTAACCCAATTTACGACGAAGCACATGTTACCCTCAACAAAATAGTTAATAAGAACAAAAAGGCAAAATTATAGAAATAATACAATCTAGACATTGCGTACAGAGTGGCGTTGGGCAAAGTGGCGCAACTCGGCACAGAATTCCTCGAAAATTGAGTATATATGGAACACAACGTAAAGCTTTAGAAAAATAAAATGGCATATGGCATAGGGTAGGGTAGATTAAAATAAAAATAATAATATATTTTTATTTTTATTTTTATATTTTTAATACATTTTATTATTCATTTTAATGTTGGTGGGAAGAATGTGAGATTATATATTTTTTTTATTTTACTTAATATTTCTTTATTTTACATATCCTATAATAATAAATATATTTTTTAATTAAACGTTGGTTTTATTTATACACTTCATTGTCTTCTTGTCTTTTCAAGCATGTCATCTGACTATAAATTCAATTTTATTCGTTTAGATTCCCACTTAGGGAAGCAAGTTATTTACATTTCTTCACTCTGGTAACAAGACGAAGTGCGGCATTGAGTGACGTAAATCAATACTTAATTTGTTAATTTGTTGCTAGTTCGTGGGTCGTACGTATATTAGGGTAGACGGAGGAAACTTAGTGTCTTGTCACTAAGTTTCCTCCGTCTACCCTAATATACGTGGGGTTCAGCCTAAATTACTATAAAATAAGGAAATAAAATAAAATTTTCAAAGTGCGCAGTATTACATCTAGCAGGCAGTATTGTTAGATACATACTTTGCTCTCGACATCTTATTCAGCGAGAAAATACAGAGTCGAATCGGTCTCGGTTCTTCACTTTTCGTCATTTAGAAAAAAAAAATTACTGACGTGATGAAATTAATTACTTTCCCAAGTGGCCATTGGATTCACTACCACTGTTGCCCCTTCGCCGTTTGCCAACCACTGCGTCATGATGGAGTCTGTAGTTATTGTCTTGTAAAAATATGAGAACATAATTTTAAATAAAACTATTTTAACCGAATTAATCGCGTATATTTAGTTTTTTACATTTTTGGAAACCCGACGTTTCGAACACTTTGCAGTAGTCCGTGGTCACGGGTAGACTGAGGTGGCATTCGTCTGTCAGTTGACATAATTACTATATCAAACTACCGCCAACGATTTCTTAATTTCCTCGCGTACTGCCCTGGATTCTTGCAGAATGAGCTAACTGTATCTTGCCCTCTGGTATGGTGGGTCTGAGACTTCAAAGATTTGATGAGTGGGTCCCAGGTGTTAGAAAGCTTCCAGCCGTCCTCTCTATTGAAATTAGGATATTTTTGTATTTCAATAGCCTCGCGGATCTTTCTAGGAATATATCTATTTTCCTTAGCGAGGATGAGGGGTTTATCAAACCTTATGTAATGGCTAGGTTTATCCACAGTGTGCTCACATACAGCTGACTTTGATACATGCCCATTCTTTATATCTGAGATGTGTTCCTTCACCCTAACACCGATGCTTCTCTTTGTTTGACCAATGTATGATAAGCCACAGTCACAATCTAGTTTGTATACACCTGCACACTGTAAAGGAATGTTACTTGGCAAATCTTTGTTTCAGAGAGCCCACCACCTCTGTGACGCTGAACATCTAGGGGACGAGCTTCGCCAGGTGAAGAATTCCCTTCATCAGAACAAGCTGCCAGTTCCCCGCCAGCGTTGTCAGAAGACCAACAAGCCACCCACAGTAGAGAGACAGCCGGCACTTCTACCATATGTGAAGGGGGTTACAGACAGGATTGGCAACATCTTAAGAAGAGCTTCCATAAAAACTATTTTCAAGCCTAACAAGAAAGTGAGCCAATTCTTGAGACCAGTTAAAAGTAACATTCCTTTACAGTGTGCAGGTGTATACAAACTAGATTGTGACTGTGGCTTATCATACATTGGTCAAACAAAGAGAAGCATCGGTGTTAGGGTGAAGGAACACATCTCAGATATAAAGAATGGGCATGTATCAAAGTCAGCTGTATGTGAGCACACTGCGGATAAACCTAGCCATTACATAAGGTTTGATAAACCCCTCATCCTCGCTAAGGAAAATAGATATATTCCTAGAATGATCCGCGAGGCTATTGAAATACAAAAATATCCTAATTTCAATAGAGAGGACGGCTGGAAGCTTTCTAACACCTGGGACCCACTCATCAAATCTTTGAAGTCTCAGACCCACCATGCCAGAGGGCAAGATACAGTTAGCTCATTCTGCAAGAATCCAGGGCAGTACGCGAGGAAATTAAGAAATCGTTGGCGGTAGTTTGATATAGTAATTATGTCAACTGACAGACGAATGCCACCTCAGTCTACCCGTGACCACGGACTACTGCAAAGTGTTCGAAACGTCGGGTTTCCAAAAATGTAAAAAACTAAATATACGCGATTAATCCGGTTAAAATAGTTTTATTTAAAATGTATAATAATCGTGAAAATCAAAGAACTTATTATGAGAACATAATGTTAAGAGACTCCCTTGCCAACGCACCGTCCTATTTCGGAGATATTGAATATCGAGTAGCGAAACATATTACAAGAGCAAGGAATTGAAAACAATGCATTCTCCTGAGTGTGAATCGAACCAACAATCATCGTATTTACAGTGAGACGTTGTGCCCACAGACGCGCCACAACAGTAATAGATACCTAATAAATTAAAATAACAAACTGGATGGACAATAGAAACTTGAACAAATTAGTATCTTTAGTAGTAAAGTTTAGTACTTATTAATTCAATCAGTATAGCACGTGTATTGCATTAAGTGAGTACCAATTACGGGTGAAAGCGTGCACCCGACACCAAAGTTTGTTTTACAAACGTTAATTTATCGTAGAGTACATATAACAAATTCATAGATACGTTTTCTGTGTTTTATTTTGTGTATATATCAAACAAATACGTAAATAGTGATAGCTGAAAATTTACAAAAAATGATAGCCAAATAAGTTTAAGAAATATATAAAATGCGTCGGCTTAAAAAATATATAAAAAAAATAATTAAAATCGATTAAGTATGTTTATGCTTAAGGACGACGTCATTTAACTACTTAAGTAATTTTTTTTTTTTTTTTTTTCGCGGGTAGACACGAAAGTGCATAGACATATTTTGATTAGCTCTAAGAACTTATTTTAATAAAAAAACATTAATTAAGTAATATATGTGTTAAAATAGTAATACCTGTGCTTTAGTTGGCTACAACTATCTTTCCCACATTATTTTCACACTAATCAACCATGGAAACACCTGTGGAGCAGCTGTTAAAAAGCATGAATTAACTTTCTTCAATGTTTTCATCTCGTATGGGTGAGTTTGAAAAAAGCTTATCACAGCCTAGTTCAGCCCCCACTCCCACATTGAAGGCTTTAACTACTGAATTCAACACATTTAAAGCTTTTGTTTGGAAGACTCTCAGCCTACTCAAGTCACAAGTCGAGCTGGTGGTACTGAGTATGGACCGCTTGGAGACCCAGTCTAGGCGAAAGGTTCTTCTGCTTCATGGAATTAAGGAGGAAAGCGATGAGGACATTTTAAAAAAGACTTTGGAAATATTATCCAGGCATATGAAATTGTCTGATGTAAAATCTACTTCCATCGAGTCGTGCCATAGGCTTGGAGCAAAGAAAGATACCGCCAGGCCTGTTATTGTTCGGTTTTCGAATCTGCAAGTACGCTCCAGCGTTTGGAATGCAAAATCTGCTTTGAAGGGCACCAAAATTACGATGACCGAATTTTTAACCAAATCGCGTCAAGAAGTGTTCATAGCAGCCCGAAAACATTTCGGAATAAGAAACTGTTGGTCAGCTGATGGCATGATCGTAATACTTCTTTCAAGCAAATCCCGAGTCAAAATTTCTTCCTTGTCCGAACTTAAGAAGATAATAATACAAAATCCTCTTGTGAAATCCATTGTCAATAACTAGTCGGTTTTATTATTTGTTTATACCATGTCAACTTAGTCGGTTAATATGTAATAATTTGTATAATAATCTCATCTCTTTTAGTAGGGTACATTCACTTTATTTTTTAGTCAAAATTTTAAATTACTTAATTGTAACCGTTTCTTAGTAAAAATTTTGTTTGTTTATTTTCTTAAATCACTTATATAGTTGACATGTGTCATTGAGTTAGAAGTTATAATACAATTTTCACAGATAATTTAGCTATTGATTGTCATCTGTCATAGTCTGTTTGTCGTTGTCTTTATTCGTCATGGTTTTATATATTTTTTTATTATCTAATATTTAGTGTAAATTTCTCTTAAAGTCAACTTGTGCACGTGGAAATATATATATATTTTTTTAGTTTAGACATTAAAATCTATTTTAAATCGTAATATATTATTTTATATTTGTATATTTTATTCTATTTGTTTATTCTTATTATTTACATATTATTATTTTTTTTATAAAATATTTAGTCTATACAGTATATACTATTATGAATATTGATGATGATTTTTTTTCCTGTTCGTCAAGTAATTATGATAGTGCTGACAGTAATCACTCGTCTATTTTAGACACTGAAACGCTTGCACACAAACTATCGAACACTTTCATTAATTCGTCTTCCTCTCTTTCCTTGGTGCATATCAACGCGCAGAGCATACCTGCTCATTATATCGATCTTCTCACATCCTTTGACTCCGGCTTAGTCGATTGTATACTGATATCCGAGACCTGGTTAAAACCATCCCTTTCATCAACTTGTTACTCTCTTCCGGGTTATCAGTTATTCCGTAATGACCGAACTGAGCGAGGTGGTGGTGGCGTCGGTATTTACCTTCGTAACCACATTCCAGCTAGTGTCGTGTCTTGCTCCCCTCCTCAATCTAACGGTTCTCTTGAATATCTTTTTATTGAATTGACATTACGTCACACAAAAGTACTTATTGGAGTCTTGTACTCCCCAAATGATCAAATCAATTACTTCAGCACTCTGGACGATATTCTTGAGAACCTCCGACCTCAATACGAACATGTTATTTGTATGGGTGACTTAAACACCTGTATGTTAAGAAATGATCGAAGATCTCATTTATTAAGGGAACTAAATGATTCGTATAATTTATTCATCCTCCCTATATCTTCCCCCACCCATTACTTTCCTAACTGTAGACCTTCTCTTATAGACCTAATCTCTGTCTCTAGCCCTAATCTCGTTATTTCTCATGGCCAAATGACTGCTCCGTTTTCTTTTCATGACCTAATCTTCCTCTCCTATAACATACGTCCTCCTAAGGTTAGAGGCAAAATTTTTTTTCAGCGCAATTTTAGGCATATGGATCTTGAACGCCTGAGGGGGGATGTGAGGAACATCGACTGGTCACCCATAATGTCATCAAATAATATTGACTTTATGGTTGAATCTTTAACTGCTGAATTGATTAATATATACAATCACCATGCCCGCACCATGCACCATGTAAGACCAGTTCGTATGAAGCATGCGCCTGCCCCCTGGTTAACACAAATTATTAGAAATACAATGACTAAACGTGACAGAGCCAAGGTTAAACACAAAAAAATACCATCGTCTGAAAATCTTAGTGCGTATAAAAAGTTGCGAAACATTTGCAATAGGATGTGTAGGGATGCCAAGCGTCGCTACTTTCACAAAACTATTCAGAATCTCTGTCAAGATCAAGTTTGGAGATTCTTGGAGTCGTTTGGTGTGGGCAAAACCACTGATACTCGTCAAGTCTCAGTGGATCTTAACATTCTTAACTCTTTTTTTACAACTCCACCACTTAGAATAAGCCCCCTATTAAAATCTAAGACTCAAATTTTTGTCTGATATTGACATACCAGACTCATTTTCATTTTCTTTTAACGCTGTGTCCGAGATTGATGTTAAGAAGTGTGTCTACTCCATTTCTTCCAAAGCCTTCGGTAGTGACAATATTTGCCTTGACATGATTCTTCCTGTGTTGGAGTGCATTGCACCAGTGGTCACCCACATCATTAACTTTTCACTGACTCGTAATGTCTTTCCTTCACAGTGGAAAAGTGCTTATGTCATCCCACTTCCTAAATCTACTAATCCTTCTAATGTCACTGATTACCGTCCCATATCTATTCTCCCTATTTTATCTAAGGTTCTTGAATCCTTAGTTAACACCCAACTTTACTCCTTTCTCTCATCCAACAATCTACTATGTCCTTTCCAATCCGGTTTCCGTCCTTTCCACAGCACAGTCGGAGCACTGCTGAATATTACTGAGGACATTCGGTGCGCTATGGACAATACCAAGCTCACTGTTATGATACTCCTTGATTTCAGCAGTGCTTTCAACTCTGTTGACCTGGATATACTTCTTGGCACTCTTCGGACAGTGAATGTTTCTTTTGGAGCCATAAAATGGTTTCGATCTTACCTCTTCGGTCGCCGGCAATGTATAAAAGCAAATGATATCACATCTACATGGCTTGAACTTACTGCTGGCGTCCCCCAAGGCGGCGTGCTTTCCCCACTTCTTTTTTCTATATTTATTAACAATATCTCTAAAGTCATTACTTCTCCCTTCCATCTTTATGCTGATGATTTGCAACTTTACCGGCACTGTAATTTAAGCGAACTGAATGAAGTTATTGATGCACTAAATAGCGATTTGGCTGCTATTTATAATTGGGCCGAATCGTTCGGTCTGGTAATTAACCCAAAGAAATCTCAGGCTATTATCATTGGTATCAACAGAATTAGATTCAAAATCAACTGGGATGCCATCCCTCCGATTCAATTTTCCGGAGTGACTATACCGTATTGTGAAAAAGTTAAAAATTTAGGTCTTATTATCGATTGTAACTTGTCATGGGTACCTCATATTAATGCTATTAGCAAGCGCATGCATTTCTCTTATCATTCTCTTAGGCGTCTCCAATATTTCCTTCCCCATAAAACCAAAATTATGCTAGCGCAATGTCTTCTCCTTCCAATTCTCGACTATGCCGACGTTTGTTATTTGGATGTGACTGAGGAGTTACTTAAAAAGTTAGAACGACTTCAAAATCTGGCTATACGCTTTATTTTTGGTCTACGTAAGTATGACCATGTTTCTCAATATCGAGCTCAACTTAACTGGCTCCCAATTCGTCTTCGCCGTGATATGCACATCCTTACATTCCTTTTTAAAATCCTCAACTACCAGAATTTTCCTGCTTACCTACGTTCCCGTTTTAACGTGCTGCCCACACCCTCGCGCTCAAGGCGGTCATGTGTTATTCCATCACTTAACATACCGAAGAGCAAGACCAAATTCCTGCAAAAATCCTTTTCCGTGTATGCCTCATCCCTCTGGAATCAACTACCCAATCCTATCCAGAAAAGCCCTTCCTTAATGTCCTTTAAGTCCCAACTGAAAAAGCATTTATTCGCAAGTGTGATTGATTGACCTAGCTCAGTATTTTTTTTTAGTTTGACTGCCTCACTTAATTATGTTCTTTTTTTGTATATACCTGTATATTTATAGTCACCATGAATATGTATGTATGTATGTATGTATGTATGTATGTATGTATATTAGTAATTATATAGCTATTTATATTTTATGTATTTGTATATTGTATATTTATGAAAATGTGTATGTATGTTTGTATATATAATTAATATTCTTTACATACGATGTTTTATGTTTATATTTTTTTTTTATATTATTTTGTTTCTTTATTATTAAGATTGCATTAATTGTCTCTATACCGCAACTTAGTTCTCATCCACTTCCATTGGTTGGCTGGAAGAGATTTCTTTTAGAGATAAGCCCGCCATTGTAAACAATCTTTACAATTTTATTATTTCTTTGTTTTTATTTTTATGCAATAAAGAATATATATATAATTTTAAGAAATTTCGTGTCAATCTTTACAATAAAAAAAAAACAAAAGACTGAATCGCGTTTAAACTCAGAAACCATTTTTTTTTTGTTGGACATTTATCAGTATTACATTAGCTACGATCAAATGGAGAGAAGTGAAAATGAAAAATGTTATAGAAACGCCGCCGCCGAATTCTGACACATTCTGTGTTGAGTGGCGGAACTCAACTCCGGCCATTGCCTTCATACCTCCGAACATGCGCTAAGAGCATAATGCGAGATTCTTAGTTATTTTCATTTAAACAGAAGAGTGAAGCTATAGGTACAAACTTTGTATTATATATATTTGTCAAACAAACAAAATGTGTGTCGTGTGTTTAATAAAATATTATTATTAAAGAAATATATAAATAATAATATTTAATGTTTCTCATATAAAGCTGCGCGTAGGTTTCACTCCACGTTATAAGGCCAATTAAGGTATTTATTCGAGGCCAGTCGTGGCGCAGTGGTACAAAGTGTGACTGTTAAACCGACTGGTAGTGGGTTCGAACCCCACTCGAGGAGATGAAATATTTACTTAAATTTATATTTTCATTTCTTCGCTCTGGTGTCGAGGCAAAGCGCGGCGTTGAGTTCTGCCACTCAACACGCAATGCCTCCAAAATTCGGCAGAAAGTGGGGAACGGAGTGTCTTAACACTAGGTTCCCTCTGCTTACCCTGCTGTGTGCGGGATATAGCGTGAAGCTAATTTAATTTTTTTTTATTTAAGGTATTTATTTGTAGAGTTCCACGAGTCGCGTTCACTGCACCAATTAAATTCGGCTTACGGCCCACCTTCGCTGAAGTACGGAGCTAAATATTGTACACGTGATTCGTACTAAGCTTTTAACAGTAAAACAAATATTATTTTTCATTTAGAATTAAATGTTTTTCTTAATAAGCTATAAGAGTTCATTAATTGGTTTTTTTCTTTTCGAGTCTTTGTAAATATTACACAAGACAGAAAGCGTATAATATATATATAATTTTAAATATTTTCTTTACTCCAGTGGGAATCGCACCAAAAGCCTCTCTCACTTACAGTCACACGCTTGTGCTCCTCCGCCACTGGCCTCAGTCTCCATAAAAATGTATTAGGCCAACTTGGACGTCTATGGCGCGGCGCAAATTATATATACATTAAATACTTTAATAATCACTAAAATTTTAATATAAATAGGAATCTCCAATTTTAATGATAGAAGGAAATTTTGAATATATAACAATTAGAATAAAATAAATTTGATAAGCACAAGTATTTTGATAAGTAAAAGTAAATAGTAAGGTGACACGGTCGGTATATAAAAAAATGTGTATTTTTATTTTTTTTATAAACATATACATATAAAAAATGAATCTAACCGACTTAAGTTTAAGTTTTTTTTCATATAAAAATAAGAACAAACTTAAACCACCATTTTATTATAGAAAATTATATTTTAATTCTTTAAAATTAACGGTAACTTATCTAATCAAATATTTACTACTTAAAATCTGTTATTTTGATGTCAAAGAGATAAGCGTATTTGTTTTCTTTTCTTCAAAACTCAATTTCATTTAAATACAGGCTACGTTAAATCAAAAAAATAAATACATAATCCAAATCTATAGATGGAATGGCGTTATAAGGACCAAGGAAAAGTTTCGATAACTACCGAAATTTGAAATTGAAATAATTTATTAGATATTATTTATTATAAGTAGTTTTCTCTACGTACTCCACAAAATGATGAAAACGCGATTATGTATTAGGAGATCTAATTCATTAGATTTTGATTTTTTTTTTAATTTCTTCGTGCTAAGCTCGGTGTTGAGCTACGCGCAAGAACGCGACAAGTTTGGAACAGAGTGTCTTAATAACACTAGGTTCCCTCTACCTACCCTCCTATATGCGGGATACACTGTGAACCTAAATACACAAAAGTAACTATAGCTGGTTATTTATATCAAGTGATGTCTGATGAAAATACAAATAAAGTACACAATAATTAAAAGGTTGTTGTCCAAAACGGTGGAAAATTGAAGAATATTGCTTACATACTGAAGTGTTGTTATTTTCGATGAGCGAAATAACTATAAAAAAAAGCTGGTCAAGTGCGAGTTGGAGTCGCCTACCGAGGCTTCTGTACCAATTTTAGGAAAGGTGTAGTTCAAGTGGAAGTACAATTTATAAAAGTTGACTAACTTAAGTTTGTATGAAATGAACTACAAATATAAGTATGTAATATCTTTTTTCTATGAAATTGTATTGTTAGTTCTTACTCACTGCCAAATTTCATAACTGAAGGTCCACGGGAAGTCCTAAATACATAAATGCTAGTATGTTTTAATTGTGTTGACATAGAAGCTTGAATTTTTTATATGCATCAAGGTACCATACGGTCTTTACAGACTTAGAGACCGACAACGAAGAAATCCTAAAAAGGTTCCGTTTTTACTGTGTTTTTGAGGTGCGGAACCCTCAAAATATGAAAATATCACGTCGGCAGAGTGCTTTAGCCAATATCGGAGTATAGGAGAAAAATTAAATTATTCCACTCCGATAGGCGCGACCCCCGGGCTCCGCCGGAAAATGCGTAAATTGATTTTAAAATTCATACATGCATTCCACTTTATAATGAACTGTAGGGCTAGTTTTGTTGATTTTACACTGTTTATGGTTAGTTGTTTGTTATTTTATACTTTTATAGATTATTATTTTGTTGCAAGTAAGATAATCTTTTTTTATATTATTATCTTTCTTTTTAAGTAAATAAAAAAGTATGTAGCATATTAAAGACAAAGACAATAATGCACATTCGTGGATAGAATCGTTTTCATTTCGCATTTTTTCAACATACAATCTCTCAACCATTCGGCGGTTCGTGGGGAACGTAATGTCTTATTTATATTATAAGTGTACCTCCACCAACCCTGTTATAAGTGGAATGCAACGTGAAGCTTAACAAAAATGATCGTTGGAGCTTTCATTTAGCTTTTGCATATTTGATACTTGCTTTTATAATTAAAAAAGATGAGAGCCACAACTCAACACGCAATGTCTCGAAATCTGTTACAACTTTTTTTCGTATTTAGCAGTATCGAAATTTTATTTATTTTCTACTTGTCTGATTTTCATGATATCGAAACAAGCGTGTGACTGTAATGCGACGGTTGTGGGTTGCATTCCCCCTTGGGGGAGTGAATTAATATGTTAATTTCCTCCCTCTGGTAACAAACTAAAGCACGGCGTTTATTTTTGCCACTTAGCACGCAATGCCTCGAAAATTCGGCGGAAAGTGGTAAACGGAGTGTCTGTCTTTTTATGAACTTTTGATTGGAGCAGATTCAAATTTTGCCGTATAGTATTTATTTATATATTTGTATGCTATTTTATTCTAAGTTATAATCAGAATTAAAGATTTGAAAAAATAGATTTTAAGTTGAGTCTTTACTAACCTAGGTAAAACTTTTCAACAAACAGCAAAGTTTTATGAAAATTAATTTATTCTATTTGCCTTAACAGAAGAACCTCAAAACAAGAACCTCCTTTTTTTGAAATAAACTATAAAAATAGGCAGAATGTTCTACAGAAAACTATTTCTGTAGAAGCAAATATTTATTATATTATTACTTTGCTGGATAAAATTTAACTCTAAAAATCCCTTCACACTCCTCTTCCTTCCTCAGCAATTCTTTTACTGTCACAGCGTCCCGACTATGGAATGCCTTATCTTTGTATATCAAACGGGCGAAATCTTTAAAAATTTTTAAGCGACTCTTAAAGTTACACTTCCATTCCCTCTAAACTGCCTTCTTGTATTGCCACATATAATAATAATAATAATAATAAGCCTTTATTTCTATGACTTGATGATAAAAAAATATAACAAAATCAAAACTATAATAAATACACGTTCAAGACATAGCCCCTTTTTGAGTATAGGCCTCCTCCAAATTTTTCCATACTTTTCTGTCTTGTGCCATCTGTATCCATTCTTTCCCAGCAATTTTGTGAATGTCGTCTACCCAGCGGTTTTTAGGCTTTCCTGACCTTCTTTTACCACTTGGACCCTTCCATTTGGTGACACGCTTTGTCCATCTATTATCTGTTGCCCGTGCAACATGACCTGTCCAATTCCATTTGAGATTTTGCATGTATTGTACTGCGTCTGATGATATTAGTTTTTCTCCTTATACTCTCGCTTTTTTGTTTATCCCTGAGCTTGATTCCTAGGATGCTTCGTTCCACGGCACGCTGAAAGGAGCGTATTTTTTTTCTTATTTTAAGCGTGTAGATCCAGGTTTGAGCCCCATAGGATAGACATGGCAGCAGGCTCGAGTCAATGACTTTTTTCTTCAGCTTTAGAGGAAATTTTGCTTTTAATATCTCTTTTAAACTCCAATATTTTTTCCATGTGATATTAATTCTACGCTCTAGTTCCTCTTCATGCCTCGTTTTCTTGAAAGAAATTTGTTTGCCAAGGTAAATATATTCGTTTACGTATTCAATACTTGTCTCGTCTACTGTTATAGGATGTTGGTAACTGTTTGTAGCAACTTTTGTTTTTAAAGTGTTCAGCTGTAGACCTATAGATTGGCTTGCTCTGTTTATTTCTACGAGCATCGTTTCAAGCTGTTTTGATGTACTTGCGAAGAGTACAATGTCATCCGCAAAACGGAGGTTACTTAGGTAATCTGCGCCAACTGGTATTCCTTTCTGGCTCCAATCTAAGCCCTTCATGACATTTTGAAGTACAGCTATAAATATTTTAGGTGACATTGGGTCGCCTTGCTTTACTCCTTTCCGTATATATATTATTGGCCCGAGTCTATCTAATTTTACTCTACTTGTACTTTTCTGATAAATATCTTTTATAATATTTATATATACGGTTGAAACGCCTTGATGTACCAGAGCCTGCCAAATACTTTCATGAGAAATTGAATCGAAGGCTTTTGCATAATCTATATATCCAAGGTAAAGGGGTTGGTTAAATTCTATATATTTTTCCACTGGTCAAGCGTGTGGATATGGTCGATAGTCGAAAAACCAGGGCGAAAACCGGCTTGTTCCACTGGTTGGTTTATCTCTATATTTTGTTCTATTCTTTTTTCCATGCACATGGCGAATAGCTTGTACATACATGGCAATAGGTTAATAGGTCTATAGTTATTGATATCTGAAGGATCTCCCTTTTTATATAGAAGGATTATACGAGATTCACCCCATTTTTTAGGTATTTCTTGTGTGTCTAGTATCTTATTAAAAAGCATTGTGATAAAACCTATTAGTATGTTTTTCCGACTTTTAAAGCCTAGTTGGGGATGTTATCCGGACCTGGGATGGGTTCAATGGGAGTGATCAATTGAGTTTCACATTTTTTATACACGTTTTCGTCGCTACTTCCCCCTTGGTAAAGTTTTCGATAGAAATTAGAGGCAATGTTTATGAGATTTTCTCTTGTTTGTGTTTTCGGTGTGTTTTGCGCATTTAATGTAGGAATCCACCTCTTTTCTGAATTTAATTGTTTATAGGCCTTTTTTTGGCTTCCAGAGGTAATTAAATGTTTTTTAATTATGTCCATTCTATGATCTTCATAGTCTTTCTTCAACATTTTGTTTGTATCCTTATATAAGTTTGAAAGTTCCTTTTTTTCTTCTTTACTTTTTGATGGTTTTAATTGGAGTGCTATGCGTTTTTTAAGTTGTTGCTTAGTTTCTTCGGATATTATGGTTTTACGTGTCTTAATTAAGTTTAAACGCGCTAGACTTTCTTTAATAGCCTTTTCTATCTTTATATAGAATGATTCTACGTTCTCTCTATTTTCCCATTGTAATTGATTTGTTTTTTCTAACAAGTTCTCGAGATATACTTGTTGATTTACGTCACTTGATAGATCACTTTGCACTCCTCTAAAAGATGCTCTACATTTCTTTTGCTTTCGTAGATGTATTGTAGCTCTCAGTAGTCTATGATCACTAGGGAATATCTTATTATTTAAAATCTCCATATTAGACACCAGTTTTGCGTTACTACTCATTATATAATCAATTTGGTTCCTATACCGATGATCTGGTGAAGTCCAAGTCCAAAGGTTTTTTATGTTTTTTTTAAATATAGTGTTTATAATTGTAAATTGATTAGTAAGTGCGAATTGTATGCTCCCATAATTGAATTAGAATGTTCTGATGGTTTTTTCTGGCCAATTTTTGCATTGAAGTCCCCCATTAAAATAATGATACCGTTTGCAATTTTTAGGGCCTCTTCTATCTGATTATAAAAAATATCTAATTCTTCATCTGGCGCATCGGATGTGGGTGCATAAACTTGAATTATTGAAATCGATACTGTGTCAAATTTCATTATTAGAATGCAAACTCTAGCTGATATACCTATGTAACTTATTATGTTGTTTTTATATTTCTTTTTAATTAGAAAACCTACCCCATGTTGTCCTTGTATCTTACCTGTGTAACAAAAAATATGGTCTTCGTCCTCGATGATTTCTTTGCCTTTCCTTCTGATTTCTGACAATCCTAATATGTCATATTTAATGTCTGATAGTGAATATTTTAAAAGTATCATTCTTTGCTGTGATAATAGTGACTTAACGTTAAAAGTACAGATGTAAAGATTTTGATATATTGGAGGGTTGTAGTCGTTCTCTCCCGCGGTGACTGGCCGTATTGAGAGAGGAAGAGGGGCCGATGTTAGTTGCTATTTAAGTGTTTTTGTAGTTCTTGAGTCTTGAGAAGTTGTTTTTTCGGGAGCCAATTGCAGCGTAGATTGTCTTAAGATGTACTTATCCATGCATTTTGTTTTATTAATCTTCGTGGGATTTTCTTTTCCTTTTTCCCTGTCAGATCTGGTTGTTTCTGGTGACACCGACAGAGGTCTTTTCTTCTTCTCATAACTTTGCATCCCGGTTTGTTGGTTTCGGTCCTTTAGTATAACGATTTTATCATACTTGATAAAAGCCAATCTGCCTTGCTCTCTTTCTTTTTCTACTTCCATTTGGAGTTCCTTGCGCTTGTTCAAAATTTCAATGGGAAAATATTCTTTAATGTAATATGGTGTTGGTTCTAGTTTTTTTTTATTTTTTAGAATTTTTATTTTTAGCGCCATTGTGGTCAACGTTACGACTATGGGTCTCACTTTCTCACTCTTTTTGCCAAGTCTTCTCGTGTTTTCGATGTTGTTGCTGTCACAGTTGATGTTAAGTTTTTTGTTTATTATATCGAGAATTTTAGCCTCTAGTTCCCAATAGTACTTTTCATTCTCATCGACTCCGAATATAAGTAGATCTATCTGGCTCAATTTTCTCTCCAAATAATTTATTTTTTTAGCCTGGATTTCTATTTTTTGTTCTAAAAGCACATTTTTTGATTCTAAGATCGCAAACTTGTCGTTAATATTTTTATTAATTGCCTCTTTTATGTTTTCCTGCATGTTCTGCATGTCGGCTTTTTGCTGCCTTATTTCTTGTTGCATTTCTTTTAACATATTTTTTATTTCTTCCATTTCTTTTGGCTGAATACGATATCAACTTTGGTTTGGATTAATTAATTTTTGTATATTAACGCCCTCTTGTGTCGACCAATTGTAGTATTACGTATTATCAATACTACGATATTAAATTGTTCGTGAATCGAAAATAATTTTTGCTTCTCCTAAATAGATGTCGCTAGGCACAATTACTTTTAACACTTTTGTAATTATATGTAGTTCATTTAATATTGGACGTGGAAAAACATATATATCACTTGTTTCCTCCGCTGCTTAGTAGCGTATCGTAATAAATTGTCCACAAATGATTTTTTCCAAGTTTAGAATTTCTTTATCACAAACACTATGAAAAACTGTCAACGGATTCTTGACCGTTATGATTACATACGGATAACACGTCTTCTACAAGTCTTAGACTCTTTTTAAGAAAGCACTTTATATTGTCCTGGTGGATTGTAGCACTTTTTCACGTTTTACATGAGATTTGGCAACTTTATAACATTTTTTGCAACTAAATTACACAAAAATCACGGAACCGATGTTACCACTGGCACCGTGGCGCCCTCTCTCCCTGTATTGCCACATATACTTGTATAATATGTATAATATATTTATGTATCTATGGATGTCTGTATGTGTATATGTATGTATGTATGAATAATATATGTATGCTGTTTGCTTTATACATTTATTATAATTATTGTTTATACCCCAACCCTATCCCTCCCCGTTATATCCTTTGCCTGGAAGAGATCGCTGTTTTAGCGATAAGGTCGCCTCTTGTACATTTCCGTATTTTTTTTTGTTTTGTTACATATTTTATTGTTATTTTCTTTATGGGTGTACAATAAAGAGTTTTATTATTATTATTATTATAGATGAATTATTGAAGGCTTCAAAGATTTTAGCAATGTAATACAAGCCAAGTAAAAGTAGTTTTTGGAGAAATTAAAGAAATTATGAATTTAGATGTTTAATTATATGTGAGGTAATCTATTTATTATTTATCAATTTTATTTTTATTTTTTATTTATATACTTTATTGTACACCACAAATACAAAGCATAACTTACATGTAGTAAATGCATAATATAACATTGTGTGAAGCACAAAAGGCGGTCTTATCGCTAATTAACGATTTCTTCCAGACAACCTTGAGGTTAGGAGATATAAAATTAAAAAAAAATATATAGTGGGTGGTGTAAATAAACATACATACCTAAATAATATTCTATCCTAATACATAAACTTAATACACAAATATTTATATTATATTACAACATATAAGGTAATATAATATACTAATACATAATTCTATATAATATATATTGATGTCATATAATTACGAATATATTAAGTAAATGGAATAAGTAAATGTCTTAAGATAATATTCTTTAACAGATTTTTTAAATATACGTAAAGATTTGGAATGTCTAATAGGAAATGGCAAGGCGTTCCAAAGATTTATCGCTCGTACCACAAACGAGTGCTCATAAAATTTACTATTGTATGTAGGCATTCTTAAAGTGAGATTCTCAGTAGATCTCAACCTACTTGTATGCGCTCCTAGAAATTCAAACATTTCCCTTAAATAAGGCGGAGAATTATGGGTAAATAACACACAGTACAGAATTGAAAGTATACGTAGATTCCGGCGACAACGGATAGAGTGGCTCCCCCGAGCTTCGAACGAAATTCGGACACATGGTCATACTTGCGTAAGTTAAATATGAACCGAATAGCAAGATTTTGAAGTCGCTCAAGTTTGTTTAAATAGTCCTCGATTAAGTTAGGATAGCTTGCGTCCGCATAGTCGAGAATTGAGAGAAGAAGAGAATTTGCTAACATAACGTTGGTGGGAACAGGTAAAATAGAGCGAAAACGTCGGAGAGAGCCTAATGTACAGATATTTTTTTTACTTACATTAGTCATCTGTACGGACCATGATAGCGTTTGGTCTAGATGAATTCCAAGATCTTTGACTGTACTGTAATATGGAATAACAGTCTGATTGTATTTTATCGATGGCAGATATTCACAGTTAACCCGTGCGATCATGCTAGGGCTTCCTATTAGTATTGCTTGCGATTTTATAGGGTTAACTTTCAGCCCATAAAATTCACTCCAGTCTGCAATTGAAATGAGATTATTGTTAATAATATCAACTGAGTTACACAAATTATCTAGAGAAGAATGGCTATAAATTTGGATATCATCTGCATACATGTGATAGGGACACGAAATACGATTAGTAATAGAATTAAAGAAAATTGCAAAGAGTAATGGAGATAAAACACCACCTTGAGGTACCCCGGCCTGGACAACACACCATGAAGAGACCTTCTCCTCAATGCGAATGCACTGTCTACGGCCATTAAGGTAACTTTGAAACCAGTCAATCACAGACGGAGATATATTAATAGAACGCAACATACTCAACAATATGTCGTAATCGACGTTGTTAAAAGCATTGCTAAAGTCAAGAAGAACGAGAATTGTGAGCTGCTTTCTATCCATAGCTCGTCGAATGTCATCTGTAACTTTGATTAGTGCAGATGTGGTACTATGTCCTGGACGAAAACCTGATTGGAAAGGACTTAGGATGGAATGGTTGTTTATGAATGTACTTAGTTGTATGTGGATAAGTTTTTCAAGGACTTTGGAAAGGAATGGTAGAATAGATATGGGGCGGAAATCAGCATTGTGCTTAGGATTACATTTTTTAGGAAGAGGAATTATTTGTGCACATTTCCATGCTTCTGGAAATTCATTGACATTGGTAGAATAGTTAAGGATATGGGTCAAGACAGGAGTAACAATATCTAGGATAGGTAGGATCATTTTGCGATTAATACAATCAGAACCGATAGCATTCGAAGAGATAGACAAAATGGTTCTATTAACATCACGTTCTGTGAAAGAGCGAAAAGAAAACGGTGGAAAATTTTGGGTTGGTAAAGATGAAGGAATGTTAAGTATTTTTCCTTTATTGACGCTTTCAGGTGCATCAAAAGATGAGAAATGCTTATTTAGAAGCTCTTAATCAATTTTATATGAATATTGTTACAAGAAGATTTACCAACTCCAAGAGATTCAAGAAATTTCCATGTTTTTGCAGTATCGCCGTTTGCGATTGATTTATGAATATGGCGGCGTCGGCATATTAGCGTCCCTACAAGATGTATTACAGCGATTCCTAGCCTTGTTATATTTAATACGGTTTGCTTCGGTCCCATTCATTTTAAACTTGGTTTTAGCCTTGTGTTTCTTGTCAATTAGCAATTTAATTACATCACTAAGCCATGGCGCTGGTAAATGTTTTAATCTGATCGGTCTTATAGGAGCGTGGTGATCATATAACTTTACTATTAAGTCATTGAAAATATCTACCTTGCAGTCAATTGATTTTGCTCTAGTGACGGTTGACCAGTCAATTAATCGCGCATCGTCGCGCAATTGACTAATATTCATTCCACCAAAGTTACGCTGCAGAAGAATTCTCGACTTTGCTTTAGGAGGACGAATTTTGTAAGAGAGATAAAGTAAATCATGATACGAAAACAAATCAGCTGGACATTGGCCATGCTTTGAGACGAAATCAGGGGAGGAGACCATGATGAGGTCGAGAAGGGAAGGACTGCAGCCAGGAAAATTGTGAGTAGCAGATAGAGGCAGTATATGCATATTATAGGAATTTAAAATATTCAGCAATTTTTGAGATCAATGTTATAGAACCCAAAAAAACAGATTTAAATACAGTTTTCACTCTTGTTTTTTAGCAAATTAAATTCTTCTCTTAATATTTAGTGGTTGTTTATTTTAATATAACATACATAAATAAAAAAGTTGCATATGTATTTAAAATAATTTGTGTCACAAAATTGCTACAAAATAATTGTTTTATCGAATTATCTGAAAGTTTACTTTCCAATGTATGGATATTGTCTTTAAAATTATAATGTTAGAATATGGAAATAATTCAAATCAATAAATAAATAATGGTGTACTTCAAGTAATAAATTTATTTTTTTATAGAACCTCAATTAGTATGATATTTTGAATAATATCCAAAATCCATAAGCTATTTATTGAGTCTATGATAGATTCTTAGCTCGCAATTTACTATGTTCGTCTTTTAACCAAAGTTTTAAATCTTAATAACAGTTCGTTGATGAGACTCGTCCCAAAAACATTATAGTTTACTTATTTATTTATTATTTTATTTTCAAAGCCAATAAAGCAGTTACATTATACACTTTTAAAGGTTTGTTTAGAAAGAAAAAAGTTATAAATGCATAGTATATTTTTTTTGGGCAAGGAAATCGCTTAAATATCGATGATTTGAACCTTGGATGATTCCTGATGATTGATGATGGGGAGATGTCCAATGATTGCTTTACGGATCATTGTATATACACGGAACTACAACAAAATATCAAAAATTATTGCAAAAAGTTAAAATTTAATTAATATACCAATATTTCCGAAAGTTATAAGCGCTTATTCAATATGCATACACTGTATTCTGTTAATATTCCAGCGATTACGTTATTGATTTTTAGAAACTTTATAACGTATATACAGGCATTCCAAGTATATATACGATACATATGTCGGTGCTTACAGAATCCATGGCTCTCGATAGGTTGTCTAAAAATAGCTGAAATTGGAGCAGGACTCGCCCTTATGCTATTGGCTGTTGCAGTTTCTGTTTATTAAGACTAAATAGTCCAGGGAACGGTGTTTGAAATAAATATTATTTATATAATCATTAATATTTACTTTTTATAGGATTTTTATAATTTTTTTTATATATTTCGTAAGTATTGGTAGAGTGATCATTCATTTCTTTGTTTTTGTATCTATATTTCATCAGCTAGGAGGTAATATAAAAATTTATAGACTTACTAGAAATTAAATTTATTTAAAATTATATTTTTAAGTAAATTCGATTCGATCACCAATTTATTTTGGAAACTAACGTTGTCCTTATTATTTTTATCATTATCTATAAATATGTTTCATTAAATACATACATCCAAATATAAATACTTTTATTATATGTAAACTATAATTTTTAAATAACAATAAATATTTTGCTAAAATTTATGTACAGATGCAGCCTCTTTAACTATATTTGGTATTACAAAGTAAAAAGAGCGCGAAAAACACACGTTAGGTTCTGTAAATTATTCTCTTGTGATTGGTGGAAAACTGTTGCGTTAACTTTTTAGGCCACGCCCCCTTAGCTCAGCTTTCCCGGGCTCAGGTAAATGTGATCCGACAGTCGTGATACAATCTCTATGTTGGCACTACGTCTCTCGATATAAATATTAAATAAATATATTTTTCAGTTCTCGTTTTTAAAACTACGATGAGAAATATTATTTTAAGCGGTATCATATTTTTATTTATTTATTTTATTTTACGAATATGTGAGAATATAATAATTATTAAGAAATATGACAGAAGAAAGTTTGGTTAAATTAAACAAGCGACCTTCTCTGCCTGTTTCGATACCGATTCATATGTAAGTATTAGACTTTTACTTTTCTTTTTTTAACTTAACGCTGTATCTCGTATGTGTTCCCTCTCAGTTCTCTCTGCCTATTACTCTCTCTCTCTCTGCCTATTAGCACGAGGACACTCCCGTTCCCCACATTCCACCGAATTCTGGAGGCATTGCGTTTGGAGTGGCGGAACCCAACGCTGCACTTAACTATTTATAGACTTTTATATGTATTTTAAAATTTTATATGTATTTTAAAATTTTACTTTTACTTAAGTTAAATACTTTTTTTATTTTTTACTTTAGTTATTTATTTCTATTTTAGCTATTAATTTTAAATAATTCTCTCGGACAATTATAGCGTAATTGTTTCAGATATCGCAAAACTCTTAAAAAAAATGTAATAATACATCAAATAAACCAATCAATATGAGTACAAATACAATGTCAACAGAACAGCAGACAAGAAAACAGTGCCAGACAATCAGACAAACAACTGCAACTGACGAGAATATCAATTTAGTAGCTGAAAACTCAGCATATAAAAGACCAGCACCAGAAAGACCAGTACCTAAAAGACCGGTGCCACACCCCCAAAAACCAGAACCCCCAAGAACCAGACTACAACCTGAGAGACCAGCACCTGAGAGACCAGCACCTGAGAGACCAGAACCTGAGAGACCAGCATCTGAGAGACCAGCACCTGAGAGACCTGAAAGAGAAGAATTTGAATGAATGAAGGGAATAAATATAAAATCCTGTGACCATGTATTTTCGATGCCCTTTAAACACTCGGTCGGTGCAGCAGTATATTACCTCACTACCGTTTTATCGAGTTTTATTCATAAGAAATCGAGTGTAAGTGATAAATGTACACAAACCGATAATATAATGACGATTGAAGATATTAATGATACTGTAAAAGCTAGTGATTCTGTTTTAAAAGAAATAGCTACTTTTACTAACCAGTTAAAATTTTTTTATGCCGAGTTAAGTTCAATGTGTCAAGTTTTCTTTATAGTAAAGACACAGGATAATAAGGAGGTACTCGTATATTCTCAAAAAAAGAGAGAACTTTTTCTGAGTATCATAAAAAATCTTATTGATACCCTGTTCTGTGATGAGACTGACATGCAACCTACAAATATCGTAGCCATAGACGTTGACGAGATCGAACTTGTCGGTGTCAATGTGAGTGAACGTCAAACAGATAAAGATAATACTGTGCCACCAAAAACCACGGAAGTCACACAACAAAATAACCAACACAATCAAAGCCAAAAGGAATCTGTTAACAGTGTTGAGGTTACACCGAGAGAAGATATAGTCGTTAACGAACATACTGTAACGAACCGGACGATCCAGAGAGATTTACGTGAGCAAGAAATATGTGACCCTGCGCTCGTGGAGGAGTCTGTCAATCAAAATGTTTTTATAAAGAACGAAATGAACATTGACCAGACTACATTTAAACCTCAAATTCTGGACAATACACGACGAGTAAGTTTTTAATGACAATGATATTGAGCTATCAAATAACTCACAAAGATTATTATTATCTATGTACATAATAAAATCTTATTGTTTCAGTTCTGCAGTACTCCACGATCTCAAGCCACGCATCACCAACAATTCTATCAAAATCAAAACTATCGTTTTTACCATAATAAAATGTTTCATCCCCATTCCCAAATAGAGGTAACGGACGACCTCCGGCATACCCACAATGGAGGACACCCATGATGAACACAGAAATATCGCCAGCCATGACTACTACGCAATATCAATCTGCTCGAATGTATTCTCCATATAACCATCAACTACTACAACACCAATTCATGATACAGCAGTACTCATCAAAGAAATCCCGATACCAGACAAAACACTTTTTCGAATCAGAATTGACAGAGCTAATTTGTAGATTTTTTGTCGAAGTTATAAGAAGGACTAATTGAACAAAGACAAATTAAAATCATCAGAAATGCGTCCATACAAACGACGAGAAAGCAATGCATCCATACAAACTTGACAAGTATTATATAAAAAATGAATGAAAACACCAAAAACAACAAAAAAATCTAAACAACCTCTTTAAATTGCGGGGTTCCTGGTAAAGATTTTATCGATTGAAGAATTACTTATAGGTCGCGACTGCTAATGTTAATAAACTATTGTTTATTTTCTTTTTCCTTAGCAGTCGGGAAAAAAGTATCTAATACAACTACGTCTATAGAACAAATCAAAATAAAGAACTAAGAACAATTGAAAAAAAAATACAATAAAAAAATATTACTTTAGTATAAACTAATTAATTATATTATTAGGCTAATGTTCTCTTTAGAAATAAAATTCATAATGACATAAAGTTTCAGCATAAAATATTAGATAATTAATTCCGCTTCACGTCATATCACGCATGTAATAAGATACAAGGGGACAAGACAAATACTCAGGTAGAGTACTTGTTCTTGCGTAATCTTGTCTATTGTACTGCCAGGCACTATGAAGTATAGTGGAGAAATGAAAATAATGAATTATTACGACTGGAAGGAAATTTAATATTTTCTTTATTCTCCTTCATTATTTTCATGAAGTGTTATTCTTATTTATTTAGAAAACGTATAAAAATTTGAACGTAGCGGGACTCGAACCCGCGCCTCCTGGAAACCGACCAGGCGCTCTGACCACTAAGCCATGCGTTCTCGCCAAGTTACGTCGAAATTTACGTACGGGTTCGAGTCCCGCTGCGTTCAAATTTTTATACGTTTTGTTAATAAGTATAGTATTTACTGTCAGACGTCGTCCCATCGCGATGATCTCCAAATTAGAAGTATTTCGATTAATTAGTATTTAATAGTAGTAGTAGTAGTAGTAGTAGTATAGTAGTTCACGAATCTCAGATGTACCAAACAAGTAAAAAGTAAAATGAAAAAAAAAATCTTGATGTTACAATTCGATTTTAAGTCATTGTTGAGAATATATTTAATTTTATAATATTTTAATCTATTAAGATGTTAATAATAATTATTTTTAAAAATATATCTATTATTATTATATAAAAATGCTATTTGGTAAAAAGCTTTAATAAATTAGATTCAGAGTGGTTATACAGCTGTAATTAAAAAGAAGTTGGCTCGGATTGTATAAAAAAGAAAAAGGGATATATTATGTTAATGTGTACATAGTTTGTATTAATTAACTTTGTAACATGTAAAATTTGTTAAATTAGGTAAAATTTTATTTTTGAGAAAATTCTTTATAAAAAATTATACGCAAGTGTTATTAATAATATGAAATGAAATTCAAAATTAATATAATTTAATATCAATAATTTAATTATCTAATCTAATCTAGCTTCACGCTATAATCCTAGCGGGATAAGCAGAGAAAACGGAAGCGCTGTGGTCTCTGCTTACCTCTTTCGCCTCGTCCACTGTCATCGACCTCTTTATGCATGTCCTCCATGTGTAAAATTAAGTAATTTAGTATTTAGTGATTAAGGTTTAAGATTTGTTATGTTCTAAACTGGTTTTAAACAGTGTTACAATATTTATAACTTTTATCATCTTTTTAATCTAATAACAATGGCCGGGAAGTAAGCAATTTGTCTAGTTGTCATTGTTCACATATATATCTCCATGTACAAGGAGTGGATTAAATGTATTGTATATTTCTTGTCCTTGTCCTGTTTACGTTTAAGATATAAAAAAAATAAAATAATAGTCATAGCTAGCGAGATTATCCTGTATTAAAAAAAACACTTAAATTGATGATTGTGCGTGAAATTGTTATTTTAAACATACAATGTTAGCCTTATAATACTTAAATTATCATAGATATATGTAGACGCTTGTTCAATGTCGTGGGTATATCTATATGTCACCGTAATCTTATAAGCTTCGTTATATTATAATGTATCCCGTGAAATAGCAATCTATTAATACATTGTGAATATATATTGATCATATTTTAACCAAAGATTCTTTTAGAATTTAGAACCAATTTGACTCTTGTGGTTGTGGTTAAAAAATCCTTTCAATTAAATATCAATAAGTAGTTTTAATCATTGTATTATATATGTGTCTTTATAGAGTATGTTAGGAAATAGATTGTGTATCACTGTCCACTGTAGTTAGATTAAGTTAAGTTATAGCTGTCTTGATAGCTGATTGTATGTAGCTCTTCATGTTTATTCTATATTTGAAGAAAATGTTTCAATAAGAATATTGAGTCAATACTGGTAATTAAAAAAATCTTTGAATTTTTTAATGTTATTTAATGTTTGTGTGAAATAAATGTTGTGGTGTCATATTCGTTTTATTATTTACCCTGAATATAAAGCTCGCTCTAAGAGATCACTGAGAATAAGATACCACCAGATTTCTAAGAGTAGTACGGGTCGTTGCATAAATAAGACTGGTAATGACGTAGAAATAAAAACACGAAATGAAGTTGCACGAAGTGCTTTGGAAATATTAAAGAAAACAAAAACATCGAGATCCCAATCGTGTACGGCTGTTCCAAATATTATTATGGCTTATTCTGCCTTGGAGGTTTGGATTATCAAACAGGATCTCAGAAAACTTATAGAACCGTTTAAAACAAAGTAAATTAATAAAAAATTATGACTACTAGTTGATGATTTTTTTTTTATTTTCCCCTCATTTTAACGCTTTTTTTAATATTTTAAGGAATTGGCAAAGATAATAAATACAGTCTGTAATTAATTAACAACTTGACTATACCTTTTCAGAGACTGACTGATATGACGGAGTGACATAAATTTTTTTCTAACTAAACAAAAGCAACGTATAATGAATTTCCCTTAGGCAATATACATTAAATATCCACCCATAAGTATAACAAACTACTTTTTCAATCGCTCTGCAATAGTATTAAAATTAAACTCGTTGAAGCAGTAAAGATTAACTGCTTTTCATTTTCAAATTAAGTTTCGTGTACTAGTTGCTATATTTTTATATCATATGTTCGGTTCCTTAGTATATCCACAAAATCAAGAAAAGGAAATGAAAAATACATTTTTTTATTGAGATTTTGCATTTAAATATGACATTCAGTGAAGCCTCATAGCATGTTAGGGGTGGTACTCAATGGGATTGACCGGGAAAATGAAAAAAAAAACTAAATGCAACAAATACAAATGAGTCAGAAACTCTCGGGTTGTCCACAACACGAGTGATGTGGTTGGACAGTCAGACACTTCAGAACTACGTCACAATGATGTCTAGTTTGATTTTATTTGGGTAGGTTGGTACGTTCAAAACGCTATAATTAAAGGACTGAACTGAACTGTTTTTAAACATTTTTAAAATGTTATTCCACACTTTGGGAAGAAAAATATTTGTTTAGAAAACGTACAAAATTTGGACGGGTTCCAGGAGGCGCGGATTCAATTCCTGCTACGTTCACATTTTTATACGTTTTCTAAATAAGTATTTGAACTGAACTGATTTTCTTTGGGTACGTTCGAAATTATGGAACTGTACTGATTTTATTTGAGTGTATTAAACAGTTTATATGGTTCAATGTATGTTTAGTGACTTTAGTGGCTCAGATGATATTAAATCTGGAAAAAAATACTATTCCGACAGTGGTACCAGGTTAGGACATATCGAGTAAATCAGAAGAAAAAATGCATCACATACTGAAAATGCGTAAACAGAGCTACCGATGTCCTTTTTTGTATAATTATTATATAGTATCTATATATAGATATATTTTTTATGTACCAGACGCCTTACCAATTCTTATGAAAAATATAATAACATAACCCCATTTTTTTAGAAATTAATACTGTACAGATTCTTAAATTTATATATTTAACGTTGTAGTTCAAGCGAGAGAAGCCGTTAGTTATATATTAACAATATTCAAATAATCTCCAAATGACTAATCTAACCCTAACTAACCCTTAATAGAATTCTGACCCACTGATATAACAATATTGATTTACGCATGTACATCCGTCCCCCTCGTACCTCGTACGTACAAATAGCTACGTGAAACTTATAAATTATCTGACTTTGTCTCGATCATAAATAGTCTTGTCAGTGACAAACAGAATTAAATATTAAATATATTGAAATTTTGTATAATATTTATTGTTTTACGTCTATAATGCGCTATTCAACTATATTTGTCAAATACTTACATCTCACCTGTTTCTCAATGACCGTTTTATTATTCCCGACGGCTAAGGAAGGGTTATGTTTGGGTAAATGGATTTACTCAATTGAGGTATCCTTAGATTTGTATTAGCAGCCCAAGTGTTCCTAGATAGGTGAGATTGAAAAAAAAACAATCATGGCGGCTGTGGGACGCCTTTTTTTACATTTTTTGTACGATTTCAACCATCGTTTTGAATATGTATTTAGCAATACGTCACTTTACGTAGTTCCTCGATATTTTTTTTATTTTGACAATATCGCAACTGGTTGTTTATATGTTATACTTTGATTATCACCATGTGCTTAGTGACACTCGCAATATTAAGATAAATCTATTGTATTGTACGTAAGTATCATCAAAATTGGCCAAGGCGTTTGGGCTCTACATCCACATTACTCCCATAAAACTAAAAATAACAAGCGTAATATTTAATTTACTAGAATTAACAGTTGAAAAATATATTTTTAACTAATTAAACCTTCATTAGAAAAAATTGTAAAATTTAAATAGACAATGGGTTAAAGTAAGGTCGACTAGACTGTTAATCCTAATGCGTTATTGCGAAAGATTTTTTTTTGATAGCAAATAAAAATAATAAAGTCTAATTATAATATAATACACTTCAGATATACCTACATAAAAAAAAAATATACCTTTTATAGATACAAAATAAAAAAAATCTTATAGTAACAAAAAATATACGAGTACACAGTAATAATTATGTTTTATCGATCAATACTACTACTTGATTTGATGAAGCCAGTCGGGGCTTAGGGGCACAAAATGTGACTTTTCTTCGTTTCTTGTCGATTTTACGACTAGTTCTGGGTTCGATTCCCACTCGAGGAAATGAAATCTTACTCTGTTTAAATATTTATTTTCAAAATTTTACATAAATTTTGCATAAATTTTGAAAATAAATATTCATATTAATTTTTTACGGTTCCGTATCTCAAACGGAACCCTTATGGGATCATTTTGCGAACCATCAGTCCGTCTTAACCGCTTTTTAAATTTATTCACGACTTTCGACAGCTGAAAGAATATGATGGTAAGTGTTTCTGTTTCAATGTTTTTTCTACATGTAGTCACAAACATTAAAGGAGTTTTTTTCGTAAAAACTGTAGTTTTTTTATGTTATTATATTACATATCACAATATTAGCGGAAGACGGAAGTATCTTAATGGGAATGGAGTGTCTTACAGTACTTTTACTTTTTTTTTTTTTCTTGTGGCAACACTTAGGTATAAACGTCTTTAAAAGTTCTCCCGTAAAATTAATTTAAATTTTATTATTTTTTAACGAACTACATTTCAAATTTTAATATCATACTTCCTTGCTTATTGCATTCCCTCTACTTTCTAACACATATAAATATTTGTAAACTACCAACAAAAGTTCGTACCTTACTAACCTGCATTAATTAAGTACGGTGGCAGCGTAGGTTCCAAAAAAAACCGATTTACTTAAAATACTTTATTAAAATTAACTTATTACTAAACAGGTGAGACTTGCTCAAAGTTGGAGACAAGAATGATTTATTTTATTACACTTATTTTTAATGTTAATTAGTACAATGGGTGAAAAATGATGCGAGGATTCAAATAACAGATTATTACAATTCTAAGATCTCTATGCTAAGTGTGGGAAATAAGTGTGGGAACGTTGTGGAAAGCCTAAGTCAGCGATTCCCGGGTTGTGTGGGAACGTAACACCTCCCTCCTGAAGAACAGCACCTATTCAGTGTCCTTGGATCTCGAATAGTGCTGAAGAATATGCTCTACTGGATCTTGAGCGCAGGCCTCTTCTTTGGCGAATTTTCTTCACTCTATAGCTTAGGCTTTTTACTTTTCTTAATGTTCTTGGCAACTATAAAGATGATGCATAATATAATTGCCATTAGAATAATTCCATAAAATGGGACTGTTGTATGATAAAGTAAGTTGCTGTGCGGAAAATTTCTTATTTGCTTCGAAGATTTCAGTTAAATTTATCGAATTTAAATTTAGTGTCATTTTAGAATTGCCTCCCATTGTCATATTAATATTAATTAGATTGATAATTTCCAATGCTTCTGTAGTAAGAATAATCGATGCGTATAGACAGGAACTTCGCAGCTGCTGAGTTGTAATAAGACGCTCTATACAATCCGGCTGTTTTCCTTGTAGATAGTTAACATTAAGATCACATAAATATGATTCACCGATCTTCGGGCATTCAGCCTCTATGTACATAAAATCTTTTTCGTGAATTGCCAGGTAAGGGTAAGGGGAATGAGGATGTGGCGATTTATATTAGGTACAAAGTATAAATGATACAGGATATATTTTCAGGAAAACAATTGGAAACTTCAAAACTAAAATAATACTCTAGCGTTATAATAATATTACTTTTATTAAGTCAAAATAATCTCTAAAACTAATATCTAAAAGTCCATTTTTCTTATATAACATATTTAATTTTTTTTATGTTATCTCCCAAAGTTAAAAATATTTGAATTATATGACAAATATAATAATTAAATAATTTACAAAATTGGTCTCCAATTTTAATATGAATACTCGTTAACTTTCCATTAAATTTCTAATTCCCTCTGTATTTTGTTCTAGTAAATTAATGGCTCTATCATACCTTATGGCGTCCGTGTAGTCGAGATTTCCCTAAATACTTTTTATTACTGTCAGTATTTTAATCCATCAATGAGTCCTCTCTTAACACGGTTAAACTCAAAAGTTTTAAGCTACTGTGAAGCGGTTTCTAATTTAATTTTAAGAAATTTAATATGTACTTGAAAAAACGAAAGCGTTTTATTCTTTAAAATCGGCTAAAAATCGAGCACTACTAGGTACTCTTTTTATTCTCGTTTTCGCAATAGGTAATCGTTCTTTCTTTGTGTAAATGTGTATTGGTAAATCTGCTAAAACATTGTCGTGAGTAAAGCGAGGGGCTAATTTTTGGCGAGATGATTTAGGGTTTCGTATGAATATCTGTTGGTCGGGTAAGTAAATAGTCTCAGGTTCCCTATTTTTATTTAAATTTTCAATTATTTGGGTTCGTTGGTGTAAAGAAGAGTCGTTAGTAACATTATAAGCCTTTTTCATTCGATCACGATGATAAAAATTTTTATTTAACGGGTCGTCAATTATAGGAATTCCTAAAATGGGGTTTTCCGAGTCAGTATGCACGGTTGCTGTATTTGAGTCCGAAAGGGATTTTTCTGAGCAATTTACTGCAATTGAATTCGCTTCTTCATTATGAATCTTTATACGGGATAAAGCATCGGCATTGCAATTATATTTACCTTGTTTGTATATTACAGAAAAGCCATATTCACTTAATTTTAACCTCCATCGAGTCAGTCGGGAATTGGGTTCTTTAATGTTCATAATCCACTGAAGTGGTCTATGGTCAGTCATAATTTTAAATTTTCTTCCAAACAAGTAGGGGCGGAAATACTTTGTAGCCCAAACTATCGCTAATAATTCCTTTTCAATTGTACTATAATTAATTTCGCTCGTATTTAAAGTTCTAGAGGCATATGCGATGGGTTTATCTGAACCAATAGATCCCTGTGAAAGTACAGCGCCTATAGCTAAATTAGAAGCGTCCGTAGTCAATATAAATTCTTTAGAAAAGTCGGGGTATTGTAGGATGGGATCATTAGTCAATAATTTCTTACATTTTTCGAAGCAATCGGTGTAATCTTGGTTTAAAATAATTTTATAACCTTTTTTTAAGCATTGAGTCATTGGTTTTGTAATTCTAGCAAAATTAGGAATAAATTTTCTATAATAACCTACGAGTCCTATAAATCGTTTTATCTCCGTAGCCGTTTTCGGAATAGGATAATTTTGTATAGCGGATATCTTGTCGGGATTTGGTTTTATTCCATCGCGGGTTATAACATGACCTAAATATGCTGTTTCCTTTTTCAAAAATTCCGACTTACTCATTTGTATTCTAAAATTTGATTCTCGTAACCTATTAAAGACTTTTTCCAAATTTTCAATGTGTTCTTGTAGTGAAGTGCTAAAAACTATTATGTCGTCTAAATATACTAAACATATTTTATTTTGTAAACCACGTAAAACATTATCCATGACCCTTTGAAAGGTCGAGGGTGCGTTTTTTAAGCCCATGGGCATTCTTAAGAACTCAAAATGCCCATGCTCTACATTAAAAGCTGTTTTTGAGATGTCGGCGGGGTTCATTTCAATTTGATGAAACCCGCTAGCAAGGTCTAATGTACTAAAATATTGGCAATTACCTAATTTATCCAATATATCCGATATATTCGGTATAGGGTACTTATCGTCAATAGTTTTTTCATTAACTTTACGAAAATCTATGACAATGCGCCACTTGGTTTTCCCTGAAGCGTCGCTTTTCTTTGGAACGATCCATATGGGAGAGCTCCAAGCTGAGTCTGAGGGTCTAATGATTCCTTGGTCTAACATACACTGAATTTGCTCTCTAACTTCCTGCCTATGTATAAATGGATATCTATAGCTTTTAGTATATACGGGTATTTCATCTGTAGTTTTAATCGAATGCTTAATTGTATTGCTAAACGTTAAAGTTTCGCCTTCTAAATAAAATATGTCGGCATAACGACCGCAAAGCGTTTCTAAATTAATTCTTTCTTCCTCGTTTAAATGGCTAGTCCGTAAACGAGAGAGAACATCTTTTTCGCGTTCTATCATTCGCTCGGTATGCTTATATTCGGTGTTATTCAGTTCGGCCTGGATAGGTTTATTGATAGAGAAAATTATGTCATTGCGCGTGGGGTTATAAATTTCTAAAATAGCTCTATTATTTTTCGCGCAAGTTAAACATTCTTTTATAATACAACTAGAGATAATTTGCTCTGGGATAAAAATTTCACCTTCACGAATATTAATTGGTAATTTTATTAATTTCGAGGTACCTGCCGGTATAATATTTTCGTATAAATTTAAATTACATGAATTATAAATTTGAATAGGGTTCGATGCATTTGAAGTAACAAATAATTTTCTTTTATAATCAATAGTTGCTTCCCATTTATCTAATAAATCCGTACCTATTAAACCGTCGAAATAATTATGGAACTTATAAATAAAAAATGTAATGCTATCTTTACTATTAAATTCAGAAAAACTGGGAATCGTTACGGAATACTTATGTCTACTTACAGCGTGTACGTTACTTACTTCGAAAGGATCATATTTTAAAGAAAATTTATTAAAGTATTTTTCTACTGCATCTGGACTTATAAAAGATTGATTCGCACCGGTATCTATAAGCAATTTTAGTGGGGGATTTTTAATTTGAATATAGGGAAGTTGACGTTGAGTTTGGAGATTAAGTTCTATTTTGGTTTGTCTAAAATTTTGATTTGCTGAAAATCCTCTTTATTTTTTGATGGGGGTTCCTCTATAATGGGTTCGCAATTTTGAGATGGTTCTTGGGGTGGTTCGCTATCGTAATATGGATTTTCGTTATAATAATCGTTATAATTATAATACTCATTATCGTCATAATAGTCATAATACGAGTAGTCGTAGTACTGATCATAGTAGTCACTGTCGTGGAAATTCATTTCCCTTGTTTTAAAATAATTAGACGGTGGTGGGTTTCCGAGCTTACTCCAATCATGTCCTGGAATATATCTAGTAGGTGGTAAATTTCTAGGTACAAAACTACTTACACCGCTCATAGGGCGAGCTGTTTGAGACGTCGAGTTAAATTGTGGGGGTGCATTACGTGGGGTAATTCTAAATGCGTTATGAGGATTATAATTTGGGGGTTGTGCTCTAAATATTTGCTGGGTACGTGATGGACCTAAGTGTTGTCTATGCGATGTCTGTAGTGGGTTAGTTATAAAATTACTACGATAAGGATAATTACTTTGAAATTGTGGCTTTAATTGTGGAATATTGTTATTAAAATGATTTACCTTAAAAGGCTGAGAAGAAAAGTTCTGGGGGAGCTTAGTCCTATCGGGTTCATTTCGAGCCTGTAAATACATAGTATTTAATTCGTCTTGTACAAATTCTAACGCTTTTTCTATGGTATCTGGCCTCATGCATCGTATGCGTGAGCCTAAGGGGTCTTTTAAACCTCTTAAAAAGGCTTGTAAAGTTAATTTTTGATATAAAATTCTTTTAGCTTCAATTGTTGTACTAATTTCCTCATGCAGTGTAATATATGTCATTATTGTACTGAATAAATTTTGGCAACGTTCGTAAAACTCCTGAGGGGTATTAGATCCCTGTGTTAAAAGAGAAAGATCATTGTACAACGCGGTTTCATCGCGTTGATCTGAAAAATTATTAATAAGCGACTTACGAATGCCACTCCAGTCTGATGGAATACCACTAGTATTTATTAAACGTGCTGCTGAGCCTGTTACTTTATTTAAAATGCCATTTGCAAGAGCAATATTAATTAAATTATTGTCGGGGTTGTTACTAATAAATTCCTGTACCAATTGATCGCATAAGCTAATGAATCTGGGTAAAACGTTCGAATTTCCGTCAAATTCAGGCACTAGACGTAAAGTTTTAAAAATGTTATCTAATTCAGTCATTTTAATTAATTATTATTTTGTTAAATGATATAAAAAAAATTAAATTGATTACTAATTATTAAAACTATATACTATATATCTTAGATTACCGCAAAAGGGAATTTAAGAATTATTTCTTATTAAATCTAAGTGTCTATAATTGCCACAAAAGGGAAACGGATAAGGAAACTTAAAAATACGGATAAGCAATCACTAGAAAGATTCTAATGTACTTACTGAGTTAAATCTGGTTTTCTCTGGTGCATCAATGTCTGGATACTCCTCGCTGCGCCGCCTCGTAGATTCTGGATACTCGTACTGGTGCTTGAGAGCCACCCGGGTGGACCGCGGAGACGTTAATTTCGATGTTGCCGAAATTTAAGTTACGTTGCTCGCGACCCGGCCCGCGAGTATCCTACCGACTGCGCCAATTAAGTACGGTGGCAGCGTAGGTTCCAAAAAAAACCGATTTACTTAAAATACTTTATTAAAATTAACTTATTACTAAACAGGTGAGACTTGCTCAAAGTTGGAGACAAGAATGATTTATTTTATTACACTTATTTTTAATGTTAATTAGTACAATGGGTGAAAAATGTTGCGAGGATTCAAATAACAGATTATTACAATTCTAAGATCTCTATGCTAAGTGTGGGAAATAAGTGTGGGAACGTTGTGGAAAGCCTAAGCAGCGATTCCCGGGTTGTGTGGGAACGTAACACATTTCTAAGCATAGTGTTACATAAAAATATTAACAAAAATGATGACCCGTAGTACCAAGGCCCGTCAGGCAGAGGATAAGCTCCAGCTGACGCTCTTGGAACTAAAGTCATGTAGGGTGCAGTGCGAACAACTACTGAAAGAGAGGGATGACAATGAGCACAAATTTCTGCAGATTATGGACAAATACAAAAATCTTAAAAATGATTTGTCAAAAATTTACTTAGAATACACTGAATTACTTGAACAAAATAATAATCTGCAGAAAATAGTAGATGAGTTTGAACAGTGCAAAGATGAATATGAGGAAGCTCTCAGGCTTACCAGTGATCTTAAATCACAATTGCATGAGGCCAAGGAATACATAGTTACATTAGAAAACAATAGTTTAAAATTAAAGGCCTCTTAAACCCAGAGCCTATTTGAGGAGCTGGTTGGGAATACACCTTCCCTGGTTTCTCCAGTCATCACAAAGTTAAAAAAATTAAGCATGTAACTTCTTATTTTGAATAAAATTATTTGACTTTGACTTTGACTAGATTCATAGCTTCTTTCTGCCTATTCTGCTATGTGCGGCATATAGCGTGAAGCCAGAAAAAAATTACTATAAGCCTACATATTTGTAAAGTGTTATTTGCTAGTAAGTAGTACCCCATATATTTAAATATAGATTTTTATTCAATATATGAAATTTTAACTAATCTCTTGAAAAAATTATATTATAAAATCAAATCTCACAGCAATCACACATTATACTTTCAAAAGGCTCAATTATTTTCGACTCATATAATGGAAAGTAATTCGAATGCCATTTCGTGACTAGATATTAAAAGTCTTTTGTCCTCACCACAAATTATGTGTTTATATTTGACATTTGTAAGGGTTACGTCTGTAGCTGACGTGGCTTAGGGGATGTGGAACAGTCGTCTACTTCGAATAGGGTGGCACCATGTATTCGACTGGGTCAAGTTCAGAATCGATTCTTTCGTTACTTTCCTTATCATACTGACCTACCGTAAAATAGATTGTGTTTTATTAATTTAGTAGCAATTTCGATTATGTGATTTGTTGGAGTTGTGTTATGAATGTTTTACTTCTGTTTCGTTTTGTAAGTTTAGCTGTTGTACTTTAAATACTATGTATAAATGTTGCACCGTCAGTAACGTATTAAGTATCTTCACGCTGATCTCGTATGTAGCAGGATAGGCAGATGGGGCCTATTGTAAAGAAACTCCGTTTCCCGATTTCCGCTAAAGTTTCTGGAGGTATTGCATGTTGAGTGGTGGAACTCAATACCGCGTTTTGTTTCGATACTAGAGTGAAAAATTGAAATTAATAAATATTTTTTTTTTCGAGTGGAAATCGAACCGTCACACGCTTTTGCCAATTTTTATAATATAATAAAGCACTAAAAAAGAGTTTGTGATTCGGGTACACAAGATTTAATAAGTAAAAATATTTATTTATAACGTTATTATTAAGCCTACATACCAATATTTGTATACTTAAAAATAACGATATGTATGAAACAAAGTAATTAAAAAAATATATTATATCAGTTAATGTTAAGAACATTAAAATTTACTTTACTATTTACCAAACTTCCTGGTGAGATTTGGCATGGGTGTCTCGTTTGCACTATTAGAATATTTTGTGACATTTCTCTAGGAACCGGAAAAATTGAGTGTTGAAATTTACATTTACTTCATAAGAACTTTCTATTATTCCATGAAAAATAAGTTATGCATCTACAAACACAAAACATTTTTTTAAAGTTCTAAGATTTTAGCTAATCTGAATTCTTAAAGGAAAATTTTAAAGTCTCTACGACAACACTCCATTACAAATATATAGGCATTATTTATATATTTTTTTAATTAAATGGAAAAGCTTTTGATAGAGTACGGAATATTCTTAGTAAATAAAAATAAATTGTAATGGAAATGTACAATTATATTAGGCAACGTAAACAAGAGTATTTTTATTATTGTTTTTCTGTTCATAAAAAAATACGTTTCATTAAACGTAATTAGTATACTACATTTATCAACATAATTATAATTTTCTAATAAAAAAATTAAGTATTAAATTTAAAAAACATTATTTGTATATTTTTAAACATTTTTTAAAGTGTTATTCCACACTTAGGAAAGAAAAATACTTATTTAGAAAACGTATAAAAATTTGAACGCAGCGGGACTCGAACCCGCGCCTCCTGGAAACCGACCAGGCTAACAACTCCTTGTTTTTCAAGTAAAATAATGAAGTTATAGATTTTTTTCAGAATATGTTTTGTAAATACTAATATTCATTTAAATAATCATTTTATAAAATAAATAAATAATAAAATCAGCTTCACGCTGTATCCTTTTACACGGCAGGGTAGGCAGAGGGAACCTAGTGACACTTCGTTACCCACTTTCTGCTGAATTCTAGAGGAATTGCGTGTTGATTGGCAGAACTCAATCTCGCGCTTAGCCTCGACACCAGAGCGAAGAAATGGAAATTAAATTTAAGGGGATTAAATTTAAGTAAATATTTAATCCCCTGGAGTGGGGTCGAACCCACAACCAGTCGGTTTTTGCAGTCACACTTAGTGCCGGCTGGCTCGCCACGGCTGGCCTCAATTATCATTTTGAAACGAGTAAATTATTTAATAATTTAGATTAATTGACTTTTGTTGATATATAAAGGAAATATTGTGCTATATATTCTATTTTTTTTTGTATGGATACATAAAGTTGAAAAAAATATAAAAATGAAAATCTCTATAATATGAAAAAAAAACATATAGCTTGACTGGCTAGAGCGCTCGTATTGTTGAAAAAATGAAAAATATAAAAATAAAAAGCTGTTGTGATTTTTTCAGGTTCTTTTCAGAAAAAATATCTTTTTTATAGGCTAGTACTATAATATATTAATATAAAGTAGAAGATTCAAATCATTTAGACTATGGTTAAATTAAATTAAATAATCATAATTATTTATTTATATGTATGTAGGTACTATTACAAATATAAAGTATACTGAATAATAAGTTAAATAGAATAATTTCACAAGCGCATCCAATAACAGTATAAAATGAAATCGTTCGCCGAAAAACTTTTGTTTACGCGCCAACGAGTTTTGTTGTTCACATCGCGTCGTGACAATATTAAATTTTATAGCATCAAAGCTAAATTCCAGAAAAACTTCGGAATGGATATCCATTTGGCATCCCTTTTACACGATTTTAATTAGCCTTTGACGTGTGCATCTAGTATTTGCAGATAGCTGGGTTCCTGGTAATGCCCGGGCCTGACCTCCGTCCGCCGTGCGAGCGGGCGCCGGGCGTGTCGACTGCACGGTCGTCCTACTCTTACATCATGTAAATGTATAGCGCTGTCGAAATTTAATATTGTGATGGCTGACGTGGCATTTGTTTTGTTTATTAATTTATGTAATTTCAGAGGAAAGTGGGGAGCGGAATGACTGAACTAACTGTAGGCTCCCTCTGCCTCCGTGTGAATAAAAAAATGTTATTTTAGTTTTTGTGGTTGAGAAATGATAATATATGGTATATTACTACTAATACACTACTATGTGTGTATTTTTTTATTACGTAATGATAGCTAATACTCGTAGCTGTATTCCTAATTTTTTTACTTGATTGCCTTCGCAAAGCGCAATTTAACCGGATTAATCGGGTAGACGGTCTACCCGTGACCACGGACGACACGCAAAGTCTTCGAAACGTCGGATTTTAAAAATATATATTGTGTTATCCTAAATATACGCGATTAATTCACTTAAATCAAAGAACTTATTAAAAAGTTTATAATTTATTTTTTAAGTAGTACTTACTTAGTAAAATACAACGAACTATATGTAAATATGTAACTTTATTATCAAATATTTGTAGTTAATTAATAATTGTTATTTGTTTTAAAAATATGATCAAGTCGGACCGCTACCTAACGGCTCTGTACCATTTTCAGGAATTATATCTCAGTATGTCAACGAAAGGAAGCGTCAGGAGACTTATAAAAGTCGACAAAATTAAGTTTGCATTATATATTATTAACTTAGTATTCTAAGAAATTATCTACCATTGTAAGTATTTATTTGTAATACTTTTTTAATTTGTAGTATATTAAAAAATGTAGTACTTTATCCTCTATTTGTATTGCAATTTTTCACTTTTTGGGGTAGTCTCCAAAACGGGACGTATTCATGTGATCGATATAGTGCATTTCATTTTCATTCATATAGTGCATATTTAATGGCAATATAATATCTCATTTAAAAGAGTGACTTTCAAATAGTATATGTTTTATATTGGCCTTCGATTTAAACACAAATTAAACAGAAAAAATAAGTTAAAAAAAAATGCGAACAGAGCAATCATAATTGGTACCAGAGCGATCATAAATGGTGAAATCATTGAAACAACAGCTACAAAATGTCTTTGAAATGGAAAGAAAATAATCAATAACAACAATACAAAAGATAAAATTAAATTAAATTCATATGATCCGCTTACTACTACTATACAAAGTTTCACAATAACTACAGAATAGACTTTAAAAAAAACTGTATAACTTAACTTAAACCTTATTCCCCTTTCTCTTCTCTTAAAATAAGGTTTATTGGAAGTTTTTAAAATTGAATAATAATCAGAGTTGGAGTCAAATAATTTTTCTGAATTGGTAACTTTTGTTAACTTCATTTTGCAAATAAAACTACTTTAGAAATACTTAGTTTGATAAAATTTTCATAGTCAATAGATGGGACATCATCCCAAAACCTGTCCGGAAAGTCTGTCTAATTTTTGGTATTTGTGAGAACTGTTTGCCGTGCGGATACCGAACCGAAACCGAACTATTTAAAATACATATTTTATTTTTATTATTAACTCATCCTGCCCGACACGAAAAAAATGCCTTTGGATATTGACTTTCATTTCATTTTTACCTTTTTATGTAAGGAACCCAAAGGAGTTGTTATTTTAACTGAACTTATCATAGTTATATAGATATTTAATTAAAAAGCATAGACATTTGGTAGATCTTTACTAAATATTATATTATATTGTTAGAAATCGGAAGTGGGTAACGTTTTTAAAATAAGCACGTTAAAACACACATCGTCTATATGATTCTAAACTATTTGGAAAGGGATACTATGTAATTGCAATAGGTGATATGTATCACCTACTAACAATACTTCACACTAGTTTCCTTCCAATAGGGGCCGTCATTTACAAGCAACTGTCCCCCGATTGACACAATTCCACTGCTTTTATAGTTATTTTCCACCTAAATCTACCCTCTTTTACACGAATACGCTAACAATATATATATTTTTTAAGAACACCTGTAAAATAATAGCTACATATTCTATAAATGTTCAACAAATCTATCTTTCTAAGTGCTATAACCTTATTATATCGTGCAGTGAAGCAAATATTAAAGGATGACGACTTGACAAGTGGCCAGGAATCAGTTCTACTGTCAATTATACTAACTCAGTAGTTCCACGACAACGCCTAACAGCTTCGAGTTGAGTTGTAAAGGATAGTATACATAGTGACTTTGTTAATATCTATAGGACTTTATAAATTATATAAGTTTATATAAGTATGATAATTATTGGCTAAATATATTTTCTGGAAATTTATTGGCTTCACGCTTTGTCCTCCATATCACTTTTCGCACAATTTGAGAGTTCTCATTATATTCATTAAGTTTAGTCAAGAATTTTTTAGTGTAACATATCAGTGTTTAAATTTTTCTTTATCATAAATGACTGCGTGATACAGCTGGGTACAAGCTACCGTGCGTGTACCGACGTGTGTGCGACAATGTGGGTTCCATTCCCATTTCGCAAAATAAATATTTAATATTTATATTTCTCCGCTCTGGTAACGTAACTGTTTTGCTGCGAATTTACTCAACTCCATACTTGAATTCCTTCATTTGACACACATTGCATTAAGGTTTTGGCAGAAAGTGGAGAGCGCAAATTGTTCTAACGCGAAGCGGAGTGTCGTAACATTAACATTCTTTCTGCTTAACCTCCTACGTGCGATATATAAATGTTGAATCAAATAAAAAAATAAAAAACTAGCGTTTAGGCACGTAGAACGATATTTCAAGAAATTGGCTGTTATAGATGTCTGAATAATTTGTTATAGAACAGCTTTACGGTTCACTCGCACAGCAAGGTAGGCAAGGGGAACCTAGTGTTAAGAAATACCGTTCCCTACGCACGAGTGGGGGAAATCAATCAGAATGAGAAAAAAGAAAATAATTTACAATAATTATATTCCATTAAGAATCAGAATTGAACTCACAACCGAAGCGTTTATAGAAAAACATATTTTATTATATACGTTGGAATATAAATAAGACCAAAACTATATCCCAGTGGAAACGCAACTCTACGCTGTGGACTCGGTAACATCGTTAGCACTGTAATGCGATCGTCGGCCGCGTCACGTCCGCGTGCAACACGTATTAATTTCTGTCTCCATTAATCAACGGTGATCCGCATCCCATAGGTATGGTGGCGATGTGGTATTATTTAGACTTATTAGTACGCTCAATCGATTTTTTTATAAAGGTTTATTTTAATTGTATTGATATTTTTATTTAAAAATATCTTATTTTCTTATTTATTATTTATTTTCTAATTTTCTAAAGAGAAAAGAACGGCGTTTTTCGTCACTCACCATGCGTTCCGAGTTTTTTTGTTGGGAGAATAAAGAGTATCTACTAACAAAAGGTTATCTGTATATGTTAAACCGGACGACAGCGTAAACTAATAAAATATTAGCCAAAATGTGTATAGTGAAGGTACGTGTCCAATAATTTAATTTGTGTCTCCATTGATTAAATGTGATTTTTATCAAATATGTTGTCAAAGTGCCCCTGCTGTCAGCTTTGCAGTTCCATTTCCATTCAATTTACAGTTGGTACCACTGTGGTTTTGCTGTAACTGATGACTTTTGATACTGCTTTGATGTATTTTGACCTGATTAGCCTTACTTTTTTATTTGAAGAAAAAAGTGGGTCTTTGAGTTACGACATTATACAACCATATTTTTAAATTTATAGTGTAATGAAATGAAAAGCAATGTTATCTATTTTATTCTTATTTCGGAAATTCCGTAAAATCTAGAGTTACGTAGGAAACAGGCGAACCTACTGCTTACTAAACATGTAACCAGGTAAATAACAGACATTGAAACATTATTTTAATACGAAATTAAAATAATATTTCCGTGTTTGTTATTAATTAAGATTTATTTAATGAATTATTATATTTTTTTCCATCTTTTTCTAAATATACTTAAATATTAAATGATGATTCGCATAGTTCAAGCGGGCGAAGCAGCCGAGGGTAGCTAGTTACAATATACAACTAGCAAATTTCAACGGCTAATATGGTATAATTTTACTATTGCAAAATTTATTATCAATTAATAATATCAGCTTCACGCTGTATCCCGCACACAGCAGGGTAGGCAGAGGGAACCTAGTGTTAAGACACTCCGTTCCCCACTTTCTGCCGAATTCTGGAGGCATTGCGTGTTGAGTGGCAGAACTCAACGCCGCGCTTAACCTCGACACCAGAGCGAAGAAAATGGAAATATAAATTTAAGTAAATATTTCATCTTCTCGAGTGGGGATCGAACCCACAACCAGTCGGTTTTACAGTCACACTTCGTGCCGCTGCGCCACGACTGGCCTCAATAATAATTTAAGATATATATCAAAATTATTACTAATACAAAACATTCAGACCAAACTGGTACTAAATAGCAGCAACATCGCAAAACAACTACATGAACCGGCTATACATTTAAGATGAAAGACGATTAGAAACCCACACACCTCTCGACTCAGACGTCTACGCGAGTAATCTGTTGCAGGATTTCTGCTCGAGAAATAAAATTTTAAGAAATGCATAAGAAGATGAAGGTTTAAAAAAGATGAAATAAGTGGATATAAGGTCGCTTTATAGTATTGAAATATTGAAATATAAATATTTGTTTAAAATACTAAAAAGAACGTGAGATATTAGGAAGTGGTAAATATCTATATCTATAGATCAATGCATTTATCTTTTCCTCGAGTGGGAATCGAACCCACAACCAATCAGCTTTCATGTCACATACTCTTGAACGTGCTCCACGACTGGTCTCACTGTGTGCGCGATGCACTCCTCTAATCTGATTGAAGTTTCTGTTAACGGCTTTATATAGAAGAGCCTCCACCAACATCTCAAGAGGTTATCGCTTAGCGTTATTTGAGAAGGCGCAGTATGGTATAGTGGGCTTGTGGTAGCAGGTTCATCACTGTGGAGACCTAGTGGAGACCTAGGCTCGCTATGCATAATATTTTTTATATTTAAATAAAAAATCAACGCCGAAATATGTAAATATTTTATATTCAAATATTTCCGTATTTTTCTTAATATTTTTTGTGTTTTAAGATAAGGTAATGTTCATTTCAAACTTTTAAGCTTCACCGGACAACATGCTTGTATTGATTTTGTCATATCTGCCAATAAATGAGCAATATTTTGGGCTTTGATCCCCATGCGTAAAATTAATTTGTCCGCAGTCCTCAGTAATCAATGATGGTAAGAAAATACTTTTTTAGTTTTACTTTGTATGTGTAGTGCCTAGTGCCAAGATACTAAAATTTAAATTATATAAGGTAAAAATTAGGTATGAGACTTTTAGAACTTATTTGATAATACATATATAATATATATTACAAGTGTGTTCCTTTTCTTGCTCTGTGGCAAAATAAAAATAATTTATATTGCCGAATAGGAGTTGAATCCACAACAATTACGTCAACAGCTGCCCCACTTTGAAGACCTCATAAGTGATCTGTAAACAAACCCTATAAAAGCGCAATATTTAAATCTATAACCTATAATTTTATACGTTTACGATTCCAATGAATTCACACACACTTACTAAGCTCCTTTTCCGCACGACTTTCCGAGCGCAAAGCTTCTCTTATAACTTTGGTAACTATTCCATTGATTGAAACGAAGTTTTGATAAATTTTGAAAATGAGCTTTACTGTTGTACCTGTAATGTTAGTATTTAGTTGAAATTCTTTCATTTGTTTTCACGTAATACTTACAGTAACATAAGGTTATATTTTCACTTTTATATATCTTAATTAAATTATGATATTTATAATGTTTTGAGAATATTGTGAATTATACAATAGAAAATAACAAGTATTATAAGGCTATTTTTGATTTTATTTTATGTTGAGGAATCTTAGGCCCTTTCATTTGCCGTCGCTAAAGTTTATATTATACGTATAATTTTTAATTTATTTTAAAACATACATATTTATAACGCAAGAGAATATAAAATGTCAAGCTCAAAGAAAGCTGCTTATCTTTGAGTGGCAGAAATTTGTAAAAGATCTCTCTCTCAGAAATACAACGGCATACATAAATAAATTGTAACAAGCGTATAAGTATTACGACGTAGGTGGATGAGACGGTATGGCTTAGTGGTTAGAGCGGTTCTCAATGGGCGCGTGTATAAGTCACTACGTTCAATTTTTTATAAAAATTAAATTAAATTAGCTTTACGCTATATCCCGCACACAGCAGGGTAGGCAGAGGGAACCTAGTGTTAAGACACTTCGTTCCCCACTTTCTGCCGAATTTTGGAGGCATTGCGTGTTGAGTGGCAGAACTCAACGCCGCGCTTTGCCTCGACACCCGAGCGAAGAAATGAAAATTTAAATTTAAGTAAATATTTCATCTCCTCGAGTGGGGATCGAACCCACAACCAGTCGGTTTTACAGTCACACTTTGTACCACTGCGCCACGAAGGGACACAATTTTTTATAATTTTTGTAAACATTTTTTTTAATAGAATTAGGATCCTTGGTTATCGCAATTATTATACATAAATATAATAATTAGTCTATAATATAATTAAATATTAAAATATTTTTTTAAGGATTACAATGAAATATAAGAATATAAAATACAGGTCACGTAGATCAATTACTAACTTACCATCTTTTAGAATAGTAACCCCATATACTATTCTTAAAGATTAAAATATAATAAATATATTATATATACTATTACACAATAATTAATATTGTTTTAAAAGTAACATTTGTAAACACGATATATCAGCACCCTTAATTTATTCGTTACAAATGCAATTGTGAAATTATATATAAATTATAATGTATTGTTTTATGGTTACATAACCTACAAGCTTTAGTGTTTCATTATATTTACCGTAATTTAATATAAATATAAAACAGAATTTCGACAAAGTAGGCACTCGGCATTGAGAGAAGAATATATAATTAAACGGAAGCAGACCGTTTTGCTTTCTTACCAGAAAGATAAAATAAAAGCATTATATATATAATTTCCCCGAATGGAACCCACAACCGTAGCGTTTAAAGTCAAGCCCTTGTTCTACTGGACTACGACAGCCTCACGGCTTTATTTTACATTGCTACTACTTTACATTTTTGATAACTATTTAATTTTCGCTTAGGTAACTTGAAAGCAGCCGAAGCGTTCTGAAGACTAAGCCATGCGTTCTTATGAAACAATTTATTTATTTTATAAAATTATATACATAGTCTGGTCAAAAATACTGTTACAATTTAAAATAAACAAAATATTACTATTGAATTTGAAATCATTGTTATACGATTTTTCATTGTTTTGTGTTATTTTCGTTCCAATATATTGTATTGTTAGCGAACTGTAACAGATATAGGTGTAACAGATATAGGTGAAAAAGACTATAAAAGCAAAGGAATTGTGTCAATTCGCGTGACAGAAACTACTTCAAATATTCTTTATATATTTTTAATTTATATAATTCATATAATAAACTAACACACTGTAATAGTAAAGCATTTTTCTTTGCTTAATGATTCCACATTAACACACCACACCACACCACTTTAAATACGTTAAAAAAGCGTATAGCTTAGTTAGCCAGAGCATTTAAACTGCTTCATACAGGTGCGAGTTTGAGGCCAACTACGTTGAAATTTTAAAAAAAATAGGCATACAGGTTGCTAAGTATATGCCAAAATTCTAAGGAGCAAATAAGGGAGCATTAAGAAAGTAAAAATCAAATCAAATAAATCAGCGTATCCCGTACACAGAAGAGTAGTAGAGGGTGAGAGTGGTGACTAGTGTGAAGACACCCACTTTCCGCCAAATTCTGGAGACATTGCGTGTTGAGTAGCGGAACTCGACGCTCCGCTTTGCTTCAAAACCAGAGCGAAAAAATGGAAATATACATTTAAATAAATGTTTCATTTCTTCGAATGGTTATCGAAGCCACAACCAGTCGCGTTTACAGCCACATTTTGTGCCCCTGCGCCACAACTGAATCAAGAAAGTATTTCTCAAAATTCTTTCGAAAATGAAGAAAAACGTATATATAAGTGTATATATGTATACATATAAAATAAAAAAAATAAATCAGCTTCACGCTGTATCCCGCACACAGCAGGGTAGGCAGAAGGAACATAGAGTTAAGACACTCCGTTCCCCACTTTTTGCCGAATTTTGGAGGCATTGCGTGTTGAGTGGCAGAAATCAACGCCACACTTTTGCCTCAACACCAGAGCGAAGAAATGAAAATATAAATTTAAGTAAATATTTTATCTCATCAAGTGGAGATCGAACCCACAACCAGTCGGTTTTACAGTCACACTTCGTGCCGCTGCGCTACGACTGGCCTCACTATTTTATACCGGCAGATTAGATATTACATACGAATGAAATTGATATTAACATAGATATAAATAAATTTGCTACAGAGCTAGTAATATTATAAAAAGAAATCAAAATTTTGGGTTAACATTTAAAAAAGTTAATATTAGAAAAATATTTCATAAAAATAAAAAAATGCATGCAAAAATAAAAAAAATTGCTTCACATTTTAGTATCTATATGGTAAGCAAAGGAACCTAGTGTTTAGACACTACGTGCCTAATTTTCGAGACATTGCGTATTGATTAAGCGTATCCCTGGTCAGGGGGTGTCAGAGAAAACTGAGTGCTAATCGCTACAGTGCCTCTCGTGCCTCTGCGCCACGACTTAATGAGATCCATAATAACAATACAAAAATATATTCTACGTAGTATTAGCTAAGCCGCTTCATTATCTCTATATATGATAAGACAGTAAAAATATATTGTCTGTACATTTAGTAATTTTGACTGAAATGGAAAGAGGGACACTTAAAAGAATAATAGAAAGCAAAAAGTTTTTTTTTTTAATTTCTTGTCTGTCTGTCTGTCCATCGATATGTATGTCCACATTTTTCTCTGAAAGAACTGAACCGATTTACTAGAAAATTTCACCAATTGCTTTGCTTTATGTCAACTTAACTACTAAAGTTTGGTTTATTAAAATCGGTTCATTAAAAAAAGTTATCGTCATTTGAACGAACTCAAGCATTAGTTTGCCTGCGAATGTTATATAGCAATAGCGCTGGTAGGATTCCTGGATAAAGAATAACACTCGAAACGTCTTGGTTATATGACTGTTGATAAAAATATATATTTTTGAAGCACTATTATACAATATTTTATACAATAAAGTAAACAAAATTAAATTGTTAATAGAGATTATCTTTATAAATCATAACAGTTAAGTTTAAGTCGTAATTCATTCAACACAGAGATAAAGAACGATTTGATCTTCAAAGAAATATCAAGTAAATACAAAGATTTTTTGGTTGGTTCGATCATATAATATATGTAACTAATTTAAAAACTGTACAGGAGTTAATATGCAATTTTACAAAGAATATTATGAATCATTACCCAAATCAATAATTTAACATTAAAAGCTGTTTCTGAAGCAGTAAATTAAATTGAACTGACATCAGCACATTTAACACAGTTTTAAAAAACAACATAGGTAAAAAGAACGTAATGTTACAAAAATATACGTATCCGTATAATAAATAATTAGCTCTATGTATATTATATAAATCAAATATCAACATTCATCGTATTTTTTAATCCGATAAACAAAAATTCTTATAGAAATTACGATAATGTCGTAAAAAAATCATATTAGAACAATACAGTTTAAAGTAATAAAAAATCATATTAGAAGTCATTTGAGTTGTCAATCAATTCTGCTTATTAAATCAACTATCATGTAGTTTAAGCGAGCGAAGCCGCTGGCGAGCCGCTAGTGTTAAATATATTGATGGTCCCTAGGTAAAAAGTCGAAAGCGATGTTTTTATCGCCTAAACTACTAAGAAGTGTACTTTTAATTATGTTTTCATAATTTCAAAAATATTGTTATTTATGCGTTTTTTAAAAATATTTGTAATCGAAACTACCCTTGTGAGCAATTCGAAACACCAATAAATACTTTAATTTTTCACCTTTAATACTTTTCCAGTGGTTTAGCTAATATTATATAGAATATATATTTGATATTATTATTATTTTTATTTGATTGTCGATATATCGACGGTCCGTAGGTAAAATATCGAAAGTGAAAAATTGTAATGTACTCTTTTATACTACTTAGAAGTATACTTTTAATAATCTTTTCAAAATAAAAAAAAATGTCATTCATGCGTTTTTTAAATGTGTATGTTACCAAAAACTACCCTTGTTAGTAGGTCAAAACAGCAATAAAAGATTTCACCCTTTCGATACTTTACTATATTTTTATAATATTTGTGTTCTATATAATTATATTGTATGTTGTCTCGATGACATTAAACAAAATGGTCTATTATGGATTGTGGTTCATACTTATTGCTCTTTGGCTAATTGAAATCAATTCTGTCCAATTAAAGCATGATACAACGCTGTTAGATAGATTACTTGTATAAGATAAATTTCACTTGGTGGTATTAATAATATTATAATATATTCCTAAGTATATTAAGGCGTAGTGCAGCGGTACAAAGTGTAACTGTAAAACCGACTGGTTGTGGGTTCGATTCCCCATTCGAAGAGATGAAGTATTTATTTAAATTTATATTTCCATTTCTTCGCTCTGGTGTTGAGGCAAGGCGCGGCGTTGATTGCCGGCCATTCAACTCGCAATACCTCCAGAACACTAGGTCTCTCTGCCTACCCTGTTGTGTGCAGGACACAGGGTGAAGTTGATTTATTTATCTTATTTATATTATCAATACTATATATACTATATCTTTTTCTACTATTACAAAGTAGACTTTGTATGGTATACGCTAATATCAGGGACTAATGGTACGAATTGATAATTATTTTTGTGTTAGATAGTCCATTTATCGAGGCAAAAAATAGGCTATATTACACAAGTTATTCGTGTTAATAAATAAAGGCAACTCTCAAGCACTGGTTTGGGTAGAGTTCGAGAGAAGTGTTACCAAAGAGATTGTATTTATGCAGGCGACTTAATCTGGTGTTAAAAAAGTGTTGATATTTTTTGTGTGTTGTGATTGTATGCACATATTTGAACATATTATCACATCAGCACAAGTGAAAATATGGGTATCTAGTAATGAAAATGTTGTTATTACTGAAATTTTTAATATGACTAATATACCTTAGAAATAAGACAGCGAGGATCTATAAAACAAGTTCCCCTCCTTTGCGTCGCACAGTCGGGTAAAAATCTAATTGTTAAGACAAGCAATACAAAAAGATTGGAAGATCGATGCCACAAACACATGCTTAACGTGCATAATACTATGTTATTATGTTACCAGTATTTGCAAGGATAGGAAGTTTCTGTAAATGTTATCACTTACAGAAACTTCCTGTTTGCTCCTTGCTGTGACAACCAAATAGGTATCTAATATAATGAGGTTAAGAATTAAAATTTTAGAAATGTTCACATTTAAAGCAAGAAATCTACTGATAATATTAAAAACCCCAATAAATGGAAAAAAAAAAAAAAAAAAAAAATGAATTTAGTACTAGGACTAGAACTACATGACTCTCGACTCTCGAAACTCTGACCCATTGAACCACTACATCTACCTGTTTAGGTACATTTATTGTTTCATTTTCTGTTCAAGTTACTACTTTTTTACTTTCCTTGACGAAGACGCGTAGCTTAAAGTTACGACACTCAAAACAAACTGTCTCGAAAGTGGAAGCTAAGTAAATGTATGCAGATAAAACATGAAGCTGAGAGAAAAAAAAACCACAGAATTTCTGTTTTTTTGCTCTCGTTTCGTTGTTCGTTGCATAATAAAACGAATCGATTTGAGTGAAGTCACTCGCAAAAAACTGTATGCGAAAACATAGCCAATACACAAAGTAACGAATAATAAATCCCTTTTCAAAGATAATGGACACTACGCTAGGATTAGAATAATCTGTACGGTCCATTACTGGAAAAAAGTGCATAATGAAATTGAAAAGCGCACGCCCGTACCGCCGAGGCAGTAATTGCTTTAGCGCGTAGAGTACGTTTCACAGTTTATTTAGCCCCGGGTGCGCGTTCGTTGGACGTCACCGCCAATATCAACTCATCAGCCCAAAATTTCCTAGATTAAAGGCATCTATACATTGTATTTGATTTTTTTTAATATTTTTTTTAAGTTATAAATCAGGTTGAAGCTGTATCCGCGCTACGCTGAACGCTACGAAGAAACGAAAATATAATTAATATTAATTAATTATCTCGAGTTTGGATTGAACCCACATCCGTCGTGTTACAGTCACACCCCTGCGCCTCATTTTTTTAATTATAATTGCGTAATATTACGATTATATTAGTTAAAAGGCAAACGTGTTATCGCAGATTCGATATACATATATATATATATGAGGCCAGTCGTGGCGCAGTGGTACAAAGTGTGACTGTAAAACTGACTGGTTGTGGGTTCGATCCCCACTCGAGGAGATGAAATATTTACTTAAATGTATATTTTCATTTCTTCGCTCTGGTGTCGAGGCAAAGCGCGGCGTTGAGATCTGAAACTCAACACGCAATGCCTCCAAAATTCGGCAGAAAGTGGGGAACGGAGTGTCTTAACACTAGGTTCCCTCTGCCTACCCTGCCGAGTGCGGGATATAGCGTGAAGCTAATTTAATTTAATTTAATTTTTATATATATATATATATAAAAATTAAAATATAATCTATATATATATATAATCGATTCGGGCTAAGCGAGTCCGAATCGAAAGCCTGCCGAATGAGGCTTCCGTACCAGTTTCAGGATTGTAGATCAACGGGAACATACAATTTAAAAAGAAGACTCAAGTGTTCACGCAAATGCACTCATTTTGTATGAAATAAACTACAAATATAAGTTTGTCTTTGTCTAAGAAACATCTATAATTTATGATGATTACGCGTCTTGACAGACTGTCATACGCATAACAAAGTGATCCTACATAAGGGTTCCGTTTTTATTTTGTGTTTACCTTTTGAGGTACGAAACCAACCACCATAAAAAATAGTAAATGTGCAAATGTACAAATTATATATTTTAAAATATGTATATTTATATTTTAAATAATGTGATATATCAATTTATTCACCATATTTAAATTCAATAATATTAAAAGTGCCATATTTATTAATAGTGCAGTGTGAAACACCCTTAGCACAGGTAGCGTCTATGTAAGCGTACGCACGTCGTGAACGTGAGCTTCGAGTGTAGTGACTCACTATGCAGTACGGTCGACGAGTCGTGGCCGTCATACAATTTTGTTTTCTAAACTCTTACACATTGTTTACTCGGAAAAAAGAATAATCAAAAGTAAAAAAAAAAATCTAAAACCAAAAAATCTGTGCAGTCATCTATAGCATCAGGGCGGCCACGACTCATGGACCGTACTGTAGATGTAAATCGACTTTGGCTTTGGGGTGCAAACAGACATATCCCCCGTTACGGGGCTATTAACTAAGCTTTAATCCTAAAAGGTTGCCTAACTATACTATAGTGCGTCTGACTGATGTTACATAGAATGGAAGGATTGACTGCTGGGGTGCTAACTGCTAACGTCTAAGGCCTTCGGCTGTTATAATAATTATTTTGGTCTTGTTTTTGAATTTGATTTAAGGGAGACTTGTACAGCTGTACTCGTAGTTGCATCCCTTTTTTGTGAAGGAAGATAACAAAGTTTTTGTTTTGTAATTTGCGCTTACAATATTTAAAGTATGAAATTTAATTGTTTTATTAAACTAAGCTTCTAACCAACCAAAACCACTTATAAAAATAATTGATCAGGCGTGAGTGAGACTCGCCCAACGAGGGCTCCGTACCATGTAAGATTGTCAACGGGAAGTACAATTTCAACAAATTTGACAAATTGAAGTTTGCATATGCACTCATTTTGTATACAAAATTCTCTTCATCAGTGTAGGTAGCGCATATCTTTTTTGTGAATGAAATATCTATAAAATTTCGCTTTTCGAATATTTTACTTTATTTGTATTATAAGTTCTTATGCTGTGCCAATTTTGGTATGTGGAAGTCCACGGGAAGTACCCTATAGACATGATTACGTGAATTTGTATGTATAAATGCTCATATCTTTGATTGCGTTGACCTAAACGTTGATGTTCCTTACTGTGCTCTAAGGGACCGTAGCCTTGAATATTTGACATTAACTTCAGCTTGATACCACGCGATCTCGAGTAAAGTGATCTTGATCAACAGTCTAAGTGTTCCGTTTTTAGCTTTTGATGTAGGAAATCCCGAAAATAATAAAATTCTATAATAATAATAATAATGATAAAATATCTCACCTTTGATTATATAAAATACGTACATATATTTTAGACGTCCGTGGACACCGATAACCACCTTAAAATCATCCGTCACGTCCTTTAACTCACTTATTCCGCTTCGAACGTAGCCGGTGTACGGAAAATATGGGGGTTTACATGTTTTTTTTAGGTTCGCACATTGAATTTAGAAATTTTAATGATTTGCCAACATGGTTTTTATTAAGAGATATATATATATATATTGGCTAAAAAGCTGAACTTAAAATTACGCATTGTTATGAAAAAATACAATAATAAAAATAAAATAAATAAATCAGCGTCACGCTGTGTCCTGAACACAGCAGGCAGGGGGAACCGAGTTCTGGAGGCATTGCGTGATGAGCGGTGGAACTCTATACCGCGCGTTGCCTCGCGGGACGTGCGGAGCGGAGGTGTCGTAACACTAAGTTCCTAGGTTCACTTTGCCTACCCTGCTGTGTGCAAAATACAGCGTGAAGCTAATAAAAACAAATTCACATTCAATTGATATATAATATACAATCAAATATAATTACGCTTAATAAAAGTAATGAAAATAATTGCTAATAATGAGAAACCATCCCACATTGTTATTATATAAATGAGAGCCAGTAATAAACAGGTAATGCTCAGGTATACTAAATCCATATTTCTAGAGAAAATCTCTCTAATTGGCCTCGATAGATCTACCCTCCTTGAACAGCTTACGGAGTACGTGTTCCAAGGACTCGTGTTTCCTTGGTGAGAGCTCCGTGTAGTATTTATAAACTTTGCAAACTTTTGGCTTTTGTGTTTGTTATTCTATGTACAGTATTTTATTACAATATTATATTATATAGTTATTGGAATTTGCTGTTTTAAACTCGGATGAAATTTAATAGGCGGATAGTTTATTAAGTTGAAGTCGTAAGAATGGATTTTTTTATTTTAATTAGTTATAAAAATTTGATATTCTACTTCAATATAATAAATAATTGTATTATTTTGTACCATTCGCGGCGCTCAGCAATGCCTCCAGAATTCGGCGAAAAGTAGAGAACGGTGTGCTTAACACTAGGTTCCCTCTGCCTATGCTGCTATGTGTGGGATACAGCGTGAAGCTATTCATCAAGCGCAGCGTTGAGTTCCATCACTCAACACGCAGTTCCTTCAGAATGCAGCGGAAAGTTAAGAAAGGAAGTGTTTTATGGGAGCGGAGTGTCTTGACACTAGGTTCCCAAGTCATGTATAAGATACAATATGAAGCCACAATAAAAATAACTAAACTTTTCAGTTTTTACCCTTCATGTTTTATATGAGCATATAGCAACACAAGGAAACCCAATGACGTGCCTATATCAATCAGACGGGGACTAAAATCTTTCACCAATCAACCCATGTTGGCTTAGAAGAAGTAAAAGTTGGTAATAGTAACAGAACAAGGTAGAATAGGAATAATTTATTTTGTAATATTATTATATTTTCATAGAATATTACGGTTTGAGTATTTTGTAACATAATAAGGAGGATATCACTTCGCTCGCCAACCTACGCTCGCATCGCTTGCTGCAATAAAAGAAAAAAAAAGTATTAATTAGTTATCCTTGAAGAACAACGTCATTCTTTATACAGCACCGGCATCCTCGTACTGTATACGGTGAGTTCGATTCCCACGCGGGATGATGAAATATACCTATATTTTTTCTCTGTGGTAACAAACAAAACAAAAGCTACTCAACACGTAATGTCTCGAAAATTAGACGGTGCTCTTAAAACAAAGTTTCGTCTGACTATCCTGCTATACGTGAAATACAGCGTGAAGTAAAAAGATTTCGTAGCCTTTAAACAAAACGTAAGAACGTAGCTTAATATCTCATAAATTTTCCATAAAAAGCTAACAATACCTTACAAGAACTCGAAAGACCTACAAATTAAAGAAGAAAATAAATATTTGTACGATACTAATAACGTACATTTTATAATGAGATAATTTGCTTTGTGCAACATAATGGGTGGAAAAATGACAAATACGCTGTCCCAGGGAAAGGCGGCGGCACCAACTAATCCCGATATACTACGAAATCACAACAAAGTACTTCAAAAATATAACATGGTAATGTTTTCGTCTACTAACGTTAAATCTTAAAACATTCATCTTAAGGTTTATTTTCCCTTGTAAGATGGTGACTTCGACTATATGAAGTTGCATGGAGTAACATCAAATTACAGCCACAATTTGCTAAGGGAATATTTATTTTATGAGCAAGCTTCCTTTCAAAGCAAAGGAGGCAATTTATTTCGTTAAAGGATAAGATATTGTTAAGGTAATTTTCCGACGTGTAAGTTAAGCGGGTAAGCTTTGTTATTTTACTCCAGTATTTTATAAATTGTATTGAGATAATGTTATATACTGAAGTCTAATGATATATAAAAGTTTTTAAATAAATGATGAGGCCACTTGTGGCGCAGCGGTACAAAGTGTGACTGTAAAATCGACTGGTAGTGGGTTCGATCACTAGAGGAAATAAAATATTCATTCACTTTTATATTTTAATTTTTTTGCTCAGGTGTCGAGGCAAAGCTCGGCGTTAGTTAGTTTCACAGTGTATCACGTACACACCAGGATAGGCAGGGGGAAATTCGTGTTAAGACACTTGCTTTTTCCCACTTTTTTTTTCACTGAGTTCTGGATGGCCATGGAGGAGGATGGAGGGGATGGCTGGTATTGCGTGTTGGGTGGCGGCACTCAACGTCACGCTATACCTTGTTAACAAAGCAGGGAATTAACCATTATGAACTGTTTTATTCCTTCGAATGGGAATAGCATCAACAACCGATTGCGTTTACAGACCCATACTTGTGCCCCTGTGCCTTGAGCCGCCTATATTCTATTACTTTTATAATTAATAATTGTGAAGGCACCATTGTAGCTCATTTAAGACGTCAGTCTCAGTCAAGTTCAGTCATGAACGACCCGATTTCACAGATGGTTGTGTGATTAAAAAACAACGAATCTTTTGCTTCGTTTTCCAGTTATTTAAGTTTTTTAGCCTCATGTTGTTATAGTATTATTGCGAGACATATTGTGTTGAGTGGCAGATTTAAACGCCGCGCTTTGTCTTATCAGTCAGACATTTGCCGCTACACTACGATTAAATTAGTGTTGTACTGTAATTAAGTTATTGCAACTTGAATGCTCGACATCTTAATTCTACCCGTACATCAATGATATACATATGTATAATATACCAATGTTCTACATGTATATGTATGTGTGCAGTATTGCAAGTATTTAAAAAAAAATTTTTCGGTGATGTACGTTTAATTCTGTTATAGCGACGACGAGAGGGAGTTAATTTTGTCTACCGATAAATATCGTTAAATTTCCAACCAGTGTGGAGGGTGGACGAGGCGCTAAGTGAAGCTTGAATGCTAGTATACAATTTTTAATAGCTCTACATGTTATAACAGGGTAAACAGAGGAAACTTAACTTAAGACACTTTGTTACCGACTTTTCGCCTAATTTTCGAGACACTGTCTTTTGCCGTGAAAATATTTATATTCATAAATATAAATAAATATTTTATTCTACTGACTGTCTCGAAAGTTCTGGAAGAGTCGAACCTGCAACTCTAGCGTTTTTATTTACTCTGCGCCTGACGGCCACTACGGCCTCTCGGCTAGTCAATCAGGTCTCTTCTGCGATATTTGTGAAAGAAAGTAGATAGAAAAGGTAGAAAATAAATTATTAGTAAATAATGAAAAGAAACGAAATAAATGAATTCCAATCAAAACATTTTAATAATACTCGAAATCAAACCAACGAACATTTCATTAATATCGATCAAACGGTATCGGGAGAGATTTACAATTTAATATAGCAGTCGTAAGATCTCCATTGGTGTAGGTACCTACACAGACTTTGCGGGGTATCTATAAATGATTCGACATATTTAGTCCACAGGGCTTATTTAATCATTTTACTACCTTCACCCTCACACAGGTTCCCCTTGTGAACCAAACACAATACGATGGGGTGCTATTGACCAGACGCTATATTTGTTTGAAGTAATGAAGGTTTAACAAATAAACTCATATTTATAAATATCGTATGGAGGTATGTGGACGTTGTGTTGCGTGTCAGTATTAAATTTCGCTTTTGAAATGTTCTGTTTTGTTATTAAGATATCAATGCTCTATTCTAGTCTTTGGGCAGAAAATATTATAAAAAACGCAGGAAATACGCTATTTGATATTAAAACCATGTAGGTATATCTTTTAAAAGCGCGACTAATTGTTAACGTGAGTTCTTTTTAAACAACGTTATTGTAATCTACATCTATGCAATATAACAAAGGCGTTGATTAGGAACATATCAGCTGCATACTAATGTTACATTTATATTCAGACGTATACCGTACGATCCACGAGTCGTGGCTGTCCTGACGCTGTGTTTTCTGAACTTTTGCACACTGTTCACTCGGAAAAAAATAATCAAAAGTAACAAAAATCCCAGAATCAAATCTGCGCAGCCATCAGCTATTAACCTCAGGGCGGCCACGACTCGTCGACCGTACTATATTCGTATAGTTGTGTACGTTATATAATATCAACCCCAACAGTACGTTGCTTAATATCACATTGACAAATACGTTTCGATTACATCCCTTTGATGACTCGCTGCAAGTCCGAAATGAAAGCTGATGATCATTTGGCGGCAGTCATTGTTGGATGAAGCACTATTAAATATCCTGTGGAAGGTATATTTGGGATTCAGACATTAAATGTACAGTAGTTAATATACTGATATAGGCAAAATCAAAAGATGAAGCCAAAATCAAAAGATGAAATCAAAAGATGTATATGGGATGGTTGTGGCTTCAATTTTCCTCACACTGCTCAGAAGACAAGGTCTGGCGTAAAGTATAGTAAGTACCACACATCACGTAATGTTTCGAAAATTGAGCGGTGTTTGGAGAATGGAGTGTCTTATCATTAAGAATTTATGATTAGATAAAATAATCTAGTAAGCTGGAAATTAATCCTCGGAAGTTATAATGAAATGTGTTCATTACAAGGATGTTTACCTAAAAAAAATGGAGTTTTACGTGATACATTCACTTTGATGCAGAATAAAATAAAAATAAATAAATAAATCAGCTTCACGCTGTATCCCGCACACAGCAGGGTAGGCAGAGGGAACCTAGTGTTTTTAGACACTCCATTCCCCACTTTCTGCCGAATTCTGGAGGCATTGCGTGTTAAGTGGCAGAACTCAACGCCGCGCTTAGCCTCGACACCAGAGCGAAGAAATGGAAATATAAATTTAAGTAAATATTTCATCTCCTCGAGTGGGGGGAACCCACAACCAGTCGGTTTACAGTCACACTTTGTGCTGCTGCGCCACGACTGGCCTCAATGAAAAAATATTATCTTATACATATGTATATAATATGAACACTAGAATGCGTTCCGAATACCACTCATCTTGTTATGGCAAATCTATATTTATGTTTATTAAATATATTGTAGTATCGTGTGAGATTATTTTTATGATACTATAATTTGTTCACACTTTTCTTTATTCTATCAATGGGACAACCTTAAAAGGAGAGTTTTTTTAAAAAGGAATAAAATGGGCATACATAGCTTAATCAATAAGCATTCAGACACTACGTATTCTCCACCTGGGTATAAAAGTCGAATTTCTATGTAAGCAATAAATTTGTAAATTCAGTTAAAAATATAGAATAAGCCATCCAAGCGAAGTCACGTTGAATAGCCAGTATTAAATAATACTGTGATTTTTATCAGTGTAGGGAAATTGTATTTACGCTGCAAGTTCGTTCTCTTATTTTATTTTAGTCTTATTTCCTTGCAATAGCTCTGAAGGTTCTTGGAATAGAAATGTATTTAATAGTATATTGACGTATAACTAGAGGATGCTTGGTGCTTCCTTCGTTGTCGGATGCTTCTTTTTATTTTGAAAAATGTTTTTTTTGTAATATAATATTTTTATAAGTTTCCACGTTTTACTTTAATTATTTTATAAAAGAACATCTATATATAATGTACTTATGTTTCTTTTCATTAATGATGCAGCGAGGGAGACGATCAGTTAGTTATTTACTTATTTGTGGAAAGCAATCAGCTTCACATTTTTTTGTGCATAGCATTTTAGGCAAAGAACACCTAGTGTTAGGACACTCCTTTGCAAGTGGTCAGTCACTCCACGGCCGCCCATTTTTCGAGATATTGCCTGTTTAGTAGCAGAATTTAACGCTTTGTCTACAAGATAGTTCAAGCCCACAATCATCGCCACCACTACGCCATAACGGTCTCAGCAAATACGATTCTAAAAATACAAAAAAAAAGTTAAATTACAATGAAGTAACTTAATACCTGCACTACTGTAGTTCGAGTTTGCTATGATTCTCTTTGTCTTAGAACTTTAGGAATGAAGGAATCTTAATAGATACGAGAGCCAAGTTTATTTATTAGAAATCCTCTCGACAAACAGTACTCTGGTATGGAATTACAGTCCACTGTAAAAACATATTGCTTTGAAAATTAATTTTTAAATAGAGAGGAATTTAATTATGTTTGTGCTGCGTTTGATTGCATTCTCAATTAATATGTAAGGGTACTGTGTTGTTGTATGATTCGCTTAATTAAAAAGTGCTGGGAGTTGTTTTGTGTATGTCTGGCTTAGTAAGTTTTTGGTTTTTTTTACGTATTTAGGGTATGCAGGGAGAACTTGGTGTAACACACTCCATTCCCCATGTTCTGTCCAATATTCAAGGCAATTTATGATGAGTGGAGGAAATCAACGATGAACTTTGTCTACTTACCAGAGCGAGGAAGTAAATTATTACTTCGAGTGGAGATCGAATCTACAAATGAACGAAAACAGAAAATGCTATTTAAAGGTATAAAAGCACATAATTTTTTATTTATTTATTTTTATTTATTCTGTGGTCTATGGGATCGGGATGCACAAAAAAATGGCTAACTAAGACAATTCCACAACAGCGTTCTTAGAAATTTTAGCGATCCTTTATAGTGTCAATATACGCGTTTTTAGCGACATAAACGGCCATATCTTTTTTTTAAGTAAATGTAGAAATATGATTTTTTTCAGGAAATCATGAGACTTTAAATCTGAGTATATGGTTTGATTATTTGTCTATTGTTTTTAACTTGATATCTCCAAGATTTTCTGACATAAACTCTTGACAGACGGACAGGACCCTTTTTCTTTAAAAGGTACGGAGCTCTGTCCTGTCCTATTTACTATTAATATTCTAATTGTGAAGATAGATGCTTGTGAGGATAGATATTTAGATGAAACTTTACAGTAATATACAATAAATCAACTTTATATTATAGGCAAATTATTATACAATTGTGTATAATAATTTGCCTATAATATAAAGTTAAATTTAAGCAGGCGAAGCCACGCGCGGGTCGCTAATCTTCTATATTTATCAAAAGTTACACTTTTAAAAGTTAAAGGCACTGAATAGAGTGTAGCCGTAAGCTGCCATATTCAGTTCACTTATTTAATACCTTTAGAAGGAGCAAGTGCAGCTAAGTTATAAGTCAATAACATTTCACATTTTGGTCACTTAAGTCATGTTATACATGGCGTTTTTTAAAAGATGTCATAATATATGATACTTTATTGATAGTTCTTGCATTTTTGTTCTATAAAACTGTTTTATTTTTTTCTTAGCTAAGAAACCTTTTTTAGATATACTCTGTATCCTCCCTATAGCAGGGTAGAGGCAACTTAGTGTTTGCGTTAGGAGAAATTAAAATGTTAATGTTTATATAGAGTTCTTAATGAAAAAAAATGTAATGACTTCATTAAAAAAACTAAACTAAACTAACTTCACGCTTTATCCCTAGCGGGGTAGTCAGAGAGAACGGAGCGCCAAACGCTACGGTCTCTACATACCTCTTTCGCCTCGTCCACTGTCATCAACCTCTTCATACATGCCCTCCGGGGGGTCCTCATGCTTTTTACGTGACCTTCCTCCAGTATCTTTGATACTGTGTTTTCGAAGGTCAACCGAGGTCTCCCCCTACCTCTCTTACCACTTACCACTTCATTAAACTAAGGAAAAAGGCATAAACCGCGCAGACATTACATTTAGTAAAGTTCACAAGCAAAATGGTTACGGATATGTTACTACGGAGTTTGGAGAAAGAAAATCTTTTGCGAGTCTTCTATTTTAAGTTTATAAGTTCTCTATAATTTCTTAACGCCTTCAAAGTTTGCTTTTATCGCTGTTATGCAAGTTAAATTAAATTTTAATTAATTGTTATTAATTGTTTTTTGTAAGCTGTTTATTTGAAGGTTATAAATTTATATATAATTAAATTAAGACAAAATAAAAAAAAACATTGAAAATCTTTGCTCAACAGCAATCTATAATTGAATTGCTGACTGCTTGCGTAGGTAAGTGGGGAATCCTTCTAACAGATTATCGAGCAAAAGCGTCTACATTTTTATTGAAATATTCGCAATATTTTTTTGTCGTTTCTTCAATATTAACTAATTTATATATATTTTTATTTTTTTACAGAATTTGTTTTTCATACAGGAGAATAGCAAGTTTAGGTGTAAATAATACTTAATAGTATTTAAATATATTTTTATACAATATATTTTTGAAGGAACAAAAGAAGGATTCGCCGAATGCGCTTTGGGTCCACCCTCTTTGTTTCCTTGTAAACCTCTCGTTAGTGCGGTCCGCGTATCAGTCACTGCATTTCTATTCAATATCAGTTATCGTTTCGTTGCTAATGAGGGTCGCCCGACACGATAGTGTAGACACCTATGCAAAATATTATATTTCAAATGTTAGTGCATTATTAATGTATTGTTAATTTTAAGTAACAATGAACAGTTAGAATGGTAATTCAGATGAAAAATCTACATACTAATTTAGAATATGAGTTGCTAGCCTTAACTACTTATATTATAGAACAAGCAATGCGTGTTGAGTGGCGGAACTCAATGCCGCACTTTTGCCTCGGCATCAGCGTAGAAATGAGAATATTTAATCTATAATTTTTTCGAGTGAGAATCTAACTCACAAACTGTCGCGTTTATTGTTACAATCTTGTGCTCCTGCGTCAAATAGTCTGCGTGATTACTTCCACAGCGTAAATCTTTAGGTCAAACATCTAACAGTTTAAAAAAATCAACACCTAACATATAAACTATTTAATGATACTTCCTCTAGTCTAAGATTATAAATTAGGTGTTAATTTGGTTTATAAGTTTAGGTCTACAGAATAAGAGGAATAAGAGGAACGATGGAAAATTATTGCTATATATATAATTATAATTATTGCTGGATCCAAAAAAACTTTAAAAAATACATTATAACATGTATTTATTTCAAAGAGAGCATTCAATGAGTCAACTGAACGAGTTAACAAAAATTGTGATACTTTAAAGAAAATATCTATTTTTTCGTCCAGTCAAAGGAAAGATGCTGGAACATGACACACCTCCTTGTTTGTAGAACTCGGTCCCTCAACTTGGCATCGATAAGCGTTTAATCTCTCACCTGTTTATATCACAGTGGAAAAATTATATATATTTTTTGTTTTTGATCATATTAACTAATCACTTAGTACAGAGGAATAACTCTAAGATTCTATAGGAGATATATAGCTGTGAACAGGTATATAATATTACCATATTAGCAATATGTTCGTAGTGGGCATTGATACACAGAGGAACCATCAATCAATCAATCAATCAGATATTTCATCTATCTATAAAAGACGCTTTTAGATTGTAGATTTTTAAAGCAAATAAAACGATTTACTTTAAAGCAAGAACGTGATACCTTCAAATAATCTATCATATTCGACACGCAATGGCCAGGATACGTAAAAAGGTGCCAACGGGTACTTAATTAGTACTCCATTGTTCACTTTTCATAGTCGAGTAATACGTCAAAAGATATTTTGACGTTCCCCTTTATTGATGCATCTTCATTACTCCCTGTCCAGATGAAGCAAAGGGATTTTAGCTTTAAAAAGCACCTACGTTTTTGTATTTTTTTCAGTAGTAAGAAGTGATAGATATACGCTTTTACGTGGAAAATTATGACGAATGAAGAATCGAAATAGCCCAACGCCAAAAACTAAGAACTGAACTGAACTAAAAAAACCTGAACTATAAATTGAAAAAAATACTGCCTTTACCGTTGTAGTCGTTTCCCACGAACATATATACGTTAAAGATTTCGAATAATAATGATGAAATATATTACTCCACCTAAATCATGAGACCTTCCTGGCGTGTGATGTGGGATGTGATGGTGAAGTGGCCTTGAATTTCAGTGGAAAATGTAGAACAGTGTCTTGACACTACTTCGTCTTGCTCACAGCTGGTAATTTCAATGACAACTGGAGATGGATGAAAGTAGCATGGCAAGAGTCATTAAGTTCACAAAACTTTTCAAGAACTGTCAAAAGAAGTCCAGTGTTCTCATTTCGTAGATTCTTTCATATTTCTTTAATTATTATTCATTCAAATAATTTTTAGAATATTTTCTATTTTGTTCTTTAAACGGAAGAAGGAAATGTTACTACGCTAAATCAATTCTAACAAGAAAGTTTTGTGAATTTATTTGTAATGATTGTGAATCAGTGTGAGAAAATTGTGAATTCATTAACAATTGTTTTAGTGTGATGCGCGACGTATGTAACTTTTGTTTTATATCTCAGCAAGTTACTTTATTAGGGTTCCGTAATTTAAAGGTTAAAATCACTTTTCTGTCATTTTTTCAAGATCATATGTAGGTCTCACGTTGAATTTAACATTAAATATTCAGGTCTACGGCTACTTACTTAAGCATAGAAAAATTTAAGCCCCAAATCAACGCAATCGAAAGATACGAACATTTATGTATCGTTTTTGCTGCTACACTTTGTATGAAATACGCCGCATAATCAAAATCTGTAGGGTACTTTCCTTGAACCTACAGCCATAAAAGTAGTCACGAGGTGTGAACTTACAATATCTATAAAAGGAATCCAGGAACCAAAAAGCAAAAACTTATAGATATTTCATAGAAAAAAAAACATTAAAAACTTATATTTGTGGGTCAATCATACAAAACAAGTGCATACGCTTGCGAACTTAATATTAATTTATAATAACTATATTATAATAAAAAAAAATATAATACTCATCTACTTACAAAGTTAAATTACGTAGTAACCCTGTTGTTATTTCGTTCTAAATAAACGTCCCCTTCTGTTTTGACGGGGATTTGGGGTAGGTAAGGATTTGACCTTGAACTCACAATTCCTTATCACGGTTAGCGTGTCGCGGCACAAAGGGTCGACTCAACGTTACGGAAATGTTAGGATGTTTTGAAAAGCCGGCTAGAAATTGAGGTCAAAGCGCAAGCGTGCGACTATGAATGCGACGGTTGTGGGTTCGATTACCACTGGGGGGACTAACAATTTTAATATTTTTATTTCCTTGTTCTCGTAACTTTAAGGCAAAGCGCAGTCTCGAGAACTGTCATTCAAGAGGCAATGTTTCGAAAATTCTGCGGAAAGCGGAAAATAAAAGTATCTTAACGGGAACGGAATATCTTCACAATAGCTTCCCTTCTGCCTACTTAAGAAATGTAAAGTGGCGGTACACGACTGGACGTACATCGTAAAAAAAATATTGATTTCGTCCGAGTAGGAATCGAACTCACAACCGTCGCGTATTCAGTATAACGCTTTACTACTTTAAGAAAATTATATTTCTTAAATTCAGTATATATCAGTGTACGTAGAGAGAAACAAGTGTCTAGACACTCTGTTCTAGTGGAAACCACAGCCACAATTTGTTTAAAAAGAATAGAAAGTTAGGACTGGCGTATTTTTATTTGAAGAAATATATAGCGTTTACACATTTAAATTTTAATGTTTTTATTTCAATAACGTCTGAGACTAGTACAACTATATAAAATTAAAATCAACTTCACGCTGTATCCCGCACACAGCAGGGTAGGCAGAGGGAACCTAGTGTTAAGGCACTCCGTTACCCAGTTTCTGCCGAAAATCTGGAGGCATTGCGTGTTAAGTGACAGAACTTAACGCCGTGCTTTGCCTCGACGCCAGAGCGAAGAAATGGAAATATATATTTAAGTAAATATTGCATCTCCTCGAGTGAAGATGGAACCCACAACTAGTCGGTTTTACAGTCATACTTTGCCACTGTGCCACGACTGGCCTCATAAATTTAAAATAATTTGTGAATAAATACTTCTACTTTATTGATATTATTTCCATACCTACTTATTGTTTGCGAAATAAACTAAAATCGAATGTATTTTAAGTACTTGAGTTGAATAGTCATTGAAATGAGAACAATTATCTTATTGACAATGATGAAAACATTAACGTTATATTTAAAGCAGGGAGGACTTATCGATGTAAAGTATTTGTAGAATAATAAAAAAACAGATTCGTTATTGAATTTTTAAGTTATACGATACTAACACACATTGGTTTCTTTCTTTTTTCTTATTACGTAATAAAAAATAGTAGGTATATTGTTTTACAGCTTCACGCTCAATCCCGCATGAAGCAGAGAAGGTGCTTAGTGTTAAGATCTCCGTTCCTTCACTTTCCACCGAATTTCGAAGTAAATTAAAATTAAATTAGCTTCACGCTATATCCCGCACACAGCAGGGTAGGCAGAGGGAACCTAGTGTTAAGACACTCTGTTCCCCACTTTCTGCCGAATTTTGGAGGCATTGCGTGTTGAGTGGCAGAACTCAACGCCGCGCTTTTCCTCGACACCAGAGCGAAGAAATGGAAATATAAATTTAAGTAAATATTTCATCTCCTCGAGTGGGGATCGAACCCACAACCAGTCGGTTTTACAGTCACACTTCGTGCCACTGCGCCACAACTGGCCTCAAAAATAGTCGAAGTAATGAGAATATTAAATATTCCATTTTCTCAAGTGGGAATCGAACCTACGACCTGTTGCGTTTACATCCACACATTCGAGCCCCTGCGCTACGACTAACCTCTATTGAATAGATTATTAAAAAAATCATAGTCGCCATTTACTTTTAATCATCATCTCAAAATTAATTATTCAATGCTCAATACTGAACAAAATTTAATATATAATATGAAACGTGCAATCTCCATATTGAAAACAAATAACAATATAAATGTAGTTCCGAGAATATTCCATAGAACAACCCGTGCTCATTCAACATCAAAGCTAACGCTTGTTTACAATTTTATTACAGCTCGCCCGGACAGATGCATCCCAGCAGTTGCCATGGCAACCCCGGGCTACCTGTGCCGTGCCTGGCTTACAGTCTAGACCTACACTTAACCCGAAATATTCATGCAAACCAAAATGATCTCTAAACCTTATAATATAAGACCTAGGATCGACTGTGAGAAATTTATTGAACATACGTAATAGCAGGTTGTTTAGTAAGTCGGAAATTAGTACTCCTTTATAGGATATGAAACGGGACACTAACAAAGGCTTCTTGTTTGAACGTTCGGGGATTAGATATGAAGGGTCTATTAATTTGATGTGGAATTGTCGGTGGTATTGGTTTTGTATTTTTAACGGCTATATGAAAATTGTCTCTTTGTTACGTGATCTTAGTATAATTAGATTTTTTATTTCGCATGGAATATTCCATAACATAGTAGGATTAGGTACATCAAAAGGTAAAAACGGAACCCTTATGGAATCCATTGTCCGTCTCTCCGTCTGTCAAGACCATGTTTAGCTGGAGTTAATGTTAAATATTTAGACTTACAGTCCCTTGAAGCGCAGAAAAATAAGTCAACCCAATCAAATGATATTTATGCGTCGAATCTGCAGCAAAATCGTATAAAATTAGCCGCGTACTCAAAACCTATAGAGTTATTCCTGTGGACCTACAGCTATGAGAATTTGGCAAGAACTTACAATACAAATAAAGAAAAAAAGAACATAAATATAATCATTACAAATTTATATTTGTAGTTCATTTCAAATTAAATGCGGGCATGTGACTGAAAACTTAAGTTAGTCAACTTTTATAAGTTGTACTTCCCATTGACCTACAATTCTGAAATTGGTACGGAAACCTCGGTGGGCGAGGCCGATTCATAAAATAAATAAATTAGCTTCACGCTATATCCCGCACACAGCAGGGTGCCTATCCTGTGGGAACCTAGTGTTAAGACACTCTGTTCCCCACTTTCTGCCGAATTTTGGAGGCATTGCGAAATGAAAATATACATTTAAGTAAATATTTCATCTCCTCGAGTGGGGATCGAACCCACAACCAGTTGGTTTTACAGTCACACTTCGTGCCGCTGCGCTGCGACTGGCCTCATACTTAACCGTTTTATTATTTTATTTATGTAATCGTGGCATAGTAAATGTCTGAGTGTACGGGTGATACGAGTTTCATTTGTGAAAATTGGTACTTAGATTTATTCTATGGAATCGCCAGATTTATTCTATGGAATTGCCATATGTGGCACGACAAATAAGACGTTAGTCTCCGTCACTTAATAGATCTTAAAATAAGCGCAAATTCCTGTGTGAGATTGATGGGTGAAACCAAAACATCAATAAAAAGTAATATAATTTTTCAAGCTAGAGTTCACTTTAATCGTTTTAAAAAGCACTCATCCAATTTAGTGATGGAGGGATGAATAAGGCTGAAGGCCTAAAATGCTTTTAGTGAAACAATTCAGGGCGTGTGTCTGCATATCACTGAACGATCATAGGTTCTGTTTGATATTTACATACATTTCTATATCGTGACATGAATTCTCCACGCTGGCTTTCTCGTATTTGATTGTAATTTTTTCTATAGAAGCGGTGTGTAAAAATGCAGCGGAGTGATAAAAATCACAAATTAAAAGTTTTTTTTTATACAAAAAATATAAAAAAAATTAATTATCTTTCTTTCCTAAGTGTGGAATAACACTTTATAGACATAAAAATAGTTGAAAAATAAGTATATTATTTTGAGCGCCTTCATTGCCTTCATTGGATTTAAATCGGGATTTTCTTTGTATATTAAAAATAAACAAGTTTACTTAAATTTACATTTTCTACTGATATTGTTTATGAAGTGGAATGTTTCGTAACAGTTATATAATCTACTGCCACTCGCGTTTTCAAACATATAACGTGAAGAATTCTTCTAGAACCTCTTATTTATCAAAGAATAGGAAATATACTTTTTAGAAAATATATAAAAAAATTAACGTAGCGGATTTGAAACCCGCACCTCTTCCGCACTCGCACATTTTCCGGAAACAGTCCAAGCGCTCTGACCACTAAACCATTCATTCTCATCAAGACTTTTACACGCTTCATACATCTTATTTATGTTGTTAGAATATCTGTAGGAAGATTTTTACAAATTTCAAAATAATTAAAAGTAATTAAAATTTGCCAAGAGAGATATCAATATAATATTTATATTAGATTGCCATTTATGAAATATTATATTTTCAAGGTGTTATTCAACAATTAGGGAAGAAACGTTTGTTTTTAAAAAAAAATATTTTTTTAACGTTGCGGGATTTGAACCCGCGTCTCTTGGAAACCGTAAAAACTCTGTGCTCACTAAGCCATATATTCTTATCAAGTTACGACGAAACTTATTTATGTTCTTAGCATCTCTGTAGGAAGATTTTTACAGATTTCCGCTATCCAAACATAATTGCAGAGAAATATCATTTGGCAAGAGAAAATAAAGAATCAATTTGAAAATGTTAAAAATATTTAATAAATACTCTAATATAAATATTATATTGGTATATTTACACATTCTAATATTATATTTACGGCAATGTAAACTACATATTAGACGTCGATATTGCTCCATTTTGGCTATCTGTTTCTATAAATGTTGCGGTTTGGACAGCCCACAGATTGGATTTGAGCTGTATCCGGTTGACTAGGGGCAGGTCCGCCGACCGCCGTTACGATTATTACACGGGATTGCCTCAGTGCGCTGTACTTAGTTATCGACGTTTGATTAAACATATGTTGCATTTATGTATAAATACAAAAATTGTATCATACTATACATTTATATATTATTATATTTTTGATATATTTTTGATGTGTTAAGTGATATTTTTTTTTCCTTAGAGTTGGTATTTTTTTTTAGTTGTATCATAAAAATACCGGTCAAGTGCGAGTAGTATTCGCCGACCGAAGTTTTCGTATCAATTTCAGGTCAACAGGTGGTGCAATTTATAAAATATGATTAATTTAAATTTGCGGGCGTGTACATGAATTTTGTATGAAATCGAGTACAAGTTTAAGTTTGTAATAGTTATCTGTAATTCAGGCTTTTATTTGTGATTTCGTCAAGTAGAAAATATATATTTAGATAGACATTATTAAATAATTCAATGACATGAAATTATATTTCATTTCCTCGACTGGGAATCGAACCCACACAAAAATTACACAGAATATTTTATAAGGCATAATTACGCATAAAAACACATTTTAATAACTTTTAACTTTTAACATTTATATACCCGAAAATATTTTAGTAAAACTCAAAGAGAACGCAAAAAACATGGCGATTTTTTACAAAATGAATGCGTTTGACACCACATCCATGCCTTCAAAAATTTTAAAGGGATTACTTCAAACGCTTTGTGGGTTTGACTGTTAACGTTAACTTTTAAAAGGTGTCAATCGGTCACCAGCAAACTATGAACGGCAGAGTTGAGTTACGTCAATGAACACGCACGCGAAAAGTGAGTTAGTTACTCGTATATGTGGGATGTAGCGTGACGTACAAAAAACTCTTTGAACAAACATTTTCATGAAAAATATTTATAACAAAAACACTATGTATACAGCATACGATTCGTGGACGTCCCGTGTAGTCATTTTTTTGTTTTCACTGAACAAATATGAATATGTTCGACCGTTTTTTCGATATCCCTCTGCGTGTTTCTTTTAGCTCCCTTTACCGTATATCGTAGAGCAATGATAAATATTTGATATTACATAAATGTCCATGTATTGTATATTATACTCATTGTATTTCTGTTTATTAATTTTAGGTAGGGGTTTCAAATACGATAAGGTGTTTTAAAAAAAAAAAAAAAAAAATTGCAGGCAGAGGGAACCTAAAGTTAAGACACTCCGTTCCCCACTTTCTGCCGAATTTTGGAGGCATTGCGTGTTGAGTGGCAGAACTCAACGCCGCACTTTTGCCTCGACACCAGAGCGAAGAAATGAAAATATAAATTTAAGTAAATATTTCATCTTAAGGTGTTTTAAGAGAGAAAAAAATATAGTTTTGGCTGTCAGATGTGTTCGTACGAGTAATGTGCACAAAAGATAAGATTATTACAGAAACTTAATATTAGTATAATGAAAAAATAAGTATGACGATTTTCTTACAGAAAATGGTGACATAATTTAATAAGCGTGACGATATTTGCAAAGTGGCTGGCAACGAATGGATGCAAAGAGTTGAAGATCGAGCTCAGTGGCGTACCATTGGAGAGGCTTATATCCAGCAGTTGACGAGGTCAGGCTAATGATGATGATGATGATTATACTTTGATGATAAGTTTAGAGACCCGTTGTCACGGCAAGCGTCGCCACGCCAACGATCCAGTTTGTGCGCCTATAGATAGCTAAAACACAGTCTGTTATTATCTCTAAATACAGATAGTTAACATAGGTAAGCTTGAAATTTGATATTTGGTACCAAGGTTGACTATTACACGTGTTTATAGGAAAAAAATTGAACACTGGTAATTATGGATTAATAAATGATGATATAAGTAAAAAAAAAAATTATGAAAGTGGACAACAGAAACAAAATTAATATTGTTGTTTTCCAAATTGTTTTGAAATTTTCTTTGCCATTGCAGCGATTTGCGTAGGTACAAAAGGTGTTATATTTTTTATCTTTTTTTCAACTGCACGTTGTATCTCACAAATACGGACGGGATGAAAAAAGCGTGAAGCGTGTGACTCTAAACGCGATAGGTCGTGTGTTCGATTCCAAATCGAGTAAATGAATTATTTAATATTTTCATTACTTTGCTCTGGTGCTCGAGGCAAAAGCGCGGCGTTGAATTTCGCCACTCAACACGCAACGCCTCCTACATCTGTCTTAACACTAGGCTCCCTCTGTCTAACCTATACGATATAGCAAATTCATGTCGAAAGCTTAAAATTGTCAATATTAATCAAAAACACATATTGAAGTAGATATATTGAGTACCTACCTGAAATTTCGAAAATCATTATAATTTCCCAGAACTGTAAATTGAGGCTGAATTTTCCCAGTACGTTTTCATACGTAAATAGACGTTTCTCCATACGTAAAATAGACTTAAAATCAATATTGCAACGCATCCCGGCAGTCCGGGGAAATAGCTCGGAGAACATAATACGTCTCGCATTTCATACAGCGTATGTAATTATTCTGCGAATTTAATACGCCCGTTCGAGTCGCTAGAAATTGAATATTTTAATTTCATTTCATTTTGGAAATATTAAAGTTGATTCACGTTTACGTCTGAACTTCATAATGTACTCGTTCTATGTTGGTACGTGTGTGTTTTATGTACGTTATTTCAATAAAGTTTCTGAAGCTTTATATTATTTAACTACTTATATTTAATAAAAACCTTGATGCTGTTGTGGTGCACTGACAGGGTAGTAGGTTCGATTCTCATTCAGAGAACTGAATTGTTTCCTAGCAATGTCTCAAAAATCGAGCGGAGCGTCTTAAAACTACATTTTTCTCTTTGCGGTATTAAGCCTGACGCTAAAGCAAATAAAGTAAAAAATAAAAATAGAAAATAAAAATCTCTATTTTGAATATCTATTGTATAGGAGAAACGATTACATAATTATCTTCTATGACATAAGAGGTAGAGGTACGAGTCCACGTCCAGTTGAGATTCACTATTGTTTAAGAATCGATAATTGTATATATAATAAATTCACTGAAATTAAAACTATGTAAGTTTAAAATAAATAATTTCAATAATACGAAAATTTTTTTGATTTTCAAAATTATTACACATTTTAAATCAAATGTATAATACTAAATATACGCTATTGGTTCGGTTAAATATTTAAAATTTATACGTTGCAGATCTGAATTTCCTGGAAATACTTGGATTTACTTGAGAGAGAGAGAGAGCGAGAGAGAGAAATTTTTCTATTGTGTCAAGGGCAGTTTCTTATAGACAACGCCCTTATTGGCAGAAAACGCATGTGAAGTAGTATTGTTGGGTGATACATATCACTTATTGCAATTACGTAGAATCTCTTTCCTAATAATTTAGAAACACAGAGACGATGTGTTTTATCTTGTTTTTTTTTTGTTAAACGATAACAGCTTCCGATTTTTACCAATACGATAATTTACAAAATTTAGGCTTACTAAGTATAACGTTGTTTGCCTCAATTTTAATTCTTTAAGATGTGTGGCGGGAATAAAGGCCCACGTAAAAATATATTTAAATACGAGCATTGCTGCAAAGCAATATTTAAATACGAACGTTTCTATTATAACGAAGGTAGGCTTGGTTTTTATGTACCTTTAGGTTGACTTAGGTAGGTTAGGCTACCTCTGAAAAATCCCCACTTTTAAATAAGTGAGTACGCATACCGTTTTAACTTCAAATTGGACTAAAATGCTCAAAATTTCAGCTTTGCCAAAATTACGTAGATCTGTGGATCTGAGATCTCAGTCTACCCTGTTTATTTATAATTAACTCAGAAGTAAATATTAGAGCAAATATCATGAGAGCTTACGAATGTAAATAAAATATGCAGTGTCCTTTGCAACATTTTAATTATGTTTCATACTGAACTTTGTTTTTTACATCTGACTTGTCAAAGGGCTATTCATTTAGAGTTTAATATTTCAATCTGTTTGTAATACGCTAGCTAGGGTTTGTAACTTTGTGTCAAACAATGTTTTGACTACTATTTGATATGCAGCGAAATATTTCAGAGGACGAGTATTTGTATTTACATTTGTAGGGGAGAGCAAAATTCTGTGTCTAATTACAATATTGACTGCCAACGACCGTATGGTAAAGTGGGAATGAAATTGGTGTAGGTTGTCAAAGTTCACTTCTATTTTGCGATTTAGATTTTTTGTTAGGACGGATATTTGCCATTTTTGGGGTTCCGTACCTCAAAGGGAAAAAACATTGTTGTCCGTCTGTCCGTTTGTGAAGACCATTTATATCAAAATCAGATGGTGGTATCAGGCTTAAATTAATATTCAGCTTTTGTCAGAAATAAATTAAAGAAGCGGACCACACGAGAAGCTTACCATTTTTTAGCCAGCAAATTAAATTTGCCTATCTTATTTACCGCGTAACCAAAACGTATATGGGATTCCCGTAAACCGACAATCTTGAACCGAGCGAGCGAGCGAGTCGGACTCGCACTTTACCGATGTTTTAATAATAATCCATATACGGTTTTAATATGTTCATGCAAAACGGGTTTAAAATTTATCTCTATATATATATTTTTGTGTAAGTTAAATAATTTTTTTTTTGTTTTGTCTGTCACATTTTAGTTACTTTATTATTGTTACTTTTTTTTTTTTTATTATTTTTATATGTATTTTTCATTTGTTTTATTAAGTTAAGTCAATTAGGCTTTTGTATGATGCGGTATATATTTTCTATTTTTTATTTTTATTTTTTTTTTCTTTTTTAAGTAGGCAAATTTTGCTTAGGGTGAGCTGGTGGGTGTATAAATCGTATTATTACGTTTTATTTGATATTAATATTTATATATATATTTTTATAAACAATTATTTTATATTTAACCCATTTTATATATTTATTATTATTATTTATTATTATTTTAATCTTAATTTATACAATTATTATATAGTCATGAATAGCGACAGTTTTTGCTCTGACGACAGCAACTTCTTTTATCCTTGTGCTTCCACTCCATCCGAAGACAGCTTTAAAAGTTCTTCTATTCCCCTCGGTGATAATTTGGGATTTGCTTTTTCGCCTTACCCTAAAAATTTTAACGTTGTGCACATTAATGCGCAAAGCATCCCTGCCCATTATACGGACTTACTGACTAATTTTGAGGCTAAAGACATACATGCGGTCCTGGTTTCAGAAACCTTCCTCAAGCCTTGTCTCCCTTCAACCTCCTATGCTTTACCTGGTTTCCACTTAATTAGAAATGACAGGATTGGTGGGGGTGTAGCTATTTACTTACGAAGCAACATTCCATTCAATATACTTAGCAAATCACCTTCTGAATATTCGAAATCAGCTGAACATCTTCTCGTTGAACTACTATTTGGCTCCTTGAACCTAATACTTGGAGTTTTATACAGTCCCTCGCTACGTATAGATTATTTTAGTAATTTTGAAGCTTTGTTGGAGAAATATATTCCTCACGCAGATCATACTATTATCATGGGGGATTTTAATACCTGCTTACTTAAAGATGACTCTCGATCTAAACACCTTATTGTAATAGTCAATAGTAGTAATCTTCACATACTTAATACTAATAATGCAACTCATTTCTTTCCTGACTGCACACCTTCGCTACTCGACCTCTTAATTGTCTCATCTCTCGATCGTGTTAGTGTTTATGGTCAGCTCTCGGCTGAAGGTTTCTCGTACCACGACTTGCTGTACTTGTCATATAAAATTTATCTTGGGGTAATATCTTGGGGTAATATTATTTACCCCAATAAATGGAAAAAAAAAAAAAAAAATTCGCCCTCCCAAAGTCAAACCCACTATCGTGATGTGGCGTAGCTTCAAGAGGTTTAATAACGACAACTTTTTGACAGACCTTAATTTAATCGACTGGGATGTTGTCCTTAATGCCTCCTCATTGGAGCATAAAGTCAACATTTTCAACTCGATTCTGACTGAACTCTTTGATGTACACGCCCCACTCAGGCCGATTAAATTGAAACATCTCAACGCTCCTTGGTTGAGTGCTGATATAAAAGTTTTAATGAATAAACGAAATAAGGCAAAGTTTAAATATAAACATAACCCCACGGCAGAAAACTTGCTCAAATACAAGGCTTTACGGAACAAATGTAACCGACTGTGCCGAACTGCTCAGCGAAAGTATATTCACGCGTCCGTCGACAATAAGAACTGTGCTAAGATTTGGAAGTTTTTAGACGCTATGGGAATTGGCCTGGACCGTAAATCCTCCTTGGTTGATGGTTCAGTGGACATTGAATCCCTTAATGCACATTTCAGTTCAGTCTCTGTATTAGATCATGCCACCAAATCTGATACTCTTATTTCCCTCTCACTAAACTCAAAATCTGACTTTGAAGCTTTCAATTACTCATCCGTGTCATGTAAGGAAATTAAAAAACATGTATTGGCAGTTACCTCGGAGGCGATCGGTTGTGACGGGTTGAGCCGCAAGATGATATGCTTAGCCCTTGATCATATCCTAACAGTTCTTAGTCATATTCTTAACTATTCTCTTTCCTCTGGTACCTTTCCTTCCAGCTGGCGTACTGCTTACGTTATCCCTATACCTAAAATTTCAAATCCTACTTCTTTTTCCTATTACCGTCCTATCTCAATCCTTCCTTTTCTTTCAAAAGTATTGGAGCGGATAATCTATTATCAACTCTCTTCACATCTCTCCAAGCACCATATTCTCTGTCCTTTTCAATCAGGATTCCGCCAGGGTCACAGCACGACCACTGCACTCATAAAAATTTGTGATGATATCAGGCACGGAATCGACAATCAGCAAGTTAGTATTATCGCCCGCCCTATTAGATTTCTCCAACGCTTTTAATACTGTAGATTTCGATATACTTCTTGCTGTTCTGAAGACTATTAACATCTCTGCCACATATCAGAGGTAAGTAGAAAATTTTTTGCTGTGATCTGCCGATTGAGAAGATGGAAAAAACTCCTTCCAATAAAAACCAAAATATCCCTTGACTCTTCTTGATCTCACCAGACTGTTCTCCTTCCTCTCCTTGATTACGCTGATGCTTGCTGTTGTGATCTCCCTCAAACTCTCCACAACAAATTGGATCGTTTGCAAAATATGGCCATCCGGTTTATATTCTCTTTAAAAAAATTTGACCATATTACTGAGCATAGGATCCAGCTCAAATGGCTCACTATCAGACAGCGGCGTAATCTCCACATACTTTCACTCGTTTACACCATCTTGTTCCATCCCTGCACCCCAGAGTACCTCAAAACTAGATTTAGTTTCCTCGGCTCCAACCATTCTCTCTATCTCAGATCACTCAGCGATAATAGATTAAAATTACCAATTAGCCGCACTCAAACATATGGAGACTCCTTTACCGTTGAAGCTGCTGTACTTTGGAATGCGCTTCCGCGTGATATACGAGCGGCTAAGTCTGTTAGCATATTTAGGCGTCGCGTCAAAAACTATTTCCTTTCTCTATAATATTTACTTGTTTGTATTTAATTTTTGTTTATGTAAGTTTATATCTTAATTATTTATTTATTTTCTTTTTTTTTCTTATGTATTTATTTTTATATTTATTATTATATCTATATAAGTAAATTATAATGTAACATATAGAATGTAACTTTTAAGTAAGTCTATTATAAATAAAATTAAAAAATTAAATTAGCTTCACGCTATATCCCGCACACAGTAGGGTAGGCAGAGGTAACCTAGTGTTAAGACACTCCATTCCCCACTTTCTGCTGAATTTTGGAGGCATTGCGTGTTGAGTGGCAGAACTCAACGCCGCATTTTTGCCTCGACACCAGAGCGAAGAAATGAAAATATAAATTTAAGTAAATATTTCACATCTCCTCGAGTGGGGATCGAACCCACAACCAGTCGGTTTTACAGTCACACTTTGTGCCGCTGTGCTACGACTGGCCTATTATAAATAATTAGTTATTTTGTACACCAACCTAAAATCCTGTGTTCAGTGATCTTTTACTGTAGGGGTTGCCTGGAAGAGATCACCTGCGGTGATAAGGCCGGGCGGCCTAACACCAATGCTTTTCTAAATTATTGTTGTTGATCTTTTGTTTTTGAATCTTGTTGGTGTAATAAAGACTTAAATAAATAAATAAATAAATATTTTAATAAATAATATATTATACTCCGACTACCGACGTTACTTTGATCAAATTGGCTGATCACTTATTCATATTTCGTTGAACATCGGTTACTTTTTGCTTTTACAAGTTTTTTTTTAACTTCTAAAGTACGCATGTAATGTATCTATTTTAAAATTTTATAATAATAATTCTGTATTATAATTTTTCTTTTATTATTTTGGATTTACAACCCAAGAAATGGCAGAGAAATGTAATTACCATACGAGTATACACCAACACAATAACGACGTACTGTAGCACTATGATATACAAGTGTAAAAATAAAAGGTAAGAGTAAGAAGTGCAATGGCAGAAAAATTAAGAATCTAAATCTTAAAATGACATAGAGTGTAACTTTAAACGGCGTTTGAAGGTTAGAAATTTTTTTGAACTTCTGACCTCTAAAGTGCCCTCACTTCTAGTAGTAGTTCTACAACCTACACGCAGTCACACTAAATGAACTGGTGTGTAAGTGAATGTAAGATCGTACAGAGCGCAGAGATCGAAATAAAATCTCAAAACGTTCTTTAAGGTAATGAGGGTGATTAGATTGAACAGTTTGCAGTAGAGAAGATAAAGTATGTGAGGATTCCTGTGAATTAGTCCTTGCTTGCTTGAGTTTTTTGCGTATGAATCAAATATATAAGTTAAACGAGCGTACGGGTCATCTGATAACAAATGATTACCGCTGCCCACGACCCCGTGTAACTCATAGTAGTGGAGTGCCATTAGGCCAGGTGATAGGGACAGTATTTCAGTTTGTGACGTAATTTCACGATAAAAAATTAAGCGACACTTAACAGATGAAATAGTTCCCCGGAGCACATCCCTCTCTTCACAAAACCAAAGTGTTAAGCTTTTCAAAGAACAGTCGTTCCCTAGCGATTCATAAGGCTCTACGTTGTATGCGATCAAATGGCTTAAGCTGATGCTGGAGTGCACTAGCTCAGAGATGTGATTTTTGCTTTTTTTTGCTGCTTCTTAGATGATCATGATACAGTCACTCGAAACGTTTAGACCTTATATGCCGGACGCGTAGCTCTCAAGCTCCTTAACAATTTAAGTGATTTGCTCGGACTTTTGCCACTTAAAGTATCTAGAGGCTCGATTATACTTCCTTTTTTTTCAATCCTTAGTAATCCAGCGACAGTTCTCTATTCCAATGATCGATTATTTAAAAAAAAATGAAATATTTCTAAAATTAGGGTATTTATAATATTTTTGAATATAGTCCATAATAATAATTTAATGAAACACTTTAGGTTATAAGGTAAGCTAAGAAATAAAATTTTACTAACTACCTCACGAAATTTATTTATATATCGCTTTAAGATGCCTACTCTGCCTCTGTATTATCATCGGTTCACTTAAATACAGCAGTAGTAGATTCATCGTTGCGCATTTTAAAGAGGTCTCTTAAGCCAACGCTTAGGGTAGCAGCTCTCAGGCTCTGATCAAGCTGCTCTCTTTGAGTTTCGAATCTTAAAACGCAATGTCTCGAAAGTTGGGAGGCAAGTCGGAAACAGCTTGAGCGAACTTATATATATTTTACTCTTAAATATGTGTATTCTTGTATTTTATGTTAAATTTTTTTACGATAAAACCAACTTAATATTTTAAACCAAACCAATATCAAATTAATTAATTAATAAAACTAATACATAAATTAATTTTAATTTTAACCAAATTAATTTTGAATATTAAATTGTTTTATTGTTTTTGTTAAGAAATGAAATGAAACAAACTTATATACAAAATGAGTTTATTGACATAAAATTATATATTATAATCATTAATTCTTAAAAAGATAACATTGGACAAGAAATTAAGTTAACTGTCGAAAACTATACAATCTACGAACAGTACGACCCAATCTCCTTTTCATACAGTATATTTTTTCAGTGAAGAAGGACAATCAATATCTAGCCATGTATTTTTGGTTACTATCAACAGTGAATGTAAAGCGGAATAGATTTTTTTTTACTATCGATCAAAATTATATACAAATTAGTATAATATTGAGAAATAGCTCGAAAAATCTTGACATCTTCTATCTTCTTTACGAGTAAATAAGAATATACATACATATGTACTCGTATGTATAAGACGATATTTAAAACATGAATTTTATTTCCTGTCTTCCCTATGGACTAACATTATAGAAATATACTGCTAATACGTACTTCAATAATGTTGGTCCTTAGCTCAGAATTTCATTATTGTCCTTAGATCCTTGTGAGTTCATCTCTTCTCAATTGTTCTCGATGTAGGCTTTTCTGACTAAAGATCAGTATTATAGTAAAAAATATACATCAATAGTACTACAATCTTGGGCAATAGTCAAAACACCTTCGAAATTCTTCTGGCTGCTTGAAGAAAAACTTAAATATTTCATTCAATAAATAATTGATATCAACGCTGATTCTGATTCTTATTTATCAATCAACATTACAGGAAAATTGAATAGAAGTACTTATTTTACTGTAAAGTGGATTAAGAAATTTGAACATCCATGTGATTGATTGACGATAGGTATGATAATATAAGAAAAAAATCAATTAAAACTTAAACTAACAAAACTTAATTAAAAATATTTTCATGGCACAATTAAAATAAACAACATTGTTGAAATTAGCAAGATAAAATATAATAATAAGAAAACTGCTACAAACAATTGAATATCTCCTTTATCTTCTTTATCAAGTATTCTTTGTTTTTTATATCCAAAAGATTAGATTATTATATTATTAGACTTGAAAGATATCTTCATACACCATCCGAATTATAGTTGTTGCTGCACTTTCATATCTAAAAACAAAGTTAAAATAATTAGCTATTAAACTCTGCCCTGGTGATGAAATGGTAACAAGATTTACTGATATTTAATGAGGGTGACAGACATTTTAATTTAGGCAATACCTTCAATAGATGTCATAAAACCTATATTACATTGCCATAAATGTTTATCCTGATGAAGAAAATAAGGGTTAAGTTAAAAATAAAATAGAGAAGCAAGCTTCTTTTCTGTAGATACTCTACTATGTATACGAGATGTCTTTTCAAAGAGTTACAGATTTTATAGCTACTAAATCCTGTAGGTATTTTCAGCGCTTCCCATGTCAACCTTTTAAATGATAACAAAATTTTGAATATTTTGCATCTTGAAAAATTTTTAATATTTTGCATCTTGGAACTTTTGAAATAGCTGTAATAAGATTTTGTGACAATTGGTGAAGGTATGCCATACCTTGAACAGTTGTGACAAAATCTATATAAAAAATGTTGAAATGGAAAGTTATATATTTCGAGTTCTCTTTGTCTTATTCAGTAACGATTATGTAAACGGAATTAAACATTTTAGTGATATCTAAATCTAATAGACATCTTTACAAATGAAATGAAGCAGCTCTGTAAATTAAATAATGACATTATAATTAAAATATAATAGGTATATTATAAATTCAATAATACTCCTTTTCCGCATCTTATTGAATTTGTACTTGTAATAAGAATTAGTGACATATGTTTAAGGCAAGCGTTGCTTAAATTAGACAATGCTGCCTTGAACAGTTGTCATAAAATCTTAATTACTTTGAAAAATATCGGTCCTGATAAAATAAAGGTTGAGAAGAAAGTTTCTTTACGGGAGGTGTTTTGTATAAAGATTTAGTGACAATTGATGCAGGCACATGACGTTCAAAGTCAGGGAATACCTTGGGCAATGGTCATAAAACCTAAATTACATTATTGAAAAATGCTGGTCCTGATGAGAAGCAGAGAAGGTATAAATAAAAGAAAAATTTAAAATTAATAAGCGTGGTAATCAACGAAATAATGTGTAGATTTTATGGACATGTAAAAATATCTTAAATTTACCTGTTTGCGCTTACCGCGCCACGTATTTTTAAATAAATAATATGAAGCATTGATGAATTTCCTGACCTCAATCTGAGAAGTGCATCATTTTTTTTTTGCTTCCCACTCCCCGTATTACCTCATGTTCCGCCGAATTCTCGAGACATAATCGAGGCGTTGAGTGGCGGAACTCAATGTCACGCTTTGCCTCGTTAACAGCAAAGACATGAAAATATTAAATTTTTCCCTCAGGGGGAATCGAACCCGCAACCGTCGCGTATACAGTCGTACGCTTATGCCCCAGAATATATGCATTAAGTAAATTATTATTAAAATATTATATTATGTATATTCTACAATCCAGAGGGTGCCCTGACTAATATCTATCCGTTATTTGTTCTTGGGCATACGGGTACGTGGCCCCGGATCCTCGAGCCACCACTTGTTATAACCTCCGTCCAGTCCATAAAAGTGGTGTCCCCTTCTTTTAATCCCCTTCTTTTCCTACCCTCTCCCTCTGCCTATCCTTTCCCTCTTTTCTATCTGTCCTATTCCTCTCCCCCCGGTTTTTCCCCACAAAGGGGTTTTGGAGGTCAGATGGCAATCGCTCCATTAAAAACTACAACTTACCATAACATGGAACGAACCACGAAAAGACTGGGTACGGCTAGGGCGTCGCCGCAAAACGACGCGCAGGCACATCGCCCTACACCTGCGACAAGTGGGCAAGGGCTACCGTGTCAAGTACGGGCACGGCTAAAGACGCTAGTACCCAGACGGAAACTCCGCTTTGCAACGTGGAATATTGGCTCTCTAACCGGACGATGCAGGGAACTCGCAGATGTACTCATGAGACGTCGGGTTCAGTGTGCTTTCCTCCAGGAAACTCGCTGGAAGGGCAATAAGTCCCGAAACATCGGACAGGGTTACCGGCTTATATACACTGGGCCACCTTCCGGTAGAAACGGTGTGGCGGTAGTGCTTTCTGAAGAGTTTCAGAATGGGCTCCTTGAAGTTGACCGTCGCTGCGACCGCTTGATGCGAGTAAAGGTACTGATTGAGGGCGTTACCACAAACTTAATCAGTGCCTTTGCTCCCCAGGCGGGATGTAGCGCGTCCGAAAAGGAGACATTCTGGGAGCAGTATGAAGAGGTGCTACTTGCTGTACCGTCTACCGAAGTGGTCTTAGTTGGGGGGGACTTGAACGGTCACGTCGGTAAGGCTGCTGAGCCGTATGAACGTGTTCACGGGGGTTTTGGGCACGGTCTTCGCAATACAGTGGGAGAAAATATTCTGAGAACCTGTATTGCGTCGGATCTGGCCGTCGTGAATACGTTCTTCCAAAAGAATCCTCAGCACCTTATCACGTATAAGAGCGGGTCCCACTCAACTCAAATAGACTACTTATTGACCAGACGGTGTCATATGGGTAGGGTAACTAACTGTAAGGTCATTCCAGGCGAAAGTCTAACAGCTCAACATCGTCTTCTTGTCATGGACTTTAACGTCACTCCGAAGAAGAAAGTAGCCGAGAAACGTAGGCCTCGGATCAAGTGGTGGTTGCTGAATGGACCGATGCAGACCGAGTTCCTGGCAGAGGTGAAAAGTCATCTTCTTTTGACTAACACCGAGACTGCTCAGGATGCTTGGGATCGAGCTCAGTCGGCAATCATTGCGGCAGGCAGGCGAGTTCTTGGCCTTTCTAAGGGAGGACGTGTCATCGACAAGGAGACATGGTGGTGGAATGACAAGGTGCAGGAGGTGACTCGTGAAAAGAAGGATGCCTTTAAGAAGTGGCAGCAATCCAACTCTCCTGAAGACAGACTGGAGTACATAGTAGCTAAACATGCCAGTAAAAAAGATGTAGCCAGAGCCCGCAGTGAGAGTTTGTCACCATTGTATGATAAACTTGAAACTGTGGAGGGGCAGAAGTTCATTTACAAGCTGGCACGTTCCCGGGATAAAGCGACGCAAGATATCGCAAAATGTCTTTGCGTCAGAGATTCCCAGGGCACGCTGCTCTGTAGTCATGACTCTGTGAAGGAGAGGTGGAGAAGCTACTTCCAGGAGTTGCTGAATACTCAGCACCCATGCAGTCTTCATCACGACCCACCCCCTAACCTCGGACTTATTGCCCCAATAACCCTTGACGAAACTCGTAATTGCCTTCGACGCATGAAGAACGGAAAAGCGGTGGGACCTGACGACATTCCGATCGAAGCGTCGAAAACGTTGGGCTCTCTTGATGTGCTCATACTTACTGCCCTTTTTAATCATATCTTGAACACTGGAAAGATGCCACACCAGTGGCGGCTTAGCTTCATTGCCCCTATTTACAAGGGAAGGGGCAGTGTTCAAGATTGTGGTAGTTATAGGGGCATTAAGCTTATGAGTCATACCATGAAGCTCTTCGAGCACATGATCGACCTCAGGCTCCGCCGCGAGTGTATTGTCTCTGAGTCTCAATATGGATTTCAGCCAGAATCGGGCACTATGGACGCCGTTTTGACACTGAACCCTTCCACATTACAGTAGGGGTTCACCAGGCCTCGGCTCTTAGTCCGTTCTTATTCAATGTGGTGCTCGATACTGTCTCGGCTCACATCCAAGACCAGCTTCCATGGCTGATGATGTATGCCGATGATATAGCATTGATTGACGAGAACCGACTGATGCTGGAGCGTAAAGTGAACCTGTGGAAGGGTACGCTTGAGAACGGCGGTCTTAAACTAAATGTGTCGAAGACCGAGTACATGGCCTGTGGGAGCCCGGACTCGAGCACTAACCTTATAGGTCCTGTACCAGCCCTTAAGTCGGAAAAGTTCAGGTACCTTGGATCCGTTATGCACGAGTCTGGAGGCATCGATCACGATGTCTATAGCCGGATAAGCGCTGCTTGGGCCAAATGGCGGGAGGTCACTGGTGTGGTCTGCGATCGCAGGATACCGCCCAAACTCAAGGGTCTGATATACAAGAGCATCATCCGACCGGTTCTTTTATACGGCAGCGAATGTTGGCCAGCACTTTCTCGGCACACTCAGGAGCTTCACGTCACGGAAATGAAGATGCTGCGGTGGATGTGCGGCGTAACGCGGTCTGACCGCATACGCAACACATTCATTCGAGGTAGTCTTGGAGTCCGTGACGTAGCGAATAAGCTCCAAGAGCGCCGCCTGAGATGGTTTGGTCACGTTACGCGCCGGCCTAAGAACTATGTCGGATGCAAGTGCCTTGCTATGTCAGTCCCTGGAGTGAGACCTCTCGGATGCCCAAGGAAGCGCTGGTTGGATGTCGTGAAGCAGGACATGAGAGCCAATGGTCTAACCACCGAGAACGCTAAAGACCGTAAAAAGTGGAGTAGGTTGAGTAGGAAGGCAGACCCTGGCAAAAGCCGGGACTAATGCCAGGTAGAAGAAGATTATGTATATTCTACAATTCTTAATTTTTGCGTCTTGTTGAATTGGTATTATTAGTGATGTTGCTGTAATAAGATTTAGTGACAATTGTCTGAGATCAGAGACGTTTGAATTAGGCTGTAATCTGTTGATCCTGTTGAAAAAAATTGAATTGAATGAAAGTTAAAAAATATCACTAACTAAACTTAGCACTTAAATCATAAAGAAATGTTGTTTTAAAAAGAAATAAACAATATAAAGTATTTTCTCAGGTAATATTGCTTGCAAAAGAGTATTAATATTTAAGGGCAATTGTAAGAGGTCACTTTAATAATTAGGTGACATCTTTAACAGCTGCCTTAAAACATTAGTACATTACTGAAAATGGTGATCCTATGGAATCCTATGGAGAAATGTTATAGATTTATAAATACCATTTGACAAAAATATATCTGTTATAAATATCATAAGAAATTCAATAATATACAACGATCCAAAAAAACAAAATGAACTGTTGAATAATTTTAACTTCACTTGTGATACTATCACCGTACACCGTACAGTAAGATATCGGTTATGTGTTGTATTAACTTGCGATATAACACATAATATTTTTGCTGATATTGTAAAAACATATCGTGGGATCAGTTAACGATCTGTCTTTATTATTATTTCTTTACCTTAACTGTTCCCATAAAATCTTAATTACATAGCTTCAAAATGGTGATCCTGTTGAAATCTAATAAAACATAAGCTATTATTTTGGACCGAAGTAAGTAAGTATTCTGCAATATGTAGGCGATGTATGATAAATACAACAGTAATAAATCACTAACAAGATTTGATAGTATTCGAACAACTAAATCCATCTTGGAATATATTATTTTAATATTATGTCTTAGTAGATTTCATTTATTTCTTTCAAGTCGTTAGTAAAACTAGCAGTACTATAATGAGGAAAAATATGGAAATGCCAATAACATTAAACACAATTATACATTTTGATAGTAATTAAATTACAAAATCCATGTTAGAAGATTGGATAGATAAAGATTTATTATTATTTCCTAATAGAAACTTATTAATTTGTTTCAAGTCAGTTCACATCTGTCGTACATCCCCGACAATTGCCCTCACCAAAAATATACCTATTAAAGTTAATAATAGTACTAAAGTGACGAAAAATATGGGAATGCGTTTAACATAAAATAGCATTATACGAATTGTGGACTGTAACAATATGCATTCTTATAAGAGTACAATAACTTATAAATTGTACATAAACCGATACAAAATGTCGTTATATGATTATATAAACAATATACGGCCAGGAATGGCAGATCGTACAATGAATAAGATGAATTGATAATCAAAATAAATTAGATAAATCTTCTGATCTTCCGATCATAATAAATAAATGATATTTCAGATTTCGATTTTAAGTACGACGATGAGCCTCACCAAGAGAGCCATTTTGAGAGAAGAAGAACTGCTATTGGTTCGCATCGAATGCAGCATTTTTTTTAAATTATTTTGTTGCCTTAGCGTGACTCACTGTTACATTAAAATGTACACACTTACATACACTTTATCTTATTTTACAGCAATTACTAAGGTGGTTATTAGATATCCAATTTTTGTTGCCCTTATATTATGTTAAAATTAGTCATTAAAATAAATAACACAACGACAACAAATATAGATACGTATGTAGGTACAAGTATTTTACTGGAGAAAACAGCTTCTTGTTTCGTTTCGTATTATGAAACAAAGCCGTGACTGTAAAATGTACGAGTGGTAAACTATTGGCTAAACTAACACCCAAATCACAGCCCCGACTATATTTCAAGGGTACTTCTTGATACTTTTACATGATGAACCGTACTTCTTCAGATGTTTTGTTATGGAAGTATTTACATTGGCATGTACACTAATTTACACAAAAATTTATGTATATTCCAAAGTATAGTAATAGTTCTAACTTTACTCTCCTGTCTTCCCTATGGACTAACATTATAGAAATATACTGCTAATACGTACTTCAATAACGTTGGTCCTTAGCTAAGAATTTCATTATTGTCCTTAGATCCTTGTGAGTTCATCTCTTCTCAATTGTTCTCGATGTAGGCTTTTCTGACTAAAGATCAGTATTATAGTAAAAAATATATATCAATAAAACTACAATCTTGGGCAATAGTCAAAACACCTTCGAAATTCTTCTGGCTGCTTGAAGAAAAACTTAAATATTTCATAAAATAAATAATTATATCAACACTGATTCTGATTCTTATTTATCAATCAACATTACAGGAAAATTGAATAAATTAAATTAAATTAAATTAGCTTCACGCTATATCCCGCACACAGCAGGGTAGGCAGAGGGAACCTAGTGTTAAGACACTCCGTTCCCCACTTTCTGCCGAATTCTGGAGGCATTGCGTGTTAAGTGGCAGAACTCAACGCCGCGCTTAGCCTCGACACCAGAGCGAAGAAATGGAAATATAAATTTAAGTAAATATTTCATCTCCTCGAGTGGGGATCGAACCCACAACCAGTCGGTTTTACAGTCACACTTCGTGCCACTGCGCCACGACTGGCCTCTTAATAGAAGTACTTATTTTACTGTAAAGTAGATTAACAACTAAGAAATTTGAACATATATGTGATTGATTGACGATAGGTTATCATATAAGAAAAAAATCAATTAAAACTAACAAAACTTAATTAAATATATTTTCATGGCACAATGGCACAAATAAAGAACGTTGTTAAAATTAGCAAGATAAAATATAATAATAAGAAAACTGCTACAAACAATTGAATATCTCCTTTATCTTCTTTATCAAGTATTTTTTGTTTGTTATATACAAAATTTAATAGTTTGCCGATTTTTTTGGTATTTCTATATACACGAATATCATAGAATCGGTCAACTACAATTTCAGTATAAGGTACTAATATAGTTCTTCATGTTACCCATACAAGTGCACGCGTTAAGTTGTCAGTGCCATGTTTTGAGTTAAAGAGCATTGACTTCTTTTTCTTAAAAAATTGCCGCTGCCTGACTTAACATCAGTTTTCTGAATAATTTGCTCTTTAGTGCTTTTATAAAATTTAATTAAGAGCTGTTAATTAGATTTATTCAAGAATATTTAAACAGAAAATAACTTAGACAGTTCTTCTTCATAGCCTTAGACAATTTTTATGATAGAAAAACGATCCTAAAAAGATCCACCTAAAAAGATGTTCCAAGGAAACACTTTCAATTTAATAAAATTTTCTTGAAACATCTATTTAGATTAATGGGAAATAATTTGTGATTATTACTCTTAAATTATTACTTAAATTCTGTAAAACATACATATTCAACAAAGATCTACGAAATATATGGGACTGAAAAAGAAAAAGATTTATTAAAAAAATTAAATTAAATTAAATTAGCTTCACGCTATATCCCGCACACAGCAGGGTAGGCAGAGGGAACCTAGTGTAAGACACTTCGTTCCCCACTTTCTGCCGAATTTTGGAGGCATTGCGTGTTGAGTGGCAGAACTTAACGCCGCGCTTTGCCTCGATACCAGAGCGAAGAAATGGAAATATAAATTTAAGTAAATATTTCATCTCCTCGAGTGGGGATCGAACCCACAACCAGTCGGTATTACAGTCACACTTTGTGCCACTGCGCCACGACTGGCCTCAAATAATTATAAATATTTAAATAAAAAGCATAATCTCAAATAATTTCCCAGAAACCTAAATAGATGATTCATGGAAATACTTTCAACTTAGTAAAATTTCCTTGAAACATTTATTTAGGTTTATGGGAAATAATTGAGCCACGCAGCAACAATTGAGAAAGCTTGGGATATATTGATACATCCTCCCTGACTACATAAAAAATGACACCAAAAAATATATATTTTCCTTTGTATGAACAATACTAAAATACTTTTGATACGATCTTATATTTTCTTTCATTTAGGACGGACCAGTAATAAAATTCAACAACAATTGTTAAAGATAAGTTACTTTTAATTAGATAATATTTTCTAGTAACTGCCCTTAACAGATACCGCAAAACCTTATAACATTGCCGAAAATTACTAATAATCTTAAAAATTATACATATAACAATAAAAGTGAAAAAAAGAAATTCATATTAGGAACCAAATCCCTCTATGCCAAATATACGAGATAAATAAATAAATACGAGAAATGACTAAAAATTTACCTTGTTATATGGACTTCAAAAAGTTTAAACTTGAAAGATATCTTCATGCACGCCCCGAATTATAGTTGTTGCTGCACTTTCATATCTAAAAACAAAGTTAAAATAATTAGCTGGTGCCCTGGTGATGAAATGCTAACAAGATTTACTGATATTTAATGAGGGTGACAGACATTTTAATTTAGGCAATACCTTCAATAGATGTCATAAAACCTATATTACATTGCCATAAATGTTTATCCTGATGAAGAAAATAAGGGTTAAGTTAAAAATAAAATAGAGAAGCAAGCTTCTTTTCTGTAGATACTCTACTATGTATACGAGATGTCTTTTCAAAGATTTACAGATTTTATAGCTACTAAATCCTGTAGGTTTTTTCAGCGCTTCCCATGTCAACCTTTTATATGATAACAAAATTTTGAATATTTTGCATCTTGAAAAATTTTTAATATTTTGCATCTTGGAACTTTTGAAATAGCTGTAATAAGATTTTGTGACAATTGGTGAAGGTATGCCATACCTTGAACAGTTGTGACAAAATCTATATTAAATTTTAAAAAATGTTGAAATGGAAAGTTATATATTTCGAGTTCTCTTTGCCTTATTCAGTAACGATTATGTAAATGGAATTAAACATTTTAGTGATATCTAAATCTAATAAACATCTTTACAATAAAATGAAGCAGCTCTGTAAGTTAAATAATGACATTATAATTAAAATATAATAGGTATATTATAAATTCAATAATACTCTTTTTCCGCATCTTATTACTACTGGTGATGTAAATGTAATAAGAATTAGTGACATGTGTTTAAGGCGAGCGTTGCTTAAATTAGACAATGCTGCCTTGAACAGTTGTCATAAAATCTTAATTACTTTGAAAAATATCGGTCCTGATAAAAAAAACACAAATTAGGTTAAAAATAAAGGTTGAGAAGAAAGTTTCTTTACGGGAGGTGTTTTGTAAAAAGATTTAGTGACAATTGTTGCAGGCACATGACGTTCAAAGTCAGGCAATATCTTGGGCAATTGTCATAAAACCTAAATTACATTATTGAAAAATGCTGGTCCTGATGAGAAGCTGAGAAGGTCTAAATAAAAGAAAAATTGAAAATTAATAAGCGTGGTAATCAACGAAATAATGTGTAGATTTTATGGACATGTAAAAATATCTTAAATTTACCTGTTTGCGCTTATCGCGCCACGTATTTTTAAATAAATAATATGAAGCATTGATGAATTTCCTGACCTCAATCTGAGAAGTGCATCATTTTTTTTTGCTTCCCGCTCCCCGTATTACCTCATGTTCCGCCGAATTCTCGAGACATAATCGAGGCGTTGAGTGGCGGAACTCAATGTCACGCTTTGCCTCGTTAACAGCAACGACATGAAAATATTAAATTTTTCCCGCAGGGTGAATCGAACCCGCAACCGTCGCGTATACAGTCGTACGCTTATGCCCCAGAATATATGCATTAAGTAAATTATTATTAAAATATTATATTATGTATATTCTACAATTCTACGAGGCCAGTCGTGGCGCAGTGGTACAAAGTGTGACTGTAAAACCGACTGGTTGTGGGTTCGATCCCCACTCGAGGAGATAAAATATTTACTTAAATTTATATTTTCATTTCTTCGCTCTGGTGTCGAGGCAAAGCGCGGCGCTGAGTTCTGCCACTCAACACGCAATGCCTCCAAAATTCGGCAGAAAGTGGGGAACGAAGTGTCTTAACACTAGGTTCCCTCTGCCTACCCTGCTGTGTGCGGGATATAGCGTGAAGCTAATTTTTTTTTTTTTTACAATTCTTAATTTTTGCGCCTTGTTGAATTGGTATTATTAGTGATGTTGCTGTAATAAGATTTACTGACAATTGTCTAAGATCAGAGACGTTTGAATTAGGCAATACAACCTTGGACAGTTGTCAGAAAACCTAAATTACATTGCTGTAATCTGTTGATCCTGTCGAAAAAATTTGAATTGAATGAAAGTTAAAAAATATCACTAACATAAAGAAATGTTGTTTTAAAAAGAAATAAACAATATAAATAATAATAATAATAATTTATTCATATCAAAATTACAAACAAAATAATAATTTATAACGATAATAACCGCATTAGTTATAAACTGTGTAGCAGTTATTAACGCCCGCCTCACAAGCGTCGTTTTATAAAGTTGTATGAGTAACAAAGATTGTTTAAAGTAGAACAAATTAAAAAATAATAATGATAAAAAAATAAAAACATGCAATTATATTATAACAGACAATTACTTAAAAAATATAGTATACAATTAAGACATTATTAGAGTAATTGATGTGGGTGATGGTTATGTGAGGTGTGTAAGGGTGTGAGAGTGTGTAGTGTGTGTGACAAAAATATATCTGTTATAATTATCATAAGAAATTCAATAATATACAACGATCCAAAAAAACAAAATGAACTGTTGAATAATTTTAACTTCACTTGTGATACTATCACCGTACACCGTACAGTAAGATATCGGTTATGTGTTGTATTAACTTGTGATACAACACATAATATTTTTGCTGATATTGTAAAAACATATCGTGGGATCAGTTAAGGATCTGTCTTTATTATTATTTTTTTACCTTAACTGTTCCCATAAAATTTTAATTACATAGCTTCAAAATGGTGATCCTGTTGAAATCTCATAAAACATAAACTATTATTTTGGACCGAAGTAAGTAAGTATCCTGCAATATGTAGGAGATGTATGATAAATACAACAGTAATAAATCACTAACAAGATTTGATAGTATTCGAACAACTAAATCCATCTTGGAATATATTATTTTAATATTATGTCTTAGTAGATTTTTTTTATTTCTTTCAAGTCACTTCCAGGATGCCGCAGCTTGTCGTACACCCCCAATAATTTTCCTCACTTTAAGTATAGCTATTGAAGCTATACATAAAGTGACGAAAAATATGGGAATGCCGATAACATTAATCACAATTATACATTTTGATTGTATTCGAACTATAAAATCCATGTTGGGAAATTTTATATTATTTTCGATTAGATTTTTTTCAATTTCTTCAATCCCTGTTCCGTTGTTCCGCAGCGTATCGTTCACCTCCAATACTTCCCCTCATCTTAACTGTAGTTAGTAAAACTAGCAGTACTAAAATGAGGAAAAATATGGAAATGCCAATAACAACAATAACATTAAATTACACATGATCATAAAGTCTCATAAATAAAAATCTGCTTCACGCTGTATCCCGCACACAGTAGTGTAAGCAGAGGGAACTTAGTGTTAAGACACTCCGTTCCCCACTTTCTGCTGAATTCTAGAGGCATTGCGTTTTAAGTGGCAGAACTCAACGCCTCGACACCAGAGCGAAGAACTGGAAATATAAATTAACTATATTTCATCTCCTCGAGTGGGGATAGAACCCACAACCACTCGGTTTTACAGTCACACTTTGTGCCACTGCGCCACGACTGGCCTCATCATCAAGTCTCATTATAATTATCAATTTGTTTACAATATATTGTTGGTCGACCACAATAACTCATCAACAAGTATATATGAACAATACATATATAGCATTACTACAGTCTACATTTATGTTAATTGTATGTTTTTGCTGTGCTGGTCTCTTGCTGAAAGTTAGAAACCTCATAAATTTCTGTTGCTTTTATAGATAGTGTGGAAACACTATAAATTAAAAGCGACGGAAAATATGGGATTTCAAATAAAATGTTCTTCGAGTAGATCCCGATTTTTTGATGCCAAAAGTTGCTGTAGAAAAGAATCGGGAATATGCATTTTAGAGCTACGTATCCTTCTTGTTAATATATTTTTTTTTTATTTGAATATAGCCATTTAAGCTGAGGGAATCTAGTGTTGAGACACTGTTCCTAATAAGATACTTCTGCTCTCCACTTTCCGCCATTTTTCCGAAATATCAAGGCATGGTGTGTTGAGCAGCGGAACTGATCACTGTGCACGTTACCAGTGCGATTATTTAATTAATTAACGTTTAACGTTAACCAGTGGTAATCAATGAAATCAGCTAAACAAATTTTGATAAAGATTGTAGATACTGACAACCTGTGATATGAATTCACAATTTGGTTGTTTTATCTATTTATAGGATAAAAAAAAATAATAAATATGATGGTATGATGATATATGCGTTCTGGAGATAGCAAATGATGTGGTCGATGAACATGTCTTGTTCAGAATAAGTCAACTAAAAATTAACATCTTCACTTGTGCCCAAAACATGTTCACATCTCCACCTATCATTTTTTTTTTATTTCTGAAAATATTTTATCATAATATTTGTGTATCCATTCTCTTGTTGTGGAGTGCAGTGCAGATCAATAGGTCGGTTCACATAAGTTCTGTAGGAGGTATCACCATTGAACTCTACAAAAACACGGAACACCACCTATTAACCTACGTTATCCTAAATTATTCATTATATTATATATACAAAATGTTTATCTACATATTTATATATAGTATATACAAAGTCTTACATAATATACGCAGCTGCACTAAATTAATTAATTAATAACTATTTAATCTAAGATGAATGATGAATCATGATTTTATTATATTTTTACAGTTAAATTACAAAATTTCTAATATCTTCGTACAAGCTTATACCTAGATCTGTACAATATACATTTTACAGTATAATACATTTTTATAAATTAGTAAGGGTAGTATTTCCACGCTAATCTTTCTTATGTTTTATTGTATATCTAAGATTTTTATGCTACACATTACTTTATATTATTATATTTAATGTTATTACAATAATTACTTTATATTGTATTTATATAAGATACTTCAAGATACAAACAATTTAATTAATATTTACAGTGAAATTTAAAAAAAATATAACATAACATCGTTAAAGATTAAGATAAAAATAAGAAAAACTTAAATATGATTATTTACAAATTGTACAATTACATACATATATGGTCACCATCATACTATTTACAAATTTGTTACATATATTACATATACTACATAAGGACATTTTTTTTTACATTTAATTTACACGATAATTCCAAGATTATTTAGGTTAATATTAAAGCTTTTGTTACTTCAATTATTTTTGTTTTATACACTTACGCCTAGAAGTATTGTATCTGTAATCAGTTCGATTTTTTTTTCTTTAATATTTTGTACTTTGTAGTGAAACACACCGTGCTTTGTATGTCTATTTACACTTATCTATTATATCAATAAAATGGTTAGGCTAGCTTGCTGGGTCCCGTACCAACTTCTTCATTATATATTACAGGAAAGTTGAAGGTCGAGGTTACGGCCGTATTTTTGAATAAAATTTACTGGAAATATAACTTTTTTGTGTATTTTTTGTGATATAACCTGTAAATTACTAATTTTCAAATTTATTGTTGTATCTTTTGATCGTGTTGGCTTTTTTTTTTGTTTTAAGGACCTTGAAATTATATTTTTAGTATCAGTTTGGGCGAAGCGAGGTATGAAGATACGAATGGATGCCAAGTATTATAAGATAGTAGATGTAAGATTATAAGGGTATCCTTTTTTCTTTTGAGGTACCGAAACCCTAAAAGAGGGAATTTAGCCTCTATTTTTTAACTAGACATTGGTTTGAATCGACTAAAGGGAGGAAATTTACAATATATATTTTTTAATATATTTATACATTTACTTTATATGTACATAGTATTTACTATACACTTATATACATAGGGACATAAGTAACACATATTTTTTTTAAGTAATTTAAATTTAAATCTGGGTAAATCAATGAAATTTATATAAAATTATTAACTGCCAAAATTTATGGTTTAGGGTTTTAGACATATTTTTGCTCAAATACAGGTGATTTTCAATTTTATCTATTATTATAGAAAACGCTATTTTTATTAAATGACAAGTAAAAATAGGAGTGTTAAATCATTACGCATAGATTCTCTATATTTAAGTGCAAGTGAAGATGAAAATAAAAGAACTGATGAAGAGGCTAAATCTAAGGACTACTAAATATCACAAATACAGCTCCGGCGATTCGTATTTACAATACTTTTTTTTTTTTTCGTGAGGAAATCCCTTTACGGATACCAGCCCGAGTGGGGACTCGAGCGGGTGATGTGGTATTTACAATACTACCTTAACAACAGCGTGAGAAGATAACCAACTACTAATATAAACACAGCCCAGTTTTGATAAGATTTTTTTTTACTTCATTATTTACATTTATTATGAAATTGTTTTTAAATTTTAATTATATGCTTTATTATACTCGTTTTTCCTGCATAAATTGTGTACAAATTTATTTTATTTATACAACGGAATTCAACTACTCATGCATGTCTTGTTTATGTTTTGTTAAGATATTCGATGTCAAAAATCCACGGTTGTTTGGGAGGCTTGCATAAGAATATAAACATATTGGACGTATGGAGAGGAAATATAAACATGTTTTAGGTATCCTACAAATAATCAGCGGTCAACGTTTAGGAGCTATGGAAAGTATGGTACTACTGAGAAATTAAACTTGGATGATGTGAGTACTGGTCTATTGAATGAGACTACCGGACGTCCGCCTTTTCAACAGTCTCAAATTGAATAGATGACGGACGGTGGCTCGCCTTCCACTAGGTGTTACCCCACAAAGCAGTTTAATGCTGTGGGTGTAACATGGACGTGGTCGGCTAGGGGTGTCGAGAGGAAGAAGAACAGAAGAAACCATCACGAAAAGCTCGTGAAGGTTTCTCCTGAGTAAGTCCACCACTCAAGAACATAGCTCCACTCTGCCGGCCAATGAAGGCAAGCCAGAAGCGGGGGACAGATTACCATTCCCCTCTGAACGACTCAGGTCCGTGGGGTCGTCACTCCCCAACAGCTCGCCACAAACTGCCCTGCGGGCCAATATTTTTGTACTTACTTACTCCACTATTTTTATGCTTTTTTTTGTATGTCTTAGGTTTATATTTTTAACCTATTAATGTAATATGCTTTAAGTTTTATCTGTGAATTAATGTGACCAATGACCCTCTTACTACTTACTACTATGACTGATTATAAATGATTATCTATCATATTTTTGGATTCGTATATTGTTATTCGTGAATTCGTTTTTTTTGCTTTTTTTATTTATTTGATTGGCTTATGATAAAATTTACTATCCCATATTATTAGGCCTTCTATTAAATTATTTTTTTTTAATATTTTTTTTACTTTTCGTATTTTTTACCTTTTTTGAATTTTTTTTTGTAGTTTTATATATTTTTTCGATTTTCATTTTCTTAAATTATCCAAATTTTACATAAAGACCATGTCATTAGGATATACTTAATAAGTTCTTTGATTTTCACGATTATTACACATTAAATAAAACTATTTTAACCGGATTAATCGCGTATATTTCTTTTTTTTGTACATTTTTGGAAAACCCGACGTTTCGAACACTTTGCAGTAGTCCGTGGTCACGGGTAGACAGTCTACCCGGGTTTAAATTGTTTTATTTAAAAGGATATACTTATTTAGAAAACGTATTAAAATTGGAAGCGGTACTCGAACCCTTTATTGTTATCTGTAATATTAACTACTTAATAATTATATTCAAAATATCATAGATATACTCGTAATAAGCCATATAATCATTATTATTAACCATTTTTTTTTTTTGTAATGTTTTTTTTTTTGTTACTTTTTATTACAAAATCTCCATCTTATTATACCTTAATTAAATTATTATCTGTAAATGTTTTGTTAATTTTTTATATCTGATTCGTTGGCTTATGGTAAGTTTTATATAATTTTACCCTTATATAATTTTTGTATTCCTAAATTATCTAATTTTGACTCATATTACCATGGTATGTTGGGAGTCGTGGCGTGGACACAAAGTCTAAACGCGACTGGTTGTGGGTTCTATCCCCACTCGAAGAGGATTAAATATTTATGTAAATTTATATTTTTTTGTCTTAGCTCTGACGTCGAGGCAAAGCGTGCCGTGGAGTTCCGCCACTTAACACAAAATATCTAGAGACTTAGGCGGAAATTGGGGAACTAAGTGTCTTTACATTAGATTCCCTCTGCCTATTTTGCTGTTTGCGTCGTGAAGCTGATTTGATTTATTTTTTTGGTAAGTTATAATTACTTATAAAGATGTACAATATATTTTATTTTCTTAATATTTAATAAATACTAATTAATAGTTATATATATATAATCTAATATGTATAATAAGCAATATAATTTATAACACTTTTTTCTTAATTTTTTATAAATTTTCTTTATTTTTTTTTGTGTTTTTGCTACTTTTATTACAAAATCCATCTTATTATACCTTACATTAAATTATTATTTGTAATTGTTTTGTTAAATTTTTATATCTGATTCTTTGGCTTATGGTAAGTTTTATATAATTTTACCCTTATATAATTTTTGTATTCCTAAATTATCTAATTTTGACATTATACACTTAATATTTAATAAAGACTAATTAATAGTTATATATGTAATCTAATATGTATAATAAGCCATATAATTTATAACTTTTTTTTATGTTTTTGTTTTTTTTTTTATTGTTATTTCTTAACACTACAGACACTTGGTCCGTACCCTTTTTAAATGTAGTATCAAATTTCCTTATCATATATATTAATTACATTATCGTTTACATACAATTAATACCTATAATAGGGAAAATTATATTTTTAACTTTACTTTATTTTACAAAATGTCAAGTAGCTGATTGACACCTCCAATTAAAAGGATTTCCTCGGCTCCGGAGATTCTTCCTGCCATCACTATCGCTCCAAAGTTGTTCATTAAAGCTTCGTCGACTATCAAGCGGTTACACTTGTCTGATTCTCGTCGTGCTCCGTTTGCCAGCATTGAAGCCATAGTGCGGATTTTATTTTTAACCAAGTTCCCTATACGTTCCGAGAGCCTCTCTCGAAGTTCGTTAGCTGCTTCTGTCGTACTTGTTACGACTGTATCCCTAGCAATGTCAAATTGTTTCACTATCCACGTTGTCTTACCACACCCGGGAACACCGTTTACCCACATCATCTTGGGCACCTTCCACGTAAAAAATGCTGTAGATTCCAGAGTGTTATCGAGGCGTAGAGCCATTTCCAGCATTCTTTCCTCCAGCATAATCCTGGTACATTTTGCAGTAACCACCATGGGATCATTTGCAGGCGTGTTGAATTTAAGGTATCCAGTTCTCCTGGTCTCTTCTTCATTCAACTCGACAAAGCCGGATGTTGCATTGTATGCTGCCATGACATTGCCTTTCATGCTTCCCGCGATGGTCTGGCCGCTATCCCTATTATATACCGCGCCTTCTGCCTCTTTAAGTTTTACTCCCAAAATTGAGTATCCACCTTGAAAAGCAAGTATAATTTCCTTGCACGTTCCTAACTTGACTTGTTTGGTAGCTTTCAGAACTGCAAGGAATTCCAGCATGGCGTTCTTGTAGTGGTCCTCGTGCTCTCGAATTGGTAAGAAGTCTGGTGGTTGTACAATATCCATTGCTGCCTTCGTAGGTTTTGGCCGGGATGTTATCGCTGGAACTTCTGTCGATTTCCTTGTGAACTCCTCCAGTGCTACCGCCTGTCTGTCATCCGCACGTAGTTTCCTTCTGCCAAATACGTTTCCTAGAATTGCACTAAAGCCTCTGCATATGGCCTTCGCAGCTGAGTGTTTTGTCTCTGGACTTTTGGTTCTGTCTTCTGCGGTCAATCGTTGAAGGAGTTCTGAGCCACTTTCGGTGGTTAAAAGGTGTATTTGAGGAGCATCTGATTGGGTGCTGGAGTGTGCAGACTTAAGGTAACTGAGATCTTCACCTCTGTCCTCGTACACTATGACCTCATGTTGTTTGGAGGCCATTATGCAACCCAGTCGGTCTGCCACTTCTCCTCTGTTATACTCAACCACCATGGCATCTATGCTTATTATTCGTGGACCTTGTTGTGTTGTCTCACTCAGTTTATGGAGCAGCCCGCGCGAATGGCGTTCTTTCACCCCAGTCGAGCAGTATTATCGATTTGTTTTTCGATTTCACTATTCGACATGTAATCATCCTCGTGGGTAACGCTTCATAGATTTTGCGTCTTACTGCGATTTTCTTAGTGCTACCATTCAACAGACTAGCCAGACCAGGTGAAATCGCAATGTATTTGTGATTTCTAGGCTTGCAGAAGCTTATGCCCAACCTTTCAGTGTTTTCATCCATGTAGAGAGCCACACCTATTGTTCTTAATCCTGGCTTGCTTCTTTAGGCGTGTTGTAGCAGCTGGAGTGCAGTGTCTATATATGTATGTTTTTGTTGTAGTTTTATGTATTTCTTACTTATTATATTTTTAAATTATCTCAATTTGACATAAATGAGCATGTTATCATGATTTATTGTTTTTTATAAAGACTACTTAATAGTTATATGCATAATATCATATATATAATATAATATGAATAAAGTAATTAATAATTAATTTTTATTTTATTTTCTTGTAATTTTTTTTTATTTTTTTGCAACTTTTATTACAAAAATCTACTAAATATTGCACATACATATATCTATCTTATTTTGACGCGTAATAAAATATTATTTCTAAGTTTTTGCTTATCATTTGTATTTTTTTTATTTTTAATATCTGCTTAGTTAGCTAACGATTATTTTGACTTAAATCTAATCAAATCAAATCAGCTTCACGCTCTATCCTGCACACAGCAGGGTAGGCAGAGGGAACCAGTGTTAAGACACTTTGTTCCCCACTTTCTGCCGAATTCTGGAGGCATTGCGTGTTGGGTGGCAGAACTCAACGCCGCGCTTAGCCTCGACACCAGGGCGAAGTGATGGAAATATAAATTTAAGTAAATATTTTATCTCCTCGAGTGGGATCCGAACCCACAACCAGTAGGTTTTACAGTCATACTTAGTGCCACTGCGCCACGACTGGCCTCATAACGACATTATTATATGTCATATAATAATTATATGACATATAACGACATTATTATATGTCATATAATAATTATATGACATATAACGACATTATTATATGTCATATAATAATTATATGACATATAGTAATGTCGTTATGAGGCCAGTCGTGGCGCCAGGTGGGCCAGGTTATTAACCCTTTTATATTTTATGTTATTGTAATTTTTATACTATTTTTATATAATATTACTTAAACTAACTTTTGTAAGCGTAAATACCTAGACATAAGATTTAATCTTTATGTTACTTATCTTGTTGTCTAATGATAATATATTATAATAAGTATATTTATTTATAGAGGTTGGATTTTATTAAAATGATCTTATGACATAAGTGAGTGTGTAATAATATTTTGAATTTCTGTTTATATTGTCTGTTGCCATATTTGTAGGCCGTATTTGTATGCAATTTTTAAGTTATCTAGCATATAGTTGATCGAAGTTATCATAAAATAAAATGCCCATTTTAACATTTAGCTTCGCGACGAACCAATGATGTAACCATATGCTTTGGTACTACTATAATAGTTTTTTACCACTTTATACAATCTTCTTTAGCAAATTTTATCTTAAAAATATCTTGATCGATCTATTTTGGTTCCTTTAACAGTAATGAATAATCTGTGGACAATATGACAAAATCGTTATACTCAGCACTTATAATTAATTAGCCGAGTCGGCAATACCCATAGGAAAATGTACCTTCAGAACATTCCGATAGATAAAAAATAAAGAACTTCAAAGGCGTGAAGTACCAAAATGGGCCTTTTAGTTTGTGCTAAGTTTAATAATAGCAGAGGAGACGAAAGTAGCCTGACCTTTTTTATGTTAAAAAATCAGAAAGTTTAGCAGAAGGAGCCTATTTAGAAGTTATCATGTTGAGTGGCAGAACTGACGTTTTTGCCTCGACACCTGAGTGAAGAAGTTACATCCTCGAATAGGCATTGAACCCAACAGCTGTCGCGTTTATAGTCACACGACTATATATATATATATAATGGGGAAACTTTTAAATTTTATAGCATAACGAAGTCTGGCTTGATTTGGATCTTGTTCCAATAGATAGAACTTAAAATATAAAAACGTATATTATACGTAATGATAAGGACACAAAGTAAAAGTCAAATGTGCTGTACAATCGTCCAAATGGTGACCAATCAACGTAGTGTGTAAATATATGTATATACGATAATAAAGATAAATAAAAAAAAAAGATTAATATTTTAAAATATCAAATTAAATATATATTTCATTAATAATCATTATAATTTTAAATAGTGTAATAATATATTTATTATAATATACTTATTATAATATATTATCATTAGACAACAAGATAAGTAACATAAAGATTAAATCTTATGTCTAGGTATTTACGCTTACAAAAGTTAGTTTAAGTAATATTATATAAAAATAGTATAAAAATTACAATAACATAAAATATAAAAGGGTTAATAACCTGGCCCACCTGGCGCCACGACTGGCCTCATAACGACATTATTATATGTCATATAATTATTATATGACATATAATAATGTCGTTATATGTCATATAATTAAATATAGGAATATTGGTTGGTCTGAACTAAAACATGCATGGAGTGGTATTTAATTACCTAATATTGATTTTATAAAGCATATTGAGGTATTTTAACATATCCGCAGATTTGCTAAAGTTGGACCATACTAAAATTATAATTCGCAACATGCTGTGCACGGCGGGTGGAGCTGAGCAAAGTTATGTTGCGCAATGTAATAAAAAAAAACAAAAGGTACTTAAAATAAAATGACTTTTTAAAACTGCCATTTGATCAAAAACTACAATTACAACTATCACTAAACGATTTCGCTGGGATCATTGTGTCATCCGCAACTTTCCTGCAAAATTGTTTTACGGAGGTTTAACGGTCGGTTAGGAGGAGTAGTATTACAACGATACACACATTTTTACTAGTAAGACCTTCGCTTGGCTCAGCTCAATCAAATAGGAGCACAACTCTTATTGTGGTCTTATTTCTTGAGTCGTTTCTTCTTAGAATAATGGTAATCTAATGTATTGTATAATATAGTTGATCGAAGTGTGATAATTTTAATTGATATATATTAGATACTTATTTTATTAAATTTTTACTTTCGTTCTTATCTTAAATAACAGTTCTAATATTTGCCGTCATAAATAACGTGTATTATCATTATTAAATAATTAGTTTTATTGTTTTTTTAAAACTGTCATTTTAAATCTGAACGATTCTACACTACATTTATTATTCAACTGCTATAGCGAATAATTTTCTATGTCCTTACTCATTACTGTATTTTTTTATTTCTTATGGTATTTTTATATTTACTTATTCTATGCTACTTTTATTACGAAACTATTAAAATAATATATTTTTTTTACATTTCATTTATTTTTTTTACTTTTTTTGTAGTTTTTTTCTTTCTTTTTTTAAGTTTATTAATTCTATATCATAACTATGTTTTAATTTTTTTTTGTATATTTGTGATATACAATTTTTTGACTATACTGCTAAAGCTATATTTTCTTATTGATTCTTTACTACGTTTATTAATATCTAATAATAGTATCTTTATTACTTTATAACTAAACTGCTAGAGTGAAATATTTTACTATAAGTTTTTTTTGTATTATTTATAATCGTACGCAATATTTTAGAAACACTATTATGGTATATTTATTATACATTTTTATTATTAAAATTAACTTGAACAGTCCAAATGACCTGTTCAGTGTAATAATAACATAAAAGTTTATTGTCCTGTAGACATTCTTATATTATCGCATTACTAAATACTACTTTACATATCTTATATTATTTAGAAATCAAGTGTTCAAAAAAATATCCAATATTACGTAGATTTCAGAGTTTTGGACAGAATACCCTGATTTTAACCGTAACTTTGTATTATACGAGAATTTACATATTATAGTAAGCATCCATTACTTTTAGACTTGACTATATGTCATTAGCCTTTATGATTTTTAGGCTTTATCCAATCGATATACTAAGGACGGTCACCAAGGTTATTCTAACACGAGTACTGGATTTCAGGTAGGTATTGGTTCTTGTTTATTTTATCTATAACGAAAATGGTTTGTTTTATTATTTAACTTATTTAAGATAGTGTATTAAAATTTTAAAAATAGTAATACGCTTTTCCGATTGCTGATCAATTTACATGATATATGTACTTACTATAGGTAATGAAGTAGCTAAGGTTGTTTATCTTGTGTACGGTACGGTATTATTAGTTACAAATGTGTAATAAACAGAAGGGATAAAATTAATAAGCTTTACATTGAAAAAAAAAAGTAATAAAAAATCCATTGTAGTGCAGTATGACAAAGTATTTTTTTTCTGAAAAGGACAAGCCAAATGAACGTTGCTCCAGAAGTTGTCAATGGACGAGATAAAGCCTCCTTCACCTATGCTGGGATCGTAACCTAGCTAGGAATACATATTATTTCTACAGTTATTGTTATTCTATTAAATTTTTCATTCGTAGTTTTACGAATCAAATTCGCATTTTTTACACCTTAACTTTTAAATATTATTAAAATTCTTACTCTATGTTTTTATATTTTTGTGCAATAAATTAGTAATTCTGAGAGGTTTTTTTTTTAATTTTTTTTTACGAAACCAAATATTGATATAATCATTTATTATGATTATCGTAATAAATATTTTGTAATTTAAGATATTATAATTATTTTACATTTGATTATTGGTAAATTACATTAATTATATATTTACACTGATTATTCTACACTAGATGAATTTGAAGCTCGTAATACATAATTTTTTTAATCTAAAGTAAACCTATTAATTTTATTCCACATCATTTTTATTTTTATCGATATTTTTTTTTCTCTCATGAAGAGCTTTGATATACGATTTTTTTAAAAAAGCTATTTTTAATTAACATCTTATACCTTAATTAAGAATTTTAACCTAATTAAATATTTTATAATTATTCTATCCTAATATATCGTTATTTTTTTCAAATTTAGTCTATAGTATATCTCACATAATATTTTCTCATGTATTTTTTTTCTTTTATTGTATTTCGTAACTTTTTTTATTTCCAGATTTTTAAAAATATATTTTTTATAACCATGATTAGTCTAAAATAATCCTATTATATGCCTTAAGCTATTTTAGAATATTTATTACTTTATTTGTACACCACAATAGATACACACGTAGAATATGATAAAAAACAAAATGCACAAAAGGCGGTCTTATGGCTAAGTAGCCATCTCTTCCAGACAACCTTTATAATTACTTTTATATTTTTTTTCCATTTTATACATTATCTTTTATCAATTTTTGTGATTATTATAATTATTTTTATATATTTTTATTTTAAAATATTTTTTGTGTTTTGTCAATTTTTTTTTTTTGTAAATATTTAATTTTATAGATTTTTTTTTAATATTTTGTTCTATATCTATTTTTGTGGCTATTATAATTATTTTTACATTTTAATTTTAAAATATTTTTGCAAATTTTTCGTATATAATAGATTTTCTTAATAATTTTCGTCTTATTTCTAATTCTTGTCCTAAATGTCCTATCTTATTACTTATTCTACTCTACATATATAATTTGTAATTGCTATTCTAATACTTGACTATTTAACTTTGTATTTCGTTTTTTTTTATATAATTTTATTCGTTTATTTTGTGCCTTTATTATTTTTTTTCTGCTTTTATGGATTTTTTTCTAAGTCTAAGTACTTTTTCTAATATAATTACTACTTGTATCTAAAAAAATATTCAGATATGTATACTGATATTATGTACTAGTTACCTTATTCATTTCAATATATTTTCGTACGTATACAAATCAAGCTAGCAAATTTTATTTTAATCTACTTATCAAGTAAACGCTCCACAAGATGTTTGTCTATTATTTTATTTGTGTTTTTTTTTACTTTTGTTTTTTATTTTCTTTTTTGTATTTTTTTTTCTTATTCACATAGTTTTACCATTACTTTAATTTAAGGACAGTATATTAATATTCTTAATATTTATTTTCATAAAATGGTATAATTATTTTTACAATCGGTAACTTATTTTTACACAATACCTACACATATTTTTATGTAACATACGATGATTTATAAGTTTTTTTTTTGTTTTTTTATAGATTTTTTTATTATATTTAAATTTATATATTATATTAATTTATATTACAAAATATTCTATTCCTTACAAATTATCTGTAAGTAAAACAGTGGATATGGTTGTTATTCAAGTATTTTTATTCTAATTTTGAATATTAGGTACTGACATTATATCTTATGTTTAACTTGGAACATGGTAAATGTCGAACACTCACATGTGGTTATCTATTCATTCCTTAATATATGTGAATATTTTAATATGTACAATTGACTTCCCAATATACAAAGAGCATCAAAATGTCCTTATGTAAGTAATAACTCTACTTGTATAAATACGATATTTCACTGTTACAATCCTTATATTTACACTTAGCAACGTTATACCCTCGCGCCTATGTGCTAATAAATATACACGTACGCGTAGAATATTCAGTTTGATGAGGTATAGGCGAATTTTCCACAAAATAAACAATTTAACAGGGCGACCTGATCGCCGCACTAATATCTTTTTCTTCATTTTTTTTTAAAAAACAAATATTTCTTAAATGAACATAAATATCAAATAAAATAATATATTTTGAATCAGGTTATAAAAACAATTTTATATAAAGTATTGAGTAAAGAAAAGAATATTCGTGAAAATAAAACAAAAATGAGAATAAGTTTCGAGTCCTTCCTTCGATCCATTGGGGCGAGAATATTAGTGTTGGCGCGAAGCTTCGTCCAAACAATGAGCGTTGCTATGACAACGATGATCATTACAACGGGTGTTTCCCGTATGAAAGCAGGAACAGACAAATCAAATGTTTTATTTCTGGTAGTGGCGTATAAAGAGAAATTTTGTACTGACCTCGACATCCCCGGAAAAGATTACCTGAAAAATAACATATTGTGAAATCCGTTTTTGAATAATAATTTTTAAAAAATGTAAAAAATACATTTATATATTTAAAATAGAAGTACTTAAATCAAAAATATAATTTAAAAACATCAATTTACCTCACCTAATTGGTAAATAAGACAAATATTAGTTCCACGTCTCTTCTCATAGTATATAAATAAAAGCCTTTTTATATAGAGAGAGATTTAATAATTTTATGGCGCTCGGTTAACATAAGAGTCTGTAAAAAAAAAACAATATAAAGCATCTGCTATAAAATCTAAAGCACTCAATACAATATTTTAAAAAGAGTTTACTTACGATTTTCGGTTATCCAGAATCACATAACACAATTTGGGCAATTTTACCAAAACAAAAATAATTTGACGACCATTTCCACCGATTAAAATTAACCTTTTAAAAATCTGAAGTTTTTCATCTAAAGCTATTTACAATTTAGAAGACTAACTGAATATTGCCACAGCTTTTCAGCGACTAGTTAGAGACCACTAAAGGAGCGAGATGTCGACTGTATGAGGTCCAGGCTGCGACTGCAACTAGGTCTGGGGTGACAGAGGCCCCTGGAGCAGGTCGGAGGGCGGGACCTCCCAGTGCAGATTCCACGCCCCTAGGGAGGTGGAGGATCCCGTGCTCGCGAGATTCCCCCTGTTCCTAGAATCTATAATTACAGATTTCGTAGTGGTGGGGATTGATTTTTCGCTTTAATAATTTTATTTCTGCCATGATTTGATTTATAAAGGTATGTTTTCTTTTCAACTAGTGTTTTGGCTCGATTTCACTTGATCTTTTATATTATTTTTTTATATTAATTTTATTTTAGTTATTTTTTTAACGTTTTGAAATTTACAAATATTTAATGTAATTTTCAAAGGTTGGAAGGGAGGACTTAAAATTAATTAAATATTTATACATTTCTTATTTCAGTTGTGGTAGATGGGGCTCGGTATTGGATTTCGCCATTCAACACGTGAATTACATTAATTATATCGTATAAATAAATGTTTCTTTTTTTTTAAAAACTTTAAGCGTCGAAATATTCTTAAATCCCTAATAATTAGTTATAAATAATTAATTTAACTTAAAAAAAATATTTTGAAGGTAGTTCTAGAAGGTATCATATTCTATATCTTAAGTTCTTTTTAGCGAAGCGGCTTAAGACGTTCACGAGTAGATTAGTAGCTGTTTCAGAGTATTAGAGGATAATATTATAAACGTGTATTATTATTGGTATTCATAACATAAAAAATATTTTCTTAGTTGTTTCCCAATTTTCCTAACACCATTTTTAATTTCAATTACTAACATTCATGATATAAAATGTGAAATTTGTTATATATAAAACGCTTAATAATAACAAATTTGTTTATTTTTTAACAAAATCAACAAGGGTCGTCGTATCAAGGATGCTGGGTGAGAAGAAGGTTTATATTATTTACACTATGACAATATTGTATTATTATCAGTTCTTTCTTTATAAAATATTATAAAACTGAAGAATTTGTTTGGTTCTAATGGTGCTAATCTCAGGAACCATTGTTTAAAATTAATAATTTTGATGATATGTTTATTTATTGATAAAGGCTTTAGATAAAGTCGACGTAACCCACTGTAGCTGCGGTCATTGTTATCTCGGGCGCATAAAATGTGACATATGCTCATACTTTCAGCTATTTTCGTTTAAATATACTAGCCGTCGGTAAAAGTTGGCGGTTCTTTTAATATTTTTAAGATCAAACGACATAAAGGGCACAGGGCATTTAAACAGCAGCAAATCTATTATTTAAAAAACTTTTTATCAATCCTGGCAAGAAGATAAATTAAATAAATTCGATGCAGACGAAGTTTCTGGCAACAGCAAATACGACGCTTAACAAAAGTTAAAGGAGTTAGAAGTTTTCGTTTAGTTTTTATGTGTAATATTATATTCTTGCTACTGAATTCTTTTAAATTATTCAGTTTATGGTGTACATAGAAAAGTAAGTATTTTTTTTATATACAAATAAGCCCACTTTTGCTAACTAACCTTTTAATTTTCGTGTTTCCTACTTGTTTTTAAGTGCAATAAAGAATATATAATAAAAGTTTGAAATAATAATGCCTACATTATAAAGTCATTATTTAATTTTTCGTTTAAATTTATTTTACGCATTATCCACAGAGAGAGTATTTTTGTTTAGTTTCACACTGTATCCCGCACATAGCAGAGTAGGCAGAGCCAGAGAACGTATTGCTTCTTGCGTTGAGTGACGGTACTCAACCTTATCAGGGCGAGAAAATAAAAATAATAAATATATCATTTCACCAAGCGGGAATGGAACTCATAACCCAGAACCTGTCGCGTTTACAGTATTGTACACAAACGTACCCCTGCGCCTCGATTAACCAATATTCATATTATTAGTTTTCTGTTTTCTAAAATGAAATCAGTTATAGTATCTTATAAAAAAAAATTGCAATATCAACAAGAAAAATCGTCGCATAAAATAAACAAAGTCGACAGAAATCAAAACGATTACGCATCAAAGATCTAACGCCCCTGTAACCCACTGACACAGTACTCTCCTTCCGTACTTCTACCGCTATTAATAAACTGCCGTCGCAGTCTATTTGCTACTGTCAGTTATTTTGGAATTTGTCTGTGTATTGTAGGTTGATTATCCTCTATTTTATAGCACCTATTTTTTTAATTTTACTATAAAAATATTGTTGATTTCTAATTAATTGTATATATTATAGATTCATTAGTTTTTTTGACGTATGATTAACTTTGTATTTTTTATTTTTTTGATATCCGGAGAGCTATATATATACAAGTTTATATATTTATAAAAAAAAAATATAGTATATTTTATAAACTAGGCTTAAATTACAATAACCAATATAATATCTACTGCAGAAACATTTAATTAAAGAGTGTAAGTTAATGTAATAATAAAATTAAGATAATTATAATAAATTCCTTGATTTTGATAAAATTACTTAAGACATAGAGGCCAGTCGTGGCGCAGCGGCACGAAGTGTGACTGTAAACCGACTGGTTGTGGGTTCGATCCCCACTCGAGGAGATGAAATATTTACTTAAATTTATATTTCCATTTCTTCGCTCTGGTGTCGAGGCTAAGAGCGGCGTTGAGTTCTGCCACTCAACACGCAATGCCTCCAGAAATCGGCAGAAAGTGGGGAATGGAGTGTCTAAAAACACTAGGTTCCCTCTGCCTACTCTGCTGTGTGCGAGATACAGCGTGAAGCTGATTTATTATTTTATTTACTTAAGACATTTTGCCTTATTAAATAATTTAATAACTTGATTAGATTTTAACCCCACCAAAATGATAATATTAAAAAAATACAGTTTTTCTATGTGCTACGAAATCGTCTACGTCGTAGACAAGGAAAGAAGTGTAATATTACGCTTTTCTTCTATTTACCTTGAATATGTATAAAATTTTATTCCTGAAGCAACCGAAGCGCAATTTCAATGCTTCAGTGGATTGATTATAACTGTGGAACATTAAATATTTATATTTTTTTCCTTTTAAAAGTCCCGGGGGTTTTTTACGAGGCAATGCGCGTTGAGAAGCAGAACTCAACGCCACGGTTTGACCTGGACACCAGAGCGAATAAAATTAACATATTAAATATTTTATTTCAGTGGGAATCGAACCCGCAACCTGGCGCTTTTACAGTTGTTGTTGTGTTTTGTGCCCCTGCCCCACAACTGGCCTCTACATACTGCCCACGACTGTCGATATGCTACGAAATCGTCTACGAAGTCGTAGAACTCACAATAGGGAAAAAGAGAACGGATACTTATATTTTCTAAAGGATACTTATACTTTCTGTTATACTTTTCTTGTCTTGACCTTAAAATGACTTTCCGCCCTTCTGTTGTAAAGCTATCGAAGCGCTTTAATGGTTCAATGGTTCAATTCCCAATTGAGGGTCATTCAAAGTTTATATTACTTATAAGCATACATAGTTTGAAAGATATTCTCTAACCGTTAATTTTATTTACAAAAAAAAGGAATCAAACTTTATCTTATTTATTTTAGGCAACTAGAACCACACGTTAAAATAATCCGTATAGTTTTGTAATATTTTTAATACACAATTTTTCATTTTAGTTGAAAAAATAATAAATGCTTCGCTACCTCAGAAGCAATAATTTTAATTTACACGGAGAGTAATGTTAACACGGAGATGTCTGAATACATTGTAACAACAGATTTTCGATCTTATACTTCACAACGGGACCCAAAATTTTGCTATCTTAAAAATAATAATTTTTCATCACGCTGTACTTCGCACAACAGGGTAGGCAGAGAAACCCTAGGAACCTAGTATTAAGATACTCAGTTTCCCACATACCGCCGAATTCTCGAGGCATTGCGTGTTGAGTGGCGGAACTCAACGCAGTGCTTTGCCTCGGGCGAAGAAATGAAAATATTAAATACCGAGTGTGAATCGAATCCACAGCCGTCGCGTTTACAGTCGAACCCACACCACAACACGACAGCTACTTAATCATCCTTATTATTATTAGTTCATGTGATGAAAATATGCCATGTTTTCAACCGGTCGATCCTATTAATGTGGAGTAATTAAGCGAGTTGGCCCTACCGGCGAATAATTTAATTTTAAAAGCACGCTGGTTAAGTGCTTAAACCAATAAAATACTCCATCAGCAAAATGCATCGAAAGTTCGTAAAAAATCGCAGGTGCCACCGCCAAACCCAATTGGTCCAATTTCCGTCGCAATTTCTCTTGGAAAATGTTTTTAGAAAACCTAGGTTGTAACGTAGTTTGAAATTAGATTTCGATACTGAAATCTTATTATAAAATGTTGTATTATAAAAAGAAGTCAGTCGTGGCGCAGGGAACGCGATAGGTTGTTGGTTCGATTCCCATTTTTCATTCTTCGCTCTGGTGCCGAGGCAAAGCGCGTTGAGTTGTTGAGTTCTGCCACTCAACACGCAATGCCTTTAGAATTGGGCGGAAAACGGAGGATAAAATGTCTTAACAGTAGGTTCCCTCTGCCTACTTTGCTGTGTACCGGATACAATGTGAGGACATAAAAAGAAGCAGCATCATGTTTTCTGTCGTATAGCGCTTTAGGCACTGCGTTTTCGACTTTCCATATAATTTTCGAGATATTGCATGTTAAATGACGAAACTCAACGCCGCGCTTTCTTTACCAGAGCGGAGAAATGACATCATTCAATTTAATTTTAGCAGCCCTGGCTCACTAGGCCACAAAGTCACCATGGCCACCCCTAATTTAATGCTAATATTGTTGATAATTAAAATATAAAGGTATAATAATTTTTTTTTTGGGTTTCAGATATTTTTCCACCATCGCATTAATATCTCGTACAATATTATCTGACACAAGAATGATTAACACACGTTCGTTGTGGGTTCAAATTCCGCCTAATGACACTTTTATATTTAAGAACAATCGTTTTATATTAAGTACTACAACAGTAAATGAAATTTAGGGATAATTCTGGGAAAACGAGGCCAGCGAATGAGGCCAGTCGTGGCCCAGGGGCACAAGGGTGTGACTGTATAGCGACGTTTGTGGTTTCGATCCCCACTCGAGAAAATAATATAGTTATTTAAATTTATATTTTCATTTCTTCGCTTTTAGTGTCCAGGCAAAAGCTACTCAACACCCAATGCCTGCAAAATTCGGCGGAAAGTGGAGGACGGAGTGTGTTAAGACTAAGTTCTCTCTGCCTACTCTGCTGTGTGCGTTTTAATTTTTATTTGTACACAAATATAAGATCTTTATTTATGTATGGTACATATAAAGATTATAAAAAGTGTGGCGCTCATTAGCATCAAACAGTATTAGAAGTCCGCAAAGCTAAAGTGAATACATTATTAAATCCCTCAAGGGATATGCCTTAATACTTTTTTAGAGTTTTCATCATTTATTTTTACAGATTAAGGATATTATAAGAATAGCATCCACACACACACATCTTCACATTAGAACTTCATATAACAAGCAAAGGTAATCACTTCCTTTGTTTATTCTGTAGGGAACTATTATTTATATTTATAGTTTATTTAATGTGTCATTTATATATTTCAATATTATAATTTATTTATTTATCATTTATATACACACGTAAAATCATACATACATTTAATAGGATTTATATATTTTATAGCAAGTATTCGTATTTAGTATATTTATATGAAAGCGCTCCATCGCCGTCGACCGAACCGGTAAGGCGTTCAACATCCACGCCTACCCCCTTGTCGACGGCATATTTAATAATCACAGTCGTTGCTTGCCACTCGATGCGCTTTACATACGTTTACTTTGTTTTATCTAGTACTTTATTCTAAATTCGTGTTTTTGTGTTCTATTATATATATATGTTTGTGGTTGACTTTCTTATATACTGTACCGTGATTGTTGATTGTGATTTTTGTTATCACTGTATGTACATTTAAAGTGGTGTTGATTAAACTCAGTGCTATTTGTAAGTAGACTTTTATTCACCCATTATCAACACTACATTGGTGACCCCGACGTGATATAGTCCTTGGCGTGTAGATTCGGGGACACGTGGAATTACGACTGGAACACTCATTATAACAATCGCTTTCCGTCTCAAATTAATTAATAATGACTCATATTTACTAATAATCTATAATAGTTTTAAAAATAGATAGATGTCAACTTTAGCAAACACCAACAACGTGAGAAAATCGTAGCTATATAGAAATTGGCAAAACTATTTGTGCTTTCCAGCACAGTAGTGGCGCAGCGGCACGAAGTTTGACTGTAAAACCGACTGTTTGTGGGTTCGATCCCCACTAGAGAAGATGAAATATTTACTTTCTGCCTCCAGAATTCGGCAGAAAGTGGGTAACGGAGTATCTTAACACTAGGTTCCCGCTGCCTACTCTGCTGTTTTTTTTTATTTGTGCTTTACTAGCACGCTTAACCACACAAAAATAAATGTGTAATTAATTATCAACATTACCTACCTACCTTATATATATGACACTAAAAAAATTTAACCATTACACAAACTCCCAAAAGAATTTAGCAAAGACAATAGATAAAAAACAAAACGAAAAATAATAGAGAGAAAAGAAAAAAAGTCTTTATGAAATGAAGGCTCTGTCTTAAAAATATGTAACGTCAACAAAAAAAAAGACCTACACAAAAGCCTATCTAACAAAACATTGAATCTAGTTAAATTGAGTTTTGTGAACAAAATTACACGAAAGAACCACAAATTTAACCATAAATTAATTTACCGTCTTATTATTATTGGAATTTAACAAAATATGTTTCGTGGTAGTCTTTTTGATTAAACGCTATTTACGTTGCATTGTTCGACTGCCCGACGCCCAACGTCACGTGGTGATGTGCTCGGGACAACCAGGGGCGGGAGGAATTGATTAAACATGCATTATATAATACTCTCGTGTAATTTCATGTTTGAATTATCTTTCATTTAGTTAAGCTTCAGGCCCTTTTGTCATGGAAATGACATGTTGCAGTCAAAGGAATTGTTCGGTATTCATTATTATAGGTGCACGTAGAATAAAGTTTTGAGTTTACCGAATACGTATTCATTAATTCAATGTTTACTTTACGTAAGGCCTACGTAGCTTGTTTGCATCTAATATAAAGTTAAGATTAGAATTTCTTTTAGCTTCACGCTGTATCCTGCTGTAGGCAGACGAAACCTAGTGTCAAGAAACTTCACGCCCACTAACACACTTCAGTTAACTACTTTCCGTCAAATTTGAGAGACAATGCGTTGAGTGGCGGAACTCAACGCCGCACTTTGCAACGTTACCAGAGTAAGTAAATGAGAATATTAATTCATTTCTTCGAGATGAAAACGCACATCCGCTGCAACTGGCCTCAGTTAGTCAGTTTTGTTTAGTATTTTAAAATATAAAAATAAATAAAGTAACACAAGATATTTTTTGCTTTATTTAACCCATAAAAGTGCCGGATCTAAAAGTGGCTGACATATCTAAAGTTCCTCAACTTCGCTCTGAGTTTTCCTTTTTTCTTTAAACGTCCCATATGTTGTAGCGTTCGTATACTGCGTTCATCTCGTCCCCCATGCAAAAGAGAAATTATGCTTCGACGTATGCTGAAAATGAAAAAAAAAAACATTATTTTAATGACAGATATACATATATTATTTATTTTAATATATATTTTTTATACAAAGGATTAAAATTGCCTTTCTGTTAGGGCTTCTTATAATAAGGACAAGTTATCAAAACTCTTTGTGTACATTCTGTAGATTACTGCTGGAAGACCCCTTGTAAGAAACGATTTTCCGCGAGGAAATTAATGAAGCTGATAGCTTCGTAATATATCCCGCACGCAGCAGGGTAGGCAGAGAGTATCTAAGTACTAACACACTCTATTCGACACATTCCGTAGATTTCTGGAAATATAATTTTAAATAAATATTTCATCTTCTCGAGTGGGGATGGAACCCACAACCAGCCGGTTTTCAGTCACACTTTGTCCACGTCTGCCGTCATTACTGACATACTATAAAATAATAATTATAACTACATTAGTAATTATAATAATCTATAATAGTGTTTAACATGGGAACAATATAAGCTTTAATGGAAAGGACCATACAACGTGACGTGTAATTTGACAAAACCGTAATTATTTGGTAGAAATTACTGTTCGGGGTAACACAACGGTGGCGGTCTGCGCTACATTGTCACCGCGATTTCAATTAATCGAGACATTGTATCTCGTGTTAATGTAGGACAACCCTAGCATAATTTTTGTTTTTAGTATGTATTTATTGTAGTGTTATATATATATGCACTATATAATAATCGGATCTCTTTTAAATGTGCATTTTTCTATTGCGTAATTTTATTATTTTTTACTATACTGAGGCCCGTCGTGGCGCAGGGGCACGAAGTGTGATTGTAAAATCGACTGGTTGTTGGTTTGATCCGTGGTTGTGGAGACGAAACCCAAATGAAATATTTATTTCCATTTATGTTTTCCTTTCCTCGTTCTGGTGTCGAGGCAAACTACGGCGTTGAGTTCCGCCACTCAACACGCAATGCTGGAGACGTGGAGGCAAGGAGGTAAGTCACAACGGAAAGTGGGGAACGGAGTGCCTTAACACTAGGTTCCCTCTACCTACTCTGCTGTGTGCGGGATACAGCGTGAAGCTGAACTTCGTGAGTTCTCCATACAACATGACATTGGCAAAGTGATTTTGTGCTCAACCGCACTTCCGAAATGCCATAATTAAAGAACTAACTGATAATATACGTAGCCATGTTTCATATTATACTCGTATAACGACAAACGCAACGGATTTTGATTTCACCGGGCGCTACAGATGTCAAGTGCCTTGGGCGGTAATATCGTGTATTGATGGAAAGGCTGTCACGGGCAAGCCTTTGATGTCGGTCTAGTATGAACAGTTACAGTGAGGTAAATAAATATTTTCAGGTTATCCATCAGGCACGAGCCAGACAGTGTATGGAACACGTTTTAAATTAATTTGTGTGAACAATATTTTTCTTTGATGCCTTTGTGCCGTAATTTGATATGTCAATCAATGTATTCCGATGGTCGTAATTTCCGCTTGGGGTGGCGTATACTCAGACTAAATGTATAATATTAAAGTTATATTTGTCATTATTTTAATATGATGTACTTATTGAATTAAATAAGGCATTTGGTTAGATGATAAGGCATTTGAAATAAGTATGTTTCTTCTATAATTATTCAAAATAGGAATAGCAGACAACTGCCTCATAAGTTACTTTACCGTTTACTTTGGTTATTCTCAACTCTTTATTTTACGTTTTATTTTTTTCTCCACATTACAGAAATATGGATTGTATGACACAAATAGTTCTTGTTTACCTAATCAGGTTAGTTAATAGGACCAATAAATTGTGATCCGAAATATTACGTTAATTAGCGTTTTTATCTTTTAGGCGGTCGTGACTCAGTGGTAAAACATCTGACTTCCAACATGTCAGTTGTGGGATTCAATTTAGGAGACTGGTTAATGTATTTTTATTTGTTATCATCATTAAGCAGGCAGTCTTGAATTCGGACGAAAAATGGGATGAATGTGCTAACGCTAATCGGAAAAGAAGAAACTGTTTTTTTTTTTTGTTTTCTATTAATATAGTTAAAAGACTGATTTAGTTGAGAGATTGTAATCTACTAACAAGAACTTTGTGACGTATAGCTCTTATTCTCCCAGAACATTTTACACTGTGCAACGTCCATGAAACAGTGATTTTGGAACATAATAGAGGGCTCCCGTGCGACAATGCCGGACACGCCGCACGTCGGCGCGTAAGTGTCCGGACATTTCTGTAACAATTCAAATTATTATCATAGAGTGGTTCCTAGGAGGCGCTGGTTCGAGTCCCAGTATGTTAATATGCTTAAAAAAATGTGTAATTATTTTTGACAGTGAGCTTATAATTAAAAAACAGTTACAATTTCCTTGTTTTTCGTTTTATAATTTATCATCATAGATAAAGGTATTCATTTGAATGTTGGAAAGAATGCTGATTTATGTTAATTTTAAATGTAATTTCTCAAGCACTGTATGCAGAGGGAACCTAGTGTCAAGACACGCCGTTTCCCACTTCCCACCCAATTTTCAAACCTTTTTTTTGTAATTTCTTATTAAAATTACAAAAAAAAGGTACTCTCTACATTAGTTATTTATTACCTGTATAGAAGGAAGGTATAAGTAAAAAGTTTAAATAATTTAATAATTCACATATTGACATTTTTTATATATGTTTATAAATAATTATGCAAGTTAGTGTAACATTCCAGGCCAGTCGTGGCGCAGTGGTACAAAGTGTGACTGTAAAACCGACTGGTTGTAGGTTCGATCCCCACTCGAAGAGATGAAATATTTACTTAAATTTATATTTTCATTTCTTCGCTCTGGTGTCGAGGCAAAGCGCGGCGTTGAGTTCTGCCACTCAACACGCAATACCTCCAAATTTCGGCAGAAAGTGGGGAATGGAGTGTCTTAACACTAAGTTCCCTCTGCCTACCCTGCTGTGTGCGGGATATAGCGTGAAGCTAATTTAATTTAATTTTTTTTAGTGTAACATGGAGGCTCTCCCTTCTAGCTTGCAATATTTTCGATATATTCGATAGATTTTCATTAGACCATAGTAGTAAATATTACTTACCGTTGGGCACCTATGATAACACGAGGAAAGTGTAGGGATGCTATAAGTATCACTGTTTTTTCTCCATTTTGCTTACCAATATCATTATCATAAATATAATTATTGATTTTGGTAAACTCCACATCGTTTTCACAATTCAATTTATCAATATCACATTCACTTTCAAAATTTCTTATTCGAAAACCCGCTCCATCTTGTCTAATGCCACAAGTAGCACTCAATATATAACAGACTGCAATATTGAGTGTATTGATAAAATACACTCAATATTGCAGTCTGTTGCATTGTTTTTGTATTACCACTGGGATTATCTGACCTCTTATTAAAATCAGCTTCAAATGTCTGTTCACAGTACACTTTGTTAATTAAACCGTAAGCTGGAACATGCGATGGTCCATTATTATAATTACAATGTAATACTACTCGATATTCATTTTTAATCCTCACATTCATTTGATGATGCAACGGAAAGCTTTATTATTTTTTTTTGTATATGTACATTTTCATAAACAATATGTGCAAATATTATATTTTTTATTTTAATTATGAATATAATGGATTCAAATTCTATATTTGAATCCTTTTTAGCTCTCGTCATTAAAATTCAATACACATTTTAATCTTCATTTTATTATTATTTTTTTAATTTTGTTTTTATTAAACACATTTCGTAACGAAATATCTAAGGATAATCTTGATATATATACGAGAACATTGTATTATAAATACAATTCTTACCTAGCAACAATCTGTTTAGTAAATAACATGTGATATCTGTTAGAACGGCGGGAAGTAGAAAACGGATGAATTCAGTTTTTTTATTCCTAACCCGACTAATGCGGCAAATCCGTATAAAACAAATAATAAGTTACCTTTATCGTCGTCAACATTACATCCATATTTCAACAATTTACATTTATTTTCAAATAATTTCAATCTGAAACCCTCGCCCTCAGAGCGGAAGCCACAAACACTGTCATATACAAAATCCTGACATGCTAAGTTCGCGCAAAAAATTTTTTTCTCTATGTCTAACACTCTTGAAATGGCTGTCTGTAAAATTAATACAATTATGCACTGAGATTTCATTGCTTGTTTTTATTATTATAAAATCGTAAATGAGTTTTTATTGTTGTTATCGGTCGTTCAAATTAAATTAATAGTTAAATATCGTAGTTACATATTTCTACTCAAATTAAAAACATATTATGCAGGTTTTTTAATACTAAAAGGTTTTTTTAGCTTTCTATCTATCTAACACTAGTTAGAAAACCTACGGTTTTCATTAGTACTTAAGATTATAAATTGGGAACGGAGTGTCTTAACGGTAAGTTTCCAGATTCCCTCTGCCTACTGTGCTATGTGTGGAATACAGCAAAATTTCTATTTGTTTCAATTGCCAGTGCGTATAGTATCTAGTATATTATGTGGATGATCATGTGGACTATATTTATGTACGTATGAGTGTATCTCGCAAATCCGTTTAAGTGCACTATCACCTGCTTCGGTAGTCTGTAATCTGTCAGTAACGGAAAAGTTTTATATAACTATTTCAAAAACATTAATTAATTTGAGGCCAGTCGTGGCGCAGTGGCACAAAGTGTGACTGTAAAACCGACTGGTTGTGGGTTCAATCCCCACTCGAGGAGATGAAATATTTACTTAAATTTATATTTCCATTTCTTCGCTCTGGTATCGAGGCTAAGCGCGGCGTTGAGTTCTGCCACTCAACACGCAATGCCTCCAAAATTCGGCAGAAAGTGGGGAATGGAATTATCTATGATGATAAATTACACTAGGTTCCCTCTGCCTACCCTGCTGTGTGCGGGATATAGCGTGAAGCTAATTTAATTTAATTTATTTTATTTTTTTTTAATTTGAGGCCGTCGTGGCGCAAAGGCACGGTGTGATTGCAACGCAACGGTTGTGGGTCCGATGACTACTCGGGGTGGATGAATTATTATTTATTAATATTTTCATTTCCTCAAAAATGGGGAACGGAGTGTCTTAACACTCAATTTCCTCTGCTTACTATGCTGTATGCGGGATGCAGCGTGAAGCTGGAAAAAAAACTATTTCTAAATCAACAAAAGAGATTGTAAAGAAGGTTGGTCTATAAAATCAATTAGTCATCTGTCTGTCATATAGCCACGCCTCACCGTTACCATTACTATCAGAGACAAAAAACGATTGTGCTGAACTAACCAATAAGAATTTACGGATTTGTGGATGGTGGGGAGCGCATTTCGAGGTACTTCTTTTGTTTATTCCCGGACTATAGTAAATTATTTCGATAGATCGATGTGTTTTGATAACTGGTTTTCTTTTGCAGATTTAAATAGGTACCTGCTTAGGTATCATTTTTTTTTATTAAAATTCAATCAAATCTTAATTTTAAAAAAATAGAGAGGTTTTTTTTGTTAAAGCGATTTACTAAAAATTGATTTTAACCTTTAAATACATTGAACGAAGGTATCTACGTAATATATATTTAGGGCTAGCTTTAGACATTTGTGGGTTCGATTCCCACTTGGAGGAATGCATTCTTATTTATTTATATTTATCTTATTTATTTATATTATTTATAAGGTAAAAGCGCGGCGTTGAGTTTCGCCACTCAATACGAAATGCCTCGAAATTTTGGTAGTAACTTTGGGATAGAGTGTCATAACACTACGTTCCCTCTATCTTCCCTGATAATTCGGGATACAGCGTGAAACCGAAAATTAAAAGAACTTACTAAGAATTTTAACACAAGCAAGATCGAATGTTATAGATTGTATTGTGACTGTGCTCCATAAGGCTCATTAAGTACAAAACCTACTCATGAACGGTATGGTAGACAATTGTCACCGGAAACAATTAATTTGGAAAACATTTTTGATTTATTCTGTTAAAAGGCAATTTAATTAGTAACAAAATGTGCATGACTGGCTCTTTTTACAGATTGTTATTATTTTGTTGGATACTCATAATTTTTAGTCATATATATAGTAAAGGGCAAGGTAAGTAAAAAACAGTTGCAGTGCTTTATTTTTAAATTTATTTTGCTAAAAATTGTCTGATCATTGTGGAACTCAAAAGTGCTACTACGGTTGTTAAAAAAATGTATAAAAACAAATACTAAATTTCTATATTAATAGGTAATACAAAACTATCCTGACTCTGACCGGAGCCACTTTGACCCCCCTGCGCGCCTAAGCTGTTTCATGGAAGCAGCTCGCTTAATGGAGATGGAGTCGGGATCGGGCTTAATGCAAAGAGGTGCAACGTGCCTTAGGCGTTGCCCCGCTTTGCTATAAGCTCTTCTAGGCTAGAAAGCTATTTTAGTATTTAGAAATCCATATATCAGAAATGGATGGGGATCAATCGAGGGGGGAACTCCCTCGGTTGACTTTTAAAAACACAATATCCTCGATAGGTATTGTATTTTATACTGGATTAACATGTAAAAAGCACTAGCACCTCTAGAGAGTAGGTATGAAAAGGTTGATGACAGTCGACGAGGCGAAAGATATATGTAAGGACCGTAGCGTTTGGTACTCCGTTCTTTTTTTTTCGAAATAATCCACTAGGAACAGGACGGGGAAAAGAAGTAGGACAAAGACAAAGACTTATCTACTAGATTATCGTCATGCAGTAGCTATTGAAATTTGATTTGTTTTATTTTCTTTTTTTTTTAGCTTCCCACTGTATCCCGCACATACACGCACAGCAGACTAGGACAAATTCTGACATAGGCAGAAGGAAGAAATAAAAATATAGATATTTAATTTCCTTGCGTGAAAGTCGAACCCACAATCTATCTGTGCGCTATACATCGCAAGCTTGTGTCAATGGCCTTGAAGTTTAATTTTTGTAACTATAATTAAAAGAACGAGTAGAACGATTACACTATCCCCTAAATTTTTTATTTGATTTCCGCTTTATTGACTGACCCCGCCGAATTGGAAGGTTTTTGGTTTGGTTGTATATTACACGTAGACAACATTTTTGTTATAAATAAAAGCGCAAATTGGTGCTTTCGTATAGTATTATTTAGCTATCTTCGTAATCGTATAAAATTAATTATTATTTCTGTATTAATTTCATAATTATTATGACCAGCCTCCCGCTTTTGTAAGAACTCTTTTATTTCTTATTTTTTTTTATAATTTCAAAAACTATTATCTAACGATTTAATAAGATACGCCTACATATGGACATAAAAAAAGTAAAAAATAAAAAAAATATAAGAGATAATATTCTAAGAATATACGTAATGCGTTTTCAAACAAATTTCCAAGCCTCTAGGTATTGAAGTACTACCTGATTTAATATCGCTGCGCCTCGGCGAACATACGTAATGCAAAATATCAGCACGGAAGTAGCCAATCAATTTACTGTGCAGTGCTTTCAAAGGCTTCCTTATTGTACAACCCATCTATTTAGTAAATTTCCTTAAATTTGTAATATTTCCTTATTATTTCTTTGAAATGTTACATTCCTCCCACTGTAAAACCTTTAAAAATTGCAAAAGAGTATTAGAAAGAATACTGTACTCGGGTAACATTTTTAATGTCATTGTGTAGCCACCGACAAGTTGTTCTTATTCCTCATAAAGTTCCTCTACCCCTCAATGTTCAATGTTGGTTAATTTTTGTGTTTAGTCCTCTATGTAATTTTTTATATAAATATATTAGGTACAACAATATTAAATTGTAAGCTAACACCTTTGTATTATATGTTTTTTATAACTAACACTCTGTCTTATGTATATAATGTATATATTGATGTTTTGTTTTTTTTTGAGGGGAAGGCAACTTTTAACGGGATTCTTTTTTTTTTAATATGCATTCTCCTACTGTGTAAAATTATCTCTTTTTTACCGCACGACCTGCTTCGTGTCTTCTCCATACAACGTGACGTTGGTGAAGTGATATGTGCTCTACCGACGCTCTACGCTCAAAACCCTATAATTAAAGAACCAAACCAAACAAAGTTGTTCTTATCGTATAAGTATACATTTCCACTGATTTAATTATAATTTTGAAATCAATTTTAATTACTCGTATATCTTTTCATTAGCTAAGTTAGAGAAGCAAGTCAAAGACCTTTTAAACATTTAAGAACAAATTTATGATTAAATAATTATGTGCACTCTTATTATCTTATGACTAGTAAAACTACTACGATAATAATACTTTGTTTTTATTACAGTAATCATATTTTATATGAGACATTGTTAGAATTCAGGACTCAAAATCCTAGAACGTGTTTAAATATATTGATTTGTTATCTGTCTCATTCAATAGGGATTACAAAATATATCGATTTCTCGAATTACTTCATACGTTCTTAAGAATCGAACAAAATCGAATAGATTCTAGTAGTTTTAATCATCGTAGTTAAATAAAAACAGCGCATTTGTCCTTTTCTATGGTTTGATTTTTTTCCATTATAGAGACATTATCCGTATAACTACTTTTTTATTTATTATAATATAAATGACTTGCAAAGTTCTTGAAAAGTTCTCTTAATTAACTCCATAGACCTAGTTCCTATTCCTATGTTTTTTAATAGAATTTCTTTAGATATATATTAAAAGCACATTTTAAGATTAATGAAATGAATGGAGAAGGACTTAATCACGCCGTAATTAAATAATAATAATTGAATTTCTAATAGTGATAATTATCATAATCATAAGTCATATAATTAAATATAGTCAGAAATAAGACTTACATAAAATAAATATGTTATTTAGTATTGCTTATTACATTATTCATATATTTTTTTAATCATATAATTGTAGAATAATATATATTAATTACAGAGTAGGGTCTCTAAGCAAAATATCTTATTTTATTAAAAGATAAATTATTTTCTTTCGTTTACATAAAAAAGAATTGTACAAATTTTAACGCAAATTTTTTTTACATAATCCGTGGCTTTTCGCTTTTAAGCGACGGTTACACAATTTGTGTAACATCGGTGCACTAATTAAGTAACGATTTGCACCTTATATAGAACCTAACATCGAATTTTAACTAAAGTATTATGGAATTTAGAGCATCAAATAAATTAAGTTGTTGCGATTTCATTGAGTCGATTCGACTCGATTTTAATTGCATCTTGAGTTAATGCGCTCATCACTTTTCATAACTGACGTATACAGAATTTGATAGCTGTCATATATGTCAAGCAAATGTGTATTTCCTGGTAGTGTAAAAAATATTGAATTATTTTATAATATTGCACAACGTTTTATTAACTAATACATGTGCTCTATAAATCAATATATAGAGTGTGACATAATTTTAATTGATTAACTACTATTATAATGACTACATTATTAAAACAGACATTGTAAAACCTACAACTACAAACCTAGTTTATGAATTAAAGATAACTATGAAAAGTTGCTGAAGGGTACAAAAGTTGCGACGTGCATGCTCACCGAGTCACATCAAATTGGTAAGTTTTAATATTATCTTGTTATTTATTTTGACTTTTTATCTATTTTAAGCGGTATGTTCTTTTAGGAATTTGTGTATTATAACATTTGTTGGATGATTAAAAATTCCTTATTTTCAAGGAAATGATAACTATAATATTAATTTACTAATTAAAGTGTTTATATATTGAGTATTAATGTCTAAACATAACAGTTGTGACTTCAATTCCCACTCGTATACGTATATGCGTATACGCGTATTGATTTTCATTTTATCATTCTGGTCACAAATCAAATCACATTGACTCCTGCCAGAATAAGGTAGAAAGTAGGCAATTGTGTTAACACTGGCCTCACTAAAAAAAAACATTTTATTTACAGTGGATGAAGAAAGTGTCCTCAAACGCCTTAATGCTTTAACACTAAATGGAGCATCTGATGGTAATTGCTGTTCTTGTTGTGGAGTGGGCCCCTTTGAATCTAGAGCTCGACAGACCACCCATTATAAAAACCATTGGCACACCCACAATTTAAAGAGGAAATTATTTGGAAAATCATCCTTAACTTTAGGACAATTTAATTCTAGACAAGGTAATAATTACATATAGTTTTTTTTGTAAGAGTTTTAACTTGATATGCTATACTTATATATGTTTTTTATATTTTTAAACTTCATCTTCACACTAATTGAAAAACCAAAAAGTTTCAATTGTGAATGACAGATTATGAGGTAGATGAGGTAGCTCTAATTGTTGGGTTACATACAAACTAGAGCTGTAAAAGTAACAAAGTCGAGCGTACCCGTATGTATACGGTACTATAACAAACAGTACTCGTTACTTTCGTATCGTTACTCGTTACTTCTGATACGGTATAACTTGGTATAACTTGCAATGTTCGGTTGGACCATTGAGTCGAGTCGTATTACGTACGCGCGTCATGCGGTATGTCACTACTCACTGTATCATAACATTTTTAATTTGAATAAAACTCATTTGTATATGCTTATTTTGATGCAGATCTTTTTTTTAGCTTCGCAAAGAGTTCCGCACATCGCAGAATAGGCCGAGGGGAGTAAGGGGAGTAGTAGTGTTAAGATATTTCGTTACCATTAAAAAAAAAATTTTTTTCACTTTCTGCCGCGTGTTTAAAAGACCTCAAGTCTTAAGTACACTTGACTTTAAGTGTCCCCTGCAATAAATTTAGTTTTATTTAATACTTACAGTTTAAAATACAACACGCAGCTTATCACTACACGTACACACGCACATACATATTCGGAACTTGCGTGAAACAGTGTAGATATAAATCACACATATACCTAAAGGGAAGAATGTTCACTTCATACAAAAAAATGGGGGACAAAACGGCACGGCTGCCATATATCGTGTGCCTACAAAAACAATATTTCAAATTTACAGCCTCAGATATGGGCAGGGAATTCAAAATTTGGTTAATATTTGAATAATAGTACTTTTTTAATCAAAACCAGAATGATTCACTCTTTCAAAATCAATTGGAAATATTATTACTTAATTTAAACAAAAATATTTCCAAATGATTTTGAAGGAGTGAAGCATTTCTGGTATAATAATAATACAAGATAAATACAGAAATAAAACGAATAAAAATTTTATACTTTTTTATTGCTTATAAACATTTGTCACTATTATATTTATATAAATAGCATTCTTGCAAATCAAATAAAATTGTGATATGAGGTAGTCTATATTGTTGCAACAAGACAAACTTGTCTTTTTATGTTAGAAACAATAATTAATATTTATATAAGTAAAATAGATTATAATCTGTAAAATAATCATAATTTATATATTTATAAACTCATAACATTGTAGGCAGTTACATTGTTAAAGTTAAATATTTATTTATAATCCAGGTCAAATTTCAATTAACAAAATCATTCCTGTTTACTATTCTATTTTAATTAAATAAATATTTTAAGTAGATGTTGTGTTATATTGTTGAATTTTTGTTTTTTGAAACAATTACACAATAATAAAAATAATAAAGTTTAATGAACTTAAGTGTTGGTCAAAGTAAATCTAACATTAATATGCTACCCTGCTGTGTGTATATTAAAAAAAACTTCATGGTGTATCCCAGCATGAAGCTGTTTTCCATATCACTCCATCCATATCACAAATTATAGCTCCAATACTTAAGCCATTTTAAACATTTTTGTTGAATCTGGAAACCAAAATACACATAATTAATATAACAACTAGTATCACAAATCTTTACAAATATGCCTTTAAGTTCAAGTTTATATTTAGCGATCACTTACCTATATAATTTAAAGTTCTTCACGATAACTCACCACATTTGAGACGTCTCAAGTTGTCTCCCATGGCTTAGATATAAATATTCAAACACCTAAAGATAGTGAATTCGTAAATGCAATAGAAAAGTAAATATTTTCGCCAAAAAGAAACAGTAGGTTGGCCATTTGGAAATTGTAATATTGCCATATCAAAATATAATTCTACTACTGTGCTTTAAATGTCGGTTACATAAATTGTTTCTAATATAGATTAAAAACTTAATATAACTAAATTACACTGCAATTTTTTGTTTTCATTTTTTAATTACTATTTAAGATCAAACTTCATTCCTTTTCGGAGTTGCATTTTATAATGTTACCTTGCATACATGAAACGTTATTAAGAAAGTTATTTATTTAATATTTAATAACTATATCACAAAAACATTTCCTAAATCCTTAAAAAAATATATTAAAAAAAATACTAATTAGTAGTTTTACTTTAGTATAGCAGCACTAAATACTCATAAATCTGCCAACGTCAAAAAGTAAGCATTATGAAAGACCCAATTAATTAAAATTTATTCTTCGAGACCCATTTACAATTCCCAGCTGACCAATATACGTATACACGCACATACATGTTCGGTACTTGCGTGAACCGAAACAGTGTAGGTACAAATGATACGAAACATACGAGTAACGAAATGCATTCGTGAGTACCGTTTCGGTACTCGGTACTAGATGGCGCACCCGTTACTAAGTAACGAATACATACGGTTTGCTACAGCTCTAATACAAACTATTAATGTGATGTAATAAATTCTTATATAAATGCATTATACAAAAATATATTTTTTAATTCAAACAAGTAGTTAGTAAGATTAATTCATAAAAAAAAATCTGCTTTATAATTTACAATTAGTTACAATTCATGGTTAAGTATAGATTAATAACTCATAGAAATTAAGATTTGTTACTGATTGAGGCCGGTAGTAGTAATTATGTGAAGGCACTCTTTTCCCTACTTTCCGTAGTGGCCAAACTTCATCCAGCAGAGTGTGAAAAAGTAAATAATATATTTAAAATCACTCTTCTAGTTTAGTTTGAAACCACATCATGCTAACAATCATTTGAAAAAATTGCAGCACAATGTTTTTAATATATTTTTGCTACTAATGTCTTGTTTTTTACTTTTAGGTGACTCGAGTGTCTCAGGTAGTGATTCAGAAAGTGAATATTTAGGTAAACCAGCAAGTGATCTGTTTGCGGCTGCCACTCGGCACTGCAAAACTTTTTTACGAATCAAAAAGGAAATGTATTCTGTTATTTGTATTGTAGGTTAAGAACAAAAAAAAAACAACAATATAACACTTTTTCCCTTTGCCTTTTCTTTAGTATGTTAGGGAACATAGTGTTTAGACACTGTTGATTTTCCAGACATTGTGTGTTGTGTTGTTGTACCTCCTACTTTGTCTACTGAAGCGGGAATGAAAATAATTTTACAATGATTGTCCACTCAAGTAGAGATTGAACCTATCACTTTTGTGTTTACAATTAGATGATGTCACACTAATTACGTTAGCTACAGCCAGAAGGTCGAAAAAAAACCAAAAAACTGTTTAAACTAACTTTAATTAATTAAAATAATTACATTTAAGACTTATTACTAAAAGTGAAAGTATGACCTACTCGATGTAAGTTCAAACTAATTATGATCTAGAAAATACAATAAAATATGTAATTCACAAAATGCAATTATGCATTCCCACGCTAATGATGTCCACACTCAACACTCAAACACAAAGTTCACATGAGAAAGGAATTCCTGTATCGGCAATCTTCCTGGAAAGTGTATATGTAACTCCTCCACCCTCAGATCAGCAACTATTTTAGTACGTTGAGATAAAATGTTGCTGGCATCTTTCTGCGCTCTCCTGATGTCCCTGCTTCCCCTAGCTGCTCACTTATATTATCACTTGAAGTTAGGGTTGTATCTTCCTTATGTTTTCGGTTTTTCCTTAACTTATAACGATGGGTTGCAATGCCTATAATGAGTGCACCTGCACCTAACACGAAGACATATAAGGGTATCGTAGTATGATAAAATGTATTTAAATGCAGCTTGTCGAGTTGTAATGGATTTTCTTGAATTATTTTTTCTTGAATGCTATAAGTTCTTGTAAATCTATTGATTTTACATTAAGATGGGTAGGAACATTATCTTGTTTCACTGCGCTGAACGGTATTTGCATCAATTTCAGTGGCTGTCCTTTTATCTCATCACTTTCATTTACGATGGTAAATTCTGCAGTTTTCATATAACATTTCACGGGAATACTGATTAAATAGCTGCCCTGGAGCGATGTAAATTCTTCTCTGTCGCAGACTAAATGTACTTTGCTGAGATGCGGGAATGATAGAACATAATGTTGATCATCCAGCTTTTCCATTGCCTCTTTTGCTAAAGTTACTGTAGTATATTGACAAAAATCATTTAAAACTTGATGAAGAATAAGTTGCTGCACGCAGTCAGGATCCGTACGAATACGTTGATTTACTTCCTTTTCACAAAGATACCAGTGTTTAACCTTCGGACATTCAGTCTCCATGTACATGAACGAGTTCTCGTTAATTGCTATGAAAGGATATGGAGGTATAATGGTATTTTGGACTTTATTAGGTACAATGGAAAGTTTATAGAGGTCGTAGGTATCTGCAGAAATTATTGGAAATTTAAAAATTATTACTATTTGCTTATCTGTATAATAGCATCCTGGTTCTATAATATCATAATATTCTCTTAATTCTAAATCTATAATTTGATCCTTATTATATATATTTCTTAATTTATCTATCATTAATTTTAAAACACTTATATCTATCATAGAATGGTGCGTAGTTGAAACACGAATAAAAGCTAACATGTTTTCTACCCTAATTAACTCGGCCATTAAATCTTCTATATTTTCTCCTATTATTACCAAAAGCTGGGCAAATTTTGCATATTTCATTAAACTATCTTCCCTATAGATATTTGAATTTAAAATGAGTTCTAAAGTGTTATTAATTTTAATTTGATTTTCAACTAACTGAGTAAGTATGCTACTATGTTTCGACATCCATTCTTTACTTAAACTAACATGATTATTAAACTGGGTTACCATTTGTCTTGATTATTTTCTAATAATTTTATCGCATTATTGTAATTTAAAGCGTCTTTGTAATCTAAATTTCCCGTAATACTTTTAATTATGGAACCCAAGCCATCTACAAGACCTCTTTTGACTCGACTTGGTTCTAATGACTTGAGTTGGTCAGAGACCCTGACAAGCTTTTCAGTAAGATAATTTATTTGTAGTTCATAGAGTAAGTAGGTTTCATTACTAAGAAGATTTTGAAGTTTACCTAACTGGGTCATTAAAAGTTCTATTTTATCCTCTATATAGTCTAATTGTACATATTGTAGGAAAGTATGGTGGTGGGTAGTCAGTCGTATAGGTCCAAGTTTGTAAGGTAATAGTCCAGGTCCATCGTCCAGGCTCTCAAGTTTTATCTCGGAGGGGTTCGTCGCGTGGATTGTCAGCATTACCAGTATTATCCTGTAACAAGTTAGCCCCTTTAGGAACTCGTTTTAGGCGGGATTTGGCAACAGGACCACGTTTTCTCGAGGTGTATATATGAATGGGTAAGTCAGCTAAAACTGTATCCTGCGTATACCGTGGTGCGACCTTTTGACGACTAGCAAGAGGATTTTTTATAAAGATTTGTTGTTGAGGTGCATACTCAACCTCTGGCTCGCGATTTTTATTCCTACTGTGTATTAAAGCTCTACGATTCTCAAGGGATGTACTATTTATAATTTCGTAAACTTTCTTCATATTTTCTTTATGATTAATAATATATTGCTGCAATAAATGTTGGGTGAAATCTATATCATGACAGTCTCTTGGGTCGAAGTGTCCGTTCAGTAAATCAAAGGGTCTACATTTAGTAAAGCTGTGTATAGAGCTATTATAAGTTATAATAGCATATGACATAAGATTAATTACAGATTCGTCTTAATGTTGTAGCTTTAGGATTCGAAGGTGTTCTAATATAGTTGAGTGGAAACGTTCAATATTACCGTTATCATTAGGGGAGTGAGCTAGAATTCTATGATGATTAATTTTGTGTAACCTTGTAAATTCAGAAAATAATTGATTAGTGAATTCCGTCCCGTTGTCAGTCACTATTGTCATGGGTACACTATGGTGTGAACAAAATTTTAATAAAGCTTGTAAGATGCTAACGGCTGTTCCATCGCGTAGATGGTAGGCTAGCCCATATTTAGTAAAAACATCTATAAAAGTTATATATTTTTCATTCTGTACCGTAAATAAATCGAGATGTATAATTTCAAAAGGTTTAGTAGCCGGGGGTACAACATTAAATTGGGGTCTTATTGGGTTCCTATCATACTTAGCTTGACCACAGATTGTGCATTCATTAATAAATTTGGAAATGTGCTCTTTCATGTTAGGCCAGTAATATTTTCGAGATAAAGCAAGGTAACATTCGTTTATTCCTCGGTGGTTTGTCTTACCATTATGATAGTGGGATATAATTTCCTGTTGTCGTAAATAGTCTCTAATATTTTCCATTTCAACTTTGGCTAAAACAAGGTTCATCGATGAGCTTTTAAATTTGTCTTGAATAATAGGGATTATAGAATACATTGCTAGGGGTGGATTAATAAGGATACCAGTTTTAATTTTTGGATTAACATATTCTTTTATAGCGTTAACAACATCTTCTTCCAGATTGCTTTCTAATAATTGTACGGAAGTTCGCGTATGGTTGTCAAAGGGTTTGGTCACTGTCGGTTTTCGTTTAACGTCGTTAACTACTGTGAAATATATTTGTCTAGTAAATCTGTTAAGAGGATCGTCAGTAATTGGTACATTTAATATAGGATTTTCTCTATCAGAGTGTACTGTGTCGGTGGAAGAATTTGATAGAAGTGGAACCTGTTCAGAGGGATTTCCTAACAGAGAGTTTAATTCGTCAATTTCTTCAATTAAAGTTTTAGTTTCCTCGTTATGAATTTCAACTCGCAAGAGGGCGTCAGCGTTGGTATTCATTTTTCCTTTCTTATATATTACTGTGAAATCGTACTCGCTTAATTTCAGTCGCCATCTAGTGAGACGTGAATTCGGTTCCTTCAAATTCATCATCCCCTGTAGAGGCTTGTGATCTGTCAGTATTTTAAGCTTTCGTCCGAAAAGGTATGGTCTGAAGTATTTAGTTGCCCCCACTATGGCAAGAAGCTCTTTCTCTATCGTGCTATAATTGATTTCATTGTCATTTAGAGTACGGGATGCAAAACATATGGGTCTGTCGGCTCCTATTGGTCCCTGGGATAATATAGCTCCAATAGCAAGGTTTGATGCGTCAGTCGTCAAGTTAAAGTCCTTAGTAAAATCTGGATACTGTAAGATGGGGTCGTTAGTCAGGAGAGTTTTACATTTTTCAAAACATGATATGTACTCAGTGTCAAGTGTAATTTTTTTACCCTTTTTTAAGCATTGCGTGAGAGGCTTTGTAATGCGTGCAAAATCTGGAATGAATTTACGGTAGTAACCTAGAAGACCTAAAAATTATTTTATTTCTTTAGTTGTTTTTGGGATAGGGTATTTTTTTATAGCGGAAATTTTGTCTGGGTTCGGTTTTATACCGTCCTTGCTAATTATATGTCCGAGGTAAGCTGTTTCCAGCTTAAGGAACTCAGATTTGTCCATCTGTATTTTAAAATTAGATTCGCGGAGTCTCTGAAATACTTTCTCTAAATTATTTATATGTTCTTGTAAGGATGTACTAAAAACTATTATATCGTCTAAGTAAACGAGACATATTTCATTTTGCAAACCTCGTAGTACGTTGTCCATTACTCTCTGAAATGTGGAGGGTGAGTTTTTCAACCCCATGGGCATACGAAGAAACTCAAAGTGACCGTGCTCTACATTGAATGCAGTTTTAGAAATGTCCTGAGGGTCCATTTCTACTTGATAAAATCCGCTCGCTAGATCTAGAGTGGTAAAGTAATGACATTTCCCTAACTTGTCTAGTACGTCATTGATGTTTGGTATTGGGTATTTGTCATCTATGGTTTTTTCATTTAATTTTCGAAAGTCAACTACAAGTCGCCATTTTTGTTTACCGGAGGCATCAGTCTTTTTAGGTACTACCCAGATTGGTGAACTCCAGGCAGAGTCGGATGGTCTTATTATACCCTGGTCTAGCATTTTCGAAACCTGATCCCTAACCTCCTGTCTATGAATGAAAGGATAACGATAAGTTCTGGCGTGTACGGGAATTTCGTCAGTCGTCCTTATTTTATGTTTAATTTTATTAGTAAAAGTCAAAGCTTCACCTTCAATATAAAAAACATCCGAATATTTAGAGCAGAGAGCAACGAGATTACCTTTTTCCTCATTATTTAAGTGGTCGGTTCTCAATCGTGATATTACGTCTTGTTTCCGTGTCATATATCGAGTGCAAGTATTCTCAACATTAAATAACTCAGCGCTCGCCGGTCGGTCGAGAGATAAGATGATGTCATTCGGTGTCGGATTCTTTACCTCTATGTAGCCGCGGTTATTAGTGACAGTGGTAATACATTCATGAATAATGCAATTACAAATTAATTGTTCCTTAATAAAAACTTCGCCATCTGGGGAATTTATGGGAATGCGAATTATTTTCGAGGTCCCGGCTGGTATTATGTCCTCGTAAAGATTAACATTACGCGAATTATACATAGAAATAGGATTCGAAGCAGAGCGAGTTATTAAATATCCATCTTTTAAATCAATTTTAGCTTCCCATTCTGTCAGTAAGTCTAGTCCTATAAGTCCGTCAAAATAATCATGAAAATTGTATATAAATAATTTTATGTTTCCCGTGTCCTTGAACTCTTCAAAGCACGGTAAAGTTATAGAATAGTCATTTCTGCTAACTGTGTGTACATTTGTGACCTCAAAGGGGTCATAATTGAGGGGAATATTTGGAAAATATTTAGTTACAGCACTGGGGCTAATAAAAGATTGGTTTGCGCCAGTGTCTATTAAAAATTTAAGTGGGGGGTTGTTAATTTGAATATAGGGTAGCTGTCTCTGTGTCTGTAAATTTAAATCTATTTTGGTTTGAGTGATTTCTCTTTGGACCGAAAATCCTGATTTAAAACATTAGAATCCAATGGTGGTTCATTTTCATTTAATAAATAATCGTCATTTGCTTCATTATATGTAACTAAACTATTATCGTAAAAGTCGGGTACGTAGTCATTTTTACAGGTATCATATTCATTATAGTGACTGTACTCTGGCTCGTAGTAATATTCAGGGTAATAATAATACATATTCTCATAAGACAAACATTCATTCATATTCATTTCGCGTGCTTTTAAGTAGTTTGTAGGTGGCGGATTACCCGATTTTCGCCAGTCATGTCCAGTCATCAAAGTATGGGGTAAAGGTCTGGGGGTAAAACTCTGGACTCCACTCATAGGTCTAGGCATAGAATTTTGAGGTAGATTATTTCTAGGGGGCAAACGGAAAACGTTGCTACGTGGATTATAATTGGGGGGTGGTGAGCTAAACATTTGTTGCGTTCTCGTATATATAGGTATATTATGTTGAGGTTGATTACGATTAAAATTAAATTTAAATGGTTGTGGTTGTTGAACAGGGCGTTGACTTACAGGGTTTGGCCAATTAAAAACTGGGGGTTGGAAATTTTGTATTCTAGGGGGTAAAAATGGTATTGGATTTGGCTTAGGGGTTGACTGCTGTTTTTGTCCGTCAGTACGTTGCTGTAAATATATAACATTTAATTCCTCCTGTACATATTCAAGAGCTTTTTCTATACTTTCGGGTCGCATACATCGAATTCGTGACCCTAAGGGTTCCTTTAAGCCGCGTACAAATGCTTGAGTCGTTACCTTTTTATAAAGATCGCGTTTAGCTTCTATTGTAGTCGGTATAGTCTCATGTAATGAAACGTAAGTCATTATAGTACTGAAAAGCGTTTGACAATGGCTATAAAATTCTTGGGGAGATTTATTTCCCTGTGCAGCTAGAGAGAGGTCATTGTAAAGAGCTGTTTCGTCGCGCTGGTCAGAAAAATTATTAATTAATGAAGTTCTTATACCCAGCCAACTATCTGGTATACCATTAGAATTTATTGTAGAAGCGGCAGTTCCCGTAATTTTATTTAGTATCCCGTTTAATAAACATAAATTAGTTAATTCACTACCCGGCGTATTATTTAAATATTGCGTTACAATTTGATCACAAATATTAATAAATCTAGTTAATACATTAGGGTTTCCATCAAATTCCGGCACAACCCTTAGAACTTTGTAAACGCTATCAAGATCTTGAGCCATATTAGATTTTTCGTTATTTAAAAATTGAAAATTATTTTCTAAGCCTAAATCTCTACTATTATCTAAGCTACGATTACGGGCCTGCTGCGATGCAGATTCCCGTTGTCTATAAACTCTAGGAAAATAAATTTTGGAAAGGAATTACAACTAGGATAAGAGCAACACGAGAATGGTTCAAATGTACTCACATAAATTTCATTTCTGGTTTCTCTCCGTGAATCGAAGTCTGGATTCTCCTCCCGGTTCTGCAGCTGGTCCGTAGGTTCAGGATACTAGCACTGTACTAACCTAACAGTCCCTATTCTAGTATCCTACCGACTGCGCCAATTACGTTAGCTACAGCCAGAAGGTCGAAAAAAAACCAAAAAACTGTTTAAACTAACTTTAATTAATTAAAATAATTACATTTAAGACTTATTACTAAAAGTGAAAGTATGACCTACTCGATGTAAGTTCAAACTAATTATGATCTAGAAAATACAATAAAATATGTAATTCACAAAATGCAATTATGCATTCCCACGCTAATGATGTCCACACTCAACACTCAAACACAAAGTTCACATGAGAAAGGAATTCCTGTATCGGCAATCTTCCTGGAAAGTGTATATGTAACTCACTATGTCACTTTGTTTTTTTTTTGTTTCACACATCTTTCACCACTCTATTTTCCATGATATGGTGATTTTTAGAAATGATGAACGTTTGAGACTTTTTCAAGAATTTTTATATGTGTATATTTAATACTAAAATGATTTCTATCTATAACCAAGCTCTGACAAGGTCATCTCAGGAAGCCGGATTTCAAGTAAATGCAACGAAAACAAAATATCTAAAAGCGTCAAAACACCTACACGCATTACCGTCCAATATAACAATTGGGAGTAGCACTTTCGACTGGGTTAGGGAATTTGTGTATCTCGGCTCTTTGGTAACGCAGGACAACAATGTATCCTCAGAAATAAGCAGAAGAATTATGGCGGCTAACAAGTGCTATTTCGGACTGCTAAGATACTTCCGATCCAAAATACTTTCAAGAAGCATAAAAGTACTTCTCTACAAGACCTTGCTAAGACCGATATTAACATATGGATCAGAGAGATGGGTGCTGAGCAAAAAGGACGCGAACACACTTCTTATTTTTTAGCGCCAAATCTTAAGACGCATATTCGGGGCAGTGTTGGAAAATGAGCAATGGCGAACTCGGTACAACCACGAGCTCTACAACATGTATAACGAAACAGGCATAATAAATAATATCAAAGTTGGACGCCTACGATGGGTCGCACATGTAGAGAGAATGAGTGAGTCTAGAACATCTAAATCCTTGTTGTATACACAGTACACCAGATGGACGGAGAAGTCGAGGCAGACCAAAACTCAGATGGTTGGATGGAGTTGAGCAAAATCTGAGAACTCTGGGCGTAAAAAATTGGAAGAAGAAAGCCAGGAATAGGGCAGAATGGAGGGATATTCTGGACCAGGCCAAGGCCCACTCGCGGCTGTAGCGCCTTTGATGATGATGATGGCTGCGACACCTAAACCAAGATCCTCTTCATTTTTTTTTGGCACAGTAAGAAGTCATGAGTTTCGCAACAACAACCCTACTCGTGTTTAGTTTGTGTTAATATTTGCAACACTTTTAATAAATAATCAGTAAACAGTGTAACAACCTTAGGTGAAAACTGTGGAAATGACCATTATATGTTCAAATCATCAATGACAACACAGAAACTATGTCGTCCACCTGCACATTTGATTTTCAATCTATATTTAATTATGAATGGACTCCTTTAAGGTGAAAGAAATCGATCTTCATATTATAGCACCTCTGCAGTATTTTTGTGGATATTTTCTAAAAAAACAAGGAATATTTTTTTTAAATCATGCAGTCAATGTATGAGTTATTTAACTTGCAGAGATGAAATCGAATATATACAATATAGATAATATGCGGATCGACTTTGCACTCCCAGAAAAGAATTTATTAAATTAATTTAAAATATCCAAGATGTATTTAATAAAATAGTTAAAAAAAAGAAAGAATTTAATTCTTCGCGATAATTGCGATATTTATACTAATTGATTTTCATTGTATTCAATGTTTTACATAAAAATAAATTAGTTGATTATATAATTAATATTGTGATTCATTGTTTGATGTATAATTATTAATTGTTGAAAAAATATTAATATGTAATTGGCTGGGAGCAAGCAAATTGATAATAATAGTTATAAATTCCAAATGAATGCAAAGACATTCAACAAATGTTTTAAAAGCCACCTGATACATGACAGTCTGATTTAAGAAATAAACTAAAACTAAACTAAACTAACTTCACGCTTTATCCCTAGCGGGGTAGTCAGAGAGAACGGAGCGCCAAACGCTACGGTCTCTACATACCTCTTTCGCCTCGTCCACTGTCATCAACCTCTCCGGGGGGTCCTCATGCTTTTTACGTGACCTTCCTCCAGTATCTTTGATACTGTGTTTTCGAAGGTCAACCGAGGTCTCCCCCTACCTCTCTTACCACTCACTTTTTCAACATAAATCTTTTTTGCCATTCTTTCATCACTCGTTCGTTCGACGTGCCCAAACAAGCTGAGCACGTTCTTCTTCATTCTCACCGTGACATCCTCGCTAGTACCTGCCATTCTGTGTACCTCTTCATTGCGGATTCGATCAGCTAAGCTGACTCCGCATATCCTACGAAGAGATCGCATCTCCACAGCATTCATCTTTCTTTCATTCTTCTTCTGTAATACCCACGTTTCGCTGCCGTATAACAGAGTCGGTACCAAAACTGCATCTTGTACGGCCAAACGCGCAGCTGTGCTGACGTTTCGCCGTCTCATCAATGCAGCTAAGGCTCCGTTAACCTTGTTACCGGCAGCAATACGCCTTTCCACATCCATCTCGCATCTTCCATCTCTACTGAACATACTTCCCAAGTATACCACCTCATTCACTTGTTCTAATATCTTACTATTTACACTGATCTTGCATTCCGTCCTTTCTTCATCTCTTTCAAAAATGATACATGACAGTCTGATTTAAGAAATATATACTTTTATATGTTATTTGATGATGACAAAATAATAAGTTCGATAAATTTTAATTTAATATAAGAAGCAAACAGGTTGCGACATTACTAAATCACAGAAGAATATTGTTTTTATTAATAGCTCCTATAATTTGTTATTAACGAAAATTGAGCAGTATTAAAAAGAATATTACACCAGGAAGAGAGAAATAGCACAATTTTCTCTCTTCCTGGTGTAAAAACTTGTAAAAGATTTTTTTCACATTTTATATCACAGTATCTTAACATACTGTGATTATAAGCGATCGCATCTCAGTTTGCCTACAAATTATATTATATAACCCTAAAATTAATTATTATGTATGAGTATAAATTTGTGATTCAATAAAATCGATAAAAGATAAGTAGCGTTGTTGTTACGAAACTCGTGACTTCTTACTGCGCCAAAAAAATATTCAAAAGGATCTTGGTTTAGGTGTTGCAGCCACACTGAGTTTATATTGTACTCGACCCTTAATTTTTTTAATAATGTTTCAATTTCATTCGGTGTCTACACCCAATTTGACGCAATGAGGACAGATTCAACTTTTCCACTGCTTTACAAAAATTTCTTGGAATTAAATATATTTTTTTGCTTCCGTCCATGTTTTGTTGTGCATCGACTTGAGTGTGGGTGGAAAATTTTTTAGTTTTACTGCCACTTATTGAGTCAAAAATATTGTCTACTAATTATAAACGGTACACTGTTTCTTTGCATTCTGGAGGTAGAATTCCCTTATCTGAAAATGATGGTAATAAAATTAAAAATTAAAATAAAATTAAATTAGCTTCACGTTGTATCCCGCACACGGCACTGTAGGCAGAGGGAACCTAGTGTTAAGACACTCCGTTCCCCACTTTCTGCCGAATTTTGGAGGCATTGCGTGTTGAGTGGCAGAATTCAACGCCGCGCTTTGCCTCGACACCAGAGCGAAGAAATAAAAATATAAATTTAAGTAAATATTACATCTCCTCGAGTGGGGATCGAACCCACAACCAGTCGGTTTTACAGTCACACTTTGTACCACTGCGCCACGACTGGCCAACACTAAAGATATATATGTAATATATATATATTTTATATTCATTCAGCATAAATTGATTATTACATAAATTGATTATAAAAAATAATTATTACAAGTTCTTCAACTTTTTAAATGAACAATCTTGATAAGTTTTACTATTGATCTATTAATTTGTTTCATTATTGAATTATACAGTCAATATTTTTATCTTTTCTCTCTATTAAGAGAGCTACATTTATTTTCAAAGAAACTTCATCAAAAAGTAATACACATAATTTATCACAATTTTTTTATACTATCCGATGTTTTCTTAAGTTTAGGCGTAAGCTTTTAATGAATCAAATTGAATAAATATTAATCTAAAAAAAAATGTAGGCCTTTGGACTATATTTAAAAATGGACAAAAAAGCAACTTTTTCTTTTATTGTAAAACAATGTCCCTTTTCCTTCTTATTATTATATATTTTCACACGCTTGTTATTTAATGAGCAACTCAACAAAAATAAAAATAAGGCTTAATTAACATTTAATTATTAGATATATAGATTATACGTAAAGATAAGCTTTATTTAGATTTCATTGCTAGTAATATTTGTAAACTAGTGATTGCTTAAAATTGTACTTGTTTATTACTTAATTAAAACATATTATGAACAAGTAAATTAATTGACTTTAAAAAATTATGGACACTTTGCTCTGGAACAAGAAAATGCCATCAAAATTATTTTATTTGCATTAAATATAACAAGGTATTGTCAACTGTATAACAGAAAACCGAAAAATCTTAAAAATATTTGTTAATGTTATCAATATTTAAGGAGGAATACTTTACAGCTCTTACTTTACAATTGTCTGTGTAAAAATATAGTACATAAGTTATTCCTATTAATGTAATGTTCTTTAAAAAGTGTTCTCCATATTTAATATGATTTTATACTTACTTTTTCTTGACTCTCCATAACATAACTGGAAATATTTGAAGAATGTCCTTTTCTCTTGTCTATCAATATTTGAAGATCTGAAATAATGGATTAATGTATTGAATTTTTATTACAAAGAATTGATTTTATACAAAGTATTTATATATCTCTGCATAAAATCTACTTTTTTTTCTTTACTTATTGCTCTAATATATAAACATTGATACCTCAATGTTAGCATAGGAACTTAAGAACTTTCATCGCAACTGCAAAATAAATCCAAACAATAACAGCCACACATAGAGTAATTATTATTAAATATAAGATATAAGTAGTAAATGTAAAAAGTGACTGTTACTACGTGCTTGTTTCGGACCTTGAAGATACTAAAGGTAGAAAATTCTACGTCCGATACAAGCACGTAGTATAAATAGAAAATAGAGTTATTTGCTTATCCTTTTCTTACTTTATATATATAATAAATAATAATCAAAATTTTTGTTATATATAATAATTTGAGATAAACTAAGGCAGAAAAGCCACAGACATATATATTACGTGTTTTGCTTTTTGTATTTATATTTTTAACTATATGAATAATCAGCTTCACGCTGTATCCCGCACACAGCAGGGTAGGCAGAGGGAACCTGGAGTTAAGACACTCCGTTCCCCACTTTCTGCCGAATTCTGGAGGCATTGCGTGTTGAGTGGCAGAACTCAACGCCGCGCTTAGCCTCGACACCAGAGCGAAGAAATGGAAATATAAATTTAAGTAAATATTTCATCTCCTCGAGTGGGGATCGAACCCACAACCAGTCGGTTTACAGTCACACTTTGTACCACTGCGCCACGACTGGCCTCATATGAATAATCATGTACAAATTATACACCATATACGTATTTATTATTAGAATCAACAATACCGTGTGCACTAAAGAATCTAATCCTTCCAAGACACACTATTTTGTACAGCACAAATTATTCCATATATAGTTGTAACAATAATAGTAAAATGAATTTACCAGAGGAATCTGAGCTCAACTCAACGGAAAAATGCATTAACTATTACAAAAATACCGTAATTGAATTGATAATTTGATACCAACAAGTATAATAACAGCTTCAATAGATATTTTGAATTTGAAACTACTATATAAATAGACTATAGAGTACCATAGAGTGAAGAATTGATTACTTTACGAGCCTAATATTAACTTATTTGTGGTAAAAATATGTATTTTATATTAACTATTATAAATATGTAAAGTTAATAAATAAATTTAATATTACTGCTCATATTCAATTTGTGACGACATCTATTGACGTTAATTGAAATATTCAATTCCAAAGCCACCTCTAAACGTCAATTGGCGAACTTATGTAAATATAATGCTACAAAATAAAAAAATGTCTATAATGGTCTACACTCTCCATAATCCATATACTTCTGAATTTAATAATATTATACGTCAAAAGTTTCCAGTCTCGTTGTACTAAGATTGTAGAGCCTGTTGACCACAGAACACATATACCCAAAGGGAAGAATGTTAACTTCATACAAAAAAATGGGGGACTAAACGCCACTGCTGCCATCTATCGTGTGCCCACCAGAAACAATATTTAAAATTTACCGCCTCAGTTATGGGCGGGAAATTCAAAATTTGGCTAATATTTATATATTTTTATAATTTTTATTCAAAACCAAAATATTCACATTTTCAAAATCAATTGGAAGTTTATTACTTAATTTTAAAGAAAAATACTTCAACATGATTTTGAAATAGTGAATCATTTCTGGTATAATAATAAAAATAAAAGAAATAAACACTTTATACTTAGTTACGTCATCCCAAAGTGCTGAGCAAGTACATTCCGTTGGCCGCTCTGGTATATTCGCAGAACCCTTAACATAAGCTCTTTGTTATCAAGTATAAACATGTATCGTTTAACATAAGCTTTTTGTTATCAAGTATAAAATATGTATCATTTAACATAAGCAACTATATCAATTACCATAAACAATTGCATCATCTAGCGGATGTCGAAATGTAATATAATAAGTAAGTTAGTATTAAGAAACAGAGTCTGTAACATGTAGTCTTAGCGACAAGTTGTCTTTAAATATATTATAATTAAATAAAATTGTATCTTTTTAAAAAGCCTACCACGGCGGTTCGAACTTGACTGGCGCAGCCGGTAGGATTCCGCGTCCGAGAAATTAAATAACTTATCTGGTGCGATAAATTCCGCGTCCGGGGAAGAAAATTTATATCGTGCGAACGTTTTCTAACGTTTTTAACGGAATCCGAACCAAGTAAATAAATAAGTCATATTCGTGTACTCGCGTGAAGACTTGAAGACATACCAGCTTGCGACTACAGCTACAGACCTCACGAGGGAAAATGATTTGGTGAGTAGACCCTAAAAAGCTATTCCCATATATTCTATTTCCTATTCATTTTAGTTATATGTGTCAATTAAATTGTAGATTCCTTTTCAAACCACAAAAGGTTCTAAGAAGTTTCCTTGACAATTAGTTATTAAGTGTCAATTAAAGCGTAGATTTCTTTTAAACCGCAAAAGATTCTAAGAGGTTTTCTTGACGATTAGTTATAAGTATAAAAAAGAATTGAATAAAAAAAATATAAATAAAATAAATAATTTAATAAAATTTAAATAATTAAAAATGGAAAATATAATAAAAATACCCGTAGAAATAAGTAATATCATCCCAAAATTTGATGGAGATGAAAAATTATTGTCACTTTTCATATCAAAGTGCGAATATGTAATACAAATGTGCGTAGTGGAAGGTAATTCAGCACAAGACCTATATGTTTTCCACGTAATAACATCAAAGTTAACAGGTCAAGCAGCTAGATTAATTAGTGAAAGACAAGACTTAGATACATGGAGTAGTTTAAAATCAGCGTTAGAGCAACATTTTGGTGATCCGCGTTCAGAAGAATGTATAGCTATCGAACTAGAAACTTTGAAAATCAATAGTAACGAATCATATTTAGATTTCTGTAATAGAATACAATATATTAAGAGCACGTTAATAGCAAAAGTAAATTTAATAACAAATAATAGTTTAAAGGAAAGTAAAATCATTATTTATAACAATTTAGCGATGAATGTTTTCTTATATAATTTACCGGAAGATTTACTTAGGATAGTACGGTTAAAAGCATGCAGTTCTTTAGAAAATTCTTTGAGTATAGTGTTGGAAGAAGTAAATTTCATGCATCAATATAACTCGAGAAACAAAATGTTAAAACAGCCTCACTCCAATACTATGACATCTTCTAATCCTTACTTACAAAGTACATATATGAAACCCTTCTTTAATACGATTAAACCAAATAACAACAATCCTAATCCTTTACAACAAAAGACACAACCCCAACCCTCACATAAATATCCTCAATTTCAAAGTATTAACCCTCAACAACCTCCAAAATTTAAATTTGGAATTAACCCTAGTAAGCAAATAAAGCTACCCGTACAAAATCAATTTGGGTATAAACCACAATTCAACCAAAATCAAGTTGGATACAGACCCCAACTCAACCAAAATCAGTTTGGATATAAACCACAATTCAACCAAAATCAAGTTGGATACAGACCCCAACTCAACCAAAATCAGTTTGGATACAAACCCCAGTTCAACCAAAACCAAGGACAACAACCCTTTGGTTATCGTCCTCAGCGACAAATAAATAACAACGATGTGAGCATGAGAACGGCTCCTCAAAATAAACCCCCAGGTTTCCGCCTTAATGAACACATAGTGGAACAAATAGATACTGGAAATGAAAATAATTATTACGACTATACCGACTTTACCGACGAAAACGAGTATAACCAACCAGGAGAAGAAAATGAAAATGATAATATGCCATACCCTGGAAACATCGAGTTTTCCGAAAATTTTGAACAATTTGAAAATTTTCACATGGATACCCTTCACCCTATCCCGAGGTAATTAATTTAAACTGTAACACCCTTAAATTACCATATATTTTTATACCTGAAATTAATGCCAATCTCATGATCGATACTGGAAGCTCAAGATCTTTTATTAGTCCAAATAAAGTTAACGAATATTTTAATGATTTTAGATATCAAGAACCATTCGAGGTTATATCCACACATGCCTCAAGTAGACATAATGAAGTCATTATTATACCATTATTTCCCACTTTCCATACTCCCGAACATCATAAATTTTACATATACGACGTAGACGGACGTTACGACGGATTAATTGGAAGCGACTTATTGAAGCAATTAGACGCTAAAGTAGATATGAAAAACGAAATATTACATACCAACACAACATCTATACCTATCATATACAACCCTACTAATATTATACATTTAAATAAACGTTGTGAACAAAGAGTTAGGTTACCGACAACATTACGAAACGGCAATGCTATTTTAAATTACAAACAATTTCGCGAAGGTGTTAGAATGCCAAGCGCCTTAGTTACTTGTAAAAATGGCTATGCAACCACCGTTATACAAAATACCCTTGATATAGAATTAACTCTAACTATTACTAGTCCTTTTATAGTTACAAAATACGAACCAAGCGAATGTAATGTAAATAAATTAGATACCACCCATAGTCTAGAGATAGACGAAATATTAACCGAAAATTTAAATAAACTCAGATTAGACCACATGAATCCGGAAGAAAAGAAAACTATAAGTGCATTATGTATGGAATATAAAGATATTTTTCACAGTGACCATTTACCCCTAACTTTTACAAACAATGTTAAGCATCACATAAGAACTCATAACGAGGATCCTATATATATTAGACCTTACAGACAACCCCAAATAATTAATGACGAAATTAATAAGCAAGTACAAAAGATGATAGAAAATAATATAGTTGTCCCTTCTCACTCTCCTTGGAGTGCCCCTGTTCATTTAGTCCCAAAGAAACTAGACGCAACTAACGAAAGAAAATTTAGACTTGTAATTGATTACCGTAAATTAAATGAAATAACAGTCGATGACAAATATCCATTACCCAATATAACCGATTTATTTGATAAATTAGGAAGAAGTTGTTATTTTACCACACTAGATTTAGCCAGTGGCTATCATCAAATCGAAGTGAAGGAAGATGACAGACAGAAAACTGCTTTTAGTACAAACGCAGGACATTTTGAATTTACTAGAATGCCCTTCGGACTCAAAACCGCCCCTGCAACATTCCAAAGGACTATGGATAACGTACTTAGAGGATTGCAAGGAATCCACTGCCTAGTTTATCTCGACGACATAATCGTTTACTCAGTTAGCTTACAAGAACACATTTCTAAATTACGAACAGTATTTGACAGACTTAGACAGACCAATTTAAAAATACAGTTAGACAAATCAGAGTTTTTAAGGAAAGAGGTACTTTATTTAGGACATACCATTACTAGTGACGGACTTAAACCAAATAATGATAAAATTAAAACAATTTTAAATTACCCTTTACCTCATACCACAACAGAAATTAAAAGTTTTCTTGGATTAATAGGTTATTACCGACGTTTTATTAAAGACTTTGCAAAGATAACACAACCTATGACCAACCGATTAAAGAAAAAACAGACTACACCTGTAACCGATAAAAAATATATAGAATCTTTTGAGAAATGTAAAGAACTCCTTGTTAACGCACCTATATTGCAATACCCCGACCCTAGTAAACCTTATATTTTAACTACAGATGCTTCAGACTTCGCATTAGGCGCAATTTTATCACAAGGACCCGTAGGAAGCGATAAACCTATCGCTTACGCAAGTCGCACTCTCAATAGTGCAGAAACTAGATATAGTACGACAGAAAAAGAACTTTTGGCAATAGTATGGGCCGTCAAATATTTCCGCCCTTACTTATACGGTAACAAATTCAAAATAATCACTGATCATAAACCCTTAGCGTGGTTAAACTCATTAAAAGATACCAATAGTAGGTTAACCCGCTGGCGGCTACGTTTATCGGAATACAACTTTGAAATAATACATAGAAGTGGCAAAAGTAATTGTAACGTAGATGCCCTGTCTAGAATTCGCATCAACGCCTTGGAAGATAAAGAGAATATGTCCACCCAAGTAAATATAGATAAAGAAGAGAATCAAAATGAAGAAATAAGAGAAATAACAGAGGAATTAAAGAAATTGGCTGAATTAAAAAAAATAGTATTTCCTAGCTCTCCATTGCCCAACATTATAGAGTCAGAAAAAGAAGAAATTATTAATCTATGTGACACAGACTCAGAGGAGACCCTGTCAGTTAAATCGCGACATGGTTCACCTTACTCTATACCATGCCCGTCCAGTTCTACTGTGACAGCATCGGAAACAGAAACCATACATTCCGCCCGCGATACCGAATCGGAAGGTATCCCCATATTACAGGAGGCTATCGATACGAAGCCCAACCAAATTTTAGTTTATACGTGGCTTATAAATAAAATTAGCGTAAAAAACTTATCTAGACCCAAACAACGTATTTTAGAAGTCCATTTACCCACTGATAGACCTGATTTAGTTAGACAATTTTTAAAAGAATACATTAGAAACAAAACCAAATATTTTATTTATTTTGAAGATAAAGCACACCGGAGACAATTTACTGAAATAGTGATTTCATTATTTAAGAAAGAAAATGTTCAATTTAGAGAATGCACAAAACGAGTTATTTTTATTGACGATGAAAATGATCAAAGAGAAATAGTAAAAAAATATCATGAAGGAAAAACCTGCCATAGAGGAATCCGTGAAACATTATGTCATATAAAACGAAGTTATTTTTGGCATAATATGGAGCAAACTATAGCCAGTACGATAAACACTTGTGAAATATGTAAAAAAATGAAATATGATAGAAACCCCCTCAAACCAAAATTACAATTAACCCCTACTCAAAATAAGCCCTTGGAGGAAATTTTCATCGACATATTTTCTATCGAAGGAAATTATTATTTAACCATAATCGATGCATTCAGTAAGTTAGGACAAGCATTCGAAATTCCGAATAGAACCACACCGGAAGTAGTTAGAGCATTGATTAAATATTTTTCATTTTATGGTGTACCTCTTAAAATTAATTCCGACCCAGGTACCGAGTTTAATAACACCTTATTAAAAGAGTTTTTATCTATGTATAAAATTGAGATACATATAAGCACCGCTAATAATCCAAATTCTATGGGATTCATAGAGAGATTCCATTCAACAATCTTAGAAATCTATAGAATAGCCAAGTACGAACAAAAATACACTGATGCCGTCTCCATAATGACTTATGCGGTAATGGCATACAACCATTCGATTCACTCAACCACTGGATTTACCCCATTTGAAGTTTTATTCGGACATACCGAAGCGAGAAACACTTTTGACGTAAATTTCGAAAAAGAATACATGCAGCAAATAATAAAAGAGCATTTAAAGAGAACTAAATTTTTATATAAGCACATAACCAATAAAGCCATTAAAATAAAAAAACAATATATAGAAAAGAAAGGTGGTGAGACAGAATTTAAAATTAAACCAGGCGATAAAATCTTTGCTAAAAATACCAATAAAAGACAAAGCAAAGATAAGCCGCGTTACGTAAAAGCACAAGTAATTAAAGAAATATCCAAAAATACCGTCCCTGTTATAATGCCTAATAATCGTAATACGAAAATTCCAATAAGAAATATTAAACGACCTCCACAGGTATCACCTGCAGATTTTGACCCTGGCCCTGACGATGCGGTCCCAGGCCCTTCAACTTCAGGAGTTAAATGACAACCCTGGAATATTACCATATAGAGTTGGCCAAGCCATCGTGAGTAGTGATAATTGGATAATCGCGAAAACATTAGATTTAAGACCTATATTAGAAGATTTAAAAGATAATTATTACAAATGTACTCAGTTAGATAAGTTAGTTGATAATTTTGATGATGATTTTATAGAATATTTTATAGATGTTAGGATTCAAGCAAATTATTTAAGGAATATAACTTTAATTAAATTAGAACAGATTTCTCCAAGCACTAGAATTAAGCGAGGCTTAATTAACCCCTTAGGTTCAATGATTAAAATAATTACTGGAAATCTAGATAATGATGATGCTATTAGATATGAAACATTAATAAGTAATATTAAAACGGAACAAAATAAACAGAAAAATAAAATGACTCTTATCACTGAAATGATGTTCTCCATATCGAACTCTACATTTCAATTAAATGACAATATAAATGAAATTAATTTAGGAATACAGGAATTAAGGCATAATTTATCAGAAATTATTAGAAAAGATGCCCTTAATCATATTGAAACACAAATCATTAATACTTACAATTTATTAATTCATAATTACCAGACCATATATGTAAAATTAAATGAAATAGAAACTAGCCTTGCATTAAGTAGATTAGGAATATTACATCAATCAATTATAAATTCTAACATTCTTTTAAACACATTGTTAAATATAAGTAAAGTAGAGAAATTAGCGTATAAGCCTACATTAGATAATCTAGTAAAGTTAGAACAGACAATTGCTATAAAAGCATATATTAAAGGAAATTACATAACTTACCTTTTGGAAATACCTATAATTAAAGATGACACATATATCTATTATAAATTGATTCCTTTACCTGTTCTATGTTTCCACCGTCATCATTGTTCCTAAATATCCTTACCTTATAGCTAAAGGGTTGAAAACTAGGTTATTGGATCATCCCTGCAAAGAAATAGATAAGGCGAGTTTCCTGTGCTACGAGAGAAAAGTTCTTCAATTCATTAACGACCCTTGTGTAACAGAACTTATGACGTATAATGAAAACGCTACGTCGTGTGTTCCTGTTCCTGTAATTACGGAAGACATCCTGCTACAACCTCTGCAAACTAACATCTGGACCTTGTTTATCAGAAAAGAGGAATTGCTCACAAAAACATGTTTCAATGAAGTAAACCGACAAAAGATTAAAGGAACCTATTTACTTACCTTAGACGACCCTTGCGAAGTGAAAATTAAGAATATAATTCTGAAAAAACATGAAACATTCTTAGAAAATGATACACACTCAATGTTACCTGTCATTAATTTACCTTCAATAGATGTTCCTGAAAAACCTATTTTGAAACCAATAAATATAAAAGGCATAGATCTTACAGATTTGAAATTTTTAACGTACAGTTTAAGGAAAAGTGAAATAAGTGAAAATAGTGAAAATCAGAAAATAGTGAAAAATATTAGTGTCTGGACAATTGGACTATATACTATAGTTATAATAATTATATGTATTTTAATTTTCAAAAATCATAAATTCATATTAAAATTATGTATCCGAAGTTCTCCTAATTTGCCGGAAAACTTCGATCTTAAGGAGGGAGGAGTTACGTCATCCCAAAGTGCTGAGCAAGTACATTCCGTTGGCCGCTCTGGTATATTCGCAGAACCCTTAACATAAGCTCTTTGTTATCAAGTATAAACATGTATCGTTTAACATAAGCTTTTTGTTATCAAGTATAAAATATGTATCATTTAACATAAGCAACTATATCAATTACCATAAACAATTGCATCATCTAGCGGATGTCGAAATGTAATATAATAAGTAAGTTAGTATTAAGAAACAGAGTCTGTAACATGTAGTCTTAGCGACAAGTTGTCTTTAAATATATTATAATTAAATAAAATTGTATCTTTTTAAAAAGCCTACCACGGCGGTTCGAACTTGACTACTTTTTTATTGTTTATAAACATTTGTTATTATATTTATACAAATAATAACAATAATAAATAATATTTATACAAATAGTATTCTTGCAAATCAAATAAAATTGTGATAAAGACTATATTATTGCAGCAAGACAAACTATAATTTAAATGTATATAAGTTAAATAGAATGTAATCTGTAACATAATCATAATTTAAATATTTTTTAACTTATTACATAACATTGTAGGCAGTTACATTGTTTAAATTTGACTTGGATTACAAATTAAGGATGAACAAAATCATTCCTGTTTATTATTCTATTTTAATTAAATAAATATTTTAATTAAGTGTTGCATTATTGAATTGTTGTTTATATTTATAATTAAAGATTACCAGTTTTTTGAGGTTTAAAGAATATGATAAAGTTTCATATAAATAATTGCAAATTGTAGCACAGTTCTCAACACATCTAATAAAATCTTCAGATACATAGTTTAAGTTCTTTTTAACATTATCATATTCTTTGAAGTCCATAAAAGTGTACAATAAAATATTGTCAGTATGTTTAGCTTTTAAAACTGGATCACAAAGCCTGCATTTATTGCCAAGCTCTTTATTAAAAATCCACAGACATATGCACAAGCTTGTAATTCTTGTGCATCAGAAACACTTTCTTGAAAGGTTGACTCCACCAATGAGAGCATGTCTGAAACAAGTGGACTTTCTGATTCTGTGCATGTGCCTGTGGGAGAATTTGTGGTTAAAAATTCCTTATAATCTGACATAGAACTACAATCATCTACTTTACAATTTCCTGACCCCAAATGAGCAAGATTGGATAGAATCGCCGGCTTCAGGCCAGCCACAAATTGCCCAGAGGTAGGATTATAGTTTGATCCAGTTTCCTCTAATAGTACCAAACAAATTTTCTAGAGAATCTTGCTGAAGGTGCGAGTACATAAGGCTTTTATTTTATGTTTTATTTTAAAATTATTGTACAATCTTAGGATACCTTTAATTGTCCATTTCCAACCTTCCTTAAATGGGGGTGAGCTATGACATCCTACAAATGTACAGTTTTCAAAAAAGTCATACATTTTCTTCAAATGTTCCAAATGGGTGAATTGTCAGTTTTGTTGGTACAGTATGGTTTTCCTTTCTTTCTATCTGGGGAATCACTATTTAAGCAGTCAAATAATTTTTCCATATTTGATATTAAATTTACAGTGACTGCTGCCTCCCCAGATAGCAATCCTGAAAATTACAAGAGCTAATAAAGGTCATGTTACAGAAACTAAAATCAACATGTTATTGTTAGATAAAAAACAATGCTTCTTGTTCAACAAATTAAAACAATTCCTTGAGATATTTTGGCAAATATTCCTGCCGCAACTGAGTGACTTAGCGCTTGAGTAGCAAGGTTCACTCTCATTTTCTACTTGGCATTTGGACACATATGGTCTTGTTTTAATTTTGGTGTGAAAACAAAATCACCATCATCATTGTCTATTTGGAAGAAATGCTCTGTGTGCCCATTTTGCAAGACCTATAATGTAAAATATAACATTCTATGCTAAAAAATATTATTTACAAGTTTTATTTAATAATTAATTAATTAGTAATCAGAAACTTGTACTTTTAACTGGACTATGCATATTTATGCATTGTGTAATTTTAATATAAATAAAAATAACAAAATATTACCTGTTTCTTTAACATTGTTTGGTGTAATATTTTCAGTAGATGAGGTGGATCAAATATTGTAACAACTTCAGGAGAAATTTTCTTAAAATATGTTTTAATGTCGTTGGTGCTGGAAGACACTAAAGTCGTCGCAACAATTGAAAAGTAGATGGTGATCTCTTGTAAAGTCTTAGTGCAATAATTTCTTGCTCAGTGTTCCATCTTCTAGCTACATATTTTCTCTTCGCATTCCTTAATTCCCCTTGTAGAAGTAATCCTAGTGATGGGGTTAGGTGTTTTATTAATCCTTGTATTGCTTCATTGTCATTTGGGATGTTTAACATATGCTTTAATTAGATTTTTCAGCCTATACACCTTTTTAACATAATTTAAAACAAGCAGTATGTTGGCCATTTGCAAATTGTAATGTTACCATATCAGAAGATAATCCTACTACAGTGTTTCAAATATTGGTTACATAAATTGTTTCTCATATCAATTGAAAACTCTATATAGCTAAATTACGAAATATTTTTTAATTTTATTTTTTTATTTATAATATATGATTAAACTTCATCCTTTTTCGGAGTCGCATTTTATAATGATACCTTCCATACATGAAACATTATAAAGAAAGTTATTTATTAAATCTCAAATAACTATACCATAAAAACATTATAATAAATCCTAAAAAAAGTCCTAACAAGAAACTACTAATTAGTAGTTTTACTTGAATATAGCAACACTAAGTATCAAATAATACATAATTTATTTTTTCGGGCCTTATTTACAATCCCCCGTAGGTATGTCGCACATGCCCCTTAGGAAGTCGACCGGGCCTGAACACAAGTAACGAGTCCAAACTCAACAACAAGCAAAGTTGTAACAGTAATAGTATAATTAATTTACCCGCAGACCTTGAACTCAACTCGTACTCGTACTCAAACTCGAAAATCGTACATATAAACCAGTAAACTATTACAAAATCCTATTTGAATACCGAAATCGACGACAACACCAGCATCAACAGATATTTTTAAATTTATATTTCATAATTATTAGATAAATAGACTATAGAGTACCATAGAGTAGAGAGTTATTCAGAGTACCACAGATAGTGAAGAAAGCATTGCGAAAAATATATAATTATTTAATGAGGTATACAAGAAGTTATTTGTGGTAAAAATAATTTTATATTAATCATTATAAATATACAAAGTTAATAAATTAAATTATTAACATTATTTTTCGTATTCAATTTGCAGCGACATCTGTTGACGTTAATTGAAATATTCAATTCTAAAGCGACCTCTAGTATTCTGAGTCTCAACTAATGCAAATATAATGCTATAAAATAAAAAGTTATGTATGATGGTCTAAAGCCTCGAAGCACTAGATACTTCTTAATTTAATAATATTATACGTCGTTTCCAGCTTCGTTGTACTAAGATTGTAGAGCCTGGTCGGCTATCGGAGCTTGCAGGAGACATCAGTATCGCTGCGATAAGTGCAATACTTTCGTCAATATTTACCTACCTTACGTCGAAATGACGTATGGTTATCTTTAGTGTTAGTTTTTTTATATTTTTAAGAAAATGTGTTATTGTGACTTTTTTGAAAATAAATGTACATATTTTTTTACTTGTTACGCCCACGACAAAAAAAACATAATGACGTCACATAATCGTATAAACGATGCAGAAATCAGTCGATTATTGCATGAAACGAGCGATGCAGAGATTCAGGGGTCGGACAGTGAAACTGAAGACAATTTCTTAGAAGATGAAGTACAGAGTGATGCTGAAGACTATGAGGTGAGTGCTCCACCAGTGGTAAACACATTGCATACTGAAGATGTGTCTAAAAATAAAACATACAAAAAAAAATACAGTCCAGGCGAGTAGGAACATCTATGTTCTGTTACGATGGACCGTTAACGTTAGTGTCATACAAACCAAAGCCGAGCAAACTGGTGCTTGTTTTATCATCATGTGATGAAGTAGGCACTGTTCATCCTACCACAGGCAAGCCAAATATGATTCATTTTTATAATGAAACAAAGGGGAGAGTCGACACTTTCGACCAAATGTGCTCGTCGATATCGTGCAGCCGCAAAACAAACAGGTGGCCCATGGCTATGTTTTATGGGATCTTGAATATTACATTTATAAACGCATATTTAATTTACTGTGAAAATGTCTTATCTAAGAAAGAAACACCGCTGGGTGAGATTTCCTGAAAAAACTCAACAATAGCTTGATGACCCCATGGATAGAGAGAAGGCAGCAAATGCTTACTTTGTCGACGAATATAAAAGAAAAAATTGGTGATATATTGCCAAAAATATAAGCCGAACCGCCCACAGAACTCGAAGGTCTACCTGAGCCTAAGAAAAGAAAATATTGTGCCTTTTGTCCATCAAAAATTAAAAGGATGACAAAGACTATGTGCGAAATTTGTAAAAATCCCATTTGTGGAGAGCACAAGTCCAGCGCCTGTCCTAAGTGTCTTTGAGACGAAAATTTATAAAAAAATATATTTAATTAGGTTCCTAATATTGTATAGTTTATAAAAAAATGATTTTAAAAAGTTTATGTCTCAAATAATAAGACTGACGGAGAGATTCCTAAATGCTAAGTTTTATAAAGTAAGAAATACCTCATTTTGTTCTTTTTTTATTTTTTGTTGTACGAGCAAGCGCGTACATGTGAGCGCTTAGCTTGCATTCATATGACCTAGATTACTCAATTTGAATATTTTAATTATATTTAATTAGTCAGTTCGTCGCTATCGGTCATCAAGAGTACCGCGCGTGGCTCACCACTCATATTACATCAAAGTCATTATAGTTTTAGATGTTTTATGATTATATTTTTGCAGTTATATAAAACTGTTTTATTTATACACGTTCGTACGGCAGCAACCCGTACATATTGGTCCTTCGAACCTACCGAAAAGCGGGACTCTTGTACGTCCGCGTGTGTGCAGTTCCGTCTACCGGTCTACCTATAGAGACACAGTGCATAAGAACATTAGAACTATAATAAGTGATATTCGTGTACTACGTGTACTGTTCTATCAAGAGAAATAGTAAGTAGTAGTCATCCCTTACTGTGACATTAAGAGTTGCAGTGAGAATCGCCTGAGCACTAAGGCTTCGGCCGCGCAGATTCCAAGTAAGATCTGTCCATTTATTTTATATTATTTCTCTCTCAACAATGTCTTCGGTGGCTGATATTTTGGCTAACCAACAGCAGCTAGTATTGGCCATAGAAAGCGTATATACAAATTTTAAGAAAGACGGCGCAAGTAGAAGGACTCCCGAGTACATAAAGAAGAGGTTGGACCTTCTAGAAAGTTATTGGTTCGAGTATGAGAGTAACTTTACGAGACTACTGAGTAAGGAGTTAGAAGTTCACACTCGTGAGGCTATTACTAAGGATGTAGAGAGGATGAACGAGAGGTATGATACTATTAAGACTCATATCCAGAACTGTGATATAACAGCTGGAGAGAAACTACAATCTTCTCTAGGTAAACCTCCTACGTTCACACTGGAAACACAGAAGCCTAATAAAGGATTGACTCCAAATAATCCACAATCGAGCGGCAGTAGGGCTGCTATACAACACTCGCATGCGGATAGCAAAACCGTGGACATGCTGAGAAAACAACAAAGCAACTTCAAGGCCTTCCACCGAACAATTGAAAGTATAACTTTAGATTTAGTAAGCGAGAGATGGGAATTAGAAGATCTGCTTCGCACGATTCAGGCCCGCTGGTCCGCTATCGACACCCTGCACTGGGAGCTAGACAGCGAGCTGAACGGATCGAACGAGGAGTACGAGTGTACTTTCTCAGCGTATGAAAAGAAGTACCAGGCCGTAAAAAGGGCCATTAATAAGAAGATATGGTCCGTTGCACACCTTGTAAAATCCACCCCTCAGTTGGAAATTCCTACGTTTAGCGGAAACTACAACACCTGGGTTTCGTTCAAGGACTTGTTCAATGAGACTATCCATAAGAACAATGGCATGTCTGACGTTCAGAAGATGCAGTATCTCAAGTCCAAAGTAAAGGGAGAAGCTGAGAGACTCATCCACCATTTAAATGTAACCTCAGATAATTATATAGTCTGCTGGGATATATTAAATCAAAGATATAATAATACGAAACTTATTTTTCAATCGTATATGAACACTCTTATGAGCCTACCTGTGATGCAGCAGCAGTCAGTCGCTCTAATTAAAAGAATGCATGATACTGCACAAGAACGTCTTAATGCAATAAAAAATTTAGGGGTCGACATTAGCTCTTGGGACCCTTGGGAAAAAAAAAAAAATACTGATTATATGGAATCGATAAATAACCCACGCGAATTGCCATCCCTTAAAGAATATTTACAGTACTTAGAAGCTAAATTTACTTCATTAGAGTCGTCACATAGGAAACAAGACAACGACATATACAAAAGAATAACATCAGTAATAAAAATCAATATCCTAGTACGCATCTTAACAAATCATATTATCAAAAAACGTCCTTAATTAATAGTAAAGTAATTTCACCAGTTCTTAACGATAAAAGTAATCTCATGTCAAAATATAGGTGTTCATTGTGTCGTAGTAATGATCACGGAATCTATTACTGTCAAAAATTTCTAGAGATGCTACCTAGCGATAGGCTAAAAACTGCAACTAAATTAAATTTATGTATAAGTTGTTTATCAAATCATCAAGGTAAGTAGTGTAAGTCAAATAAAGCTTGTCGCGAGTGCAATAAGGCACATAATCGACTTTTACATGAAGCATTTATGCCATCGCAATACACGCGCGCATCGACGGAAGTCGGTCATAGCGGTAAGGGCACGAGCGTGCGCGGGGGCAACTCTGCTTATACGAAGGAATATGCCAGCGCAGAAAAACAACTCCCTCGCAACTCACACGTGTCAGTTCAGGAGGACCCAAACGAGGTCTTACTCCCTACTACAATGTTAAAGGTGCGAGCCGTTAATGGATCCTTTTGTATCCTGCGGGCACTGCTAGACCAGGGCTCACAAACTAGAATTATTACAGAGCACGCAGCACAGGCCCTGAAAATCCCACGGCAACGGTGTAAGGGGATTATTTCAGGCGTCGGCGATAAGGAAAGCAATAGTAAGGGTATGGTCACCCTACAATGTTCATCTTTAATAAACGAGTTTTCCTTTGAAACCGACGCACTAATAATGAAACAACTTATTAAAAACTTACCCAGTTGTACATTAGAAAAATCGAACTGGTCATACCTGGATCACATTACACTGGCGGACCCGGAGTTCTATAAAAGTCGCCCGGTAGATATTTTATTAGGCGCAGATATATATTCTATTGTTATTATGGATGGAATATGCAGGGTAAATTCGACCTTACCGACCGCTCAACAGACGCAGCTTGGTTGGATTTTGAGTGGCAATACTAAAACCGTTCATTGCAATGTAGTTTTACATAACATCGAAGAAATACAAAAATTTTGGGAAATTGAGGACCTTGCGGAAAAGTCCGACTTATCTTTGGAAGACAGAAGGTGTATGGAATTCTACCAGTCAACTACAAAAAGGAGAGATTATGGGCGTTACGAAGTTAGGTTGCCACTGAAACCCGAGTATCAGGAAAAATTAGGAAATTCAAAATCAAAAGCAATAGCTCAATTTTATAATTTAGAAAGAAAACTTCAATTAAATAAATCAATTAAAAATGATTATTTGACATTTATTCAAGAATATTTGTCGCTCGGACATATGACACCCGCAGCTGTTGACCGTAATGCATTCCTTAGATGTTATTTACCTCACCATTGTGTCACCCGAAACGATTCGACGACAACAAAATTACGCGTTGTATTTAATGCATCGAGTAAAACGTCATCGGGCTTAAGTTTAAATGACGTTATGTTGCGGGGACCGAATCTTCAACAAGATTTAATGAATCTCATTCTTAAATGGAGACAATTTAAATATGCATTTACTGCCGACCTCGAAAAGATGTTTAGGCAAATATGGGTTAGTAATAAAGATCAGAATTTGCAAATGATTCTGTGGAGAGATAATCCAAATAAAAAATTGCTGGAATATCAGTTAGCTACAATCTCATACGGAACTAAAGCGGCTCCGTTTCTTGCAATGATGACGCTTAAACGATTAACTCACGACGAGAGGCCGAACTTTCAAGATAGTTTAGCGCCTAGCGTACTAGAAGAATCTTTTTACATGGATGACCTAATTCATGGGGCCCACTCGCTTCAAGCTGCCAAACAGCTACAGACAGACATGACTAACTTATTGAAGACGGGTGGTTTTCATTTAAGAAAATGGAAGTCAAACTCGCCTGAACTACTGAAGCACGTCAATGTACCTGTTCAACAACAAGATCCCTTTGACTTCAAGCAAGTGGAGGCAACGAAGACCTTAGGGCTCGGGTGGGACCCGCAGACTGATAACTTTACATTTCAGTCTCAATTACTTACATCATCCAAGCTTACGAAAAGAACGCTTTTATCGGAGATATCTAAGATCTTTGATCCGTTAGGTTGGCTTTCTCCTCTCACTACAAAGCTTAAGATATTGTTTCAAGACGTTTGGAGGGAAGACCTTGCATGGGATCAACTGGTACCACAACACATAGCTGAAGAATGGTACAAGATTAAAAAAGATATCGACTCAATAAGCCAGTTTCAAGTATCAAGGTGGTTGCAAAGTCACGAGGGTGATATCATAGATCTACATGGCTTTTGTGATGCAAGTACTAAAGCTTACAGTTCTGTCGTATTTTGTAAAATAACATATAATAATAATTCTACAGTAATTTCAGTGGCAGGGAAAACAAAATTAGTGCCACTAAGTCAAAAATGCTCATTACCTCGGTTAGAACTATGCGGCGCAGTATTACTGTCAAAATTAATGGCAAAAATTATAAAATGCCTCGTCCACCATAATATCACCGTTCATGGCTGGGTGGACTCGATGGTCGTCCTAGGCTGGCTCTACGGCCAGGTCGACAGATGGAAGCCTTTCGTGGCGAACCGCGTGAAACAAATCACAGAGGCGATGCCCGCTACCTGTTGGCGATATGTAGCGTCTAAAGAGAATCCAGCTGACTGCGCGAGCCGAGGACTTATGGCCTCACAACTTCGAGAACATAAATTATGGTGGCATGGACCGGCATGGCTAACGACCTATATACCTGAAAAGGATACGAGGAAACAAAACTATAGTACAAATCAAGACATGAAAAGTAATAAGCAAGTTAATGTTTTATTAAGCGGTAGCGAAATTATTAAGAAAATAATTGAAAAGCAAACCTCACTGACAAAAGCTATAAGAATTTTGGCGTGGATATTAAGATTCACTACAAAAAATAAAAAACAAAGTTATTTAAGCATACTAGAGTTAAATAAGGCTAGGAATTTAATTATAAAAAATTGTCAAATTGAAAACTTTTCACAAGAAATATATAGTTTAAAGCAAAAAAAGGCTGTGAGGAAAGAAAGCAAATTATTTAGTTTAAATCCTGTAATAGATGAAAACGACATTTTACGAGTCGGCGGTCGACTTAGGCATGCGAACATCGATACTGAGATAAAACATCCTGCCATTATACCCTGTAACACGAGATTAGCGGAACTCATCATCGACCAAGCACATGAGCTCACTTACCATCGAGGTGCGCGACTAACAACCGCGATAATTCGGCGCAAATACTGGATCATCGGTGGCAACAGCGCTACGAAGAAGCGGCTTCGCACGTGCGTTAAGTGTAGGCGGCAAAGTCCCGTCCTTCAGCAACAGATAATGGGAGATTTGCCCTCAGCGCGCACAAACCCTTCGCGCCCATTCTTTCATTGCGGTATTGATTACACTGGACATGTAAACGTCAAATCCAGCAAGGGCCGTGGTATTAAGACCACAAAGGGTTATATAGCAGTGTTTGTGTGTATGGCAACAAAGGCTGTACACTTGGAACTCGTCTCTGACTTATCCACGCCTACTTTTATTGCGGCGTTGCGCAGGATGATAGCTAGAAGAGGCGTTCCCGGTCACATATACAGTGATCAAGGAAAAAATTTCATTGGAGCAAATAACGTATTAAGACAACAGTTGACAGAGCTACAAGAAAGTCAACAATTTAAGATTGAATTTGTAAATATGGGTATAGAATGGCACCATAATTGCCCCTCTTGGCCATCCGCAGGTGGACTGTGGGAGGCTGCTGTTAGGTCTCTGAAACACCATCTGAAAAGAGTTATCGGTGAACAAAATCTGACGTTCGAAGAGTTCACTACACTGCTCACTCAATTGGAGGGATGTTTGAACTCGCGCCCGCTCTGTCCCTTAACCGAAGACCCTGATGATTTGAATTTTTTAACTCCCTCACACTTCTTAAGTAGCGGTCCTATTCTAACTTTATATGACACAGAGACAGACCTTAGAACTAGGTGGCATCTCAACCAAAAAATATTAAATGACATATGGAATAGGTGGCGCCAAGAATATTTAACTTCACTTACCGCTCGTAGTAAATGGAGGGAGCCTAAATCAAATATAAAACTAGACGATATTGTCATCATTAAGGAAGACAATCTCCCACCGGGGAAATGGGCCTTAGGTCGCGTAGTAGAGCTACACCCCGGCAGCGACGGCTACGTACGAGTAGTGACGCTTAAAACAAAAAATGGTTTCATGAAAAGGCCAGTTATAAAGTTATGTAGGCTACCCGTAAATGAAAACCTAAATCAAAACAGTAGTATTTCTGTCAAATTGATTAGTTATATATTCATTGATTGACGTTTGTTTTGGTTGACACACGTGTTAGTGAAAATATTTTGTTTTAGTATTGAATATCTCTATCACAGTGGAAACAATAAACAATAGTGTAAATAGATCCATACTAACAAGGTGATTGGTTATAGTAAGTAGTTGTGTTGTTTTATAGGCTAGATTAGTTTTATTTTATAGTTAGGTTATTTTAATTTTAAAATGGATCCAGACCCTCCACCTGACCCTCCACAGGATCAGGGGGATCCTGGGGGAGGTAATGTAAATATCGCAGCACAAATTATGTCTCGGAAAAGACAAGTTGAGGAAGCATCCCCTAATCAAGATGGTGTTAAAAAAACGATTATAGATCCATCCACCGCTACTCCTTCTATACAAAATGTATGGATCCATCCTTCCATGTCCGAAGCCCCAAAATCCTACATTAGTACTGACAAAGGACCCTTTATCGTGTATGTGTCAAGAGAATCTCCTGATCCAGCTGCAGGTACATCTATAAGGGCAATTAAATTTGGTCAATTTCTCCATACTAATAAAATTACTGATATAGTCAATGATGGAGTTAAAAATGTTGGTCGCAATTAAATCAGTGTCCCATTTACATCAGCTGAAGCAGCAAACAAATTTTTAGTTAATCCTGTTTTTAGTTTATGTAAATATGTTTGTGTTATTCCAACATTCAATATTACAAGGATGGGAATTGTAAAAGGAGTTCCCGTTGAATGGTCTTTGGAAGAGTTTGTTGGCTCACTGATATTCCCTACTGCTTGCGGAGAAGTTACAAAAGTAAGACGAATGAACCGGAAGAATGTAAGTGAGGGTGTAGTTACATGGGTTCCAACTCAAACTGTTGTAATTACTTTACGTGGTCAACAATTGCCTGAAAGAATATTTTCCTTTAAAACCGTCCTTAATGTTGCACTTTATAAATACCCTACAATCCAATGCCTTAATTGCTGTCGTTTTGGTCATGTTAAGTCACAGTGTAGATCAAAGCCAAGGTGCTATAGGTGCTCCCAGTCTCATACTGGTGAGGCATGTGACATCCTACAGGAGAATTCAACCTGCATTGTACGTCAAAGCATGTTGCTACTGATAAAGGGTGCCCTGAGTATGTAAGGCAACAGAATATTAAGGCCGTTATGTCGCAAGAATGTATTTCTTATATGGAAGCATCCACTCGATTTCCATCAGTCCAACGTTCCTATGCAGATGTTGCTAAGGAAATGTTCTCACCTCCTATGTACATGAACTCCCAATCCCAACAAAGCAGATCTCCTGTTACTCCCACTAAATCCTATCGTAAAACAGTTTTCCAAGCTCCCCGTTCCCGCGCTCCTGTGGCAATGGGATACAATAGACAAGCTCACCAGTCCATTATTAGCAATTGTTCCTCTTCCCTTCCTAATGGTTGTGCCCTTAATCAAGGTTCTGACAGTCCAGCAGAATCTACAAAAGATCTGTTAATGGCTTTGACTGACACTCTTGTGAGCATAATCTCAACTGACGCAATGATGCGAAGTTTAGAAATTGCATTGGAAAAAAGAAAAAATTTGGTTGGGTCAGTTTTTGTGAATCCCTTAGTCCTCGCTCCTTTTTTTCTCTTGTCTGGACGAATGTTAAGAGATTTCGCCGGTCACTTAACAATGTCAGTAGTCCTAATTCCAATAACCCTTCTGTTTGGCTCAACGATTTTGCAAACAAATTGGCTCCTCCTTTTGTACCATCCCAGGATTTATTTATATCCACGCCGGTTGAATCTTTTGAGGAAATGGATCTTTCTTTTTCCTTTGAAGAGCTTAAAAACGTTTTAATGGATTTAAAGGACACAAGTCCAGGAGAGGATTGTATTTCTTACTCCTTTATTGCAAGATTAAATGATAAAGCTAAATATCATTTTTTAAACTTGATAAATAATATATTTCAATCAGGCAATATTCCCAATTCATGGAAATCCCAAATTGTTATTCCTATCCTCAAACCTGGAAAATGTCCTTCAGATTTTAATTCCTACAGACCTATTGCCCTAACATCTGCTTTATCAAAGATTGTTGAACGGCTTTTGAAGAATCGACTGGAATGGATAGTGGAAAGTAGGAATATCTTAGTGCCCTCTCAGTTTGGCTTTAGAAAGGGGTTAAGTACTATTGATAGTCTCAGTGTTTTTACTACAGTTGTTCGACGAGCTTTTGCCAAAGGAGAGTATTTAGTTGGTGTTTTTTTAGATGTTGCATCTGCATATGATAATGTTCTTCTTCCGGTGCTCAGGCAGAAATTGCATCAGCTGAGTATTCCGCCGAGGATGTCCCATTACATATGTAATTTGCTGACCGGTAGAACGGTATCTGTAAAACATCCGCTTCTTACTATACCTCCCAGACTTGTCTGGAAAGGTCTCAAGGTTCAGCTCTTAGTCCGCTGTTGTATAATATATACACTCATGACCTTGAATTATCTGTAAATAATTTTTGCAACATCCTTCAGTATGCTGATGACATCGTTCTCTATTGCAGCTCAAATTCTGTGGAGGACATAACTTATCGTTTGAATACTGCTTTGCATTATCTTAACCAGTGGCTCTCTGATCATGGCCTGGCATTATCTGTAGCTAAATGTCAAGCGGTAGTGTTTACAAAAAAGAGAGTAATTCCTAATTTTAATATTTTGTGTGATAATATTCCTATTAATTTAACAGAAAATAAAAAAAATTTAGGCATAATGTAAATATATAAAACATAACAAAATTAAACTTTAATTTAACACTCATGTAAAATATTATTTAATACTAACCTAATATGTTATTTACATATTGTAAATATATGTTTGTTTTGTTCTAGGTGAAGGCTGTATTTTAACTGGATCTCCTTTTTTTACATGTATTCTATAATTGTGTATAGTTTTTTTTCTTCTTTTTACCGGTCAATTTCCTTCGTGTGTTTTCCATACAACGTGACATTGGCGAAATGACTTGTGCTCAACTGGCACGCTCGAAACGCCATATATTAAGAAATCAATCAATCTTTAGTTATATAATAGACGTTGTTGCTCCTCACCTCGCAACTATATTTAATAATTGTATAGAGTATGGTGTGTTTCCTGACCTAATGAAATTTAGTAAAGTCATACCTGTATTTAAATCGGGTAGTACATCTGATCCCAACAATTTTCGACCTGTTTCTATACTACCCTCGTTCAGTAAGATTTTTGAAAAAAATATTCTCAATCAAATATTACTGCATTTTGATTTACACAATCTCATGCACGATAAACAGTATGGTTTTACTAAAGATCGTTCAACCACAGATGGTGGTATAAGTCTTATAAAGAATATATATGAGGCTTGGGAGGGATCGCAGGATGCTCTTGGCATGTTTTGTGATTTGTCCAAGGCTTTTGATTGTGTACAGCATTCAACATTGGTCATGAAGCTACACTACTACGGCATAAGAGGACGTGCACTCAATCTTCTGACCTCCTATTTAGCTGACAGAGTTCAGAGGATTGATGTGAATGGCAAGAAATCTCCTGGTTCGGTAATCAGCATGGGGGTCCCACAAGGGTCTATTCTTGGTCCTTTTCTCTTTTTAATATATATAAATGATTTACCGTACCTAGTTGAAAAGAACCATGAGATAGTATTGTTTGCTGATGACACTTCATTGATTTTCAAAATAAAAAGACGACAAATTGTATATGACGATGTAAACAATGCTCTCTCGAAAGTAGTACATTGGTTTAGTGTTAATAACTTACTATTGAATAGTAAAAAAACTAAATGTATTATTTTTAGAACACCTAACACGAAAGTTGTTAAAGCCGATGTACTCTTGAATGGTGAACCCGTAGATCCAGTCGAGTCTACGGTATTTCTCGGTATCACCATAGACTCTAAATTACAGTGGGGACCCCATATTGATAGATTGGCGAATAGACTTAGCTCTGCAGCTTTCGCGGTCAAAAAAATTAGATTATTAACTGACGTAGAAACGGCTCGACTTGTTTACTTCAGTTACTTCCATAGTATTATGTCCTATGGGATTTTACTTTGGGGTAATGCAGCCGGCATTCAACCAATATTTGTCCTGCAGAAGCGGGCTATTCGTGCAATCTATAACTTAGGTCCTAAAGACTCCTTAACAATTATTTAACAATATTCTTCTGTGATTTAGTAATGTCGAAACCTGTTTGCTTTTTATATTAAATTATAATTTCTCTAACTTATTATACTTATTAACGTTGGGGGGGGGGGTGGGTCAATAATTGCAAAAAAACTGCTTACGTAATACTTGAACGGCCCCAGAGGTGCCATAATATGAGGATCGGTTTCCTATTCATAGTTAAATATAGATTGAAAATCAAATGTGTATTGTCATTGATGTTTTGAACATATAATGACTGACAATGGTCATTTCCACAGTTTTCACCTAAGGTTGTTACACTGATTAGATTATTTATTAAAAGTGTTGCAAATATTAACACAAACTAAACATAAGTAGCGTTGTTGTTGCGAAACTCGTGACATCTTACTGCGCCAAAAAAATATTCAAAAGGATCTTGGTTTAGGTGTTGCAGCCACACTGAGTTTATATTGTACTCGACCCTTAATTTTTTTAATAATGTTTCAATTTCATTCGGTGTCTACACCCAATTTGACGCAATGAGGACAGATTCAACTTTTCCACTGCTTTACAAAAATTTCTTGGAATTAAATATATTTTTTGCTTCCGTCCATGTTTTTTTGTGCATCGACTTGAGTGTGGGTGGAAAATTTTTAGTTTTACTGCCACTTATTGAGTCAAAAATATTATCTACTAATTATAAACGGTACACTGTTTCTTTGAATTCTGGAGGTAGAATCTGAAAATGATGGTAATAAAATTAAAAATTAAAATGAAATTAAATTAGCTTCACGCTGCATCCCGCACACGGCACGGTAGGCAGAGGGAACCTAGTGTTAAGACACTCCGTTCCCCACTTTGTGCCGAATTTTGGAGGCATTGCGTGTTGAGTGACAGAATTCAACGCGCTCGACACCAGAGCGAAGAAATAAAAATATAAATTTAAGTAAATATTTCATCTCCTCGAGTGGGGATCGAACCCACAACCAGTCGGTTTTACAGTCACACTTTGTACCACTGCGCCACGACTGGCCAACACTAAAGATATATATGTAATATATATATATTTTATATTCATTCAGCATAAATTGATTATTACATAAATTGATTATAAAAAATAATTATTACAAGTTCTTCAACTTTTTAAATGAACAATCTTTATAAGTTTTACTATTGATCTATTAATTTGTTTCATTATTGAATTATACAGTCAATATTTTTATCTTTTCTCTCTATCAAGCTACACTTATTTTCAAAGAAACTTCATCAAAAAGTATTACACATAATTTATCACAATTTTTTTATACTACCCGATGTTTTCTTAAGTTTAGGCGTAAGCTTGTAATGAATCAAATTGAATAAATATTAATCTAAGAAAAAATGTAGGCCTTTGGACTATATTTAAAAATGGACAAAAAAGCAACTTTTTCTTTTATTGTAAAACAATGTCCCTTTTCCTTCTTATTATTATATATTTTCACACGCTTGTTATTTAATGAGCAACTCAACAAAAATAAAAATAAGGCTTAATTAACATTTAATTATTAGATATATAAATTATACGTATATTTGTAAACTAGTGATAGCTTAAAATTTTACTCGTTTATTACTTAATTAAAACATATTATGAACAAGTAAATTAATTGACTTTAAAATATTATGGACACCTTGCTCTGGAACAACAAAATGCCATCAAAATTATTTTAACTACATTAGATATAACAATTGGCATTAGATATAACAAGGTATTGTCAACTGTATAACAGAAAACCGAAAAATCTTAAAAATATTTGTTAATGTTATCAATATTTAAGGAGGAATACTTTACAGCTCTTACTTTACAATTGTCTGTGTAAAAATATAGTACATAAGTTATTCCTATTAATGTAATGTTCTTTAAAAAGTGTTCTCCATATTTAATATGATTTTATACTTACTTTTTCTTGACTCTCCATAACATAACTGGAAATATTTGAAGAATGTCCTTTTCTCTTGTCTATCAATATTTGAAGATCTGAAATAATGGATTAATGTATTGAATTTTTATTACAAAGAATTGATTTTATACAAAGTATTTATATATCTCTGCATAAAATCTACTTTTTTTTCTTTACTTATTGCTCTAATATATAAACATTGATACCTCAATGTTAGCATAGGAACTTAAGAACTTTCATCGCAACTGCAAAATAAATCCAAACAATAACAGCCACACATAGAGTAATTATTATTAAATATAAGATATAAGTAGTAAATGTAAAAAGTGACTGTTACTACGCGCTTGTTTCGGACCTTGAAGATACTAAAGGTAGAAAATTCTACGTCCGATACAAGCGCGTAGTATAAATAGAAAATAGAGTTATTTGCTTACCCATTTATTATTTTCTTACTTTATATATATAATAATAATCAAAATTTTTGTTACATATAATAATTTGAGATAAACTAAGGCAGAAAAGCCACAGACATATATATTACGTGTTTTGCTTTTTGTATTTATATTTTTAACTATATGAATAATCATGTACAAATTATACACCATATACGTATTTATTATTAGAATCAACAATACCGTGTGCACTTGTAATATCTTCATATTTTATATAATCTTTATATTGTGTTCGTTGTTAAATATATTTGTATTCGAATATAAATTACAATTCATTAGAAATGATTGTTTGCCAGGATAGAGTCCAATGGATTGTTTATATTGAGAGGACTTATTGTTAATAAGCTAATGACGTTGTTTTGACCATTTGTTTACTTTTCCCAAAGTGTAGCATTCTAATTACTAATGTATTAATTATGTTTGTATAACGATTAAGCTATTATAAAAGGTCCTCAACCCCTTTGTAACATCAGTTCTAGTTAAGCTCTTCCTCGATGAAGTGTTCTTAGTAATAAATATTATAAATTTATCGTTACGCTGTGCAGTTGTTATTTTCAGGGCCCCTTCTGACCTCCGAACATTACATTTTTGGTGTCAGAAGTGGGATGAGCAGGCACTGTTGAAATATTATAGTTCCTGTTCTCCTGACAACATTTCGGTCATCGGTCAGAATCTTCAGTTCATCGACGTATTAATTACGTATTGAAGGATCACCGCTAATTCAGTTATAGACGTATCTACATACGTACTGAAAGGCATTACGTGAAGGGAACCTAAAAGCAACCAGACGAGGTATTCAATCCTCGATCACAGCAGATCTCGATCATCTTCGTAGAGAAGATCACAGCGAGTCTCATCCGTCAACGAGGTTCGAGTACGAGGAGCTGAGCGACTGTGGTTCTTTGCTGGCTTATACTTGCCAGTACCGCTAGTAGCAACAGGTCAGTTCTTCGGTGGCGTTCGCGCTGTCACCACGACGAGACGACGAGAAACGAGCAGGACTCCGCAGTATTAATACGGATATCGTTCCAAGTGAGTCGAACCGTTATATTGTGTATTTTTTTTATATTAGAGAAAAAGTAATAGGTAGAAATTTATGAATTGAGTTATATATAATAATAATAATAATAACATATTTATTCATCAAATTTAATTTAACAAATCTCCTCTTAAGCCAAGAGGTGTGCGTTGGTAGCCGTACTAGTATAAACTGTGTCACAGCCACCAGCGTCTTTGCCCCTTTACAATTTTGATGACATTTTAGACATTTGAAACATTTAATTATCAGATAAATATTATAAACATAAAAATAAAAAAGAGAAAAAAAAAGTATATAATATTTTAAAATCGCCAAAAGCAAAAATGTACAAACAATTTATAACTCAATTAATCAAAAAAGACAAAGTGTAATTACCACGTCAAATATATGTATTTCTTTATGTGTGTGTGTGTGTGTGTGTGTGCGTGTGTGTGAATGGGTGTGTGTGGGTGTATATGTGTATATATGAGTGTATGTATTTATTTAGTTCGCGCTGTCACCACGACGAGACGACGAGAAACGAGCAGGACTCCGCAGTATTAATACGGATATCGTTCCAAGTGAGTCGAACCGTTATATTGTGTATTTTTTTTATATTAGAGAAAAAGTAATAGGTAGAAATTTATGAATTGAGTTATATATAATAATAATAATAATAACATATTTATTCATCAAATTTAATTTAACAAATCTCCTCTTAAGCCAAGAGGTGTGCGTTGGTAGCCGTACTAGTATAAACTGTGTCACAGCCACCAGCGTCTTTGCCCCTTTACAATTTTGATGACATTTTAGACATTTGAAACATTTAATTATCAGATAAATATTATAAACATAAAAATAAAAAAGAGAAAAAAAAAGTATATAATATTTTAAAATCGCCAAAAGCAAAAATGTACAAACAATTTATAACTCAATTAATCAAAAAAGACAAAGTGTAATTACCACGTCAAATATATGTATTTCTTTATGTGTGTGTGTGTGTGTGTGTGTGCGTGTGTGTGAATGGGTGTGTGTGGGTGTATATGTGTATATATGAGTGTATGTATTTATTTAGCCGAGAAAAAAATTCTCATAATAGACCGAGAGAAGGATTTCAGGATCGCCTGAATTTCTAAGTTTTTTAAACACTGGAGTTATTTTACGTATACGGTTGGCTATATTATCAATATGAAGTGACCAGCTTAAACAGCAATCCACGGTAACACCCAAATATTTAATATTGGAGGCGCGAGAAAGGTTAAGACAATTGCAGTTGTCCTGGCGAGAGCAAGTATGCGCTTTGATGGCAAAATCGGAAGACGGTTGGGAGCTTAGTCGGTGAGAAAAAGCTACAAATTTAGTTTTATCAATATTGATAGTCAAAAGGTTTGAGTTATACCATTGTGTTACAAATCTGATAGCATTCTCCGCATAGTCTTTAGCCTCAATCCATTCTCTCCCATGTATTACTAGCACAGTGTCGTCTGCATAAGCTATGATTTTACAGTTGGGAAGTGACATATTACATAAGCTATTCACATATAACAAAAAGAGAGTGGGACCCAGGACACTCCCCTGGGGAACTCCAAAAGAAATACCCGCCTTGTCACTTACAAATTGATCAATTCTAACATACTGAGAGCGGTTAGTTAGATACGAGCGAAAGATATCTAGAGCTATACCCCGAATACCAAAAGATTCCATTTTGTTAAGTAAGATGGGTATAGATACAGTGTCGAATGCCTTAGATAAATCAAGGAAAAGTCCGACAACCTTTGATTTGTTGTCCAGGTGCTTGGCTATAGTTTCCGTAAGCAATAAAGCAGCGTCTTCCGTGGATTTATTTTTGATGAAACCAAATTGATTGTTAGCAAGGATGTTATGTTGTTGAAGATAATGTGTCAATCTTTTATTTAGTAGCTTTTCTAAGATCTTGGAAAGGACTGGAAGAATCGATATAGGTCGATAGTTATTGACACTATTTCTGTCCCCTGTTTTGTAAATGGGATGAATCAGAGCCCTTTTAAAAATATCCGGGAAAACACCGGTTGAAAAGCAAAGATTAAATATATGCGTAAGAACAGGGGTTATACTAACGCTGACCTTTTTAATTACTGATGTGTGAATGCCATCAATACCAGGAGCAGAATCTTCTTTTAAGCTAGAGATGATAGTCTTAATCTCATCATTATCAGTGTCATAAAGTACCATGGAGTCGTTTGAAGTATAAGAATGATGATTTTGATAGCATTTTCTGAACTTAGATTGTGAGGACGTTTAGCAAGTATAGCATTGGCATATGTCACACCAATTTTAGCAAAATAATTGTTAACCATGTTGACAGAAACATGTGGATTATTGTGTAGATCTAGTAAGGGAGTGGGAGAAGGGAAGGGCTGTTTAAAATAGGTAATTTTATTTATTGTATTCCACGTACCTTTTAGATTATTTTTATATTTTAGAAATTCATTTCTCTCATAAGCAATTTTTACTTTCTTTATCAAGTTAGTACAAAAGTTACGAAATCTGGTGTAAGTTACTCTTAGTATCGCATTGACAGGGTCACGCTTACTTTTTTGGTGCAATCTATCACGGTATCTTATACAGCGTACCAATCCCGGAGTCAACCATGGCTTGATTGGCCGTTTTCGATGTGAGACTTTAATAGGTTGTGAGTGAGCACTTATGGCTTCAGAAATTATGTCAGTTAGGAGGTTTGCAGCTGTGTTGGCATCAGTAGAGTTAAGCACACATGTATAATCAATGTCAGAAAATGATTGAATTAACGACGGATAGTGTATTCTAGTAATGGTCGTTTTAGACCTATCACATTTTATGTTACATAGTAAGCATAAAACCAATGGCGCATGATCAGTCACATATGAGTTAAGAATATACGTAGCTGCGTGTCTGTTGGTTCGTAGCATTACATGATCAATACAACTTTCATTACGAGTCGGAAAATTGTGGGCGCTTAAAAAACCGTGGAAAGCCATCATGTCCAAATATTTACCACTGTTTAAGTCGGAATTATCTGGAGCGATATTAATATTTATATCACCAATAACAGCTACGGATTTAACATGGTTGAGTGATGACAGACATAAATCAAGGCTATCGCAAAATTTACTAATATTACTGTTAGATGGTGATCGGTAGACTGCTACTATAGCATATTCATTATTATATTTCAGGATAAGAGAACTAGCATCAGATAGTGTAGATTTAATAATTGAATGCTTTATTACTGATTTTATATACATTATAACACCATCGTTTTGGTTCTGATAATCCGAGCAATAGGAAGTGTATCCATCAATACAAGGTGGATTAGTTGTTACAGAAAGCCAACATTCAGTAAGAATCAATATATCAAACCTGATGCTAATTCTTTCTAGGAGAACAACAAATGCATCAAAGTTACAGGATATACTACGAATATTGGTATGCATTACAGTTAAAGAAGTCAGAGATATATTTATATGGTTACCCAGGTCTTCCGGAGAACATACCATGGCTTCTGATACTTGAGCTGAATCGATGTCATTAGATATATCATTTAAGGAAAACATAAAATAAAAAATAATAAAAATATATTTATTTTAGTTTCACATATTACTTAGCTACATAGAAAGTAGAGAGACCAGCCTAGTAAGTTACCAGTATGATACTGGTACTTGTAACAGGAGGCCCCGCTCTTCCATAACACTTTATACATTCGTTATGGAAACAAAATAAATGAAATACTGTAGATAAATACTTTACAACACAAATTTTATAGAGGAAAATAATAAAAAGTAACTAAATTTATATATGTAGAACAATAATATTGTATGTGTGTGTATGTGTGTGTGTGTGTGTGTGTGTGTGTGTGTGCGTGCGTGCGTGCGTGCGTGCGTGCGTGCGTGCGTGCGTGCGTGCGTGCGTGCGTGCGTGCGTGCGTGCGTGCGTGCGTGCGTGCGTGCGTGCGTGCGTGCGTGCGTGCGTGCGTGCGTGCGTGCGTGCGTGCGTGCGTGCGTGCGTGCGTGCGTGCGTGCGTGCGTGCGTGCGTGCGTGCGTGCGTGCGTGCGTGCGTGCGTGCGTGCGTGCGTGCGTGCGTGCGTGCGTGCGTGCGTGCGTGCGTGCGTGCGTGCGTGCGTGCGTGCGTGCGTGCGTGCGTGCGTGCGTGCGTGCGTGCGTGCGTGCGTGCGTGCGTGCGTGCGTGCGTGCGTGCGTGCGTGCGTGCGTGCGTGCGTGCGTGCGTGCGTGCGTGCGTGCGTGCGTGCGTGCGTGCGTGCGTGCGTGCGTGCGTGCGTGCGTGCGTGCGTGCGTGCGTGCGTGCGTGCGTGCGTGCGTGCGTGCGTGCGTGCGTGCGTGCGTGCGTGCGTGCGTGCGTGCGTGCGTGCGTGCGTGCGTGCGTGCGTGCGTGCGTGCGTGCGTGCGTGCGTGCGTGCGTGCGTGCGTGCGTGCGTGCGTGCGTGCGTGCGTGCGTGCGTGCGTGCGTGCGTGCGTGCGTGCGTGCGTGCGTGCGTGCGTGCGTGCGTTGCGTGCGTGCGTGCGTGCGTGCGTGCGTGCGTGCGTGCGTGCGTGCGTGCGTGCGTGCGTGCGTGCGTGCGTGCGTGCGTGCGTGCGTGCGTGCGTGCGTGCGTGCGTGCGTGCGTGCGTGCGTGCGTGCGTGCGTGCGTGCGTGCGTGCGTGCGAGTGAGTGAGTGTGTGTGTGTGTGTGTGTGTGAGTGAGTGAGTGAGTGAGTGAGTGAGTGAGTGTGTGTGTGTGTGTGTGCGTAGTGCAAGTTCAACGTTGCGTTAAGGCTTCTGTTGAGTCATAATTTAGGCTTCGCAGCCAGGCAGTTATTGCTTTTTTACATTCAAATAAGTTTAATGAATATATGTTTAATATTTTATTTATAACATTATATAAATGCTTCGACTGATTTGCAAACTGATGGTTACCAAATTTAGTTTTCATATAGGGAACATATGCTGGAATATTTCTTCTTTTGTTAGGTTCCTCCAGGTTGTTTGAAAAAGTTACAGCTCTGTGAACCTTCAAAGCACAATTCAGTATATATAGCTTTCTTACAGATAGTAAGTCGCTGCTAGTGTATATAGTCTCTGTAGAAGATCTAAAAGGTTTAAAAAACATAACCTTCAGCAAGGATCTCTGTGCTCTTTCTATCTGAAGGAATTTTATTTTGGATGCTCCACCCCATACAGACATACAATAACCCAACACTGACTGTGCTAAAGCTACGTAGATTTGGGTTAGTAATGTTTTGTTTGTTACGTGCCTTAAATTTTTGAAAATCCATATAAGTTTTCGAATTCTCGCACTTGTATAGTCAATATGTGGATGCCATGATAAACGCTGATCAAGCATTACACCAAGATATTTGGTAGTAGAAACTCTACTCAAGATCGATGGGGCACAGTCACATAGAGAAGTATCACTGTAAAGGCAGTTGTGCAATTCTATTTTAAAATTGGTTCCGGGCTGAGTTCTATTGTTTATAGTAAAGCAAATGTAGTTAGTTTTGTCTATGTTAAGTGTGAGCACATTAGATTTAAGCCAGAGAGACACTTTTGCGAGTCCTATTTCCGCGAATTGTTTTACGTCGTTCCAAGAAGGACCCGAGAAGACAATTGCAGTGTCATCTGCGTAAGCAAAAGTTTGACCATTCTTAATATTGGTACTTAGCAAGTCATTCATATAAATTAAAAATAGAGATGGCCCCAAAACGCTTCCTTGGGGAACGCCAAAGCTTACAGAACAGTCGCCACTTGTGTATTCTCCAATTTTTACTCTCTGCTTTCTGTTACTTAGGTAGTCTTCAAATAATAAGAGAGGAGTACCTCTTATACCAACACTTTCAAGTTTTTGCAGCAAGATAGGAACGGAAACTGTGTCAAAGGCTTTTTTGAGATCTAGAAAGATAGTTAAGCATTTCTTGCCTTTATCAAGAAGTTCAGAGACATGAGAAGTTAGTGTCACAATAGCATCTTCAGTACTTCTTTTACGTCGAAAGCCATATTGTGAATTAGAGATAACATTAAATTTTTCCATATAATTAAGTAGTCTTGAGTTTAGTAGCTTTTCTATTACTTTGGCAATAGATGATAAAACTGAGATCGGTCTGTAGTTATTAATATTACTTTTGTCCCCTCCCTTATGAACTGGTGTAATTATTGATTGTTTTAAGAGAGTAGGGAAGGTTCCTAGCTTAAAACATAGGTTCGCTAAGTGGCAGATAATTGGGGTAAGGATGTGTCTGGCTAATTTTAAGAATGTTGTGGGAATATTATCCCATCCGGGGGCACTATCAGATTTCAGATTCGCAATAATGGAATCTATTTCTTTAGAGTCTGTATCAAGCAGTACGAAAGAGAACGCCTTAGATTTTATAAAAGATTGAAGGTTATTTCTTTGAGTTAAATTTAAAAGTATATTATTGGCAACCTGATTTCCGATATTTGCAAAATAGTCGTTAATATAATTCACGGACTCTAATGGTGTAGGCTTTACATTCAGAAGACTATCGCTATTTGATTTAGAGGGCTTTAAAGGAGTGATAGCTCTAATTTTATCCCAAAGTTTTTTTAGATTATTAGTTGATGACATTAATTGTTCTCTATCATATTTTCTTTTTGCTTTTTTAATTAAATTGTTGCAATGAGTGCGGTATCTTTTAAAAGCAATTTTCATTATTTCGCAATCTGGGTTACTTCTTAGTTTTTTTTGCATCTTGTTTCTATTCCGAATACAACGCAAAATACCAGGCGTAATCCAAGGTTTTATAGAACGATTTTTCTTCGAGATATTTTTCATATATGAACTTTCGTTCAATGACTCTGTCACTTTAGTAATTAGTAGTTCAGTAAGGAGATTAGGATCTTCACAATGTAATAAAACTGTTAGATTTTTTTCAGTCAAAATAGAAAGAGCCTTGCTGAAATCAGTGTACTTTTTTGTCTTAGGGCAACGATTAACTCTACATAACAATGAGAGTTTAAGGAAAATTGTAGAATGGTCAGTTGTAGAGGTATTAATGACTGCTATATATGAAGAGTACATATTTTTACAAAGTTTCAACATGAAGTGATCTAAGCAATTATTACCTCTGGTTGGAAGTGAATGACCAGGAAGAAACCCATGCGTAGACAACATTAGAAGGTAATTATGTCTATTATTATAGTCGTATGAGATCTCATTAGGTTTAGAAATAATATTTATGTTTATATCTCCAGTAATAATAATATTCTTGTATGACTTAATAGTTTCTAAGTGGGTACTCAAGGAATTTGTAAAGTTTATTGCGTTAGGATTTGAAGGCGATCTATAGATTCCCAGAATTATTGTATTGTCAGTGGTTAATTGTAAACATGTAGCATGCGTAAGTCTTATTTCCTTGGTATTGGCTTTAAGATTGTTTTTGACGTAAATAACTACACCGTCGTTTTGGTTAATATGGTGAGTTGTTGCAAATACATTATAGTTAGGGAGACGCGGCACTTCTTTCGATGAAGTTAATCTACATTCCGTTAAAACTAAAATGTCCACGCAAAAATTAAATTGTGACAAAATTATTTGAAAATCATCAAAGTTATTGTAGATACTTCTTATATTCTGCGACACAATCGTTAAGTCATTTCTATTTACCTTTATTTTTGTTAACTCTTCAATATCACATTGTGTAGAATTCGTAAACACTGTGCGGTCAATATCTTGTAACGTTTTAAATGAATTATGATCCATGTATGTTAAAAATAATAATAAAAGTGCTTATATATTCGGGGTTAAGTAAAAAGAAGAAGCCAAAAGTATTATTCCGGTATCTATTATATGTGCTTATTTTTGATATTATTAGGTTAATTTTATGCTTGAGTGTGAGCTTGTGTGTATTAAATGAATTATGTATAATTTTAAGATATGTTAAAATTAGTATAAATAAAATATTAACTTTACTTAACAAGTTAAAAAATATGGTATAACAAATATGGTTAGAAAAAAATAAAAAGGACACAAAAATAAACGATATCATTACTAGTAAGAAAATATAAAAATTAAATAGTCCTAGTGGGTAAAATACTTGTAGCAAATTATCACAAGAAACGTTAAATGAGTCTGATTCTAGTCATGTTTCTTGTGAGAGCTTGTGAACTTGTGCTTCATTTTTTATTAGTATGATAGGTGATGTATCTTCTTTTCTCACGTAAACTTTTCCGTAGGCAGTCCAACAGTATTTGTAAGTTTTAGATTTTATAAGGTCGCGTGCCAGGAAGTATAAGCGTGATGCCATGTTAGTCAATTGTTCCGTTATAAAACTGGTGTATCGACAGATGAACGCAGACCGAGATGCTTGGCACAAAGTTTGTTTTTATGTTTAATGTTAAATGTTTTACATAATTTTATAACTTTATTCTTTAATAAAGTCGAAGAAGTTTCTACTATGATCGGAGTGTTTATTACATTTTCTTTTTTTATACGAACTCTATAGATGTCGCGAATGTCAGATGCGTTTAGATCACAGTCAATGGTGTTTGATAATGATGTAACCATGTTAATTAAATCTTCTTTGGATTCGTTTACTTGTTTTGGTACATTTTTAATTTCAAAATTTGTTTTACGACTATATCTCTGCATTTCTTCGATCTTATCTTCCAGAATGGTTATATATTTTCTGTCTTCCTTAATCTGATGCTCCAAACTAGTAATTTTTCTTTGAAATTCATCGTTTTGCGAGGACAGGAAAGCTACACAATTTTCGATGTTTTTATTAGTAGTTTGAATCTCCTTCAATAGAGCTAGATTCTTCTTAAATTCTTGATTTTGACATGATAACAAACTCGAAATCATATTTTTAATTTCCTCTTTGAAGGATGAAAATTCGACTGATATTTCGTCATCCCTTTTCCTCTTATTTCTAGTCGAGATAAAGTTAGGGGGAGTGTTATTTTGTCCCAAAATATTAATATCCGTGTCAGAGAGTGATTTATTTAGGGTATTTTCCATTTCGTGGTACTAGGAAAGTATAAGTGCAGTGGTAATTACTAACAATAGAAGTCGGCAAATAAGGAGCGACTACAATCTTCTTGCTTGAGAATGACCCAATTAGGTTAAAGGGGCGTAGCCGATTCCAAGCAGTAGGGCGGATCCAGCCTGCCAGGTGAAAGGCGGGATGTGCGTTTGCGCAGATTGGATATTATTAAAATCAGTAGTCACTCACGTGGGCGGAGTAAAAAGTACCAGGCGAGCAGGAACAGGTGTAGCTTATAGTTAGGCTCCTTTAGTTTATGTTCTCCTATTTTTACAGTTGAATTTATTCACTTAAATTTTAATTATTTATAATATTATAAAAAAATAACACGGACTCTGGGCACGTTTGCACCTTACGGTGGTCCGGGGGGAAGAGACATTATAACAAGATAATCCGTTCAGGCATTTCTTTGGTAAATACGAAGTGAACCTTTTTTGATATGTTGTATTTGGATACAATGTAATCTGATAAAGTGAGCAAAAATGGGCCATGCAAAGTATTGAATCTGTATTTCGAAATAAATATGTATATTGAAAAGTATTATGAGTGAGTGATAAGAACACAGTGTTAAGAAATGGATAATTATAACCAGCTATGAAGTAAAACTGAGTAAACATTAAAAAACTAATATTAAAATATTGTGAAAGTTCAAAATTAAAGTAGAATACAATAAGCACGGCAGACACAACTAGTCACAGCTTAGGCGATGAAAGACGGTCCAAGTCACTTTCGGTGTCGATACGATAAGACTGACCGCCTATAGTCTTACGGAGAAATACTTTTCCATGAGCTGTCCAACAAAACTTATAGCCGTTGTTATTGCTAAAATCTCTTGCCAAATGAAAAATTTTTCTTGCTTTTTGGGTTAAGCACTCGCTAATATAGACAGGCTTGGGTTCACCATTTAGGTTAAGATGTGAAGTATTTAACTTATTTGTAGTATGATTACGATTGTAGGTTTTTAGAGAGGCTAAGATTTTTTCTTTTATAGGAACAGAGGAAAAGTCTGCTATTATGGCTTTGTTGCCCCCCTTCTTCTGATTTAGTCGAAACACATCACGTATTTGGTTATCCTCTATATTAACACTAGTAGCGGCCCCAATATTTTTCACTAAAGCGACAAGATCATTTTTAGTTTCGTTATTTTGGACAGGAACGTTTCTAATTTCGACACTGGAATGCTTTTGTGATCTTTCGAGGTTCTCTAGCTTCATCTCCAAGGTCTGTATGTAGGCTAGGTGTGACTGCTTTTCAGATTCTAATTTAATCATTTTATCCTTTATCTCCTCATACTGCTTAGATATAAAATCCATGGATTTTATTATATCATTGTTTTGAGTCTGTATATCCTTAATCGTGACTTGTATAAGATTTTGTTGATTTTTAAATGTCTCGAAGGATTTTTTTATTTCTAGCATAAAAGCAGATACCTCATCATCATGGTGACGCTTCCGGGCCCTTGGTCTATTAGTGACATTAATTATATCTTCATTGTCCGTATCCGTGATTGCTGAACTATGATTTGTATCCGTACCTTGCATAGTGAGCTTATCCTTTGCGTTTGGAGAATTCTTTTTAGGTGGCATATCAGTTAAAATACAATCAAATAAAACTGTTAATCAAAATAAATAAAATTATTAAGTAGCCTCCCAGAGACAAAGTCGAATTGATACAAAGCAATGTCACATCTATTAACTAATCACTGACGTTAAGCGTATGATGCACTACTGGAAGCTCACGCACGACGTTGTAGTCTTTATGCGTAATGCCGAACCGTGAAAATCGCTTGCACTAGCCGCAGAATGACTTGATGATTTGTTAACGGTTGAATAAAAGTTATTTGCACTTTGAATTATAAATTCACCGTTTTACTTAGTTTATTCGGTTTGTTAAGACACTAATTCACTTCACAATTGATAATAAAGCACTGGGCGTAGTTTATATGGCAAAAAATACTTTATTTACAACGAATTATAATATTTTTAACAAGAACAATCAAAGATGTCATGTACCATGTTTGACCCCCGGGGCAAAGATGATAGAATTGATTTAAGTTTAATGGAAAATTGAAAGAAAGATAGGATTGTTTTTTTGAATAGAAATTTATTAAAAAGTAAGATGTACAATTCGGAAGATAAAGTCTCAGTTGGATTTATAGATATTGGTTTAGCAGAGCGCATGATTAATAAGTATGATGGGGATAAATCAAATCTACATGTTTTTATTGATAACTGTAATAACGCGTTTACACTATTAAACCCAGTCTATAAGATTGCATTTGTATCAGTTGTATTAGCCAAAATCGAAGGAAATATTCGTTCCACCTTATTAAATCGATCATTTGCATCATGGGAAAGTTTAAAAGAACATTTATTAGAAAATTACTCAGAGAAACGGACTTTTGCACAATGGCAATTAGAGTTAAATTCATGCAGGCAAGGGAATACAGAGACTATATCAAGATATTCCAGTAGAGTCGAAAATTGTTATATAAAATTAATTAAATCATTAGACCCAAAGCTAACTAAAGAAGCTCGTGAAGCTAACGTTGAATTACTAAAAAAACAAGCATTAAATATTTTTATAAGTGGTCTTCAACCACAATTACACATTTTATTAAAATCGCAAAAACCTTTAACATTCGAAGACGCAGTTTCTATAGCGATTTCGGAAGAACAAGAAATTAAGTCACGACAAGAAATGTATTCAAAACAAAATTATAGTCTATCTTTAAAAAAATGTTTAAACTGTAATAAATTAGGCCATTAAGCTTTCCAATGTAGGAATCAACCCACAATTAGACACGTCCAGACAAATATAAATAATACAAACGTACCTACTTGTTATAATTGTCAAAAAAAGGGACATCTAGCCCGCGATTGCTGGAGCAAACGCAATACAAATACAAGCTATAATCGTAATGTAAATCAGAATAATCAATTTAATAATTCGAATAATAGAGTGAATTGGAATAATAAAAATAGGCAACCAACAAATAATAATTCTTTAAACTCCAACGGTCCAAGGCCCGCGGCCAACCCGAGGACCTAAAATTTGAATCAGGCCGATTACGATTCATCGATACGCGAATATCATCTTATATAAGGTTAGAATCGACGAGTATATTAGAAAATAAAAACAAGTTTTTACTTGATACGGGCGCTGAGATTACGTTATTAAAAGTTTCGTGTTTAGAAAATGATACCTCGATAAACAAAAATACAAAGATGAAACTCAAAGGAATAGACGAGAACGTTAGCCCAACTGAAACACTCGGTTGTGTCCATTTAACATTCACGATAGGAGGAAGACGACTTAATCATACAATTCATATTGTACCCGATAAGTTTTCTATCGAATGCGATGGTGTAATAGGCAGCGATTTTCTGTCAAAGACTAATGCAATAATTAGTTACAAAGAGAATAAAATAAGAATATGTGGCGTGGAAATAGATATTGAACATGAGAATAAAGGGTTTAAAAATGAAGATTCGAAGGAAAATATATTAGAAAATAAAATGTTTGATGAAGAGAATGAAAATAATATGTAGTATGAAAATTATGACAGTTATGAAATTGAGGAAAATTGTGAAGTCAATCCACAAATTGAGAATAACGAAATGAGTAAAGAAAACAGAGAAATTGAAAGAGATTATGAAAATAGTATTTTTATTGTTGAACCAAGATGTGAAAAAATTATTTCGATACGAGTAGAGAACTCTAATATGAAAGAAGGTATAATACCAGAATCAATTATATTATCAGAAGGTGTTTATTTATGCCCGAGTATAGTTAAAGTTCAAGAGAACAAAGCAATAACAGTATGTTTGAATACGACAGATAAGGAAGTAAAAATAAATAAGTTAACTGTAAAGTTAGAACCAGTAAGTAATGAAATATAAGAAGCAAATGAAATAATTAAAGTAAACAAAATTAAGAGTGAAGAAATTTGTAAAGGAAATCGGTTAGATAAACTAAATGAAACTTTACGAATCGATCATTTGAATAAGGAAGAAAAAGAGTCATTATTAGAATTATGTAGAGAATATAATCACATATTTAATTTAGAAGGTGATTCATTAACGTCAACAAATACGGTGATACATGAGATACCTATAAATAATAACATACCTATTAATACAAAGTCATATAGATATCCAGAAGCTTTAAAGGAGGAAGTTAACGATCAAATTAGTAAATTGTTAAAAGATAAGATAATACAACCATCTAGTAGTCCATGGAATTCACCAGTATGGGTAGTTCCTAAGAAAATGGATGCATCAGGCAAAAAGAAATGGCGACTTGTGATCGATTATAGAAAATTAAATGAAATAAGTGTTGGTGATGTTTATCCACTACCACGAATAAATGATATATTAGATCAATTAGGTCATAGTAAATATTTTACAACCTTAGACTTAGCGTCAGGTTTTCACCAAATTGAAATGAATCCCAAGGATCAAGCTAAAACAGCATTTAGTGTTCCGTTAGGTCACTATGAATATACCAGAATGCCATTCGGATTAAAAAATGCACCGGCGAATTTTCAGAGATTGATGAACAATGTTTTAGTTGGTTTACAAGGATTAAAATGTTTTGTCTATCTTGATGATATTGTTATCTATGGAAATTCATTGCAAGATCATAATATTAAGTTAAAAGAAGTTTTTGAACGATTAACGAAACACAATTTAAAACTTCAACCAAATAAATGTGAATTTTTAAAAACCGAAGTTATGTATTTAGGTCATTTGATTACGCAGGACGGGGTGAAACCGGATCCCAAGAAAATAGAATCAGTGAAGAACTATCCAGTTCCAAAGAGTCCAAAAGATATTAAAAGCTTTTTAGGATTAGCTGGTTATTATAGGAGATTTATAGAAAACTTTAGTAAACTTAGTCAACCTTTGACTAAACTTTTAAAGAAAGAAGAACCTTTTATTTGGACAAGCTTACAACAACATTCTTTTGAAACTTTAAAAGCAAAGTTATGTGAAGAACCAATTTTACAGTACCCAGATTTCTCATCAACATTTAATTTAACTACGGACGCAAGTAATTTTGCCATAGGAAGTGTTTTGTCACAAGGGTTAGGACATGATGATGATTCCAATAGCATATGCAAGTAGAATACTCAATAAAAGCGAAACGAATTATTCTACAACCGAGAAAGAGTTATTAGCAATCGTATGGTCAGTAAAACATTTTAGACCATATCTATACGGTCGTAAATTTAAAATTATAACCGACCATAAGCCGTTAACTTGGTTAATGAATGTTGAAGATCCTGGATCTAGATTAGTTAGATGGAGACTTTTATTAGAAGAATATGATTACGAGATAGTTTACAAACAAGGAAAATTGAATCAAAACGCAGACGCACTAAGTAGAATAAAACCTGATACTAATCAGAGTATGACGGTGTTAAAAGTAAATAGTGTAACAAGAAATGGAGAAAGCTATTCATCATTTTTAAAAGAAATGGAAAAGAAACCAATTTTATATAACAAATTAGAAGAATACAACGACAAGCTTCCAGATAACGTTAACAAAGTAATATTTACATCAGTTGATTTAGATGAAGATAACGATAAGATTTTATTACAATATAAATCTTATGTCAAAGATTTAAAGTCCCAGAAACCCAACCAAAACGATGTTTGAAGCATATCAGATAACGGTAAGAAAATATATTTTACATTTCCAAAAATTAATTATTGGGATAACGTAACGTATGAAGACATATTCAAATGTTTTAAGAATTTAAAATATACTTTACAAAAAGAAGATATTAAACAAATCAATTTCACTAGTTTTTGCAACTTTCGACTTAAATGGCATAAAGTTAGAACTATAATAAGATATATATTTAGAGATACGGAAATGGTAATTAACGTTTTTCACGGGAAAGTTCAAACGCCAAAGAGGGAGGATATTCCATTAATTTTAAAAGAAAATCACTCCAATATAATATCAGGTCATATAGGTTTTCATAAGACTTATAAGAAAATTAAAGCTAGTTACAAATGGGAGTCTATGAAAAAGGACATTAAAGAATTTATAAAGAAATGTGAATCATGTCAAAAGAATAAATTAAATAGAAAGAATAATAAGAAACCAATGGAAATTACTTCAACTTCTACAGAAGCTTTTCAGAAAATTGCTTTAGATATTGTTGGTCCGCTACCTTTAACAGAAAATGGAAATAAATATATATTAACATTACAGGATGACTTAACAAAATATTCTCAAGCTTATCCGTTACCCAAACATGATGCTGAAACTATAGCAGATTGTTTTGTTCGTAATTTTATTTGTAAATTTGGTACTCCTGAAATTGTGTTAACAGATCAAGGAGCCGATTTTACTTCGAATTTAATAAAAGAAATTTCAAAATTATTTAAGTTTAAGAAGATAAATACAAGTGCTTATCATCCACAATCTAATGGAGCGTTAGAAAGAAGTCACTCGACATTAGCAGATTATCTTAAACACTATGTTAACGAAGATCAAACTAATTGGGATAAATGGATAGATTTTGCCATGTTTTCATATAATACAAGTGTTCATACGTCAACACAATTCACTCCATTTGAATTAATATTTGGTTTTAAAGCAAACTTGCCTAGTTCTATAATTAAAGAACCAGAATTTAAATACTTTTATGATACATATTTGGACGAACTCGTTTTAAAATTAAGGAAATCATGAGATATAGCTAGAAATAAATTAATCGATTCAAAAGCATATAACAAACAAACATATGATAAGAAATGTAAAAATATAGACTTCAAAGTAGGAGATACAGTATATTTAAGCAATAATGCAATTAAAATAGGTAAATCACGTAAGTTATCACCATATTGGTTAGGACCCTATAAAATAATTAAGGTTAACTCATCGACCAATGTCACGATCAAAATAAAAAATAAGAAATTAAAAGTTCATTCTAATAGACTGAAGCATGCATTTGTTTCAGAATGAACCTGGTTCGTGTCTTGATATTCCTGACATGGATAAAGTATGTAATAAGTAGTGATAGTTATTATAGTATAAGTGTAATTGATAAAGGCGGAATTTATTTTGAAAATTTAGGAAAGGTTAATCATTTTGATAGCGAATGGAAATTAGTAACTTTTTTGAATTTAGCAGATATTCATAGGAAAATACCTTTAATTCATAACACCTACGTTACAACCAAAGATCTTTGTTATCATGAAAATTTAAGTAAGTATTCCTTATGTCAAACCTCGCTCGTTATTTTAGAGCAAATAATTCCTCAAATGACGATGCAAGAGAATGTGCTAAAAGAATTAACTGGTTTTCATAATCACAGAGTAAAACGATCATATATAGACGGAGTTGGGAGTTTATTTAAGGTTTTATTCGGAACTTTAGACGTAGAAGATGCTAAAAGGTATCACAATAGTAAATCACAATCAAATCTAGTCAAATCGACCATTTCTAACTTTAATAGCACTATTACAGATGTATACGTCAATGAAAAAATATTTAACGAAAACTTAAATTTATTAACCAATTATACAAAAGATATAGGAAACAAAATATTTGACATTAAAATGAAACAAGACATTGATGAACACATGTCATTACTAACTTTGATTACAACTGAAATAAACAACGAAATCTCCACTGTTATTAATGCAATATTATTTACTAAAAACAATGTAATTCACCCTGTTATTATAACGCCAGAACAATACGGAATAGAACTGAGGAAAACAGTATTATATTTACCACCTCAGACTAAATATCCTTTAGAAATTAATGAAAACAATATACCAGAGTTGTTATCATTAGTAAACCTAGCTTCGTATGTTTCCAACGAGAAATTAGTCTTTATAATTGAGACTCCTTTGATTACTCAAGCTAGTTACGATTTATATAATGTTTTACCTGTACCAATTAAAAGTAGAGATGATACGTTTATATTTGTTTTACCTAATTTTAAGTATTTTTTGATATCAAATAATAAAATTCATTATATAAATTTACAAAATTTAGATAATTGTAATAGGCTCCAGGATAATATTAGATATATTTGTAAATTAGAAACACCTTTGTATTCAGTTCACACTAGCAAAACATGTGAAACAGAACTTATGTATAGTTATACTAAATTACCTAATGAATGTGATACTAGAGTAGGATATATAGCTTCAGAACAATGGTATAAATTACATAGCGATAATCATTGGATGTTTGTAACACCCAAGAGAGTAATTGCTACAATAAACTGCAAGAATAAAGAACCTATGGATATCGAATTAATTAATACCGGAATATTAAAAATTTCAGATAATTGTAAATTATATACGACGCAAGTTATATTGCAAACGCAATCACTAGGTTTAAAAAGTAGCTTTAATTCAATTTTACCACCAATAGATATCATATCAGATGATTGTTGTAAGAAAATAAAGATTAAAAACAAAAAAAAAGAAAAATTAGATTTGGAAAGTTTAGATTTGGCGAGTCATAAAATTGACAAAATAAACGATATGATTGATAAGATGGAAAATCAATCTATGTTTGATAAAGTTATTCATAATACTTATTTTGCATATATATTATTATCAATTTTGAAAATGATCTTTATTTATATAATTTATAAATTTGCTAGATACTTATGGAAAAGACATTTCTTTTGTAATAGAAATGATAGAATATTAGCATTAGAAGATACTAAATCATGTTGTGCACGAATAACAAATTGTATCACACTGAAAGTTAATAGTTCAGATGATAGAGAAATAGAATTGGAAGAAATACCTTCCACATCAGACAATTCAAATGTACCATTGAGACGCAGTGGCAAAATTGCTCAATTAAAAATAAATTAAGAAAAAATTGTATGTTATTAAGATATGACTAATGTATACCTTAGATTTAAGAACTATACTAACGATGAATGAAATGAGAAATATATTGTATTGTTATTATTAACCGTATCTTTATGAAGAAATTTGTGAGTATTGTTTATCGATGTTTTAAAATAATCCTTGATTATTTTCTTAAAGGGGGAGGATTGTAATATCTTCATATTTTATATAATCTTTATATTGTGTTCGTTGTTAAATATATTTGTATTCGAATATAAATTACAATTCATTAGAAATGATTGTTTGCCAGGATAGAGTCCAATGGATTGTTTATATTGAGAGGACTTATTGTTAATAAGCTAATGACGTTGTTTTGACCATTTGTTTACTTTTCCCAAAGTGTAGCATTCTAATTACTAATGTATTAATTATGTTTGTATAACGATTAAGCTATTATAAAAGGTCCTCAACCCCTTTGTAACATCAGTTCTAGTTAAGCTCTTCCTCGATGAAGTGTTCTTAGTAATAAATATTATAAATTTATCGTGACGCTGTGCAGTTGTTATTTTCAAGGCCCCTTCTGACCTCCGAACATTACACACTAAAGAATCTAATCCTTCCAAGACGCACTATTTTGTACAGCACAAATTATTCCATATATAGTTGTAACAATAATAGTAAAATGAATTTACCAGAGGAATCTAAGCTCAACTCAACGGAAAAATGCATTAACTATTACAAAAATACCTTATATATAATTTGATACCAACAAGTATAATAACAGCTTCAATAGATATTTTGAATTTGAAACTACTATATAAATAGACTATAGAGTACCATAGAGTGAAGAATTGATTACTTGACGAGCCTAATATTAACTTATTTGTGGTAAAAATATGTATTTTATATTAACTATTATAAATATGTAAAGTTAATAAATAAATTTAATATTACTGCTCATATTCAATTTGTGAGGACATCTATTGACGTTAATTGAAATATTCAATTCCAAAGCGACCTCTGAACGTCAATTGGCGAACTTATGTAAATATAATGCTACAAAAATAGAAAAATATCTATAATGGTCTACACTCTCCATAATCCATATACTTCTGAATTTAATAATATTATACGTCAAAAGTTTCCAGTCTCGTTGTACTAAGATTGTAGAGCCTGTTGACAACCAACTAATATGTCAATCCATCTTGTCGCATTTCAGAGCACGGAAAAAAGTATTACGATATTATATAGATAGTATAAATTATGATTTGTGTATTACTTTTTGATGAAGTTTCTTTGAAAGTCAGTGTAGCTCTCTTGATAGAGAGAAAAGATAAAAATATTGACTGTATAATTCAATAATGAAACAAATTAATAGAACAATAGTAAAACTATTAAAGATTGTTCATTTAAAAAGTTGAAGAACTTGTAATAATTATTTTTTAAAGTCAATTTATGTAATACTATGCTGAATGAAAATAAAAAATATATATTACATACATATCTTTAGTGTTGGCTCATTATGACAGTAGTAAGAATCTCATATGAAATAACATTCTTAATCATGTAAAATTTAAATTATTAACATTTTATTACCATCATTTTCAGATAAGGGAATTCTACCTCCAGAATGCAAAGAAATAGTGAGCCGTTTATTATTTGTAGACAATATTTTTAACTCAATAAGTGGCAGTAAAACTAAAAATTTTCCACCCACACTCAACTCGGTGCACAACAAAACATGGACGGAAGCAAAAAATATATTTAATCCCAAGAAATGTTTGTAAAGCAGTGGAAAAGTACAATCTGTCCTTATTGTATCAAATTGGGTGTAGACACCGAATGGAATTGAAACATTATTAAAAAAATTAAGGGTTGAGTACAATATAAACTCATTGTGGCTGCGACACCGCTCAACAGTAGACCAAATTTTTTCACTAAGGCAGATCCTCGAGAAAACTCGAATTTAATGTGACACACCATTTGTTCATTGATTTCAAGGCAGCATATGACAGCTTGCACCGCAATTTCCTGTACCAGGCAATGATTGAAATCGGTGTCCCAGGTAAATTAATCTTCCTTACCGAAATGACGTTGAAAAATACTCGAAACGTCGTTAGAGTTCAGGCGGAACTGTCGGAACCATTTAGCACTTATGACGGTCTCAGACAGGGCGACGCGCTCTCTTGTCTGCTTTTCAATGTTGCGTTAGATAAGTGCATCCGCGACTCAAAGATTGAGACTACTGGCAACATATTCTTTAAGTCAATTCAAGTGTTAGGATATGCAGATGATCTGGATTTAATAGGAAGATCTCTGCCCGCAGTAGAGAGTGCGTACCAAGCTCTGACAAGGTCATCTCAGGAAGCCGGATTTCAAGTAAATGCAACGAAAACAAAATATCTAAAAGCGTCAAAACACCTACACGCATTACCGTCCAATGTAACAATTGGGAGTAGCACTTTCGACTGGGTTAGGGAATTTGTGTATCTCGGCTCTTTGGTAACGCAGGACAACAATGTATCCTCAGAAATAAGCAGAAGAATTATGGCGGCTAACAAGTGCTATTTCGGACTGCTAAGATACTTCCGATCCAAAATACTTTCAAGAAGCATAAAAGTACTTCTCTACAAGACCTTGCTAAGACCGATATTAACATATGGATCAGAGAGATGGGTGCTGAGCAAATAGGACGCGAACACACTTCGCAACTTCTTTTTTGAGCGCAAAATCTTAAGACGCATATTCGGGGCAGTGCTGGAAAATGAGCAATGGCGAACTCGGTACAACCACGAGCTCTACAACATGTATAACGAAACAGGCATAATAAATAATATCAAAGTTGGACGCCTACGATGGGTCGCACATGTGGAGAGAATGAGTGAGTCTAGAACATCTAAATCCTTGTTGTATACACAGTACACCAGATGGACGGAGAAGTCGAGGCAGACCAAAACCCAAATGGTTGGATGGAGTTGAGCAAGATCTGAGAACTCTGGGCGTAAAAAATTGGAAGAAGATAGCCAGGAATAGGGCAGAATGGAGGGATATTCTGGACCAGGCCAAAGCCCACTCGCGGCTGTAGCGCCTTTGATGATGATGATGGCTGCGACACCTAAACCAAGATCCTCTTCATTTTTTTTTGGCACAGTAAGAAGTCATGAGTTTCACAACAACAACCCTACTCGTGTTTAGTTTGTGTTAATATTTGCAACACTTTTAATAAATAAACAGTAAACAGTGTAACAACCTTAGGTGAAAACTGTGGAAATGACCATTATATGTTCAAATCATCAATGACAACACAGAAACTATGTCGTCCACCTGCACATTTGATTTTCAATCTATATTTAATTATGAATGGACTCCTTTAAGGTGAAAGAAATCGATCTTCGTATTATAGCACCTCTGCAGTATTTTTGTGGATATTTTCTAAAAAAACAAGGAATATTTTTTTTAAATCATGCAGTCAATGTATGAGTTATTTAACTTGCAGAGATGAAATTGAATATATACAATATAGATAATATGCGGATCGACTTTGCACTCCCAGAAAAGAATTTATTAAATTAATTTAAAATATCCAAGATGTATTTAATAAAATAGTTAAAAAAAAGAAAGAATTAAAACTGTGATATTTATACTAATTGATTTTCATTGTATTCAATGTGTTTTACATAAAAATAAATTAGTTGATTATATAATTAATATTGTGATTCATTGTTTGATGTATAATTATTAATTGTTGAAAAAATATTAATATGTAATGCTTTTTTTTTTGGCGGTAGGTGTTAAAAAACAACACTGTTTAAAGTTTTTCTATCTTCGTTTTTCCTTTTAAATTTATTTAAAAGTAACTATTTTATATTTATAAGTGACAAACAAGTTAATTACAGTGTAGACAATTATTAAAAAACATTTTTGTTGTGCATTTAATGTCTTTATTTGTATAAAATAGCACTTACCTGCTGGCTCATTAATTATATCTCACAATAACAAGTTATCATTCAGAACTGAATATGACTAGAGTGGAGGATATCTTGGAAGTTCACAGAAATATTGCAGAGGTACTAGGGAAGAGAATGCCACATTTTGAAAAACAATTAAACAACACTGGTTCCAATGATTCTGGTAAGGGTGGTCTCGACAAGCTGGCTTGTGAATTCAAGGAGTTTAAGACTTCAGTGTTTAACATTTTGGATCTCCTCAAGTCCTTTATCAACAATTTATCTTCACAAATTGATGAAGTCGAAAACTCCACCAGAAGAAATGCCCTTCTTTTTGGTGGCATCGAGGAGGCAGAGGGTGAAAATTTGGTTTCCACTATACTTGGGACCATCCAAGTGCTCATGGGAGTCTCTGACATAAATCCTTCTGCCATACAATCCTGTCAACGGCTGGGTATTAAATCAGCGAGCCGTTGTCGCCCCATTCTGGTGCGCTTTAATGACTTTAAGGTGAGGAGTGACCTCTGGGGCAATAAGAAGAAATTAAAGTTCTCTCAAGTCGTGCTGAGTGAGTTTCTCACAAAAACTCGCCAATCCATATTTATTTCTGCGCGCAAATCTTTTGGAGTGAGGAATACATGGACATATCTCGGTAACATTTATATCAAGCTTCCCAATAACGAGCGTAGGCGTATATCTACTAATGCTGAGCTTGACGAATGTTTAAAACTGCTTCTCCTGTTTCCCCAGTTGAAAACCAGTACCTCTGAGCGACCCAGAGTAAGTCCGGCAGCCGTCAAAGATCATATCAGGAGGCCCCTCACTCGGCGCAATATTGTAAAGAAACCTTAATCCAATTAATCTATTATTTTTTTTTTCTTTCTTATGATTCATTTTTTTCAAAAAAAAAAAAAAAAAAAAAAAAAAATTCATTTTTTTCTTTAATTCTAACCTATATACATCCCACATACAATGTTAGTTTTTTTTTTAACTTATTGAATGAGTGCACTTATGATGCTATTTATTTATTATTGAAATGTTTTTATGTAAGTAAAATACTGTTTACACTATTTTATTTCACATAATATGTTGTATTTGTACCGAGCAGTGATTATATTACAACTTTCTTGTTTAATGTTTTTCTGTCAATGTCTACTGTCATTAGTAACATAATATAACTGTGACACGGATAGCAGTATTTTTGAAATTTAGTTGTTTTTATTGTAGTAAAGACCGTGGGATATATATATATATATATCTATATATTAACCATTCATTGTTAGTTAAAATACAATATGATAATTTTGTTTATACATTTTTTTTCTCTTTTTTGAGCCATCAGGTCATGTGTGATTTTTTTTTAATCTCTATATTCATTTATAATTTTTTTATAATTTTTTGTTGTAGTTTAACCTAATATATTTTTAGTTATTTGATTATTAGTATATACATTACATACTATCTTATTAATATATATTTATTGTAATTATTTAAATTTATAATTTTTATTTTAAAATATTTATTTATTTATTGAATATTGTATTATGGATTCAAGTATTGATTCTTATCATTCTGCTCTCAGCTATGATGGGTTATCCAGCAGCTCTTTTTGTAGTTTGGATGATCCCAGTTTGTCGATAGACATAGTTTTGTCAAACGAATTTGCACCGTTTCGTAAAAATATTAATTTCTGTCACATTAATGCGCAGAGCATCCCTGCTCACTTTTCTGAATTTTATACCACATTCAATTAGACTAACATTCATGCTGTCTTGATTTCCGAAGCTTGGCTAAAACTTTCACTACAATCTACTTGCTTTTCTGTTCCTGGTTTCACACTAATAAGAAACGATCGTCTCGAAAGAGTTGGTGGTGGCGTTGCCATATACTTAAAAAGTCACATATCGTATAAAATCATCTGTCATTCAACTCCTTCGCCTGACCCGTGCTTTGAATATATATTTATAGAAATAAATCTAGGGGTAAAATTTGCCCTTGGGGTAGTGTACTGTCCGCCTAATAGTAATTATTTTAATAACTTAGAGATTGTTTTCGAAGACTTCCTAGCCAACTATTCCCAACTTATAATCACAGGTGATTTTAACACGTGTCTCTTTCGAGATGAAGACTTAACTGTATGTTAATGTCCCTTAATTTACATATACTACCGCTTAATCCCACTCACCACACCAACAATGTTGATACACTGCTAGACCTAATAATCACATCAAATTCTGATCTTCTCTCTAAATTCGGTCAATTTCCTGCTCCTGGTTTTTCTCTTCATGACCTTGTTTTCGCATTATTAAAAGTAAAATCCCCCAAGCCAAAAGCAAAAACTCTTTTATTAGAAGTTTCATCAACCTCAATCTTGAGAATCTTAAGTGCGATGCTTCTAGCATCGACTGGTCGCGATGAGAAAGTTGATTTGTTGACTTCTAACATTACTAGTTTGTTTAACAAACATGCACCTCTCCAACTTATTAAAATTAAAAACCCGCCAGCTTTATGGTTTAACGATGATTTTCGTAAAGCCAGGGCTAAAAGGGACAGGGCTTTTTTAAAATTCAAAAATAATCGATGTGATCTCAATTGGTCTATTTATAAGGCTGCAAGGAATCAGTGCAACTAGTTAGGTAGAAAATTAAAACGCCAATATATCTTTAATAAAATACGCAATTCTTCTCCCGAAGCGATTTTTAATTTTTATAAAGTCCCTCGGTATTGGCAAACTTTCATCCTCCTCAATCAATTCTGACCTTGATTTAAATGTTCTAAATACGCATTTTTCATCATCTTCTGCCCTCGATATTAGTGTTAAATCTTGTACTCTTTCCAAAATTCATAGTTTGCCGAAAACTAATCTCCATGCTTTTACCTTTTCTTCTATCAGTAACAATGATACCAAGAAAACCATTCTAGCTATCTCCTCTAAAGCAGTAGGGTCGGACGACGTCAGCCGTGCTATGATTACCCCTATTTTAGATATCCTTGTTCCTGTAATAACTCACATTATCAATTTTTCTTTATCCTCTAGTCAGTTTCCCGTGATGTGGCGTATGGCACTCGTTCTCCCACTCCCTAAAATTCCTTCTCATAATAAATAATAATAATATGGATAGCACAAATACTTTATCAGGAGTAATCAAAATAAATAATTGTATAGATTGCAATAGCTTTATAAGAAAAATACCTAGCAGTCATATAAATCTCTTATGTATACATATAAATATTCGATCAATACTTAAAAATTATTCAAAATTATTGCAAATTGTAGACGTAACATTATATCCTATTGATATTATAATGTTAACGGAGGTAGGAGTAACGGACGAAACTAGTAATTTATTTAACATTCCAGGTTAAAAAATGTACACAACGTTGCGTAAAAATAAGAAAGGTGGAGGTATCATTATTTACATAAAAGATTATTTAAAGTTTACACTTTTTAACTATAATACATATTTGTTCGAGTCACTAATAGGCACGATTAAAACTCCTTGTAACCAAACGGTCACAATATGTGCAATTTATAGACCTCCATCATATAATAAGCAACTTTTTGTATCTGAACTTTCACTTCTATTAAAAATATGCATTCGTCATTTAATATAATAATAGCAGGGGATATGAACCTTGACTTAAAAATATCATTCAATATTAGTGATAATTATCTCAATCTGATGGCGGAGCACGGACTGTTATGTGGCATTACAGAGTATACGCGTATTGAAAAGAGATTAGAAACAACCACGAAATCGTGTCTAGATCACATATTTGTAAGGTCGCGCTCAATCAGTCCGTGCACCGCTGCAGTCGACACTGTACTAGCGGACCATCGGCTTATCGTCGCTGCACTATGCAACGTTTATGAATCACCGGTAGTTAATTGTCATGTTAATAAACAAATAAATATATACGATTCTGTAATATTAAGAAAGGAACTAAGTAATGCAAACTGGGAGTTGATGATTTATGCACACCACTGGAAATATATACACATATTAAAGATGTATTTCAATCTGCGTACTCGAAAGCTAGAAAAAGTATTTTTAAAACTAAAAACAACTTACGCGTTGCACCCTGGATTAATAAAAACATTATTAAGCTGTCTAAAAAAAGAGATAGGCTATTTAACAGGTGGAGGCGTGATTCGAACAATGCTTATTTGAGATTACAATATAATAAGACGAGAAATAAGGTTCATAAAGTTATTGAATACTATAGAAATTTATATTATAGAAATAAAATAAGTATAAATTATGGAAATACTAAAAAACTGTGGAATATACTCAATAAAATTTCTGGCAGAATATGCAAGTCAATTGACGAAGTAGTGTTGTCGGCTTTTAATTGTATTAATTTATCACCGAAAAAAATTGCACAAATATTCGCAGTAGGTTTTTCGGATGCTGTTAAAAAAATCATCCCTAATTGTAGACAAAAATTAACAAATAAATAGTACAATAGATAATAATCATTCGTCCATTTGTAGCATAAAATTTAAAAAAGCGTCTGAAAATGACGTTTTAAAATTCATTAAAAATTTAAATACTAATAAAGTCCCGGGTATTGATAGTATAAGAGGTTTCGAAGTTAAGGCAATGGTGAAACATATTTGTAAACCTTTGGCCAAACTTATAAATACTAGCGTTGAAATGGGCACCTACCCGGATGAATTAAAAGCTGGTTGTGTGAGACCTGTTTATAAAAAAGGAAAACAAGATGACGTTGGCAATTACAGGCCGATCACGATAACTTCTCTGTTTAATAAAATTACTGAAAAATATATATGTAATCAAATTAATTCTTTTTATGAAAAAAAATGTCTCGGAGGGCACGGCTCAGGGCTCAGTCCTGGGGCCATTACACTTTATAGCTTATATAAATAATATGAGTAAACTATTTAATAATTGTGTAACTTATCAATACGCTGATGATACTTGTATGCTCGTCGCTGCTAAAGACGTGAATGAAGGCATAACGTTATTACAGGAAGACTTCGATATGTTAAACAAATGGTGTCATGATAGTCATCTTGTATTAAATCCGCAAAAAACTAAACTGATGCATATTCATTCACCAAACCTTAAAGTAGGTAGCGATATAAATATAAGGTGCTGAGGATTCTTTTGGAAGAACGTATTCACGACGGCCAGATCTGATGCAATACAGGTTCTTAGAATATTTTCTCCCTCTGTATTGCGAAGACCGTGCCCAAAACCCCCGTGAACACGTTCAAACGGCTCAGCAGCCTTACCGACGTGACCGTTCAAGTCCCCCCCCAACTAAGACCACTTCGGTAGACGGTATAGTAAGTAGCACTTCTTCATACTGCTCCCAGAATGTCTCCTTTTCGGACGCGCTCCATCCCGCCTGGGGAGCATAGGCACTGATTAAGTTAGTGGTAACGCCCTCAATCAGTACCTTTACTCGCATCAAGCGGTCGCAGCGACGGTCAACTTCAAGGAGCCCATTCTGAAGCTCTTCGGAAAGCACTACCGCCACACCGTTTCTACCGGAAGGTGACCCAGTGTATATAAGCCGGTAACCCTGTCCGATGTTACGGGACTTATTGCCCTTCCAGCGAGTTTCCTGGAGGAAAGCACACTGGACCCGACGTCTCATGAGTACATCTGCGAGTTCTCTGCATCGTCCGGTTAGAGAGCCAATATTCCACGTTGCAAAGCGGAGTTTCCTTCTGGGTACTCGCGTCTTTAGCTGTGCCCGTACTTGACACGGTAGCCCTTGCCCACTTATCGCAGGTGTAGGGCGATGTGCCTGCGCGTCGTTTAGCGGCGACGCCCTAGCCGTACCCAGTTTCTTACGTGAACTGTCCATTTGTAGCGGCGGATGGCGGTTTTTAAACGGAGCGACTGCCATCTGACCTCCAAAACCCCTTTATGGGGAGAAACCGGGGGAAGAGGAATAGGACATATAGAAAAGGGGGGGAAGGATGGGTAGAAGGAGAAGGTAGGAAAAAGGAAGAGATTGAAAGGGATGGGATGCTCTGCGCATTAATGTGACAGAAATTAATATTTTTACGAAACGGTGCAAATTCGTTTGACAAAACTATGTCTATCGACAAACTGGGATCATCCAAACTACAAAAAGAGCTGCTGGATAACCCATCATAGCTGAGAGCAGAATGATAAGAATCAATACTTGAATCCATAATACAATATTCAATAAATAAATAAATATTTTAAAATTTTTTAAATTGAGGCCAGTCGTGGCGCAGCGGCACAAAGTGTGACTGTAAACCGACTGGTTGTGGGTTCGATCCCCACTCGAGGAGATGAAATATTTACTTAAATTTATATTTCCATTTCTTCGCTCTGGTGTCGAGGCTAAGCGCGGCGTTGAGTTCTGCCACTCAACACGCAATGCCTCCAGAATTCGGCAGAAAGTGGGGAACGGAGTGTCTAAAAGCACTAGGTTCCCTCTGCCTACCCTGCTGTGTGTGGGATACAGCGTGAAGCTGATTTATTGATTTATTTTTTTTTATTTATTTTAAAATAAAAATTATAAATTTAAATAATTACAATAAATATATATTAATAAGATAGTATGTAATGTATATACTAATAATCAAATAACTAAAAATATATTAGGTTAAACTACAACAAAAAATTATAAAAAAATTATAAATGAATATAGAGATTAAAAAAAAAATCACACATGACCTGATGGCTCAAAAAAGAGAAAAAAAATGTATAAACAAAATTATCATATTGTATTTTAACTAACAATGAATGGTTAATATATAGATATATATATATATATCCCACGGTCTTTACTACAATAAAAACAACTAAATTTCAAAAATACTGCTATCCGTGTCACAGTTATATTATGTTACTAATGACAGTTGACATTGACAGAAAAACATTAAACAAGAAAGTTGTAATATACACATGAAAAAAGGACGTTTGTTTTGGTTGACACACGTGTTAGTGAAAATATTTTGTTTTAGTATTGAATATCTCCATTTTACACAGTGGAAACAATATACAATAGTGTAAATAGATCCATAGTAACAAGGTGATTGGTTATAGTAAGTAGTTGTGTTGTTCTATAGGCTAGATTAGTTTTATTTTATAGTTAGGTTATTTTAATTTTAAAATGGATCCAGACCCTCCACCTGTCCCCCCTGATCCTGGGGGAGGTAATGTAAATATCGCAGCACAAATTATGTCTCGGAAAAGACAAGGTGAGGAAGCATCCCCTAATCAAGATGGTGTTAAAAAAACGATTATAGATCCATCCACCGCTACTCCTTCTATACAAAATGTATGGATCCATCCTTCCATGTCCGAAGCCCCAAAATCCTACATTAGTACTGACAAAGGACCCTTTATCGTGTATGTGTCAAGAGAATCTCCTGATCCAGCTGCAGGTACATCTATAAGGGCAATTAAATTTGGTCAATTTCTCCATACTAATAAAATTACTGATATAGTCAATGATGGAGTTAAAAATGTTGGTCGCAATAAAATCAGTGTCCAGTTTACATCACCTGAAGCAGCAAACAAATTTTTAGTTAATCCTGTTCTTAGTTTATGTAAATATGTTTGTGTTATTCCAACTTTCAATATTACAAGGATGGGAATTGTACAAGGAGTTCCCGTTGAATGGTCTTTGGAAGAGTTTGTTGGCTCACTGATATTCCCTACTGCTTGCGGAGAAGTTATAAAAGTGAGACGAATGAACCGGAAGAATGTAAGTGAGGGTGTAGTTACATGGGTTCCAACTCAAACTGTTGTAATTACTTTACGTGGTCAACAATTGCCTGAAAGAATATTTTCCTATAAATCCGTCCTTAATGTTGAACTTTATAAATACCCTACAATCCAATGCCTTAATTGCTGTCGTTTTGGTCATGTTAAGTCACAGTGTAGATCAAAGCCAAGGTGCTATAGGTGCTCCCAGTCTCATACTGGTGAGGCATGTGACATCCTACAGGAGAATTCAACCTGCATCCATTGTACGTCAAAGCATTTTGCTACTGATAAAGGGTGCCCTGAGTATGTAAGGCAACAGAATATTAAGGCCGTTATGTCGCAAGAATGTATTTCTTATATGGAAGCATCCACTCGATTTCCATCAGTCCAACGTTCCTATGCAGATGTTACTAAGGAAATGTTATCACCTCCTATGTACATGAACTCCTAATCCCAACAAAGCAGATCTCCTGTTACTCCCACTAAATCCTATCGTAAAACAGTTTTCCAAGCTCCCCGTTCCCGCGCTCCTGTGGCAATGGGATACAATAGACAAGCTCACCAGTCCATTATTAGCAATTGTTCCTCTTCCCTTCCTAATGGTTGTGCCCTTAATCAAGGTTCTGAAAGTCCAGCAGAATCTACAAAAGATCTGTTAATGGCTTTGACTGACACTCTTGTGAGCATAATCTCAACTCCTGATGAACTTCCTTTACCGTCCAACGTTGCCCAAAACTTACTTAAAATATTCAAAATCCTCCACAATGGCCCCACTATACTTCCTACAGTGGAATAGTAAAAGTATTCGTGCTAAAAAGCACGAATTACTTCATATTATCTCTCTGTATAATCCTGTCATTGTTGCCCTCTCGGAGACGTGGCTGATGCCTGACTCCCGATTTAGGGTCCCAGGTTTCGCATGTCTAAGGGAGGACAGAAATGACGGGTATGGAGGTAGTGCTATCCTTATCCAGCACTCTTCTCCATATTCCCGTATTCCTCTCCCATCTCATAGTCAACAGTTGAATGCTGTTGCTGTGAGGGTCCTTGGTATTTCCTTTCTTTCAGTTTATATCCCTCATCCTTCCGCTCCTATCTTCCTAGAGCTTAAGTCTATTATCTCTTCGCTTCCTAACCCTGTAGTGGTCCTGGGTGATTTTAACACTCATCACACCTTGTGGGGGTGTTATTACTGTGATGGATTCTCGTCTTCGTTGGTAGAAATGATTGATGATGTTGATCTCTGCATTCTCAATGATGGATCACCGACTCGTAGGGCTAATCCTAATCAGAACCCTAGGTCTGCTATCGATCTTTCCTTATCTTCTCCTTCTCTTGCTTCCCAACTATCATGGTGTGTACTTCCATCTACCCATGGTAGTGATCATTTCCCGATTCTGCTTTCCTTAAATAATAGAGGTTCCCCCACTCCTTCTCCTGTCCTTCATCATAAGTTTAATTTAAAAAAGGCCAACTGGAACGAGTACGCCAATTCTGTGGATTGCATTTTGGGCAATCTTCCTGAGTCTGGTAATTATGAGAATATCATTGTTTACTATGATAGGTTTGTCTCTGCCATTCTTTCTGCTGCTGACTTACATATCCCCAAATATCACTCCATTCAGAATTGGATTCTGTCATTCGACGAACATCTGCCGAGGAGTCATACGCAGCCTGTATGACTATGGAGAATTTCATTGAATACATACGCAATGATGCGAAGTTTAGAAATTGCATTGGAAAAAAGAAAAAAATTGGTTGGGTCAGTTTTTGTGAATCCCTTACTCTTCGCTCCTCTTTTTCTCTTGTCTGGACAAATGTTAAGAGATTTCGCCGGTCACTTAACAATGTCAGTAGTCCTAATTCCAATAACCCTTCTGTTTGGCTCAACGATTTTGCAAACAAATTGGCTCCTCCTTTTGTACCATCCCAGGATTTATTTATATCCACGCCGGTTGAATCTTTTGAGGAAATGGATCTTTCTTTTTCCTTTGAAGAGCTTAAAAACGTCTTAATGGATTTAAAGGACACAAGTCCAGGAGAGGATTGTATTTCTTACTCCTTTATTGCAAGATTAAATGATAAAGCCAAATATCACTTTTTAAACTTGATAAATAATATATTTCAATCAGGCAATATTCCCAATTCATGGAAATCCCAAATTGTTATTCCTATCCTCAAACCTGGAAAATGTCCTTCAGATTTTAATTCCTACAGACCCATTGCCCTAACATCTACTTTATCAAAGATTGTTGAACGGCTTTTGAAGAATCGACTGGAATGGATAGTGGAAAGTAGGAATATCTTAGCGCCCCCTCAGTTTGGCTTTAGAAAGGGGTTAAGTACTATTGATAATCTCAGTGTTTTTACTACAGATGTTCGACGAGCTTTTGCCAAAGGAGAGTATTTAGTTGGTGTTTTTTTAGATGTTGCATCTGCATATGATAATGTTCTTCTTCCGGTGCTCAGGCAGAAATTGCATCAGCTGAGTATTCCGCTGAGGATGTCCCATTACATATGTAATTTGCTGACCGGTAGAACGGTATCTGTAAAACATCCGCTTCTTACTATACCTCCCAGACTTGTCTGGAAAGGTCTGCCTCAAGGTTCAGCTCTTAGTCCGCTGTTGTATAATATATACACTCATGACCTCGAATTATCTGTAAATAATTTTTGCAACATCCTTCAGTATGCTGATGACATCGTTCTCTATTGCAGCTCAAATTCTGTGGAGGACATAACTTATCGTTTGAATACTGCCTTGCACTATCTTAACCAGTGGCTCTCTGATCATGGCCTGGCATTATCTGTAGCTAAATGTCAAGCGGTAGTGTTTACAAAAAAGAGAGTAATTCCTAATTTTAATATTTTGTGTGATAATATTCCCATTAATTTAACAGAAAATAAAAATTTTTTAGGCATAATACTTGATAAAAGATTGAATGGAGTTGCTCATGCTGAATACCTCAGCAGGAAATGTGAAAAAGGCATTAATGCTCTGAGAGCTGTGTCTGGTGTGTGGTGGGGTGCACACCCTTATACTCAAAAACTGCTGTACAATGCTATAATTCGTAGTCATATCGATTATGGATTATTTGTTTTAGACCCCTTTAATAAAGTAGCTACTGAAAAATTAAACCGAATAAAATATAAATGTCTTCGGATTATCCTAGGTGCAATGAGGTCTACTCCTACAAATGCATTACAGGTGGAGTGTGTAGATCCACCACTTCCTATCCGTCGACAATTCCTCTCTGATCGATTTGTGAGTAAAATGTTGCAGCTTTCCTCTCATCCTCTGTGGTCCAAACTGTCTAAGTTAGCCGATCTCATCCCTCGAGGCAAACCATATTTGCTTGATAGCTTCCTTAGACTGACATCCCTCCCTAATCCCTTGACTTGTTATCCATCTAATCCTTTATTCCTTACACCTTATAACGCTTTAGTTCACTCTCCCTGTATTGTCACAAATCTTGGCCTAATCAAAGGAGATCCTGGCACCAACACAAAATTTAAGGAAATAGTTAATCTCAACTGGGCGAATCATCTTCTTATCTTTACTGATGCATCAAAGCTCTCGAAGGAGAGCTGTGTTGGTGCAGCTTGTTGGATACCAAAATTCAAAATTATTTTACAATTTAAATGCCCTCCCGAATCCTCTGTGTTCACAGGCGAGGCTGTTGCTTTGTTAGAAGCAATCCTGTTTACACATTCCCACAATATTAAACAGACCGTTATTTTTATTGACTCACTAAGCTGCATAATGGCCTTAAAGAGAAACCCGTTCCATAGTAGATTAGGATCTTCAATTGTTTTAAGGATTTGTGAAGAATTGTTCTCTTGTCGTCTGAGAGGTTTGGATGTTACTCTTGTGTGGATTCTGGAATCAGTGGGAATGAATCTGCAGACTCCTGCGCCAAATCTGCTATCCAGTGTGGCACATTAGATCATTTCACCAATTCCGCCCAAGATCTGATGTCCCTTGCAGATATTCATCTCCGTAAGTCCTGGAATAATTCATGGAACGAGTCAAAATCCTATAAAGGTAAGTATTACGCATTTATCCAAACAGATATTCCTAGGCGACCCTGGTTTTATTCTCAAAAGCTGATTGAACGGAGGATTATAACAACAATCTGTCGCTTGCGCCTTGGGCATGCTTCTACTCCTGTACATCTAGCCAAGATCAGGGTCAGGGACCACTCACTGTGTGAATGTGGTCTGGACGACGGCACTCCTTCCCACATCCTTTTCTCTTGTCCTAAGTTAACTCGTCCTTTATATGATGTCCTTCCCCTCCCCTATAAATGTTCAGTGTTTGTTAATGTTTGTGTTTAGTCCTTTATGCAAATTTTTATGTAAATATATAAAACATAACAAAATTAAACTTTTAATTAACACTCATGTAAAATATTATTTAATACTAACCTAATATGTTATTTACATATTGTAAATATATGTTTGTTTTGTTCTAGGTGAAGGCTGTATTTTAACTGGATCTTCTTTTTTTACATGTATTCTATAATTGTGTATAGTTTTTTTTCTTCTTTTTACCGGTCAATTTCCTTCGTGTGTTTTCCATACAACGTGACATTGGCGAAATGACTTGTGCTCAACTGGCACGCTCGAAACGCCATTTATTAAGAAATCAATCAATCAATATAAACACTGCTCGGTACAAATACAACATATTATGTGAAATAAAATAGTGTAAACAGTATTTTACTTACATAAAAACATTTCAATAATAAATAAATAGCATCATAAGTGCACTCATTAAATAAGTTAAAAAAAAAAAAAAAAACTAACATTGTATGTGGGATGTATATAGGTTCGAATTAAAGGAAAAAATGAATCATAAAAAAGAAAAATTTTTTTTTTTTTTTAATCTAATTTAAGGGCTTTGTCGCTTATGCGAACATGTCGCCCTGGTAAGTTTTACATAAATACAATATAATTAATACAATATAATATAACATGACTTAAGTTAAGCGAGCTATTGCTAACTTATATAGTATTTTGGCTTCATCTGAAAGAGGCGAAGCCAAAATTGCATTACAATAACCTATTTCTAGAGATCTACAGCTTATTTCTTTTCTAAGCGCTTCATTCTGGATACATTCCATTAATATATGGTAAACATCATCAACTGAAATAGAATTGCAAAAAACGCAGCTAGCGGTCGTTGACTTACCCATTAAACACAAAAATTTATTGCCTGGTATGTGTCCAGCACGAAGTCTAAGCGCTACAATTGTCTTTTTCCTATTTAAAACTTGATTATTTATCCATGGTGACGTTAAAGGATGTGGTTGGATCGTTTTATACCAGATACCTTTTTCTAACGACCTTTTATCAAAATACTCTGCCCAAAATGTATAACAAATCTGTTTGATTTTTGGTACAAAATTTGTATAAAAAGGAGAACTAGTAATGGGAATTCCATCCGATATTGCTTGCTTGGCTAATAAATCAGCAATGTCATTGCCTTCCAGACCTACATGGGACGGTATCCACTGCAAAACTACATTCTTTCCCATAGATCGCAATCTCAAGACATTATCCAATATAGTATAGGCTGTCGAAGTTCCTCGAAATGTCGAGGTACACCGAGCCAAATGCTGGAGCGAACTTTTAGAGTCTGTCAATACTACTGTATTAATGTAATCGGTAGATTCTATGTATGACAGAGCTTCTGCTATAGCGATTAGTTCAGCATCCATTATACACACATTGGAGTCTATCTGAAATTTGACGGCTATCTTTTGTTCGGAGTCATAAAAGGAAGCCCCCGATCCTTCCTTGTCCTTAGAACCATCTGTAAATATTTTGTTATAATTACTATATTGGGAGATAATAAAATTACTGAATAGATTATTTAAATCTACAAAATTAAATTGCTTTTTTGGTTTCGTCATGAAATTTACCTCGTATTTAATAAAAGATTGAATATCTATATAACTTATCCAAGTATTTAATGAAAACATACCTAAATTTTTAGAACTATTAATTTTAAAATGTTTCAAACAATTATGAACCAAAATTAATGCGGGCGTTTTTTTATTGAGCCAGTATCTAGAAGTATCGAATAAAGAAGCAAGCTTAGAAATTATATTTAGGCCTCCACTATTGGTCTGACGAGATTTAGTTTTTAGCCAAAATTTTCCAGCTAAGTAACGACGACGGAGGAATAATGGTTGTAAACACAATTCACTTTCCATCACATGAATGGGGGTCGTTTTAATAAAACTACCAATAATTCTCATGAATTGATTTTGAATCCTGTCTAATTTCCTTAGATGAATGTTTGCACTACTATCATAAAAAAAACTTCCGTAATCAATACGACTTCTAATTAAGGAAATGTATAATAATCTTAAATGTTTAGGATGGACACCCCAACTAGAACCAGCCAACACTTAAAAAATATTAGTAAATTTAAGAACTTTTTTACTTACTTCATTAATATGCCTTCCCCACCTAAGCGAACGATCCAACCACACACCTAAATATCGGACTGTATCAACTACCTCTAACTGTTTGCCCATAATCGATAAATGTGCTGAATGTTTTTTATGGCCTTTATTGAAAATACAAATTTTACTTTTATGAGGAGAAATATCAAGGTTAATGCTGTCCAAACTGTCACTTAAAATATTTAAAGCATGTTGTAACTCTGTAGCTGCTATATTGATGGTTGAGGTCTTATAAATAACAAAGTCGTCTGCATATTGTGAGATAAATATTGATTGAGGCATTGATTTACAAACATTTATTGTAGCTACGTTAAATAATAATGGTGATAAGGGATCACCTTGAGCTAATCCTTGCCTAGAAGTTCTTGTAATAATGTAATCAGGACCTTCTATTGTTAGATATCTTTCTTGAAGAAATTTCCATAAATATTTACAATACAATGCTCCTACGCCGAGTTTATCTAAAGTTAATAATAGTAAATTAATATCAACATTATTATATGCGTTATCTAGGTCTACAAAGCATCCAATGGTACTTAAATCATTAGAAAAACCAATTTGTATATTAGAAATTAAAGAATTTAGGCTATCTAGACAAGAGCGTGTTTTTCTAAAGCCTATTGTCTCCTCTGCAAAAAGATTTCCTTTTTCCAGGAACCATTCAATTCTTTTATTAATTATGGAATGAAAAATTTTACACATACAAGACATTAGGGATATAGGTCTTATTGCAGTAGCAGTAGATAATTCTCGCCCCGGCTTAGGAATTGTTATAACGCGAATCCAACGCCACTGTTTTGGGACACAATTCAAATAAAAAAAAAGATTGTATATTTGCAATAGAATATTTTTTGCCACATCTGGAAGATTATGAATCATTGAGTACGAAATATTGTCGCATCCTGGGGTAGTATCTTTAGTTTTAACACATGTATTTAACTCCTGTCTAGTTATTTCAGCTTCTAATGTAACATTATTAGACAAAAAAATTGGTACTGGGGGACATGCAGAATCGGGAGCTAAATTATATAGAACACTTTCAGCTAATGATTTAAATATATGTGGCTTCGAAGAATGGTATCCCTTCAACCATCGCATACCTTGCAATACACTATTTGCAGACATACATTCATCAAAGGAGGAACAATACGTACGGAATGCTTTATTTCTAGCTTTTCTTGTTACTATTTGAGCTTCCCGAATTTTTTCTCGCAACGCATTAAAATTGTCTGGAGTGGGATTTTTTCTAAAATATACCAAAGCTAATCGTCTTTTCGCTATAATTTTTGATAATATGGAAGACCAATACGATTTTGGACTAAATTTACTACTAGGATTTTGATTAAATTTAAAATATGGTATATTTAAATCTGCAGCTTTGTTTAAAACGTCTAAAAAAATATCATAAGCTTCTTCTGGATCAGAATGCACTTTAAAATCTTTTAGTGGTTCTTTAATGAACTGACGGTAACCCAACCAATTAGCTTTTTTGAAATTTCTTTTTTTTATAAATTGGGGAGAAAAATTATTCGACGTTGTTATTTTTATCATCATGTGATCACTACCTAAAGAATCATTGGATACATTCCAATTAAATAGTAGACCTACATCTGAAGAGACCATAGATATATCAGGAGCAGATTCTTGTAAAATACTATTAACAAATTTAAATCGAGTTGATTTACCATTGTTCAAGATAATGAAATTATTATCTATCATAGAATCAAAAACTTGATTCCCTCTTTGATTTGTTATATTTGACCAATTCGAATGATGAGCATTAAAATCTCCTAAAATCAAGGTTTTTGAATGAGCTACTGAAAGTAATGAGAGCACAGTTCGAATATTTGGGGGACAGTAAACTGAGATTACATTTTGAATAATATTGCAATTAAAAACTTTAACGTGTACTATTTCAATACCAGAATTAGATATTTTAGTTGGGCAAATTTGGGCTTTGATAGATCTATGAGTCAAAATTGCAACACCTCCATATGAATCCGACCTATCGTGACGAAAAACATTATAGTTTTTCAAATGGAATGAACAGTCCGAAGTAAGCCAAGTCTCGCTAAGAGCAACAATATGTATCTTCTCTAAGAACAACATTTGTTCAAAATCTAATTTTTTTGGTAATATACTCCGAGAATTCCACTGTAAAATATTAACTATAATACTATCCATTTTTGAACATTTTGCCTAAAAAAGAAAAATCAACTGGTATATTACTAACTATCCAAGATACCACCCATTCGATAAATATTTGAACCATAGATATAATTTTACTCTTAATATTGTCTTTTTTAATAAAAATAATGTATTTAAATTTGTCAATTAACCATCTAAGTGAGTAATCTCTTGGATGCCTAATATTATCCATACAACTATTGTCAGACCCTTCTCTGCAAGTGTCTTCGCTATTATCTGTGTCAATATTCATGTTCGTGCTTGACTCTTCACAATCAATCATGATTTCCTGAATTTCTTTCCTTTTTGGATTTGTTTCCTTTTGTTTGGCGCGCTCTGTAGAAATCTTTTTGTCACTTTCTACAGTGGTGGCAGTCTGGGCTACTTTTGAGTGTGCTGTAGCTTGTGCATATGTATGCTTTGAAGTAAGAATAGGTGAAGTAGATGTAGCGTCAAACGGTATTATTCTTGTAATATTCGACATTACATTCTCTTGCAAAGTTGGACAAAGCGAAGTAGGAGGAACATACATATCCAAGGCTTTTCTATAAGAAACATTAAACTCACTCATTATATCACGGAGTTTCTTTTCCCTTATATACACTGGACAAGTTCTATCTAAGGACATATGATTCATGTTACAATTAACACATCGAAATGTGATAGCCTGACAATTTTCATGTTTACCTCCGCACTTTGGGCATATAGGCAATTTAGATGGGCACATCTTTTTAGAATGTCCATATCTCCAACACTTCGAACACTGAGTAACTTGGAAAACGAACGGTTCTACCACTACTCTCATGTCGTAAAGGAATACATATGATGGCAAAGATGAACCTTCAAATCCTACTCTCCATGTCTCACTCTCCGTCCAACCACTTCCTTCCTTGTCTCTTCTTTTTAGTCTCCTTACATTCACGATATTAATGTGACTTGTCATATTCTTAAGTAATTCTTCTTCAGATATATCTATTTCTATATTTTTAATAACTCCGTACGACAAACCAACCTCAAAAGGACGATGAAACTTCCATCCCAATTCCTTAAAATATATACAGGTAACCAAATTCTCCGCGCTTTCAGTATTATTAATTTCAACATTAATTTTATATGGATTTACATACTTAACTCTGGTTACATTCATAATTTTTTGTTCTTTAAATAACTTTGCAAGTGCAAATTGCTTAGGAAATATGCTTTTACTCGTAATACATAATTCTGTGATTCCTCTAACTTCTCTTAATCTCTCTTTTCTTCTTTTCACTAAATTCCACTCGTCCTCCTTTTCCCGCACTCTCTTTGTTGGACGCATACCTTCCGTCGATAATTCTTCTTCTTCAAACATTTTTGTTAAGTCTACTAAATGTGTCATGTCTTCTTCTAAATTATTATAATTGATATTTACTGATTCTTCATTGCGATTTTCATCTGTATTCATTATACATTAAAGACCGAATAGATAAGCAAAGTAATACAAAAGGCCGGCCAAGCGGCCGACCGACGACGTAAGTAAACAACCGGTTACGATTACACTTAGTTGAAATCTCTTAGTAATTGCAAAAAACACGTCTTGGCGACACCGCATGCGCTTCGACACTGAAAAAAGAAAAATTAATAATAGATTAATTGGATTAAGGTTTCTTTACAATATTGCGCCGAGTGAGGGGCCTCCTGATATGATCTTTGACGGCTGCCGGACTTACTCTGGGTCGCTCAGAGGTACTGGTTTTCAACTGGGGAAACAGGAGAATCAGCTTGAGGAAGCAGTTTTAAACACTCGTCAAGCTCAGCAGTAGTAGATATACGCCTACGCTCGTTATTGGGAAGCTTGATATAAATGTTACCGAGATATGTCCATGTATTCCTCACTCCAAAAGATTTGCGCGCAGATATAAATATGGATTGGCGAGTTTTTGTGAGAAACTCACTCAGCACGACTTGAGAGAACTTTAATTTCTTATTGCCCCAGAGGTCACTCCTCACCTTAAAGTCATTAAAGCGCACCAGAATGGGGCGACAACGGCTCGCTGATTTAATACCCAGCCGTTGACAGGATTGTATGGCAGAAGGATTTATGTCAGAGACTCCCATGAGCACTTGGATGGTCCCAAGTATAGTGGAAACCAAATTTTCTCCCTCTGCCTCCTCGATGTCACCAAAAAGAAGGGCATTTCTTCTGGTAGAGTTGTCGACTTCATCAATTTGTGAAGATAAATTGTTGATAAAGGACTTGAGGAGATCCAAAATGTTCCACTGAAGTCTTAAACTCCTTGAATTCACAAGCCAGCTTGTCGAGACCACCCTTACCAGAATCATTGGACCCAGTGTTGTTTAATTGTTTTTCAAAATGTGTCATTCTCTTCCCTAGTGCCCTTGCAATATTTCTGTGAACTTCCGAGATATCCTCCACTCTAGTCATATTCAGTTCTGAATGATAACTTGTTATTGTGAGATATAATTAATGAGCCAGCAGGTAAGTGCTATTTTATACAAATAAAGACATTAAATGCACAACAAAAATGTTTTTTAATAATTGTCTACACTGTAATTAACTTGTTTGTCACTTATAAATATAAAACAGTTACTTTTAAATAAATTTAAAAGGAAAAACGAAGATAGAAAAACTTTAAACAGTGTTGTTTTTTAACGCATATTATCTATATTGTATATATTCGATTTCATCTCTGCAAGTTAAATAACTCATACATTGACTGCATGATTTAAAAAAAATATTCCTTGTTTTTTTAGAAAATATCCACAAAAATACTGCAGAGGTGCTATAATACGAAGATCGGTTTCTTTCACCTTAAAGGAGTCCATTCATAATTAAATATAGATTGAAAATCAAATGTGCAGGTGGACGACATAGTTTCTGTGTTGTCATTGATGATTTGAACATATAATTATACGTTTTCTAAATAAGTATTTGTCTTTCCTAAGTGTGGAATAACACTTTAAAAAATGTTTAAAAATATTTAAAAATAGTTTCTCTCTTGCCAAACGATAATTCTTAGTAATTATCTTTGGGTAGCGGAAATTTGTAAAAATCTCCCTACAGAGAAGCTAGCAACATAAATAAGTTGTAACAAGCGTATAAAAATTTCGACGTAGCTTGGCGAGAACGCATGGCTTAGTGGTCAGAGCGCCTGGTCGGTTTCCAGGAGGCGCGGGTTCGAGTCCCGCTGCGTTCAAATTTTTATACGTTTTCTAAATAAGTATTTGTCTTTCCTAAGTGTGGAATAACACTTTAAAAAATGTTTAAAAATATTTAAAAATAGTTTCTCTCTTGCCAAACGATAATTCTTAGTAATTATCTTTGGGTAGCGGAAATTTGTAAAAATCTCCCTACAGAGAAGCTAACAACATAAATAAGTTGTAACAAGCGTATAAAAATTTCGACGTAGCTTGGCGAGAACGCATGGCTTAGTGGTCAGAGCGCCTGGTCGGTTTCCAGGAGGCGCGGGTTCGAGTCCCGCTGCGTTCAAATTTTTATACGTTTTCTAAATAAGTATTTGTCTTTCCTAAGTGTGGAATAACACTTTAAAAAATGTTTAAAAATATTTAAAAATAGTTTCTCTCTTGCCAAACGATAATTCTTAGTAATTATCTTTGGGTAGCGGAAATTTGTAAAAATCTCCCTACAGAGAAGCTAACAACATAAATAAGTTGTAACAAGCGTATAAAAATTTCGACGTAGCTTGGCGAGAACGCATGGCTTAGCGGTCAGAGCGCCTGGTCGGTTTCCAGGAGGCGCGGGTTCGAGTCCCGCTGCGTTCAAATTTTTATACGTTTTCTAAATAAGTATTTGTCTTTCCTAAGTGTGGAATAACACTTTAAAAAATGTTTAAAAATATTTAAAAATAGTTTCTCTCTTGCCAAACGATAATTCTTAGTAATTATCTTTGGGTAGCGGAAATTTGTAAAAATCTCCCTACAGAGAAGCTAACAACATAAATAAGTTGTAACAAGCGTATAAAAATTTCGACGTAGCTTGGCGAGAACGCATGGCTTAGTGGTCAGAGCGCCTGGTCGGTTTCCAGGAGGCGCGGGTTCGAGTCCCGCTGCGTTCAAATTTTTATACGTTTTCTAAATAAGTATTTGTCTTTCCTAAGTGTGGAATAACACTTTAAAAAATGTTTAAAAAAAATATTTAAAAATAGTTTCTCTCTTGCCAAACGATAATTCTTAGTAATTATCTTTGGGTAGCGGAAATTTGTAAAAATCTCCCTACAGAGAAGCTAACAACATAAATAAGTTGTAACAAGCGTATAAAAATTTCGACGTAGCTTGGCGAGAACGCATGGCTTAGTGGTCAGAGCGCCTGGTCGGTTTCCAGGAGGCGCGGGTTCGAGTCCCGCTGCGTTCAAATTTTTATACGTTTTCTAAATAAGTATTTGTCTTTCCTAAGTGTGGAATAACACTTTAAAAAATGTTTAAAAATATTTAAAAATAGTTTCTCTCTTGCCAAACGATAATTCTTAGTAATTATCTTTGGGTAGCGGAAATTTGTAAAAATCTCCCTACAGAGAAGCTAACAACATAAATAAGTTGTAACAAGCGTATAAAAATTTCGACGTAGCTTGGCGAGAACGCATGGCTTAGTGGTCAGAGCGCCTGGTCGGTTTCCAGGAGGCGCGGGTTCGAGTCCCGCTGCGTTCAAATTTTTATACGTTTTCTAAATAAGTATTTGTCTTTCCTAAGTGTGGAATAACACTTTAAAAAATGTTTAAAAATATTTAAAAATAGTTTCTCTCTTGCCAAACGATAATTCTTAGTAATTATCTTTGGGTAGCGGAAATTTGTAAAAATCTCCCTACAGAGAAGCTAACAACATAAATAAGTTGTAACAAGCGTATAAAAATTTCGACGTAGCTTGGCGAGAACGCATGGCTTAGTGGTCAGAGCGCCTGGTCGGTTTCCAGGAGGCGCGGGTTCGAGTCCCGCTGCGTTCAAATTTTTATACGTTTTCTAAATAAGTATTTGTCTTTCCTAAGTGTGGAATAACACTTTAAAAAATGTTTAAAAATATTTAAAAATAGTTTCTCTCTTGCCAAACGATAATTCTTAGTAATTATCTTTGGGTAGCGGAAATTTGTAAAAATCTCCCTACAGAGAAGCTAACAACATAAATAAGTTGTAACAAGCGTATAAAAATTTCGACGTAGCTTGGCGAGAACGCATGGCTTAGTGGTCAGAGCGCCTGGTCGGTGTCCAGGAGGCGCGGGTTCGAGTCCCGCTGCGTTCAAATTTTTATACGTTTTCTAAATAAGTATTTGTCTTTCCTAAGTGTGGAATAACACTTTAAAAAATGTTTAAAAATATTTAAAAATAGTTTCTCTCTTGCCAAACGATAATTCTTAGTAATTATCTTTGGGTAGCGGAAATTTGTAAAAATCTCCCTACAGAGAAGCTAACAACATAAATAAGTTGTAACAAGCGTATAAAAATTTCGACGTAGCTTGGCGAGAACGCATGGCTTAGTGGTCAGAGCGCCTGGTCGGTTTCCAGGAGGCGCGGGTTCGAGTCCCGCTGCGTTCAAATTTTTATACGTTTTCTAAATAAGTATTTGTCTTTCCTAAGTGTGGAATAACACTTTAAAAAATGTTTAAAAATATTTAAAAATAGTTTCTCTCTTGCCAAACGATAATTCTTAGTAATTATCTTTGGGTAGCGGAAATTTGTAAAAATCTCCCTACAGAGAAGCTAACAACATAAATAAGTTGTAACAAGCGTATAAAAATTTCGACGTAGCTTGGCGAGAACGCATGGCTTAGTGGTCAGAGCGCCTGGTCGGTTTCCAGGAGGCGCGGGTTCGAGTCCCGCTGCGTTCAAATTTTTATACGTTTTCTAAATAAGTATTTGTCTTTCCTAAGTGTGGAATAACACTTTAAAAAATGTTTAAAAATATAATGGTCATTTTCACAGTTTTCACCTAAGGTTGTTACACTGTTTAGATGATTTATTAAAAGTGTTGCAAATATTAACACAAACTAAACACAAGTAGGTTTGTTGTTGCGAAACTCATGACTTCTTACTGTACCAAAAAAAAATGAAGAGGATCTTGGTTTAGGTGTCGCAGCCATCATCATCATCAAAGGCGCTACAGCCGCGAGTGGGCCTTGGCCTGGTCCAGAATATCCCTCCATTCTGCCCTATTCCTGGCTTTCTTCTTCCAATTTTTCGCCCAGACGCCCAGAGTTCTCTGATCTTGCTCAACTCCATCCAACCATCTGAGTTTTGGTCTGCCTCGACTTCTCCGTCCATCTGGTGTACTGTGTATACAACAAGGATTTAGATGTTCTAGACTCACTCATTCTCTCCACATGTGCGACCCATCGTAGGCGTCCAACTTTGATATTATTTATTATGCCTGTTTCGTTATATATGTTGTAGAGCTCGTGGTTGTACCGAGTTCGCCATTGCTCATTTTCCAACACTGCCCCGAATATGCGTCTTAAGATTTTGCGCTCAAAAATGAAGTTGCGAAGTGTGTTCGCGTCCTTTTTGCTCAGCACCCATCTCTCTGATCCATATGTATAATCGGTCTTAGCAAGGTCTTGTAGAGAAGTACTTTTATGCTTCTTGAAAGTATTTTGGATCGGAAGTATCTTAGCAGTCCGAAATAGCACTTGTTAGCCGCCATAATTCTTCTGCTTATTTCTGAGGATACATTGTTGCCCTGCGTTACCAAAGAGCCGCGATACACAAATTCCCTAACCCAGTCGAAAGTGCTACTCCCAATTGTTATATTGGACGGTAATGCGTGTAGGTGTTTTGACGCTTTTAGATATTTTGTTTTCGTTGCATTTACTTGAAATCCGGCTTCCTGAGATGACCTTGTCAGAGCTTGGTACGCACTCTCTACTGCGGGCAGAGATCTTCCTATTAAATCCAGATCATCTGCATATCCTAATACTTGAATTGACTTAAAGAATATGTTGCCAGTAGTCTCAATCTTTGAGTCGCGGATGCACTTATCTAACGCAACATTGAAAAGCAGACAAGAGAGCGCGTCGCCCTGTCTGAGACCGTCATAAGTGCTAAATGGTTCCGACAGTTCCGCCTGAACTCTAACGACGTTTCGAGTATTTTTCAACGTCATTTCGGTAAGGAAGATTAATTAAACCTGGGACACCGATTTCAATCATTGCCTGGTACAGGAAATTGCGGTGCAAGCTGTCATATGCTGCCTTGAAATCAATGAACAAATGGTGTGTCACATTAAATTCGAGTTTTCTCGAGGATCTGCCTTAGTGAAAAAATTTGGTCTACTGTTGAGCGGTGTCGCAGCCACAATGAGTTTATATTGTACTCAACCCTTAATTTTTTTAATAATGTTTCAATTCCATTCGGTGTCTACACCCAATTTGACACAATAAGGACAGATTCTACTTTTCCACTGCTTTACAAACATTTCTTGGAATTAAATATATTTTTTGCTTCCGTCCATGTTTTGTTGTGCACCGAGTTGTGTGTGGGTGGAAAATTTTTAGTTTTACTGCCACTTATTGAGTCAAAAATATTGTCTACAAATAATAAAGGGTTCACTGTTTCTTTGCATTCTGGAGGTAGAATTCCCTTATCTGAAAATGATGGTAATAAAATGTTAATAATTTAAATTTTACATGATTAAGAATGGCTGAGGCCAGTCGGGGCGCAGTGGTACAAAGTGTGACTGTAAAACCGACTGGTTGTGGGTTCGATCCCCACTCGAAGAGATGAAATATTTACTTAAATTTATATTTTCATTTTCTTTGCTCTGGTGGCGAGGCAAAGCGCGGCGTTGAGTTCTGCCACTCAACACGCAATGCCTCCAAAATTCGGCAGAAAGTGGGGAACGGAGTGTCTTAACACTAGGTTCCCTCTGCCTACCCTGCTGTGTGCGGGATAAAGCGTGAAGCTAATTTAATTTAATTTAATTTTTTTTTTAAGAATGGTATTTCATATGGGATTCTTACTACTGTCATAATGAGCCAACACTAAGATATGTATGTATGTAATATATATTTTTTATTTTCATTCAGCATAGTATTACATAAATTGACTATAAAAAATAATTATTACAAGTTCTTCAACTTTTTAAATGAACAATCTTTAATAGTTTTACTATTGTTCTATTAATTTGTTTCATTATTGAATTATACAGTCAATATTTTTATCTTTTCTCTCTATCGAGAGAGCTACACTGACTTTCAAAGAAACTTCATCAAAAAGTAATACACAAATCATAATTTATACTATCTATATAATATCGTAATACTTTTTTCCGTGCTCTGAAATGCGACAAGATGGATTGACATATTAGTTGGTTGTCAACAGGCTCTACAATCTTAGTACAACGAGACTGGAAACTTTTGACGTATAATATTATTAAATTCAGAAGTATATGGATTATGGAGAGTGTAGACCATTATAGATATTTTTCTATTTTTGTAGCATTATATTTACATAAGTTCGCCAATTGACGTTCAGAGGTCGCTTTGGAATTGAATATTTCAATTAACGTCAATAGATGTCCTCACAAATTGAATATGAGCAGTAATATTAAATTTATTTATTAACTTTACATATTTATAATAGTTAATATAAAATACATATTTTTACCACAAATAAGTTAATATTAGGCTCGTCAAGTAATCAATTCTTCACTCTATGGTACTCTATAGTCTATTTATATAGTAGTTTCAAATTCAAAATATCTATTGAAGTTTTTATTATACTTGTTGGTATGAAATTATCAATTCAATTACGGTATTTTTGTAATAGTTAATGCATTTTTCCGTTGAGTTGAGCTCAGATTCCTCTGGTAAATTCATTTTACTATTATTGTTACAACTATATATGGAATAATTTGGCTGTACAAAATAGTGTGTCTTGGAAGGATTAGATTCTTTAGTGCACACGGTATTGTTGATTCTAATAATAAATACGTATATGGTGTATAATTTGTACATGATTATTCATATAGTTAAAAATATAAATACAAAAAGCAAAACACGTAATATATATGTCTGTGGCTTTTCTGCCTTAGTTTATCTCAAATTATTATATGTAACAAAAATTTTGATTATTATTTTATTTTTATTTTTATTTTATTTAATAGGAAGCCAACGTTGTATACAGTAATAATTCTTATGCTAAAATCAAAACAATCTTAAGGGACTATAACATAAATTGTATACCGCACTTATAGGCTAACTTGACATGCATAAATTAATTTAAAAATAGAGAACAAACAATACAAATCATTCTTTGAAGTTAAACACCCAAAAAAAAAAAAAAAACTTATACAATAAAAGAAACAAAAAACAGAAAGTTTGTAACAATTTTAACCATTAAAAAAAAATAGTTACAAAAAAATAAACAATAATTTCTCATTTATCAACAATTATTTAAGAGGAAGACAATTTAGGCAATATTTTTTTGTTTGCAATTTAAAAGTGGATATGGATTGTTGAAATATATCTAAGCCTGCTTTTTTAAATAAACTATTATACAATATTACTATTCTATTTAATGGAGCTGCTTTGCCTAAGTTACTTTTAGAAAAACGCTCTTTAAATGTGTGCTTATTTTTATTATGGCTTCTAGAATTGTGCCTTGGTACTGCTAAACCTATTCTATTTAACAAACTTGGACTATCGATACCCCCATTTATAATTTTATGTAAGAAGCAAAGATCAAGTAAATCTCTACGATTAGATAAAGAGACGACATTATAAAATCTTAAGTGATCGGAATAGCTTTTAGTTCGTTTCACCAGGTTATCTTTGTAAGCCAATTGACGTAAAAATCTCTTCTGTACTCTTTCTAATCTGTTTTCATGTGACTTATAATGAGGATTCCATGCAATACAACAATATTCAAGCTTACTACGTATTATAGAGTTAAATAACGTTATTTTGGTAATGGATCTTTTAAATTCCTTACAAGCTCGCAAAATGAAACCTAGCAGTTTGAGTGCTTTTTTAATTATGTCGTCCAAATGTGGTAAAAAACTTAACTTATTATCCAATATAATCCCGAGATCGCTAATTTGGTTAACTCTTCCTAAAATATTTCCATTAATAGAGTAGTTGAAGTTAATATTTTTAACTTTACGGCTAAATGTTATAATGTAACATTTGAGGTGATTCATTTTTAAGTTGTTATAATCACACCACAATGAAAGTCTATCCAAATCTTGCTGTAATTTAAACGAGTCGTCAATGCTATTAATTTTCTTGTATATTTTAAGATCGTCAGCGTATAATTGAAATCTACAATGCTTAAAACACTCATGTATGTCGTTTATAAAAAACCCAAACAACGTGGGGCCAAGAATGGAACCTTGGGGGACACCCGAGGTCGCAGTAAACGTTTGCGACAGATATCCTCCTACGACTACATTCATTTTACGGTTCATCAAGTAAGTCTTAAGCCAGTTAATCAGATTGCCATTAATACCATATATACGAAGTTTATTTAATAATATATTATGATCGACGACGTCGAATGCTTTGGCCAAGTCTGTATAAATGCAATCTATCTGTTCAGAATTATCCAACGCCATAGCTAAATCGTCAACAACTAAAGCCATGTTTGACAGAGTGGATCGTTTTGTGATAAAACCGTGTTGATTTTCAATAATTGCTGATTTCATGTGCCACGTGAGCACTGGACAAATTAATGACTCGAATATTTTTGAAAAAACTGACAATATGGAGATTGGCCTATAATTTGAAATATCTTTTCTATCACCAGCCTTAAAAATAGGGACAACTTTTGCTACTTTCCATGAACACGGGAATTCACCTACACACAAAGATTTATTAAATAATAAGAATAGAGGCTTAGCTAGATGGACAGCACATTGTTTAACGAAAAAGGGAGGTATATTGTCCGGTCCAGCACCCTTATTTGTATCTATACATTTTAATTTATCAATAATATCCTTCTCTTGGATTTTTATGTTTGACAACTCTGAAGTGCAATTTAACAAAGTCGCTTTATATGGCTGAAGTGTTGTTAAATTTTGAGAAATATATACACTTGAGAAGTGCGTTGCAAATTGATTACAAATATCAGATCCATTAGTTGACGAAACGCCGTTCAGAGTCATTAAAGCAGGAAAGTTACATTTATTAGAGCGCATCTTTTTAATATATGAATAGAAGAATTTTGGATTAATTATAATATTATTTTCAACGTTAGTAATGTAATTTTTATATTCTATGTTAATGAGAATTTCACACCTCTCTCTTAATAATTTGAATTCAATTTCGTCCAACGGATTATGATATTTTTTAAACAGTATTCTATATTTATTTTTCTCCGCAAGCCGTCTTTTTAAATTTTTAGAATACCACGCTGGATAAGATGAATTTTGTTTAAATACTTTTTTTTTAATGCATTTATCTATTATATTTCGTAATTGTATGTAAAAGATGTCAGTCATTTCATTTACATTGTCACAATTACTAAATAAAGATTCCCAATCTATATCTCGAAGAAATTTGTTTATAGATCCATAGTCCGCATTCCTGAAATCGTGCTTTATTATAGTATTTGTAGTTAATAATGAATCATCGTAGTCTGTTCTAAGGTCGATATCTAAAGGTGGATGAAAGTTATCCACAGGGCATGCCGAGAAATTACTTTTTTTCACCTTAATGTTATTGATTGTACCAAAAACAAGATCTAATACTCTACCATAAACATTATTGACGCAGTTAAATTGAGACAAATTCGTTAATGCCATAAAGTCACTGATGATAGACAATGCCTTACTGCTACTGCATGAACTTAATTTACAAGTGTGGTCACCAGAACTCCATTTCAATGACGATATATTAAAATCGCCAACAATAACAGTGTGTGATCGTTCGTTAACTATTATTTGTTCAACATTTTGAGTAAATTGTTCAAGAGTGGAAATATTAAGTGGAGAGGGAATATATACAGCACATAGATAAAAAGATTTTGAATTTAAAATTACATTGACCCAGATATCCTCACAGTTGGTTTCCCACGAGCTGATTCTATAACATTTAAACTTTTTTAACACCGCTATTAAAACTCCTCCTCCATCCAATTTACTGGATTGACTACATTCACGGTCTCTACGAAATACATAATATCTATCATCTATTAACTCATTGTTCAATATACCACAATTAAGCCAAGTTTCTGTAAAAATTATTATGTCATAATTAGAATTAAGAACAGAAAGATATATTTCATTTGTTTTTGTTCTCATTCCTCTAACATTTTGATAAAATATATTTAAGTGATAGCTCATTAATATTTTTTGTACTCTAGTACTCTAATAATATATAAAAATTAATACAATTAAGTAGTAAAGCTTGAAACAGTCTTTATGCTAAAGTAAGTAAGTGTTCCTTAGATTTCACTAATAATTTGTCACTTGATATTGATTTTCGTAAAAATATATTGCCGTTACGCGACCAAACAAAACGATAATTTTTTTCTTTGGCAAAAATACGAGCTGCAGCGTAGATATCCTTAGCTGTAGACGATAAGTGCTCTGTAATAAAAACTGGTTTCTTTTCTCCAGATAAACCAAGATGCGCTGTATTTAACTTATCGTCTTTATTAGCCTTGTTAAAATTAATTACTCCTGCCAAAAATGTATCTCTTAGTAACGATGAACTAAATTTAACCACAACCGATCTAGGACGTAAGGATGCCTTATTTAATTTAGCTACCCGGGTACATTTAACAACACTTCCCTCAGTGATAGGAGTACTTATAACCCTTCCAATTTGTTCCACCGTCTTAAGTAAGTTTTCCCCTTTGTGTTCAGGTACGCAATGCACTTCAATATTACTCGCTCTAGCCTCCCTATCAATTACACTTATTGTATTTGCGTGATTATTTACTATGTCTCTTAATTCACAATTATCCTTCTTCAATAATAAAATTTCTTTTTTTGCTTCTTCCAACTCCTGTTTCACAGTGTCGAAAATACTGGACAAATACTCAATGGATGATTGTATGTCTTGCAATCCACCCAATTCTTCCCGAATTTTTATCAATTCTGTACTTACAGTTTGAGTAATAACTTTTTGCACCTCGTTTCTAATTGCCGATAGCCAATTAACATCAGAGGCGACTGTCTCTTCGGTAGTTTTGCGAGCAATTGCAATTCCACTTTCCACTAAAGTAGGTGGAGACTTGTTCTTACAGGCCGCGCAAAGCCACTGTCCTCGTATGATAGGAGATTTAGTCCCCTGTGGAACAACACATTCAAAGTGGTATTTGGTTTGACACTTTGCACAATTTATTCTTTTTTGCGTAACTAGTACATTCAGTTTACAAACGTTACACGTGCTTGACATTATAAATAAACTTATAACAATGTTTGTTAAAAAATAAAAATTTTATTTCGTGCTTGGTCTTGAACTCTGATCACACTTAAATCTGGAACTCTGCACACTGAGCTATCGAAGCAGCTGGGATTTAGTGTGAATATGGTAGTTATGTTCTATGGCAGTTGTTTTCTATCGACTGTTCATTTTATAAATAAACTATGCGGGTATTTGCCCGTCGACTTCTTGCACTAGAAAACTTTAGCACAGATTTTAAACACTTAATCAACTACTTCTTTTTAAAATATAAATTGCAATTACGTAAATTGCTATAAATATAGTTTAAATAACTATTCCACTTGATTTTAGTCACTTTAAACTACGAAATTTAATTTTTAAAAGCGGACCGAACAAAGAACGACTGTACTGCTTGACAGCAGGGGGGGGCAATGATTATTATATATATAAAGTAAGAAAATAATAAATGGGTAAGCAAATAACTCTATTTTCTATTTATACTACGTGCTTGTATCGGACGTAGAATTTTCTACCTTTAGTTAGTGTTGGGCGTTACTGTTATATTTTTATAATGAATTATTCATTATATTATATTTTTTTAACTGTTATTTTAAACTGCTGTAATATATATTATATTATTTTCAACGTAAATATAATACAATGACTAAATGAACGAAGTTCAGACTAATATCAAACAAAAAATTATAATTTTCGTTATTAGCTATATTTTAATATAAGTAATATTTGGCCTTACTGCCATTGAGTTAAAGCTCATATTTGTGCGTTATACGATGTGAAGTTCGCCATCATTATTTTTTTAAACCGAATAACTACTAAATATTTCCGATCATTACCGAACGGAGGCGCCACACGCCATTTTCACAGCAGATAATGAATGTTATAAATAACAGTCAGTGTTGAAAACAAATAATGATTAGTACATTAGAAATTTATAATGAATTATATTATCTGCTGTTTGTTATAACGCCCAACTTTACCTTTAGTATCTTCAAGGTCCGAAACAAGCACGTAGTAACAGTCACTTTTTACATTTACTACTTATATCTTATATTTAATAATAATTACTCTATGTGTGGCTGTTATTGTTTGGATTTATTTTGCAGTTGCGATGAAAGTTCTTAAGTTCCTATGCTTACCTCAATGTTTATATATTAGAGCAATAAGTAAAGAAAAAAAACTAGATTTTATGCAGAGATATATAAATACTTTGTATAAAATCAATTCTTTGTAATAAAAATATATATAGGGTTATATAATATAATTTGTAGGCAAACTGAGATGCGATCGCTTATAATCACAGTATGTTAAGATACTGTGATATAAAATGTGAAAAAAATCTTTTACAAGTTTTTACACCAGGAAGAGAGAAAATTGTGCTATTTCTCTCTTCCTGGTGTAATATTCTTCTTAATACTGCTCAATTTTCGTTAATAACAAATTATAGGAGTTATTAATAAAAACAATATTCTTCTGTGATATAGTAATGTCGCAACCTGTTTGCTTTTTATATTAAATTAAAATTTATCGAACTTATTATTTTGTCATCATCAAATAACATATAAAAGTAAGGGAGAGTGGGTAACAGTGAATCACTTTTTTTTTAAAGACATGTTACTCTGAAGTTTAAGGCCAAATCATACATGTCTGAAATTGAATGATAATATGAGTATCTAATCTATAAAGAAAAAGTCATTTCATAGTGTGTGTTATATAAAATTACCTGTTATAGGCACTTTTTAAAAAATTCAGAAACGATCCACTCTGACCCGGGAATGGGTCACTTTGGATCAATGCATGGGTGACAGTGAACCGACAGGGGCAGACTGGATCAATTGAAAAAAAAACAGTAAAAGACGCCAATTTGTATGTTATGAGATCTTTATTTGTACTACTAGACAGTCTTTTATGACAAAACGTTTGACAAATTAACAATGACATTTCAATGAACATAAAAATAGGTAGGTTTTCTTAGACCTAAAAATTAACAGATATAAACGCCTTCTTTGAACTTTAATAATTGGTTTAACTTGGAAACAAATATAAAATTAAGACATAAATCAACATAGAAAAATGTATGACAAAGTAGTTGTACTTATACTAATTTGTCTTTGTACTACTAGACAGTCTTTTATGTGAAAATAGTCTTATGAAGAATTCACAATCAAATTTTAATTAACATATAAATAGGTTTTCCTAAACCTAAAAATTAACAAATTAAACTCTTTCTTAATAGGTTTTCCTAAACCTAAAAATTAACAAAATTAAACTCTTTCTTTGAGCTGTAGGACCTAAATGGTCAAACGTGAAAACAAACATAAAATTAACGTAAATCAATTTTAGAAAAATCCACGTCAAAGTGATACATACACTGTTTTCTTTTTGTGTTACCAGAACATTTAGGTTTTGGTAAAATCATCTTAATGTCATTTAATGCAACCGTGGCAATATCTGGCACGTTTGGCATGTGAAAATTATTTTTGTCAGATCTTCTAAGAAAACTCACTTCAGTCTCATTTTTCTGTTCTCCTATAACTTTGGCTATATAATAAATTCGTTTTCCCTTAACTTGAAATTCAACAATAATAAAATCACCTTCCATAGGCAAACTTTGAAGTGCAGGTAAATTGTTAGGATCCACCATCTCATAATCATCTTCTTCATCTTCAAATATTGGTTCCTCTTCAGAATAAATACTTAGATTATCTTCATTTTCACTGGAACTCTCTTGTAAAATTTTTCTTTTCTTTGTTTTTGCAGTTGCCTTTCTCTGTTTGCGTTTCTTTCCATCTTCTCTCATTTGTATTTCATTTTTATTTGGTGTGTCAGTCGCAATCATCGATTTCCCTTTTCGTCGTGGTGCTCTTCCAACTTTTCGCGGACCTGCTTTAGGTAGCCCTCGAAATTGAAATGGACTTACGAATCCTTTTTCCACATTTGAGGAGGTGGTATTAGATGCAGTTGCAGTCAAATCCACAATTGTAGATGATGTGATACCAGCTTGACTATATTTGTGAGGAGTTCCAAGGGGTTGTACTTCACACGGCGGTGGGGATGTGGTTCCATCAACGTGAGTGCTTGGAGCACCAGGTTCGGTAAGTTGAACATCTTGAGTTGAACCAGGACAGGAAAACTCTAATATTGATGGCGATGGGGTTCTTGATTCATTATCTTGAAGAGGCCTATTAATCTCATTTTGATTATTTTCCACATTAACTTGTCGATCAGTAACCTCACTTGGAGCAAAATCTAGATCAGTAAAAACATTTCTGTCGAAGGGGAATATTCCAGTAGCTTTGAAAGCAGCGCAAATATTCCCGGGTGTCATAGCTTTCATATGGGCTTCCCTGACACATCCAGCTACTTCATATATCGAGAAAGTTTTCCCTGGATTTCTCAACATCCAACTATCTACAGCTTTGTTATATGCCGTTTTGAATGGCCCAAAAATTCCGACATCTAATGGCTGTAGTTTTCCTGTTGAATGCGGCGGTACTGTCAAAATTGTCACACCATTTTCTTTAGCTAGATTCAAGGCTTCTATGCAAATGTGCGACTCGTGGTTATCGTATATGAGCAGAGCAGGGTTGACTTTGCTGCTATTTGAATAGGTTATAAAATGCTGCATGGTTTTCACGAACAATTCAGAGTTCATCCAACCGGATGGTGTAGCTAGACCTAAGGTTCCAGTGGGAGCCTCTGCAATCATATGCTGCTTGAAGTGGACCCTTGGAAATATAATTACTGGCGGCAGGGGATTGCCCAAAGCGCTGACAATATAACAAGTTGTTGTTAAGGTTCCCCGTTCAGCGCTAGTGACCTTGGAAACTTGTCTTTGCCCTTTGGCTGCTAATACTTTGGCACATTTTTGCACCGTCATAGTGTTTGTTTCGTCCAAATTAAAAACTCTGGTGCCATTTCCAAAGGAAACATGTCTAGCCATCACATTTTCCAAATTATCGAAAAATACACCAACATTATGGCGGTTAAAAGACGTCGCTCTGCTCAAACTGCAACCCTCTGGAGTTCTCAACGATAATCGATTATCTCTTTTTCTGAGATTATATAAATACTCAATACCTGCGAGCTTTTTTTCGTGCCATTTGTCTGGTACTTTTATTCTATTTAACACCGCTACTTCGTAAATTAGGCCTCGAACATCTGTGATGGTAAGTCCATAGAACATTTGGCTGCACTTAACAATGTAATCGACTATATCTTTTTCTTGCTCTTCCGTGAATATTTTATGAACTGCATAGTTAGGTGTTAGCCTTATTGGTTTTTCAGGATCAGGATTGTTTTTAACTTTTAAATTATACCTATATAAAGTTGCGTACGGTATGCCAGTCGATCTAGCTACAGCTCTTATTTTTTGGCCATCCGAAATAAGTTTTAGAGCGTTACTCATCTGTTCTTTAGTGTGAAGCCCAATCGTAGTCTTCCTTACTCGATTGCGAGGCATTTTTACCTAAAAAATAAAGTACAAATAAATTTTAGCTTGATGGGTTACAATGGATCAGCAGTTCATTCTGACCCAATACGAAACGATTCACTGTGACCCATTGGCCGTTATGGAAAAATAAAATAAACAAAAAAAAAACTATCTATCTCAAGGACATCACAACACGTTTTACAACGAATTTAAGATACGAGAAGCGTTCGACAAGGGAAAAACATTTACATTTATCATTCACTTAGAAATGAAACAAATTTAAAAACTTCGTTAAAAATTGTTTTGGTACTTACCGACCGTCCGGAGTGGGGCAGCGCGGCCTCCCGCTGTGACACCGCGTCGAGGACTAGTGCGTAGGAATGAGTTGTAGACGAGCGGCAAATACATGTTTGTTAGTGTGTGTGCGTGCAACACATACTGAGTTATAGTGAATGATCCTCTGTACCCCGCGATTCACTGTGACCCAGTCTCCCCTATATATTTCTTAAATCAGACTGTCATGTATCAGGTGGCTTTTAAAACATTTGTTGAATCTCTTTGCATGCATTTGGAATTTATAACTATTATTATCAATTTGCTTGCTCCCAGCCAATTACATATTAATATTTTATCAACAATTAATAATTATACATCAAACAATGAATCACAATATTAATTATATAATCAACTAATTTATTTTTATGTAAAACACATTGAATACAATGAAAATCAATTAGTATAAATATCGCAGTTTTAATTCTTTCTTTTTTTAAACTATTTTATTAAATACATCTTGGATATTTTAAATTAATTTAATAAATTCTTTTCTGGGAGTGCATAGTCGATCCGCATATTATCTATATTGTATATATTCGATTTCATCTCTGCAAGTTAAATAACTCATACATTGACTGCATGATTTAAAAAAAATATTCCTTGTTTTTTAGAAAATATCCACAAAAATACTGCAGAGGTGCTATAATACGAAGATCGATTTCTTTCACCTTAAAGGAGTCCATAATTAAATATAGATTGAAAATCAAATGTGCAGGTGGATGACATAGTTTCTGTGTTGTCATTGATGATTTGAACATATAATGGTCATTTCCACAGTTTTCACCTAAGGTTGTTACACTGTTTACTGATTATTTATTAAAAGTGTTGCAAATATTAACACAAACTAAACACGAGTAGGGTTGTTGTTGCGAAACTCATGACTTCTTACTGTGCCAAAAAAAAAATGAAGAGGATCTTGGTTTGGGTGTCGCAGCCATCATCATCATCAAAGGCGCTACAGCCGCGAGTGGGCCTTGGCCTGGTCCAGAATATCCCTCCATTCTTCCCTATTCCTGGCTTTCTTCTTCCAATTTTTTACGCCCAGAGTTCTCAGATCTTGCTCAACTCCATCCAACCATTTGAGTTTTGGTCTGCCTCGACTTCTCCGTCCATCTGGTGTACTGTGTATACAACAAGGATTTAGATGTTCTAGACTCACTCATTCTATCCACATGTGCGACCCATCGTAGGCGTCCAACTTTGATATTATTTATTATGCCTGTTTCGTTATACATGTTGTAGAGCTCGTGGTTGTACCGAGTTCGCCATTGCTCATTTTCCAACACTGCCCCGAATATGCGTCTTAATATTTTGCGCTCAAAAACAAGAATTGTGTTCGCGTCCTTTTTGCTCAGCACCCATCTCTCTGATCCATATGTTAATATCGGTCTTAGCAAGGTCTTGTAGAGAAGTACTTTTATGCTTCTTGAAAGTATTTTGGATCGGAAGTATCTTAGCAGTCCGAAATAGCACTTGTTAGTCGCCATAATTCTTCTGCTTATTTCTGAGGATACATTGTTGTCCTGCGTTACCAAAGAGCCGCGATACACAAATTCCCTAACCCAGTCGAAAGTGCTACTCCCAATTGTTATATTGGACGGTAATGCGTGTAGGTGTTTTGACGCTTTTAGATATTTTGTTTTCGTTGCATTTACTTGAAATCCGGCTTCCTGAGATGACCTTGTCAGAGCTTGGTACGCACTCTCTACTGCCGGCAGAGATCTTCCTATTAAATCCAGATCATCTGCATATCCTAACACTTGAATTGACTTAAAGAATATGTTGCCAGTAGTCTCAATCTTTGAGTCGCGGATGCACTTATCTAACGCAACATTGAAAAGCAGACAAGAGAGCGCGTCGCCCTGTCTGAGACCGTCATAAGTGCTAAATGGTTCCGACAGTTCCGCCTGAACTCTAACGACGTTTCGAGTATTTTTCAACGTCATTTCGGTAAGGAAGATTAATTTACCTGGGACACCGATTTCAATCATTGCCTGGTACAGGAAATTGCGGTGCAAGCTGTCATATGCTGCCTTGAAATCAATGAACAAATGGTGTGTCACATTAAATTCGAGTTTTCTCGAGGATCTGCCTTAGTGAAAAAATTTGGTCTACTGTTGAGCGGTGTCGCAGCCACAATGAGTTTATATTGTACTCAACCCTTAATTTTTTTAATAATGTTTCAATTCCATTCGGTGTCTACACCCAATTTGACACAATAAGGACAGATTCTACTTTTCCACTGCTTTACAAACATTTCTTGGAATTAAATATATTTTTTGCTTCCGTCCATGTTTTGTTGTGCACCGAGTTGAGTGTGGGTGGAAAATTTTTAGTTTTACTGCCACTTATTGAGTCAAAAATATTGTCTACAAATAATAAACGGCTCACTATTTCTTTGCATTCTGGAGGTAGAATTCCCTTATTTGAAAATGATGGTAATAAAATGTTAATAATTTAAATTTTACATGATTAAGAATGGTATTTCATATGGGATTCTTACTACTGTCATAATGAGCCAACACTAAAGATTAAAAATTAAAATTAAATTAGCTTCACGCTATATCCCACACACAGCAGGGTAGGCAGAGGGAACCTAGTGTTAAGGCACTCCGTTCCCCACTTTCTGCCGAATTTTGGAGGCATTGCGTGTTGAGTGGCAGAACTCAACGCCGCACTTTTGCCTCGACACCAGAGCGAAGAAATGAAAATATAAATTTAAGTAAATATTTCATCTCCTCGAGTGGGAATCGAACCCACAACCAGTCGGTTTTACAGTCACACCTCGTGCCGCTGCGCTACGACTGGCCTCACACTAAAGATATGTATGTAATATATATTTTTTATTTTCGTTCAGCATATTATTACATAAATTGACTATAAAAAATAATTATTACAAGCGTAATGCTAAAAAAATAAAATTCTATGTGCATATTATTTGACTAGAGAGTTATTCAGAGTACCACAGATAGTGAAGAAAGCATTGCGAAAAATATATAATTATTTAATGAGGTATACAAGAAGTTATTTGTGGTAAAAATAATTTTATTTTTACCACAGTTTCAAAACACTTTTTAATAGTTTCAGAATTTTTATTTTTCAAAGGTCTACCAAAAGCATACTTGGAAAACACATCAATTACACAAAGTATGTAGTTATAACCATTATTGTACTTGGAATAAGTTCTCATGTCACTCAAGTCTGCCTGCCAGAGTTCGTTAAGATTAGATAAAATATATTTATTCCTAGGAAATTTTCTATGAACAGGTTTATGTAGTGTATATGCTTCTTGTGCCTGTAACCATTTTTTAATATCATTTTTACTCATTTTACTTTTCATTGCTTTTACTAATTTGTTGATACTACCAAAACCAGCAGGATGTGCAGGATCATAATATATTTCATTTATTTTTAGTAAGGGCTCCATTTCTCCCAGTCAAGTTTGTTACGCAGCTTCTTTATATGTTTAGTAGTTGATGATGCAGAAATTTCATCATCTGTTGTATTTTCTTTAAGTTGATGTTTATGTGGCAGCTTCACTGCTTGTTTATTAGTGGGTGTAGTAAATTCTTCATCTGTCGTATGTCCTCCAAGATCATTCAATTTTAGTTTATTTATAAAAGCGCTTCTTTTCGGATTCCCTATGTAAGTGAGTGGTATTTTAATATCTTTTAATGCTTTTGCAAAATTCTCCCAACCTATTGGTTCGTTTCTCTTAACTGGTCTAAGTAAATCATTTACCAAATCAACAATATTACTCCCTGGAATTTTTTCGTTATCTATAACTACTGTACCATCATCTTCCCAACTAATTTTGTTTTTAGTTGATGAAATCAAATTCAATAATAATTCACCTTTCTTGGTATATGATTTGGGTATTAAACTGAGAATTTGATTGGTACTGTATAGAGGACTTTCGGATTCTTCGTATTTTTCTTCTTTATCCGAAGTCTGAGCAACAACTGGACCTTGGGTATCAATATGTTTATTTTTATAAGTATTACCTTTTACGCTGACGTCGGATAATTCCATATTTTTAGAAATTATTGGTATTTCAAATGGTTGCCGTTCTTTCTCAACTAAGTGTAGGTATCTAGTTAAAATTTGTAAATATAATATAGATTTTTTCCTGTCATCCATATTTGCATTCAATACATTTTTCATTTCTGTTTCTAATCTGGCTATCGGATTATCAACATTGCTGTGCTGATTTAACCTCTCTATCAGACTAGGTTCAATGAGTAAAATTTTTTTAGCATGTTCCATTTTACTAAACAAGAGAACCAAGTAATGCACTTAAAATTGAACCCAGTATTATCGGTAGAAATGCACCACCCTTTTGTACTAAAATACTTTTTCTTATTTTATTTGTACCTTTGCGTACTAACTTGCGAAGAACAGATTTATATTTTTAAAATTTTTTCTTATTATTTTCTTCCAGCGGCACTTTGCCTTGCAAAACGTTATGAACGCATTCGCAAATGCAATTTATTTCATCTTCATTACAAGATTTTAGAAGAGCTATTTTATATTTTGGTTTGAGTGTATGTAGCGCACTCAATAAATCTTTATGCGTCTTGAGACTACGTGACATTATTTGTAAATGACGGGAATTTGTTGGTTGTTAGCATATTTAAACCCCTTTGTTGGAACATATACAGCACAATGTCCATCAGAGGGGAAAATATTTGTCTTAATACGACATATATCACTAGTGTCTTGTTTCAGATCAATCATCAAATAACCGTGTGCTTCTTTGGTTGCATCTCTGTAGGCATCTTCTATGAACTTTAAGTTTTCTGGTGAAACTTGACGTGCCAAATATCGAATTTGCGTTTTATCTCGAGGATTTTTGAAATAAATGATATAACTGGAATTCAGTGAAATATCTCTCTGACCTTTACCTTGATGAAATAAGTTCTGTATTATGTAAAATACACTTAAGTTTCTATGATGACTGCCTTTAGTAAATATATCAACAATTCGTCCATCGGATTCTCTCATAAGATCATCAATAATTATGAGATTTGCATCTTTACCATCAAACATAGTAAGATCTGGAATACCTTGACAGTAGTTTACGTTTTGTAAGTTATACAATGGTTGCATTTCATCATAACACCACGTTATTTGTGTAAAAGTAGTGTTGCAAATATTACTAGCATATTTTATAAACGTTGTAACAAAATTTGATTTTCCACAACCACTTGGTCCTGCAACTATTGCAGTAAATGGATGAACAAAGTGAAACATTCTGGTTCGTGTAATCATTAAGAGGTTTGGTAAGTAATTAAATAATTTCTATGGTAGGTAGTCAATATATATTTATTTCAATAAAAATAACATTGATAGTAGCTTAAACTAATTACTAAAATAAACACTTATATTAAATTGGATTAAAGTTACACTAGAATGGAGAAAAAATACAAATAGTTGTAGGAAATTACATAAACTATATTTACATTATTGAATTAAAGTATACACACAAAGGAACCACTTACATAACATTATTTACATCTAAGTGCATCAATTTTACATAAATTCTTGCAACTTATAATGACCCCATGCTAACGTGTCAACATTATTGGGTAAGATATGTCGTTTAGTGTCGTTACATGACAAAGATATTTTGCTAATCTGCTGCGTAAATATAGTATGTTTTATTGATCTAAACCTATACATTGTGCTATATTCAATGCTTTTATTCAAAAGACATGACTTGTAGTTTTTCATTGACATCTTTTGAGTGATACATTTATTAACACCTTTGGCTTTTGCAGTTAATTTTGTTTTAGTTTGTATTGCATACATTTTAGATCTTAACCCTACAAACTCTTTTACTATTTCACCGTTATTTTCATCTTTGAAAAATCCTAACTTCTTTTTATTTATTTGAGGATAGCCATGGATATTATTTGTAGGGTAACGAGAAGTATCAAATAGTGATGGTATATCAGGCTTGATGTCTTCATAAAATTTTTCGGTAAAAATTTGGTATATGAAACTATCGGTATCAGTGTACATTAATTTAACTTTGTTGTGAAACTTTTTTAATATGTATTCATAATGAAAATCATACATGAGAATTTTCGATATATCCAAAATTGAGAAACCTAAGTAGATGGGTTTATCATAAGTAACTTTTGTTTTATTAAGCTGTACGGCTACCAAATTTTCAGAAAAAACTGAAATGTTTCTGAATTCAGGTTTAGCTATCAGATCTTGAACACCCAAAGATTTACCTCGATTTTCCCAGTGGGTAAGTAACTTGACATTTACACGTTTTTCAACATTCTCCATAGTTTTTCCAAACACTGAATTATTCATAAGTTTGAAAAAATCTTTTTCAAAATCTGATACAGCTTTTGTTCTTAACTCTGTGTTTAAATCTATATACTTTTGTAACCATGAACTTTGTTCAAATTTCAATATTCTATGAATTTTGCTTAATTTCAGTCCCATTTTAAGACACTGCTTCAAATTTCTATAGTGAATTATATACTTTGATTTGTTTTTTAATTTAGGTATTAGTTTTTTTTCTTTTGATACCCCCGCACATATATTTTCAGGACATAATGGTAGATCGGAATGTAAGTCATGAAGTTCCTTTGGATAATCCAAATCAACTTCTAAAATGTAACCGATCTTTGAAGTATCAGAAACATTAAAATCTGTCTGCGGGCTCACCCATTCGAAACCTCTCTCAGGAAGGAACTGTGACATAGCCCATCCATAGAGATTGCTTGCATCAAAATAAGTTAAATAAGATGCAGGTATATCTTCATCAAAATCATCTAAAAATTTATTATTTGCTTTTGCATGACGATTGCTACATTGAGATATGCCCCCTCTAATACCTGACTTGATAAAGGCAATCTGGTCAATGTCTGTAAGTAATTCTAATTTCACTTTGGTTTTTTTAAGCATTGCATCCCAACTAAGTCCTGGAGCTGTATAATAATGAGTTGGATCTAAACCATAGGTATCAAGACAAAGTGCACGGAAATTTTCAAAAATATCAGCTAGCAACAAAACATCAGTTTTTAGATATAAATTTGAATAATCTAACATGTTTTGACAGTTAAAGTGTTGCCAAACATCCTGAGCACGGTTATAATCTTCGTCGGAAATTGGTGTATCAGTAAGTGAACTATAAAATTTATCTTGATTTGGCAAAGAGGTTAAATTAAGACATTCATAAGATGTCATAAATTCATAAGGGTAAACACCCTTTCTTCGAAGACGAACAAAATCTTCTTTAGCAGGAAATTGGTTTTTTAGTTCATACAAATTATCATCTTTAAGATTTTTGGCTAGTTGATCAAGGCTGCATGGTAAAAATTTGAAAGAATCTACAAATCTTAAACAAATTTTTTGATTATTAACTATTAAATGTTTTGTAGTACCCGAAACTATAAGGCTCATGTTTTTGAACATTAATAGTGTATGGTTTTGATGGGTCTTTAGCACATGTTTGTATGGGGTTTAAAAATGCTTCAAAATCGGCGTATACTACAAAAGGGATTCTAAGGGTTTTTTCAAATTTATCGAATTGCAATGTATCATTGGATACCGGCTGTCCAAACCAATTCTTCGAAGTTTTCTCACTATTGGGCAAAATAGTTTTAATATGAGAACAGTCATGCTGTTGATGACTAGTTAATCTATCTGCAGTGGTAAAGCGTAGCAAACATCCATCACACAAATAAACTGCGCCATTAGTATTAGACAACTGTTTACTCACTAATCGTGAGAGACTTTTAATGTAGCAGTAGTGTCCATTATTTCCATTTTGTAAATATAATAAGTTGACATGTCTGCTTTTTCGTGATTTTGTGAAGTAAAGCGGACCTACAATGGAATGCTTTTGGGACTTGATATTAAACTCTAATCCAAAAACATTAATACTGATGTTATTTTGTTTTTCGATTTTAGATATGTCTGTTAACTTAATCGGGAACGATACACCATTAAATTTAAGTTTATTTACATGAGCACTGTAAGATGTCGGTCTTTCTGTATGTTTTTTGACAGGATATAGTGCTGAAAGTAATGCCCATTTGAAACATAAATTATCTGAGTTTTGTACGTTTATTACTGCCTTTTTTAACTTTATATCTTTAGGTAAATCTATATAAAAGGTGCCTCTTAGTGGATTAAATTTATTTATATTGAGTTCTATGTAATTGATTTTAGTTAGACTCCATCCGCTGTCTTTTTTCTCAAAAGAGCTTATTTTGTTCCCTAAAGTGTCACGTAAAGTTGTTACAAAAATATTTAAATCATCTGCTTGAGAAACTATAAAGTTGTTTGTTTGAAAATCAAATGAATTAGAAATATTTTTGGTCTGTTGGACAAAATCTGCATGAAGCACAAAATTAATTTTAACAGTAGCATGTTGTTTAAGGGTATCATCAATTAAGAAAAACATTTCGCTTTTTATTGAATCGAGAAAAGATTCTGGCGTTTGAAAAACTAAGTCAGATTGTTCTTTACTTTTGATTTTGTAAGTTATGATACGCTGTCCGAAAGCTGACTCTATAACGGATACATTTTCGAACGAGTTATGTGATTTTAATATATTATTTTTATGAGTATTACTTTTTAGATGATTAGCAAAATATCTTTTACTAACAAGTATATTACATATATCGCAATGTACCTTGTCCACTACCGAAGTATCTTCTTCGTTTCGAGGTCTTTTTGAAGAACTGTTGTTTTCAACGTCAGCTTCAGCACTTCTTTTCAACGCTCCTCCAAGCCCTGTTTGAACCACATTAGATGATGATGATGGTTGACTGTAAGAAGAGTAACAAAACATTAAAATCTAACAGTTGGGAATACAACATCCTGGACGATGCAATCAAAAATATGTTGTTTTCTTACCTCATATTATTCTCAACCAATGCACATATCTGATACATCTCATCGTCATATGTGGGATCGAACAATTTAATATTTGTTTCAGCTTCTTCACAAAGGATCATGAGATCTATGTCTTCACATATTTCATTCAATTCACGTTTATCAATACCTTGACTACATTCAAACATTTCCGAATCTTCAGTATTAGCAAAGAATGCACTGACGACAACACGATCCATTTTTTAGAGCAATTGACAGCAATGAGGTTAAATTATAAATGATGTTCTCTTCACATTTAAAGGTCTTCTTATACACCAAGACAAGTTAAAAAATAAAGTAATTAGTTTTTTTAATTTAATTTACAACATATTGTTTCTAATCGTAACAATTAAGTAATTAATAACTACAATATAATTAAGTAAACACGTATTGTCCTTAATAACCACTATTTGTTAAATAACATTTTTTTGCTTGTGTCTTCACTTGAAATTTCTTTTGTTATTTTATAAATAGCCTTATTGATTTCATCAAAAATTTTGTTTTTCTCGGTGGTATAATTTATTCTCATTTTAGTATTTTTCCAATGATCGGAAGCAGGTAGTTTTGCGATTTCACTAAGATCATAAATTTCTATTTTGATTAAGTGCGATGCATTAGAGGCATCATCTTTGTTTGTTGTAATAAAAGCTACCCCTCCATTTGACGATTTTGATACTGATGAAGATTGTTTTTTCTTCTTCTTATTTTTAGAAAAGTCAAAAAACTCGTCAAGGTTTTCTGTTTCTTCACGTTTCCTTTTGAGTGTTTTGGGTTCTATTTTCAAATTATTATCATTAGTATCTTCATCCGACAGTTGAGGTTGGAAGTAATATTGTTTGAATGTATTTTCTTCGAAGATTAAATTCTGTAATATAAATTACAATTGCTATGAGAAATATAATAATAAGTTAAAATAAGTTTAAATTTACAAAGTATTCGATAAGTAGATAGATACATAAACTCTTTATTAAAAAAACATAAACAATATTTTGAAAAATCATGATTATAAATAAGCAAAAATTATAAATAATGAAAAAAATATTATAAAAAAACTTACGTCCATTCTAGTGCTGATAGATGATTATAAACTTCGGTAAAATTTGTTTTAAACTTATTATTCCCACTTCAGACCTCACAATTCGACGCCCACTTAATACTGAGTGTATTTTGTTTGTACTTTGTATTGCTTTTATAGGAAGAAACACTACATTAAGTAATGATTTTGGTAAATAAAACATTAAACTTTGTTTGTAATTTGTATTGCTTTTAATTACATTAAGTAATGTTAATTTAAGTACACTACATTAAGTAATGGTTTTGGTAATTAAAACATTAAACTATCTTTGAGGTCCGGGCAAATTCCATGCAATTAAGATATCGTGTTTACGTATACCATTAAGTTAATATAAACGACACTGTAATGAATGATATATTGCTATATATTCTGTTTAAACAATATTTTGAATAAACGTAAAGTAAGACATGTTGTTGTTTTAATTAGCTGGAATCACAATCGGGTGCGATAAGTAATGAGTGTGACTCATTAGCGCTACCCGAGCGAAACAATACCTTGCGATTACGAAATTGACACATTAGTAATTAAGCTAAAGTAATTAAGCTAATTAGGTGTATTGGAGAACCAAAACCAAAAAACGTATGTCAGGATCGTGAAGAGATATCACAAAACGGATAGCAGCAATCGATTGGGCGTCCCCGGAAACCCCCAAAATGATACCAAACTTTTTTTTTTTTTTTTTTAGTTTGCGATGGCCGACGTCACCCGTTTTTGATTCCCCCCTACTACTCTTATTATAGCAAATAACATGTATTGCTTGAACCCCTACTACTCTTATTATAGCAAATAACATGTATTGCGTCATTTTCACGATTTTCCTTTTAGCTTCTTTTATGTGAACTGGATTTTAAAATACTTTTTGTATATAAGAATTACCATCAATTTTTATAAGAGTATCGATTTAATAAAATATTTTTTATTTATTAGTTTTTGTAAACCGTATTTCGTACTGATTTATTTATATAAAAATAATAAAAAATATATATAATTTATTCAACTATGGAATTAGGAAAGTATGTAAATTTATTATATTAACAAAGTTTTTGAAAGCTGATGTTTTCGTGCACATTCTATATATAAAAATGACATATATGTGACATGACATCATGCACCATCCAAATGAATTCAAATAAATCGCCATTGCAATAACTGACACCCATAAAACTCCAATATAATTTTCGACCCTAATAAAAGACCTGTTTTACATTTAACATTGGAAATTATATATTTATTCAGATTATTTTTTTATCAAATTGGAAAATTATATTTTTCATAAGTAATTATAACATAAGAATAAACGTGACCCATATTACACAGTTGCTTAAATACTTACATGTAAAGCAGAAACACAAATTAAAAAGTTGCACAGATAAAAAAAAAATGTGAAAATGCGCGGTAAGCGGCCGCGCGCGTGCTGTGCCCGACCGTGAGTGACGTGCACGGAAGCTGCTTCGGCGCGCTTTATATCAACATTTAACAGTTATGTTTAAACAAACAATACTACGTATAGAATTGACTATAGAAACTGGGAAAATTAAATTATTGAAACATAAATCTACTTTTTAATGTCAATTTTACCGTTTTTAATATTGTTAGTTGTTCCCAGTGGAAGTGAATGAAATGTTATGTTTATAAAAAAATATTTATGTCAGTCTTAGTTACAGTAGGTATATGAACTATTTAGTAGACATAGATAGATGATACTTATAAGCAAAGTAGGGATATTAATTTTGATTTAAATTTAAATTTGATTATTATTTTTGTTATTAAAAACGAAGTCAACCTAAGAGAAAATATTAAACTACAATACTATGTATATACTGTAGAAACAATTATATATAATTTATTAAAATAAATTATAATATAATTTAGAGGTCAGTCGTGGCGCAGTGGCACAAAGTGTGACTGTAAAACCGACTGGTTGTGGGTTCGATCCCCACTCGAGGAAATGAAATATTTACTTAAATTTATATTTCCATTTCTTCGCTCTGGTGTCGAGGCAAAGCGCGGCGTTGAGTTCTGCCACTCAACACGCAAGGCCACCAAAAAATTCGGCAGAAAGTGGGGAACGGTGTGTCTTACACTAGGTTCCCTCTGCCTACCCTGCTGTGTGCGGGATATAGCGTGAAGATAATTTAATTTTTTTAAATTTTTTTATAATATAATTTATTAAATTTTTACTTTCATGTTTATGTCAACACGCAATGCCTCCAGAATTCGGCAGAATGTAAGATGTCTTAACACTAGGTTCCCTCTGCCTACCCTGCTGTGTGCGAGATACAGCGTGAAGCTGATTTATTTGATTGATTTATTTTTTTACTTTCATGTTTACTATTAAGCACCATAAAATAAATTCAGAATGTTTGTAACTATTGATTTTGTATATATCAAGAAAATCCATTTCGATTGTATAGAGGTTTCCCACGATTTGCAATTTGTTGAGTTAGGTCACTGTAATAATATAGTTAGCTATACGTATGTTAAAATTTTTAGTACTCACTCACTCCATCAGGCACTCATAATAAAAGTATTCAAATATTATTAAACTGTATTTTGTGTAGAAATACTAACTTAATATATTAATTAATAATAACACGTGGCCACGCTTTGCACGCCATAACTGCAATCATAAAATAAAAAATAAATCAACTTCACGCAGCAGAGTAGGTAGAGGAGCCTAGTGTTAAGACACTCTGTTCCCAATTTTTCACCGAATTCGGGACTCTACGCTGCGCTTTGCCTCGACACCAGAGTGATGAAATAAAAATATAAATATTTAATTTCATCGAGTGGGGATCAAACCCACAACACGTCGCGGTTACTGTGCCCCTGCGCCATGGCTGGCCTAATATTCAATATATTAGGTTCACGCTTTATCCCGCACACAGCAGAGTAGCCAGAGGGAACCTAGTGTTAAGATACTCCGTTCCCCACTTTCTGCCGAAATTTGAAGCCATTGCGTGTTAAGTGGCAGAACTCAACGCCGCGCTTTGCCTCGACACCAGAGCGAAGAAAATGGTAACATAAATTTAAGTAAGTATTTCATCTCCTCGAGTGGGGATTGAACCCACAACCAGTCGGTTTTACAGTCACATCTTGTGCCACTGCGCCACGACTGGTCTCGATAATATTACGTAATATTTACTATTCTCAAATTCTGTCTTGGGCTAAGAATATTTCAATAAAAATGTAGGCATACAGCATATCGATAAATATCAATCTTGTAATATATCTTATATATGATTTCTATCACTATTGTCTTGTAACTTGTATGTTATTTAATGTATTTTAACCGTTCAACGTTGTTTTGTTTAAATAAAAGCTGTTCTTATATTTAAATATATATCCGTACTTATATTTGATCATATAATTTTTATATTTGGTTTTAAAAAGGCTAAAGCTAAAAGTTTGTTTTGGGTAAACGCGCTAATGTCAGGACAAGAACTACTTACTGGCTTAAATTGAAAAAATATTTTTACTATATTATTATATAATAAAAATATAATTACTTTTGCCGTAATCTTAAGTGTCTTTTTGTTGTTTTTTTTCGACATAACGCCAATTTTATATACAGAGTGTTTTTGTCAGCATCACTTTAAATGAAACAACAGTTTTAACTACTCTATAAAAGCCTAATACAATTTGAAACAAAAAATCTCAAAAATGAAAAAGTTATTTAAACAATATAAATAATTAAATTATCGTTGTAAAATAAAACACCATTTGTCAAGAACGACGCACGCAGCCAAAAACCTATCAAAGGGAAACCGCCGCATACGCCTCGTTCCGAAATTGTGTCGTAGGTATTGGCGGCAAAGTTATTTATTGTTTAACCTTTGGTAGTATTTTTGTAGTAGTATGTGTTAACGTTGTTGGTTTCTATGCGTAACTGCGTCACACGAAATACACGTATGGATATCACACACATTTTAAAATGAAAAAAATCCTACGTCTACAATATTGAGGTATATTGATTAATTTATTTAGGTATGGGCTTAAAATATTTTACCCTATATGCTGTCCCCATAAAAGGAGCGCTGAGGCTTCCACCTGTATAAGGACCTAATACTATAAAGTTATACACGATAACATTAAAATATGTAAACCACATTGGCTATGCACGTGGCCCAGATATAACCACAAAATTAAACAAGATTTAAAAGATTTAACTTTATAGCTCAATTAGTTGGTTACCCCAAAACGGCTTATTAAGTAAATAAGTAACAATAACTTAATTTTGAGGCCAGTCGTGGCGCAGGGGCACAAAGTGTGACTATAAACGCCACTGGTTGTGGGTTGGATCCCCACTTGAAGAAATTAAATATTTACTTAAATTTATATTTCCATTTGTTCGCTCTGATGTCCAGCGCAAACAAAACACAAAACACGGCGTTGAGTTCCGCCACTCAACACGCAATGCCTCCAGAATTCTGCGGAGAATGGGGAACGGAGTGTCCCAATACTAGGTTCCCTCTGCCTACCCCGCTGTGTGCGGGATACAGCATGAAGCCGATTTAATTTAGGAATTCAGTTAAAATATTACTATATAATGTCACCATATTTCTCTTATCAAAAACAAAATAACAATGTAACACAATTTTACATGCACAAAACGTTTTTTATAGAAACAAAAACACAAAAAAATTACAATTCTCGAAAAGCAACATCTAATTTTAGTGATTGATATACATAACTCGTTCAGACGATTCACTCACAAAAAGCTTCAAATACTTGTCTGCATACATTATTCTACCTCCCATAACCTTCTCGGAATCAGATGGTCGTTTTACAACATCCCTTGGAATAATTTAAGGAATCTTTTTCTTTAGTTTACTAAAACAAGTTTAGCTTGTAGGTTAATGTGATCTAAATATGAACACTTCAGTATGAAAAAAATATATATTATTAGCTACAAAGATGGCACTTTTTAGGTTGATTAAAAGTCAAAGTCAAAGTCGCATGGATTTTACATTTTGCCATGCTACTCAATATCTAATTACCAATGTTTATGATCAAGAATTGGGACGAAATTTTTTCAACGTTTAATAGAGTTACATTAGGTTCCCAAGTTCCCTCTGTCTTTGCCTACTCTGATCATGTGCGGGATACAGCTTGAATCTAAAAAAAAACTATCACATTTTTGTTTGATCTTTGTACATATATTATACGAGTATATATAAATGTAAAATAGAATAACTAAAGATCTATTCAAGGTACAGCGTAAAAAAAATCATTATAATTTTTTATATTTTTTTGTGTAATAACACACACTTAGAAAAGAAAAAAAAATATTAAGAAAACGTACATAAATTTGAAAAGATTTGAACCCGCGCCTCTTTGGAAACTTTTCAAGCGCTCTGACCAACTAAGACACGACGCACGTTCTATTATCTTTTTCTTTGGTCGTAAGTATATATTCAAATGCGACTAAACGATAAGGCGTAAATGGGTGAAAAAATTATAAACAAATACAAGAGATCCGCTAAGATAAGAACATCTCGAACCTAGTTTCGATCTGCTATCAGTATTAGAAAAGTGAACAGGGACGTTTTCACTAACTATATATAACGTGTTTCCAAGCAGGCCATCCGTGTAGAATTAAATTAATAAATCAACATATTTATTAATATTTAAAAGTATAACAATAATTTTTACTAATATAATAATTGTTAAAGATTGTGTAGTAGTGTTTGTATGGAGGTATATTTCGAAAAATATAAAATGTTATTTTGCACGATGAAACTATTTTTAATACATCATAGAATCTCTTAAATATTTTTCCAGTATCACTCTTTATTCCACTTATAGCAGGGTAGAAAGTATCAATTTACGCCGTTCTCCCCTATCCTCACGAAATTTAGACATTGTTCTGCCAAATAAAAATAATAAATTTCCTCGAGAAAGGATCGCATTTACAAACCTAAATTCACTTAATATAAGGATAAAAAATTGCAAAAAATTTTTCCAGCTGCATGTATCCCGCACAAATCGGGGTATCCAGGGGGAACCTGGGAACCTAGTGTTAAGATACTTTATTCTCCATTAATATACTTCCATGTCCCACTTTCCGCCGAATTCTTGAAGCATTGCATGTTAAGTGGCGGAACTCAACATCCCGCTTTGCCTCGTTACCAGGGCGTAAGTATATAAAATACCCCGAGTGAAAATACCTATAAAGATAACTTTTGCAAACAACAAAATGTCATACATTATAGATATAAATAAAATTTACGATAATTGACAATAAAATTTGTGAATTTCTTATTTATTTAGGTACAGTCGGGTCGAAATAGTTGTTTTTTTTTATGAGCTTGAAGTCGGTAAAATTAATCGAACATGTAAATGTCGTCCTGCATCGCATTGAGGTTATTCATTGCGAGTGTGGAAAGGTAAAAGCTGTAAACCTAGTTTATTTATTGTATGGCAAAAGAAACTTTTTAACAGGTTTAAGCCTTAGTATTACTTTAATACTAGGTACTATAAAATCATAATAGGTATTTGTATAGTAAAATTTACTCGAATATTGTACTGTAAAAATAAAAATAATTATATAGCAAATAAAAATCAAAAATAAATCAGCTTCACGCTGTATCCCGCACACAGCAGGGTAGGTTGAGGGACTGAGTATTAAGACACTCCGTTCCCCACTTTCCGCCGAATTCTGAAGGCATTGCGTATTAAGTTGCAGAACCAACGACGCTCTTTGCCTCAATCAACACCAGAGCGAAGAAACAGAAATATAAATTTAAATAAATATTTCCTTGCTACGAGTGGGGATTGAACCCACAACCGGTCGCGTCTACAGTCACACGTTGTGCCCCTGCGCAACGAGTGACTGACTAATTATATAGCAAGAAAGAGAAAACTTAAATTAAGATAAGATACTAGTTTTCTACTTTACCAATTTTTAGAAACGCACACTACGTACAGTTCATAAGGCTTAGCCGAGAACTATTTTTATACATTTTTAAACATTTTTAAAGTGTTATTCCACACTTAAAAAAGAACCGACCGACCTGGTCGGTTCTAGAAGGCGCGGGTTTGAGTCCCGCTACGTACAATTTTTTATACGTTTTCTAAATAAGTATTTTTATATGATATATCTTCACAATTTTCACTGTCCTTTTATTATAGATTGAGTTTATAATGAATTAATTCGTTATATCATGAAGAACAAGAGTCGTATCTACGATGCTTTTTCTTTGTTCACTTCTTCTTTCTCTTATCTTTGACTTTTAATCAATGGAACACAAAAAATAATCTATTTATCTATCTATCTATCAGTATAAAACGAGTAGTGAAACATGATTGGTTCTCGAAAAAACAGTATAAACCAGTAACCATCGACATCTCATTTACACTATATTATCCCAAGATCCCAGGGCCGCCATACTTGCGTAATTTTAGCAAAGCTAAAACTTTGAGGACTATTAGTCTAATATGTAGTTAAAAGATACCCTGCATACTCACCGATTTGAAAATGGGGCCCTTTCAGATGTAGCGCCAAATAAAGGTCTGGGAGGACGATTGAGCCATCGGATTTGTCTGAGCGCTTATAAAGGTACTTGAAATAATCCGTAAACAATAAATTAAAGCTTCCTAGTATAACATATTTTGCCCCAATTTTTAACAACCCGTTAGAACGTCTGGCGGGAATAAAGGTCCACGTAAACTGTCTGGTAATAATAAATATATATTTTTTACATTATTTTTGAAAATATTTAACGATGAGCGTTTCTACATTAATGTGGGTGTGTACCTTAAGTTGGTGCTACCTCTAAATAGAGCCACTTTCAAGTTAGTAAGTACGCATACTTTCAACTACATGTTAGGACTATTGAACCTTAAAATTTCAGCTTCACTAAAATGATGAGTCCAGTCGTAGCGCAGGGACACAGAGTGTTACTGTAAAATCGACTGATTGTAGGTTCGAACCCTACACGAGGAGGTAAAATTTTTTAATTTACTTACATTTATATTTTCATTTCTTCGCTCTGGTGTCCAGACGAAGCATGGCATTGAGTTCCGTCATTCAACACGCAATGCCTCCAGAATGCCTCGGCGGAAAGTTGAGAATGATGTGTTTTAACACTAGGTTCCCGCTGCCCTGCTGTGGGGGGGTGCGGGGTACGGCTTGAAGCTGATTCAATTTTTTTTATTTAAAATGACGTAGGCCTGGGGGTCTGGGTTCTAGACTATATATGAATACTCACACAAATGCAAAGCTCAGCTTAAACCTCGCGTCATTTAACTCATTGTGACACTTTAAAATTATCTGAATTTCCGGCTTAAAGTGACATTTGACATTCTTTGACTCCCCATCACAATATTAATAAAATTAGCGTAAAATAGAACCGTACAATACCAAAATAAATAAAATCTCATATATTTCATATATGATAAAAAAAAACAAAATCAATTTCTTAATCAGCTTCACGCTGTATCCCGCACACAGCAGGGTAGGCAGAGGGAACCTAGTGTTTTTTAGACACTCCGTTCCCCACTTTCTGCCGAATTTTTGGAGGCATTGCGTGTTGAGTGGCAGAACTCAACGCCGCGCTTAGCCTCGACACCAGAGCGAAGAAATGGAAATATAAATTTAAGTAAATATTTCATCTCCTCGAGTGGGGATCGAACCCACAACCAGTCGTGTTTTACAGTCACACTTCGTGCCGCTGCGCTATGACTGGCTTCAATTTCAATTTCACTTTCTTAATAATATTTTTATTTTTTAAATGTATATAACAAATATGTACTAATAAGCGATGAGAAAATTACACTAAAATAAAAGCCTAACCTCGTTGCCGCTGTAACCAACTACGGTAAATGGCATCATCATTTTGCTTTACGGGACCTGTAAATTAAAAATATTTTACAATTTTCAACAATCGCTTTTATTGTAGGTACTTTCGTATTATGTAACTCTTACGTCTATATTAGGTACGTACTACATAAGTAACTATGTATAATATCGTTAAAATTATTTGGTATATCAAATATCTAATGGTTGAAAATTTAATGTGAGCAGCATATAGCAGAGAAAGCAGAGAACCTAGTGTTAAGGCACTCCACTCTCCATTTTCCGAATATTTTCACACAAAACACACACACACAGCAAACCACAGCACAGCAGTTTTCCACAGCAAAGAAATAAAAATATTAATAGATAATAATTTATTTCCCCACTAGGCATCGAACCCACGCCATGCGCTACAATGACTAGACATACATAAAATAATAATATAAAAAACTTACTAGCTGACACTTTATCATCAACAATAATAGTTGGTTCTTCGTTTTCCCCTCAAATAGAATTAAACCCAATTTATTATCTCTGATGAAGAACACAAACGGTCTATCCACTCGTAACTGAACCCCGTCTTCAATGAGTGGTATGACCATGGCTGACGAAGCAGCAGCCGCCACGGTGCCCACCTCGTCCACTGACATATAAACTTTATGTACAATATTGTTCACTTGGGAAGCTTCGTTTTCAAATATTCCTGTAATGTTAGCCTTTTTTGTGAATAATGTGTTGATCCGCATCTGTTTAAGATAAATAGCAATTAGTTCAGGATATGAACAAATAAAATATAAAATATTATAAGATATTGTTTATAAACAACGTTTATCCGTTAAATTTACAATTAAAAGATTCGATTTTTTTTAACTTTACACTGTATTTCGTATGTGGCAGAGTAGGCAGAGGAGGCGTAGTGTTTAAGACACTCCGCTCCCCACTTTTCGACAAATTCTCGAAGTATTGATAAAAGGTGTGTTGAATGGTTGTCATCAACACCGCGATGCGCCACGACACCAGGGCAAAGAAATGAAAATATTAAATACTTCATTTCCTTGAATAGGAATCGAACCCACAACTGTCTCATTTACAGCGACACGCAGGAATCACCTCTTTGTGTAAGTTTAACTTATTATATATATTAGTTAAATTAACAATTAAAAGAAAAAAATATACCATAGACTACAAACGCAATTTAACTTACTTTCCGTAAAGGCTCCACCATGCTATCACTGTAGTCAACTGTGAATTTAGGCAAAAACAAGCGAACATTCGTCGTTACCATCAGCTGTGATATTTGCGGTAAGCTCATGTAAGGCAAGTCACGGATCAGTGTGTGAATCCCCGTATGGTCCTGGGGAACTAGAAGTATCATAGAATAACGACCACCCTGAAATTAAAGGTAAAGTAAGAATAACATAACTGTTTTTTATTTGAGATTTTTTTTACCTATATACTTAAAACAATAATGAAACTTAAAAGTTGTAATAATAATAATAACAAAAAAAAATCTTGTACTTTTAGAATTGCTATATCCATATAATAAAAAAAAAACCACATAGTTTTGTTATACGATTTTTTATAATATAACTTACGATCGACAAGAATCCAAATGACGACTCATTTTTAGGTTACTTGGAATAGATGTGAAATTTTGATATTGTATTTGTGTCGGTCCACCCAAAGCCTCTATAAAGTGTAAGCTCTGTGATATTTTTTCATAGCTGGCCACTATTTTTATTTTGATCGAACTACAAAACACGACTTAGAATTTTGAGGAAACATTACGGGGAAAAAGAACACTTATCAATACTAAGAAATACGTACTATTCTGTTAAGCACAAGCGTGTAATCAAATAATTGATAAATTAAGTTTAATTAATAATTTACGATATTCACACTTTTTTCTGCATGGCATGGCTTTGAGTGGTGGAATTCAACGAAGTGCTTTGTGGTTGACTATGACCAGAGGTTCCCAAACTTTTCTTGATCAAGAACCACTTTTATATCGTTCTTGGTAGCAGGGACCACTATGCATGTAGATATAATAAAAATTAACTGTGATAATCAAACGGAAACTTCGCCTCATCATCCCCAGTCACAAAATCAAAATCGTTCGCGGACCATAGTTAGGTTTCTGCGGACCACTGGTGGTCGGGTGGTCCGGTCACTGGTTGGGAACTAGTGGTATAGACAGATATCGATCACAATTTCCTTTATTAGATCTGAATATAAAATACCTGATACGGAAGTTCCAAAGCGTGAGCTCTTAAATTATCGACAAAGGCGTAATTCAAATCTTCATGTTGCTCCATCATGGCCACTTTGTGACAAGCGCGCTCGATGTGGAAACAACCAGTTCTGGTGTATCTTGGATTGAAAGCGTTCTGCCAAGCTCCTTTAAATTATAGAGCATTCGCTAACAGAGAGTTAGAAGTTGGATTGACATCAGCTGGAAAAAATAAATTTGGACATATTTAAAATGTTATTCCACACTTATAAATTTGAACTTTTTATACGTTTTCTTAATAAGTAAATAAATTTGAATTTAAAATATTAATTTTTATATTTATTTATTTAATTTTTTGATTCATATCTGTGATAATATATAAGAGTCGGCGTCAAGTAAAGATTGATTTATAAATATTTTTTAAAATACTTTAAAATATATTTTGAGGCGAGTCATGGCGCAGTGGCACGAAGTGTGACTGTAAAACCGACTGGTTGTGGGTTCGATCCCCACTCGAGGAGATGAAATATTTACTTAAATTTATATTTCCATTTCTTCGCTCTGGTGTCGAGGCTAAGCGCGGCGTTGAGTTCTGCCACTGAACACGCAATGCCTCCAGAATTCGGCAGAAAGTGGGGAATGGAGTGTCTTAACACTAGGTTCCCTCTGCCTACCCTGCTGTGTGCGGGATACAGCGTGAAGCTGATTTATTTGATTTAAATATATTTTGTTCAAATACTAGTTTTTTAATTACCCTACTCATTCTAATATTTATTTTTCTCAATAATGCAACGATAAATAGCTTTATTTTACTATTTTCAAGCTGTTTCACGCAACCTGCGGTAGGCATAGGGAACTTAGTGTCGCGGTACATTCCGCTCTCCACTTTCCGCCGATTTTAGTCTTGACAATTATATCCTCCGAAAATAAATGTGTATGTATAACTATTCAAAAACGTTGAACTTGCATTTTTCTTTCGGAGACGCTCATTATTCAAAAAAATAAATGACCGATCGACCTTCTACTGTTTTCGAGATATAATTTTGCGGAAATACCACTTGATGAGTCAAGGAATTTCTACTTTGTATTATTGAAGATGTTGAAAAATATTTCACGTCGTGTTTACATTATTCGATCACCGAACCCTTTTCCTTAATCAGGTAAAATCAAGAAATACATAAGTATATACAATAATTAACACAATTTTAAAACATTTACCAAATTAATATACAAAATTAAGTTTTCAATAATTTCTTTCATCATATAACTCTTGCTTTGTGCTCAATCATCTAAACGGTCCACCTCCCTTTGTCTAAAGGATCTTGAAATCGAGGATCACGTTTAATAAATCCCCTTATTAATATTTGGTGACTACTAGCTCAGCCCAATATTTCTAGTTGCACATGTTTATATGTTTGAAAGTAGTTTTTAACATTCCCATATTAAAATTAATAGAGACTAACATAGACTCGTAATTATAAACCGTTCTCAACTCTAAAATACTATCAAGACCGCCCTTTTTTTATCAGCTTCACGCTGTATCCCGCATACAGCAGGGTTGGCAGAAGGGACCTAGTGCTAAGACACTCCGCCCACTTTCTGCCGAATTCTGGAGGCATTGCGTGTTGAGTGGCAGAACTCAACGCCGCGCTTAGCCTGGACACCAGAGCGAAGAAATGGAAATATAAATTTAAGTAAATATTTCAAGATCGCTCTTGATATGGAAAAATTATGTATGGATTGAGATACTTACACGGCTGAACAAGATTGGATATGAGACCTTTAGTGTGTTGACTAATCCAACTATTAATAAAAGCGGATGCGTTATAAGTATCACTGAAGTCAACCACCCCGACGTCAGAGTAGTACACATTGCGAACGACATTCTCGTAATCTTTTTTAAGTTTCAGTCTTTTGGAAACAAATATTGCGTTTGCATTTTGAAGGGACACCCCCGATGTGTTTGCCTGTAATTGATTGGTAGAATACGTAAAGTTATGGTATATTAAAAATAAAAACAGGTGTGTTCTATAACTATTTTTTCTCCTCCACTCTCCATTTTCCACCAAATTCTGGAGGCAATGCATCATGAGGGACTTGATTCAACGCCTCGCTATCTATAGATATCAAAGCGAAGAAATGAAAATATTGAATATCTCATTTCCTCGAGTGGGAATCGAATACACGACCTATTGTCTTATAGTCACATGTTCTTGCTTGCGCACAACGACTGGCCATAAAAGAGCTATGCTTGTTAAAATTATTCTTATAAAGTTACTGTCTCAATCCATTAATACAACCTTGGGCCATCCCCTAGTTATACACCTGGAATTTCATAAAAAAAGTCTCCCACGACAAACCACTTATACTGAAAATAATATTTGATATACATCATGAGTCCGCTGTGGCACAGCACACGACTGTTAACACGTGGATGTAAGTTCGATCCCCAATCAGGGGAATAAATGATTGTGTATTAATATATTTTCATTTTTTCGTAGTGATAACAAGGCAAAGCGTGGCAATAAATTCCGCGATTCAATGTCTTAAAAAAGTCTGCGTTAAGTGGGGAAAGGAGTGTCTTAACACTAGTTTAGGTTCACTCTGCCTACTCTGCTATATGCGGGATACAGCGTGAAACTAAGAAAAAAAAGGCAATCTTACGTAAAGCGCCGACAAATATAAGTTCAACTGATCTCTGAGTTCGTCTTTATAAGGTGACAATCTCAGAGCACTTTTGATTTCAGCTTCAGTATCTCCACTAGATCCTTCTACAATCATACCCAAGACCGACTTGATGCTGGCCGGTGACACTATCACGTTGCCCACTTTGTCTTCAGCTGCATATCGAAGCAGGTCGGTATCGAAGAAGTTCAATCTTGATATTTCCGGTGGCACATATTCAAGACAATCCAAATGGTATGGTATACATGCGAGAAGAAATGCTGTGGCAATATTGCAGTATTATTATATTTAAGCGGAGAGTGGGGAACGGAGTGTCTTAACACTAGGTTCCCTCTGCCTACCCTGCTGTGTGCGAGATACAGCGTGAAGCTGTTAACTATGTCAATCCTTTATTCAATCATTTTTTTTTTATTTAAGCAGAAGGATACTGAATCATGATTCCTAATGTGAGAACAATTAATACTTTAATAATACGGGGCCAGTCGTGGCGCCGAGGCACAAGTGTGTGACTGTAAACGCGACTGGTTGTGGGTTCAATCTCCACTCGAGGAAATAATATATTTATTTAAACTTATTTTTTCATTTCTTCACTCTTCCGCCACTCAACAATAATTCATGCAGTATCCCGAATTTGGCGAAAAATGGATAACGGAGTGTCTTAACACTAGATTCCCTCTGCCTAACCTGCTGTGTGTAGTGTGATGCTTATTAAATTTGATTTATTTTTATTTAAATATTAAAAAAAAGTTATTTGGTGGCACACAAGAAGAAATATCAGCTAACGCTATCCATAATAATAGAATGATTGGTTTCCATTACCGCAAATAGTAATAAAGATTTATTATATGAAAAACCTAGAAAAACCCAAGTAACCATTGACATAAGACACTAGCCACACCAAGGACCATAGGAATTAAATATATATTATATAAAATGCACATCACTACAAACGACTATTCTAAATCATACTTTACTCAGACATTAGTTATAGACAGCATGTTTTCCTGCTAAAACCAGTTTATTTGTCCTTAGAGAACTGTATAATTATATTTTTTGCTAAAAAATTTAACATTTTCAACGGATATACGTTAATAAATTCAAAATATATTTGTGCTAAACTTTAACAAACACCACATAAGTTAAGAACAATTCAAATTGATTAGATTTTTACGAAACCGGTCCAACAACGACCGATCTCGTATTACTAAAATACGTTAAACAGTAATTAAGGCCGTATTCATTTAATGACTTCCTATATTTTGAACTAAGAGTGCACAGTGCATTTATATTTAAAAAAAAGGAACTAAAAACTTACCTAAAAACAGATACATAGCTAAATCTTATATTGTATTTCGTACATTTATTAATAAACTATAAACACGCGTGTCCGCCGTGGCGGTGTTCACACAAATGGTAATACAAAAACAAAAAATAAATGAGAAAGAAAAATATAAACAAATTATACTTTAATGGATTTAAAGAAAACGAGAAACGACAATCGCGACGAGGTGAGGTACACTGTCGCGTGAATACGGAACTTCTTTGGCTATAATAGTAATATTACGTCATGAGACCTATGTGAAAATCAAATAGTCATATCTTATTGTAGAAAAATTTTATTAAAAAATAATAATTAAATCAGCTTTACGATGTATCCCGCATACAGCAAAGTAGGCAAAGGGAACCTAGTATATATACACTCCGTTCTCAACTTTCCGCAGAATTCTGGAGGCATTGCGTGTTGTGTGGCGGAGCTCAACGCCGTTCTTTGTCTGGACATCAGAGCAAACAAATGGAAATATAAATGTAAATAAATATTTCATCTTCTCAAATGGGGATCGAACCCAAAACCAGTCGATTTTACAGTCACGCTTTGTGAAATCCAGTCACAAAAGTGACTGGATTTATAGAATAATAATTGATATAATGTGAAAATTGGCTTTCTACTTAGATGTATTACTTCCGTTATATTATGTATGAGTTCATCTAAAGGTGCTCGTAATATGATTTAACCGCCGTAGGAAGGTTATGATTTCAAGGTTAAGTTCATTAATGCAGTTTTGATTACATATGAATAAAATGCTAGTGCATTTTTTACCTTATGAGACGGAAAGACCGTAAAGAGAACGGAGTTGAGAAACACATTGCGCGGTTAACAAGGAGAACCTATAGTGATAAATCTCTCGGTATTTCTCTTATTATTTATTTATTCCTTTATTATTAACAAAAAAAAATATTATTTTTTTAAATAAAACTATTTTAACCGGATTAATCGCGTATATTTAGTTTTTACATTTTTGGAAACCCGACGTTTCGAACACTTTGCAGTAGTCCGTGGTCACGGGTAGACTGAGGTGGCATTCGTCTGTCAGTTGACATAATTACTATATCAAACTACCGCCAACGATTTCTTAATTTCCTCGCGTACTGCCCTGGATTCTTGCAGAATGAGCTAACTGTATCTTGCCCTCTGGTATGGTGGGTCTGAGACTTCAAAGATTTGATGAGTGGGTCCCAGGTGTTAGAAAGCTTCCAGCCGTCCTCTCTATTGAAATTAGGATATTTTTGTATTTCAATAGCCTCGCGGATCATTCTAGGAATATATCTATTTTCCTTAGCGAGGATGAGGGGTTTATCAAACCTTATGTAATGGCTAGGTTTATCCACAGTGTGCTCACATACAGCTGACTTTGATACATGCCCATTCTTTATATCTGAGATGTGTTCCTTCACCCTAACACCGATGCTTCTCTTTGTTTGACCAATGTATGATAAGCCACAGTCACAATCTAGTTTGTATACACCTGCACACTGTAAAGGAATGTTACTTTTAACTGGTCTCAAGAATTGGCTCACTTTCTTGTTAGGCTTGAAAATAGTTTTTATGGAAGCTCTTCTTAAGATGTTGCCAATCCTGTCTGTAACCCCCTTCACATATGGTAGAAGTGCCGGCTGTCTCTCTACTGTGGGTGGCTTGTTGGTCTTCTGACAACGCTGGCGGGGAACTGGCAGCTTGTTCTGATGAAGGGAATTCTTCACCTGGCGAAGCTCGTCCCCTAGATGTTCAGCGTCACAGAGGTGGTGGGCTCTCTGAAACAAAGATTTGCCAACGGTAGATAACTGTGTAGGGTGGTGATGCGATTCACCATTGAGGTATCTATTGGTGTGCGTGGGTTTCCTATATACTGTGTGGCCTATTGTGCCATTGGGATTTCTTATGACTAACACGTCGAGGAAAGCTAGGGAATTATTGGCCTGTAACTCTATTGTGAATTGAATATTGTTATTAATAGAGTTAAGATGGTTTAAGAATATATAACTATAGTCCGTAGGTAAAATTGTAAAAGTGTCATCTACGTACCGCTTATATATCCTAGGTAGACAAGGCGCAGAGCTAAGAGCCATCTCCTCAAAGTCCTCCATGTATATATCTGCTATTACCGGGGACACAGGCGAACCCATAGCAATGCCATCTATTTGTAAATAGAATTCTTGATTGAACATTAGATATCCAGATGTGAGGCAATGTTCTAAAAGTTCAAGATATTCCATGGGCATATTGTTTTCCTCTAGTTTCCGCTTGACAATCCTGATGCAGTCCTCGATGGGTATACTGTTGAATAGCGACTGGACATCAAAACTGACCATGGTTTCATTGTCAGCTAGCTTAAGGTCTTTCAGCTCGCTAACAAAATGGTAAGAATCCCTGACATAAGATGTTGTGTGGCCACGCAGTGGAGAAAGTACTCTAGCGACATGTTGAGCCAGTTTATACGTTGGTGTATCGATTTGGCTGACTATTGGTCTAAGAGGTACATCTTTTTTGTGTGTTTTTGGTAACCCATACAACTTCGGAGGTTTTACACAGCTAGGCACGAGAGATTTAATGTCAAGATGTAATGATTTCGCGTGTTTTTTGAATAAATCGGATGTCTTTTTAAGTATTTTTGTTGTAGGGTCTTTGTCAACAATTTTATAAGTTTTTTGATCCGATAGCAATAATGACATTTTTTGGATATACTCTTCGGTGTCTAGTATAACCGTCGCGTTACCTTTATCGGCTTTAAGAACTGTTATATCCTCGTTTTTCCGTAATTTACTGAAAGCCCGAGATTCATCACGAGAAAGATTTGATTTAGGTGGTTTACTACGGCGCAATAAGGCTGATATGTCTTGGCGAATAGCTTCGGAATCTTCCTTCAAAATCTGGTTTTTATATAAACAGTCCTCAACGTTTGTTATTATTTGCTCGATAGGTATTTTTCTAGGCGCCGGCGCAAAGTTAAAACCTTTATTTAACACTTCAATAGTCGAATCATCGATAGTTTGTTTTGACAGATTGACAACTGACGTTTGTGTTGTCTGTGTAGAAGGTACGGCGTTACCATAGACATTTTTCCGTTCGGATTTTAATTCGAGATTTTGGTACTTACGAATTTGTCTAATTTTATATTGATTATATTTAGTTTGCGCGCGTTTATTAGTAAAATCTACACAATGATTGAAATCTGTCTTAGAAAAACACGTCTCAATATCTTTGCTTAAGGCTTTTATTTGTTCGTCGAATCGATTTAAATCGTAACGGTGTTCTTTAATGAGTTGACATAATAATTTTATCTTAAGAAGAAGAAGAACATCTTAAGAAGAGCTTCCATAAAAACTATTTTCAAGCCTAACAAGAAAGTGAGCCAATTCTTGAGACCAGTTAAAAGTAACATTCCTTTACAGTGTGCAGGTGTATACAAACTAGATTGTGACTGTGGCTTATCATACATTGGTCAAACAAAGAGAAGCATCGGTGTTAGGGTGAAGGAACACATCTCAGATATAAAGAATGGGCATGTATCAAAGTCAGCTGTATGTGAGCACACTGTGGATAAACCTAGCCATTACATAAGGTTTGATAAACCCCTCATCCTCGCTAAGGAAAATAGATATATTCCTAGAATGATCCGCGAGGCTATTGAAATACAAAAATATCCTAATTTCAATAGAGAGGACGGCTGGAAGCTTTCTAACACCTGGGACCCACTCATCAAATCTTTGAAGTCTCAGACCCACCATACCAGAGGGCAAGATACAGTTAGCTCATTCTGCAAGAATCCAGGGCAGTACGCGAGGAAATTAAGAAATCGTTGGCGGTAGTTTGATATAGTAATTATGTCAACTGACAGACGAATGCCACCTCAGTCTACCCGTGACCACGGACTACTGCAAAGTGTTCGAAACGTCGGGTTTCCAAAAATGTAAAAACTAAATATACGCGATTAATCCGGTTAAAATAGTTTTATTTAAAATGTATAATAATCGTGATAATCAAAGAACTAATTATTATTTTATAAATATCTCCAGTATTTCGAATTACAATTGGGAAGTTCAGCCGGACAATTAATGATGAATTCTATTACAATATAGAATTCTTATAATATTTTTATTTCCTCTACACACAATATGAGAAAATATTCATAGGAGTCGATTTTTTTATATTAAATCACACCTAAATTACTATAATTATATATATATATATATATTTTTTTTTTTTTTAAGATAAATTTGCAATCAGTTCTTTACTTTTAGCAAATGCGTTTTATGTTTATGACTTTTAAAGGCGTGACTCCAATAAGCCATCTACCTTATACTGTTTTTCTTTTCAGTATTGGTTTTTTTATTTATTTATTTTATTTTTTTTTTATTTTATTATTATTATTATATATTTTTTTTTTTTAAAGAATATCACGTCTTTTCAATCTTTTGGCATAACTTCGCTTTACAAGGGCAGATGCAAGGTCATTGGGATGCCTTTCCAGTCGCTGTCGATATTTACAATTGTATTTTATTATTTCATCCGCAACAGTGTCCATCTTGAGGTTTTCATGGATTTCCTTGTTGGTAACAAACCACGGTACTTGGCTGATTGTTCGCAGTATAGAATTTTGTACTCTCTGGATTATCGTGATATTGGATTTGCAAGCACTCCCCCAGAGTTGGATCCCATAGAGCCAAACAGGCTTCAGTATAACATTATATATAAGAAGCTTATTGTCGAGGCTCAATTTGCTGTTACACCCTAGTATCCAATTAAGGTTTTTGTAGTGGATATTAAGTTCACACCTCTTTTTCTCGATGTGATTCCTCCATGTAAGGCGACGATCAAGATGGAGACCCAAGTACCTGACGCTGTCGCAATGTGAAAGTGTGGTATTTTCCAATTTTACTGGTGGACAGTTTCCCTTTTTTAGGGTGAATGTGACCTGGACTGATTTGCTTGCACTTGCTTTTATCTTCCAGCTATCCAGCCATGTTGTTATTTTATCCAGGCTTCCCTGTAGAATCTCAGATGCAATAACTGGGTCTTCGTGACTTGCAAGTACGGCAGTATCATCAGCAAATGTTGCCGTTGTGACTCCTTCAGTTTGCGGAAGATCTGAGGTATACAGTATGTACAGTAGCGGTCCCAAAACTGACCCCTGGGGTACGCCAGCTTTTATTTGGAAAAAAGATGATTTTGCATCCGCTTCTTTCACCTGGAACATCCTGTCTTCAAGGTAAGATTTTAGTATAATATAATACTGATGGGGCAAGTTACTTTTTAGTTTAAACAAAAGACCCCTATGCCACACCTTATCAAAAGCCTGTTGGATATCGAGGAACACTGAGGAGCAGTATTGTTTTTCCTCGAGGCTTTTTCGGATTTTATCACATACTCTGTGCACTTGTTCAGTGGTGGAGTGCTCTAGCCTGAAGCCAAATTGATGGTCGGGTATCACCTTTTCATTGCTAAGGATGGGTAGTATTCTATACATCAGTAACTTTTCCAGAACTTTTGAGAGAATGGGGAGCAGACTTATGGGCCGATAAGATGATATCTCATAAGGATCTTTACCAGTCTTATAAATCATAATGATTTGTGAGAACTTCCAGGCCAAAGGAAAATACTGAACCCGCAGCACAGCATTAAATAGAGATGTCAGAAAAACAACAGCTTTTCGAGGTAACTGTTTCAGTATTTCCTTTGTGATAAGGTCATATCCAGGAGCTTTCTTGTCTTTAAGTTTGGTGATTACTCTCCATACTTCGGGCACTGTAAAGGGACGAGGTGGTAGCGACATTTGGAAGTCCTGTAGAAGCACCTCGTCTATGTATGGTTCATTTTCAGCGCTTCCACCTAGATTTGGGGAAAACACTTGATCCAGGTGTTTAGCATAAGCATCCACTTTTTCTTGGGAGGTACGTGCCCATCCTGACCAAGTTTTTAGCGGAAATTTGGTACCTTGTGCCTTGCTAAAGTTTTTCGTGAATTTCCATAGGGAGTATTTGTTTGATGAAGTGGGTGATAATGACTCCAGCTGAAGTTCTAGCGTATCATCGTGCCACCTCTGCAACATCTCCTTCAAGTCTAAAGCAGCTGTGGTGAATAAAGTCTTGTCTGCCTCCACTCCACTCTGATGCCAAATCCTCCTTAACCTACGTTTATTTAGTAACGCATGTTTAATGGCCAGTGGGTAATTTGAATGCCTTTTGTCCGGTTTAGGTTCAGGAGTATTGATCCAACAAGCTGTTTGGATAAGTTCTGTGATATACCTAGTTGCATCTTCAATGTTATCTGGAGTTTTTAGGGGCATGTTTAGCTGGATGTTGTCCTCTACATAATCCCTGAAAGATTCCCAGTCAGTTCGTCCACTGGTTAATTTTTCTTTTTCTTCAAGTTCTATAAGGAATGAACTCATTGTTAGAAGGACAGGAGTGTGGTCAGATGAACTATCATAGCATGACTCTGGTTTCAGGTAGTGTTTGGACAGACCTTTTGCAACGAAGAAATCAAGGAGGTCTGGTTTTCTGTTGGGGTCGGTTGGCCAGTATGTGGGCTCACCAGCAGATAATACTATTAAGTTATTATTGTCTGTACTTAATTTAAGTTGTCGTCCTTTAGTCGTAGTGAGTCTGGAGCCCCAGTGAATGTGCTTTGCGTTCCAGTCCCCACCTGCCACAAAACGATTTCCAAGACGTTTGAAGTAGTCTGTCCACATGTCCTCTTTTATGTTATGTCTCGGAGGACAATATGCTGCTGAGAAATTAATGTGACCTTTGCCATCCTCGACTGAGATAGTTGCGGCTTGTATATGGGCTGTCTTGTATTCTGAGAACAAATGATGTTTAACATTCTTTTTTATAATGACTGCTGCTCCACCATGTGCTAGATTATCTGCATCAGGATGATTAGTCACATAGCATTCGCAGTCTTTAAATTTTAAGTTTGTATTACTTTTGGCATGTGTTTCGGATACGAGAAGTATATCAATTTTATGTTCCGCCATTAGCAATTCAACTTCCAGTTTGTGAGCTGTTAGTCCATTAACGTTCCAGGTAGCTACTCTGTAGGTATTCATTTCGTAAGCCTGTCGACGAGTCTGACTATGAGTTCCATTAGAGTACTCATTTGTTGTAGAATTTGCTCAAACTTATCGTTTTGTCTTCTGAGAATTTCTTCGATATTAGGAGTCACGTTATGTTGTTGTGTGTGTTCATATGTACTATTAGTTTGTGTCTTATTTGTTTTACAGATATCTGCATACGACTCTGTTGTAGATTTAATTCTTCTGGAGGTATCAATATTTGTAGGAGGAACTTCATCAGTTTCAGGTTTCTCAGTTCTGAACTGCTCTTTCAATAGTGGTTTCCGATGTCTAAGCCTTTTATTAAGAATTTCTCTGTAAACATCGCAACCCTTATAGTTTGCAGGATGGGGGCCATTACAGAGAGCGCATGTCGCAGGTGTGTTTCGATCCTTTTTGGGGCACTGAGAAGTCTTGTGTGACTGTCCATATTTTACACATCTGTAAGGACGCATACAATAATTCTTTGAGTGACCATATTGTTGACAGCGCTGGCATTGTACAACTGTTGTTTTCTTCCTGGGGTCTTCTATCACAACGGCTTGGTGATAAATGTATTTCAGTTCCTTAACTGCCTTATTTCTAGGTCCAGGTAAAAGATTGACAAAGAATGTAGAAGTAGGCTTTTTGTCAGGACCAAATTTGACATTGATTATTTCACCAGAAACTATGTTACCTGTGTTATTTTCTATGTCAGACTTTATTTCTTCAAGTGGCGTTGAGTGATGGAGATTTCGTATGACCACTCTGTAGCATCTTTGATCTTTTCGGTTGAATGTGTGCCCTATTAAACCATTCTCTCTTATTGTTGACAATATTTCCTTATAGATATTAGTTTCAGTGCAGTGTATTCTTAGCTGATTTTTATTCACAATCTTGTAAGTGTATTCTTCTCCTTTAGCTACGGCACCAAGCAATTCATTCAGTTTGTTGATATCGTCAACACCATATAGGATAATTGGTGGTGGTTTAGATGGACGTTTCTCTTTTGGTTCTGCACTCTCCACTTGGTCTACAGGTAGGGTGTTGAATCTATTGCTTGTATATAGCTTATCAGGAGAAGGTGTTGGAGAAGATTTTTTTCGTTTCTTATTACGATTGACAGGTACTCTTTGCCATGCTGGCGGTTGAGTTACAGGCTGTAAAGGTGTTGCATTGGTTTCAAGTGTACTATGGTTGAGGGTGAGATCTGTGTCTAGGTGACTACCTAATGAGTGACTTCTAGGTCTTGTGAACAGGGACGGGTGGAAGGCCTGTTGCACCATCTTCCGCTTTCCAGTAGTATTTTCTTTCACAGGAGCCTGGTCACCTACTCCAGTGAAGACTTCGGTAGCAGATTTCACACTCTCCGGCCCGGGTACCAGAGAGCGCCGGGGGTTAGCCGGGTCGCATGACATAACATTATCATTAGCATTCAACATTTTCATGGTTAAAAGGCGGGAAAATGCTCGTGACACTTACCCAGGGTGTCAGAGCCACTCTTTTAGAGGGGATTTAGTCCCTCGTGGTTTGTGGATACCAGGGTCAGGTTAATTACCGCCGCCTGTGACTCGGCGTATTGCTCGTTTGGCACCACCCAGGGGATACGTGTAGGGTGTTCCTAGGAAAAGGTGGAGAATCCTACGGACGCGAGCAACTTTCATCCCCCAACAATTATATTTAACAAAAAATAGCTTCACGCTATATCCTGCACATAGAAGGGTAGACAGAGAAACCCTAGGAATCTAGTGTCAAGACACTCCATTCCCATTAAGATACTTCTATACTCCACTCTCCGGCATTCATTTGCCCGATTGGGCATCGAACCCACAACCTGTCGCGTTCACAGTCGCACGCTTCTTGCTTTACGCCACAGTTGATATTTCACTGTCTTATTTTTAAAATGAGTGTTGGACTCACTAATAATTTGGAATTTTATGTTTCAAACGAACGAAAACTTAGGAACTCACCTACATATATGCAACTAAAAAAAACTGTTCTCCATATCTATAAGTACAGGATAAATTAAAATTCCATATATGGGAAGCCTTTTTTATATATTTATTTAAAATTATTAAAAAGTTATTAGGACTATCAAGTTTCAAAATACATATGACGGATCTAATAAGTATCAGCTGTGACATACGGGCGAAAAAACAAACAGACACGACGAATTTATATAGGTTCCTTTCTTCTTTAATCAGTTATAGAACCTTAATTTTTTTTCTATCATTTAGCGAATCGGGCGGAGGTTGGTAATCAAACCGAGCAGAGAGCGAAGCCCTCTAGTATTTAATAAATATGGAGGTCATTATACCCGTTACAAAACAAAACGATGTTATCATTGTAAATTTTTCAATCACCACTTTACTTATTTCATTATATTAAAAAATATTTTATTTATTGTCATGGTAATATAGTGAGACCGTTGTGTTGTGACCCAGTGGAGCAAATGATTGATACTAACACTGCGACCTAGATCGCGGGATGCAATCCAAGGCTTCAAAACAAAATTATTACATTAAGTTATTTTATGTTCAGATGAGTTAATAATATTATTTTTCTACACAGTAACGTGTAACGAATTAAAATAATAATATATATATATATATATATATATTTTTTTTTATTTCAATATAATATTTTATTGAGGCCAGTCGTGGCGCAGCGGCACGAAGTGTGATTGTAAAACCGACTGGTAGTGGGTTCGATCCCCACTCTAGGAGATGAAATATTTACTTAAATTTATATGCTGTGTGCGGGATACAGCGTGAAGCTGATTTTTTTTATTTATTTATAATATTTTAAAAAATCAGCTTCACGCTGTACCGCTGTCCAGCACACAGCAGTGTAGGCAGATGAAACCTAGTGCTAAGACACTCCGTTTCCCACTTTCTGCTGAATTTTGGAGGCATTGCGTGTTGAGTGGTGGACCTAAACGTCATTCTTTGTCTCCACACCAGAGCGAAGAAATGGAAATATACATTTAAATAAATATTTCATTTCCTCGAGTGGAATCGAACCCACAACCAGTCGCATTTTATGCCACTGTGTCACGACTGGCCTCTATCTAATATGATATATGTATAAATATAAGCAGTGAGATATGTATTAAAAAAAACAAATCAGATTCACGCTGTATCCAGCAGGGTAGGCAGAGACTAGTGTTAAGACACTCCATTCCCCACTTTCCACCGAAATCTGGAAGAATTACGTATTGAGTGGCGGAACTCAAGGCCTCAACATATGTATTGGTGTTATAATATACTTCTAGCCAAAGCGACACACCAGGTTCGCGAAGAAAACAAATGAATAGGTTCTAAAAGACATACTCTATATATTTAAGTGTACAACAAAAATCCATTAAACATAATTTTTTTTTATGATTAATCAATTTTTTTTTCAATAAATAATACTTGTTTTCTTTTTCCACTTTAGTACAGGTTGATTTATAATTTTTCTTAGACAGCCAAAAGAAGACATAAATAAATAATCAAAATCCCATCCCTAGATAGGATTTTTTTAAATAACCGAATAGTCTAGTTCTTTGTCACTTAACATAAAACCATAGTATTTTTTGGCACCAAGCTTTATATACCAACCTTTATTATCGTGAGATAAATTTTAAAAAATCAAATCATGAAACAGACAAATATAAAGAAGCATTATTTTGGATAAATGGAGGCAAATCGTTATTATAAATGAATAAAAACTTTCTTTAAGTTTTTCATCAGTTTATTCATCAGGCAAAATTATTTAAAATACACTAGAGAGCTTCGCATAACGTATTTGGGTAAAAATCCATACAAAATTTATATGAAAGAAGCAAAAATAACAGTACTTATAAATAATAATAATAATAATAACACACGAAGCTAGAAATTGTGACATTTTGAGCAATGTTAATTTAAAATTGTAGCTTAAAAGTATATAATATTATTCTTCACATTGTTTATATATAATGAGTAGTTTATTATTTTTTTAATTAACAAATTGACGGTCCCTAGGCAAAGTATCGAAAGTGAAAAAATAGCAAATTTTCTTTATTGCTGTTCTTAACTACTTACAAGGGTAACATAATATAACTTTGTTTCAATGTGTTTCAAATTTAAAAAAAAAATAATTAAAATGAGACTTCATAGTAGTTAAAAAGAGCGATAGAAAACATTTGCGATTTTTCACTTTCGATACTTTACCTAGGGACCATCGAAATTTTCGTTTACGTGTTTATAAATGAGTATCTAGAGTTTGAAAGCTCCATCGTAGAGTGAGGGGTCGGCGACGCGTCCGGTGAACAAGAGCTGTTTGGTTTGATCGTCTTGAATGAAAAATAGGAAAGGTTTGTTCGCTATAATCTCCGCACTCGGCATTATATCTCCGCCAAACTTGTTCTCTAGTACAAACTCTGTAAAATACAATAACGATTTGTTTAAACATTTTTTTTGAAAATACTTTTTTAATATATTTTATTTCAATAAATGAAAGTAGGGTTTACTAGAATCAGCTTACTCGCTATATATTTTTAATGGGATATAATTAAAAAGTAACACATTCTTTTGTTAAAATATTAAATAAAAATAAAGAATATGTCCTTAAGTTCAATATTTATGATTTAAATTCATTTTTAACTTAATTTGGGCAAATATAAGGAAAAAATTCAATTACCTGTTGCCGAATATGCTACACTTCCCAATTCGTTTACTTCGATTCCCGATCGCTGTAACACTTTAGAGATCTTAAGTCTGGCATTAAGATACTGTCCGCGTGAGATGCCGGGGAATGAGGCTGTGTCCTCAAAGGCTTGCCGTATGCCGAGCTAAAACAACATTTAAATATTGTAATAAATTTGAGACTGGCCTGACAAATTTTTTTTTCAGCTTCACCCTGTATCCCGCATATATAGCAGGGTAGTTTGAGTGAATCTAGTGTTAACACACATCGTTCGTTCTTTCCGCCAAATTCAAAATATTGATTGGCGGAACTCTAAGCCGCTTTGATATGATACCAGAGCAAAGTAATGAAAATATTAATAAATTATATTTCGTTTCTTCGAACGGGAACCGAACCCACAACGTTTACAGTCACACGCATGTACCACTGAGCCACGATGTCCTCTAAAATATGAGATTTGTATCTTTAATTCCTATCATTTTTTAACGACTGTGACTTTATTGGACTCATTTACCTAAGCAGTTAATATTTTATATTTATATATCGTACAGTTAGTAACAGTCTTAGTGCTATATTAACATGTAATAATAATATAAAAAAACGTAACAAATCTTGATATTTCCTTTACAAATATTAACTTTTATATGACCAAATAACCCAAAATAGTTAAACACTAGCTGCCATTGGTAAACAAGAGAGACTCAATTTTTCTCGTTACGGTAAAAAAAATAGTCATTGAAACAAAACGAAAACATCGAAAGGAAATACCCATGTCATTTACATAATATGGCTCTCGCACGTCGTGAACAGGAAAATATGCACTAAACGCAAGTCAAGAACATTAAGCCAGTATCGAACTATTTATTCAAATTGTGTTTATTTCTCACTAACTAAATTAATATTATAGTTGTCGCGCAACAGCACAGGTTGTGGTTTCGATTCCCACTCGAGGAAATTAAATATTTCAAACTGTGGCAGGCTAAGCGCGGCGTTAAGTTAGTAAAGGTAGTTAAGTGCTCTAGAATTCAGTGGAAAGTGGAATGCGGAGTATATTAACACTAGTGACCCTCTGCCTACCCTGCTTCATACGAAGCTAGAGAAAAATATCTTACATTAAAGCAACGGCGACCAAAATAAATCTATAAAAATAACATTGACCCGACTCTAAGGTGTTTGATATGAACCTGACTGACAACCGAATGATCGTGGGTTCGCATCTGTCCCAAAAAAAAAATAACATAAAAATGGGAGTGAATTAAATACATATATATTTTTTTATCTTCTTATAAAAAATATAGGTAGTGGCTTGTACGTAATTTCTTTTAAAGAGAACCAAAAATAACCTGTTACTATGTTCTATCTGCCTATAACATAAAGAATATGGGAAATACGCAAAGCTGCATATAATGATATGACGACCGTTGTTATTTTAAATGACTGTCGGTTTGTAATTTAAATATTTATATTATAATGACCATAATAACTTTTAATTACTCTATTTTTTATTTTGTTCGAAGTTTATTAAAATGCTTACATATTTCTTACAATTAATTTGTAGCAATCTCTATTATGTAATACATTTTTTTCACATGCACTCTGTGCTCCGGCGGAACCCAACGACACATTGTACTTCACCATGGGAAAGAAGAGAAATAATTTATTCCCCAAATGGGGATTTCACTCGCAGCCATCGTTTATAAACAAACACATCCACTCTGGCTCAGTGCCCTCAAAATCATTGTTGCTACGTTTACTTTACTGAATAAATCTCCTTATAATCATAATTTAATTTGAGTCCGATCGTAGCGCAGAGGCACAAAGTGTGAATGTAAAATCGACTGATTATGAGTTCGATCCCCACTCAGGGAAGTGAAATATTTATTTTCATTTTTTCGATCTGGCGTTGGGGCAAAGCGCGACGTTGAGTTCTGACACTCAACACGCAATGCCTCCAGAATTTGGCAGAAAGTGAGATACGGAGTGTGTTGACACTAAGTTCCCTCTGCCTATTCCGCTCTGTATGGGATACAGCGTGAAGCTGACTTATTTATTTAGTTGTTACGTGTATCTAATTATGATGTTTAAAATGTTCAAAAATAAAATAATAAATTTAAATAACATGCAAACATCAAACATACAAAAGCTTAATACTCAATAATAATAATCTCACGTATATTTTTTATATTTTATAAAAAAAAAATTAAAAGTGATACTAGACATTACCTACACATCTATTTTATTATTTTATTTTACATTTAGAAATTTTTATTTTCTTTAGATTTAGTTTTAATTAGAGCTAAGTGATGCCTAAACGATGTCTTTATATTAATAACATTGCCCAATGTTATATTTTTTAATATTATATAAACTCAATTTTTTGTTGCTAATTGAATTCGGCGCCAAGAGGGGAACGGAGTGTTTTAACACTAGGCTCCCTCTGCTTACCCTGCTACATGCGGGATACAGCGTGAAGCAGGAAAATAAATTAACACCTAAATTTTATTATATTTAAATTTCATTTATAGGGTATATTTCCTTAACACTTACTACGTACGCCATCCTCAAAATTTTAGCATTGTAGCGAGCAGATTCAGTATAGTAAAATTTGTTCCTGACATTCATGAAAGGAATTTCTTTTTTTAAAGTTGGTGTAATATAGAAAACGTCATTTTTAGTTTCATTTGTAAGAAATTGATGGCGCCAAGTGCCTTTAAAAAATATTGTGTTCAGGACTAGACCGGAGACACCGGACACATCATCTGAAAAGATTCCAAATAAATCATTATTAACAATTTTATTTCAACTAAGCAAAGAAAATTGAGGCCACTCGTAGCGCAAGGACACAAACATGTCACTAACGTGACGGCTGCGAGTTCCATTCCAACTCTAGAAAAATTATGTTTATTTAATTAATGTATTTATTTCTTCGCTCTGGTACCAACGTAAAAGCGCAGCGTATATACGCAATGCTTCGAAAAATTCTGAAAAAAGGGAGTGTGTAAAACACTTTACCCTCTGCCTTTCCTGCTATATGCGGGATGCAGCATGAAGCTGTTATTATATTATTACTTACCAGCTACTACTAAATTTGTTATCCTTCCTTGAGTGTTATTAGCGACCCATTGGTTAATACTCTTTAAAGCACTTATAGGATCACTAAAGTCCAAAGATTTTATTTCAGTCTTGTAGAACTGCTCTGATATGGCAGCGAAGCGTTGTTGAGGTACTATGTGCCCACCAACATATATCCTGCTGCCCAAATTCAAAATATATTGCGAAGATTTCGTCTACAATATTAGAGAAATCATTCATCAATTAAATAAATAATATATATGTTAACAAAAAAACATATCTACAGAATGTATGTTTTTGGTTAGAAATTATAAAAAAAAACCCTGAACCCAATTCATCCAGATCCAGATCCACAGCTTTATTCATCCAGATAGGCGGAACATAATTATTCAATAAAGATGACAAAACAAATATAAAAGATTAAGAAATCAAACTTACATGTAACGAATCCAAAATGGTTGCAAACTTTTGTCTTACAACACTGTTGTCTCTGTCCAAGCCCAATACTGACGAAAGTTCTGTTTTAGTAGTACCTGTAGCAGCCTCCATGAGAATGGCCAATGCTAATTTTAATCCTAGTGGTGAAATTAAAAGATTTTCTTGTGAACCTGACGCCACACGCTGAAATGTGTTGATATAATTATTAGATGTAACTAGAATATCAAACGATTACGTAAGCTATTGTTATATTTTCTCATAATTTGTCTCTTCATCTTAAACAATATTACATAAAAATTGGTTTCATTGAATATATTAAATTGATTTTATTTCTCAATTATATTAGAAATTAAAATGATTTAATAAATATAATAAGTATCTTACTGTAATTTACCTTCGTGAGGGTCCAGTCGAATTTGTCATAGTCGACATTTGATGGTACAAATTGTGTATCATCATCATTGATGCCTATTTCACTTTGAGCTGGCGAAACAGGTACAGCTTGAGCTAAAGCCACTTTTGGAGGATCACTTGCCACTTTGTCTGAACTTCCAAACACACTTTCTAAAAGCTCCGGTGTGATAGCTATGTTGGGACTGCATGTCGTTAATGAAGCTGAAAATTAAACAAAATTTATAAGACCCATGAAACGGTATATGAGTTATACGGTTTATGAGTTTGTTCCAAATATTTCTATGATATCTGTCGCATACAATTATTTACTTAAAAAAAAAAAAAACTAGTATTAAATATTTTTAAGCATGAATTTCACATAGTAGTAGTCATTGAGAAATTCGTTCATATTTTTTTAAGAATTATACGTCATACTAGGTACATACGCTCAGGACTGTTAAATGAAGGGAAAAACCTAAGCAGGGCGTGAGTTTGAGATTATGCTTGTACGTAATGATAACAAACCGGTTGTCTTCGTGCTTGTTGTATGATGTGTTTGATGAGGGGTATAAGTCTTAATTCAGTGATTGTCTAACATAGGTCCGGTTCATATAAGCATATACTTGTAGGTCCTTTTATTTATACAAAAATATTGTAATATCTATCTTTAAAAGATTGGATTGGTAGATGGATAGAAAATGCTTAAAGATTCCTACTTCCGAACAATAACATTAGTCTCTACTCTACCTACTGGACGGCGTAATATAGCGTAAATAATTGATTCTAAAAAACCAATTAGTTTCAAGAAATTAGAAAATGACATTTTTACAAAAAAATGTAAATTCAAGTGCTTATTTGATTTAAAATATTTTTAGGAATAATTTTACCAAATAAGGGTAGTATAGAAACAACGCAACAGGTCGAAAATTGCTGGAATATGTCGTACTACCCGATTTAAATATATGTATGAAATTTCATTAGATCAGGAAACACAACATAGTATAGATACTATATACTATTATTATATACAGTCACGAGGTGAGGAGCAACAAAACGGTCAAGATTGAAACCTAAGAGATCATCTATACACTTACATACATAAATGTAAATGGCATCTATGACAGAATCCATCATCATCAGTATTCATATTTTTTTCTGTTATCAGTAGATACTGATAACAGAAATAAAATCTTAGTAAATTTTTTTTTTCATTTATTCACATCGTTCAAATTTAAAATGTAACCAGTTCCTACGCCACGCAATTACTGTACCATTTTAGACGAAGATAAAATTTTCTAGATAAACATTTTCAAAAATATATTATATATAAACCGAATTTCCTATAAAGAGAATTTTGTAAATTCACAACATAGATAAAATTATATAGTATATATCTATTTCATAGGCGATAATGATGACCTTTAAAACGACCCAACGATATCACCAATGTAAATGGCTATTATAATAAAATTAAATTTTCTACCAATTACAGTTTACGACTGGTATTTAATTGATTAAGCTCGATTATAGATAGATTTAAATTAAATGTCTATAATAATTAAAACGTTCAGCTAAAGACGTTTCGGTAATATTAAATTTGTCAGTTAAAGAAATGAAATCAATTATATCTATTTTTTATTAAAAACTAGCTGTAACCTACGCGTTGCTGCGCCACCAATTAAAATAAATTTGAAGTTAAATTAGAAACATTCAAATTACTCTATTAATTTTAAGTCATTATATTGATTTCGAAAAAAAAAATAGCCGTATCAACTAAGAAACCTTTGTAGACTCATCATACACAACAACTTTACTAAAGATAATCAGATGATCAAATACATAGTTTAGGATTTTATAAAGAATATACAGGCAAACATTAATTGTTATATATAAAGATTATATGGTCTGGTGTATGTTTCTTTTTTTATCAGGTACACGCTTTATTCCGCATGTAGCCGTGCAGGTAGAGCCATTAGGTTCTCTATCTCTAGGGTCACTCTAGAGTTCGGCGAAAATTCGGCGAAATCTAGGACACTACTAGATCCCCACTTACCACCGAATTCGCCGAGGTCATTGCACGTTTAGTGCCATATCTTAACACCGCGCTTGTCCTCGACATTAAAGCGAATAAATGAATTATTTAATGTTCAATTTCCTCGAGTGGGATTAACATACAACCAGACACATTCAGAGACACACGCTTCTACCCCGCCACGACTGATCTCTTTATATTATTATATATATTGTAACTGACATCCCACCCTACACTCAATAAAACATTTCAAAATAATTATTTAAATAATAATTTTTAATATTTTAGTATGGCTCGTGATAAGTCTAATATAGTTAGAACCCTTTCGTAGTGATCGTAAATAATTCAAGTTCTTTTAGAGATTCAGAAGTAACAATATTAATATAAAATGGACCATAGATGTAATATTAGTACAAATAAAATATATTATGATAAATAACATGTCATAGTCTGTCCGTTTTAATCTCCCGTGACATTTCTTAAGTATATCGAAGACGTCCTATCCTCCTCTCTGTTATAATATGTATTTGTTTCACACTTAAATATAGAATTAAAAGATAAATGATGGGCCATCGTGGCGTAAATGAAGAGCGTCTAACTAAAAATGTGATGATTATAAATTCCCCAATCGGGGAGATAGTTGCGTATAAGTTACGTACGTACGAGTATATAAATTTCCCCGCTCTATTAAGATAAGGTGTTGAGCTCCTTCACACAATCAAATTAGGGCAAAAAGAGGAGACCGTAGTGATGTGGCACTGGACTCTACCCGTTAAACCTAGTATGCCAATATAATTTTTAACAAAACAAAAACCGACAACGACCGGATCCCGTAATTAGAACCTAAGCACCAGCTTTTAAATAAAAAAAGACTCATCAAAATCGATTTACTCAGTCGAAAGTTCTAAGGCAGTGAGTGGTCCCAACCAGTGGTCCGCAGAAGCCTAAATATGGTCCACGAACGATTTTAAATTTATGATTGGAGATGGTGAGGCGAAGGTTCTGCTTAATTATCACAGTTAATTTGTATTATACCTACATGCATAGTGGTCCGTGCTACCAAGAAATAAAAGAGGTCCTTGATCAAGAAAAGGTTGGAACCCCTGTTCTAAGGTCACAGAAATTGGTTAAAATTGTCGGTAATAAACATATCTTGTGTGAATACTTTAAATGAATTAGGTTGACGTGATTGATATTTATTATTTCATTAACTATTTTATATTTGAGGCCAGTCGTGGCGCAGTGGCACGAAGTGTGACTTTAAAATCGACTGGTTGTGGGTTCGATCCCCACTCGAGGAGATGAAATATTTACTTAAGTTTATATTTCCATTTCTTCGCTCTGGTGTCGAGGCTAAGCGCGGCGTTGAGTTCTGCCACTCAACACGCAATGCCTCCAGAATTCGGCAGAAAGTGGGGAATGGAGTGTCTTAACACTAGGTTCCCTCTGCCTACCCTGCTGTGTGCGGGATACAGCGTGAAGCTGATTTATTTATTTTATTTATTTTAACTATTTTATTGGATTTTCTGCTATTAACATATGGTATTTTGCGAATTAGTCTTCTCAACTAATAATAATATTTCATTCTTCAGTTACAATATATGAAATGTAACTTTCAGAAATTAAATGAATTAAATAGACATACATATATATTTTCACATAAATAAACGACATTATTTTAGCGTAGATAAGTGGTCAGAGGACGGTTTCTAGAGGCGTAGGGTCAAATCTACGGTCGCTACGTTGAAACGATTTCTAAATAAATAAATTTCTCGAAATAAATTAATGTAAAGAAATAAAAGCTTGCATTTTAATGACGACATTAACTTCAAAACAATTGATTATTATAATTGGGACCCAAAGTAAACATATTTGTTAATCCTACAAAAACATTGCAACTTATCTCCTGTTAGTTTTTTAAACATACTCATATTTTTTTAATAAATATACCGAAATATTTTAATCGCTCATTTAAAGTACTGAGAAAAGTAGTTTAAATGGTTTTTATTTTCTTAAAATTTGAATACCAGGCCAGTCGTGGCGCAGCGGTATAAATTGTGACTGTAAAACGGCCCGATTCTGGGTTCGATCCCCACTGGAAGAGATGAAATATTTACTTCATCTCTTCCAGTGGGGATCGAACCCAGAATCGGGCCGTTTAAATTTATATTTCCATTTCTTGGCCCTGATGTCGAGGCTAAGCGCGGCGTTGAGTTCTGCCATTTAACACGCAATGCCTCCAGAATTCGACAGAAAGTGGGGAACGGAGTGTCTTAGTGTCTTAGTACTACTAGGCTCCCTCTGCCTACTCTGCTGTGTCCGGATTCAGCGTGAAGCTTATTTAATTAAATTTAATTTTAAAATTATTATAAATAATATTATTAATTCCTTTATAGCACGTGCATGTAATCGAAACTACCCTTGAAATACAGGAATAAAAGATACGTGCAATTTTTCACTTTCGATGCTTTACCTAGGGATCGACGATATATACTATTTTTAAAACTTTACGTTTTACGCGTTTTGCGAGCAATTGTACACACTACTTAGGTATTTGGATAGGTATTTATGCATTACGTCACAGTTTAGTATTGCTTTGTATATAGTATTCAATGGTACTACCCGTATATTTGAGAGTCAGCCCGGGAATTCACGGGTCAAAGTTTTTAGTCATACCCACGCCTTCCAAGGAACTACTATCTTTTCCTCTTCATAAAGTTTAATAATAATTATACAATATTTTTTTATAAATATTGAGGCCAGTCGTGGCGCAGAGGCACAAAGCGTGAGTGTAAAATCGACTGCATGTGGGTTCCATCCTTGTCAGAGCTTGGTACGCACTCTCTACTGCGGGCAGAGATCTTCCTATTAAATCCAGATCATCTGCATATCCTAACACTTGAATTGACTTAAAGAATATGTTGCCAGTAGTCTCAATCTTTGAGTCGCGGATGCACTTATCTAACGCAACATTGAAAAGCAGACAAGAGAGCGCGTCGCCCTGTCTGAGACCGTCATAAGTGCTAAATGGTTCCGACAGTTCCGCCTGAACTCTAACGACGTTTCGAGTATTTTTCAACGTCATTTCGGTAAGGAAGATTAATTTATTGCCTGGTGCAGGAAATTGCGGTGCAAGCTGTCATATGCTGCCTTGAAATCAATGAACAAATGGTGTGTCACATTAAATTCGAGTTTTCTCGAGGATCTGCCTTAGTGAAAAAATTTGGTCTACTGTTGAGCGGTGTCGCAGCCACAATGAGTTTATATTGTACTCAACCCTTAATTTTTTTAATAATGTTTCAATTCCATTCGGTGTCTACACCCAATTTGACACAATAAGGACAGATTCTACTTTTCCACTGCTTTACAAACATTTCTTGGAATTAAATATATTTTTTGCTTCCGTCCATGTTTTGTTGTGCACCGAGTTGAGTGTGGGTGGAAAATTTTTAGTTTTACTGCCACTTATTGAGTCAAAAATATTGTCTACAAATAATAAACGGCTCACTGTTTCTTTGCATTCTGGAGGTAGAATTCCCTTATCTGAAAATGATGGTAATAAAATGTTAATAATTTAAATTTTACATGATTAAGAATGGTATTTCATATGGGATTCTTACTACTGTCATAATGAGCCAACACTAAAGATTAAAAATTAAAATTAAATTAGCTTCACGCTATATCCCACACACAGCAGGGTAGGCAGAGGGAACCTAGTGTTAAGGCACTCCGTTCCCCACTTTCTGCCGAATTTTGGAGGCATTGCGTGTTGAGTGGCAGAACTCAACGCCGCACTTTTGCCTCGATACCAGAGCGAAGAAATGAAAATTTATTTATTTTTTTTTTTATTTATTTATTTATTTATTTTTTAAGGGAAACATACAGTACATTAAATATATTCTAATAACACACAAATAATAGTACAAATACCAATCAAGTTTCCACAAACTACTTACTCATAAGTCTAAAGAACAACAATTATGGCACATACAAAAACAAAAAGTGGAAAACTTTCATTCGGGACAAAAAGATACAAATAATTTACTGCTAAAAAATATCGACACCTAACCAAGCACAAAAATAAAAAACACTTCATAAAAGTTTCTTTAAACAGTCCTTGAAATTATTGAATTTTACATTGAATAAGTCTAAGTTGTTATGCTTAACATTAAAATTTTAGTTTATGTAATAATATGCTGAACGAAAATAAAAAATATATATTACATACATATCTTTAGTGTGAGGCCAGTCGTAGCGCAGCGGCACGAGGTGTGACTGTAAAACCGACTGGTTGTGGGTTCGATTCCCACTCGAGGAGATGAAATATTTACTTAAATTTATATTTTCATTTCTTCGCTCTGGTGTCGAGGCAAAACTGCGGCGTTGAGTTCTGCCACTCAACACGCAATGCCTCCAAAATTCGGCAGAAAGTGGGGAACGGAGTGCCTTAACACTAGGTTCCCTCTGCCTACCCTGCTGTGTGTGGGATATAGCGTGAAGCTAATTTAATTTTAATTTTTAATCTTTAGTGTTGGCTCATTATGACAGTAGTAAGAATCCCATATGAAATACCATTCTTAATCATGTAAAATTTAAATTATTAACATTTTATTACCATCATTTTCAGATAAGGGAATTCTACCTCCAGAATGCAAAGAAACAGTGAGCCGTTTATTATTTGTAGACAATATTTTTGACTCAATAAGTGGCAGTAAAACTAAAAATTTTCCACCCACACTCAACTCGGTGCACAACAAAACATGGACGGAAGCAAAAAATATATTTAATTCCAAGAAATGTTTGTAAAGCAGTGGAAAAGTAGAATCTGTCCTTATTGTGTCAAATTGGGTGTAGACACCGAATGGAATTGAAACATTATTAAAAAAATTAAGGGTTGAGTACAATATAAACTCATTGTGGCTGCGACACCGCTCAACAGTAGACCAAATTTTTTCACTAAGGCAGATCCTCGAGAAAACTCGAATTTAATGTGACACACCATTTGTTCATTGATTTCAAGGCAGCATATGACAGCTTGCACCGCAATTTCCTGTACCAGGCAATAAATTAATCTTCCTTACCGAAATGACGTTGAAAAATACTCGAAACGTCGTTAGAGTTCAGGCGGAACTGTCGGAACCATTTAGCACTTATGACGGTCTCAGACAGGGCGACGCGCTCTCTTGTCTGCTTTTCAATGTTGCGTTAGATAAGTGCATCCGCGACTCAAAGATTGAGACTACTGGCAACATATTCTTTAAGTCAATTCAAGTGTTAGGATATGCAGATGATCTGGATTTAATAGGAAGATCTCTGCCCGCAGTAGAGAGTGCGTACCAAGCTCTGACAAGGTCATCTCAGGAAGCCGGATTTCAAGTAAATGCAACGAAAACAAAATATCTAAAAGCGTCAAAACACCTACACGCATTACCGTCCAATATAACAATTGGGAGTAGCACTTTCGACTGGGTTAGGGAATTTGTGTATCGCGGCTCTTTGGTAACGCAGGACAACAATGTATCCTCAGAAATAAGCAGAAGAATTATGGCGACTAACAAGTGCTATTTCGGACTGCTAAGATACTTCCGATCCAAAATACTTTCAAGAAGCATAAAAGTACTTCTCTACAAGACCTTGCTAAGACCGATATTAACATATGGATCAGAGAGATGGGTGCTGAGCAAAAAGGACGCGAACACACTTCGCAACTTCATTTTTGAGCGCAAAATCTTAAGACGCATATTCGGGGCAGTGTTGGAAAATGAGCAATGGCGAACTCGGTACAACCACGAGCTCTACAACATGTATAACGAAACAGGCATAATAAATAATATCAAAGTTGGACGCCTACGATGGGTCGCACATGTGGAGAGAATGAGTGAGTCTAGAACATCTAAATCCTTGTTGTATACACAGTACACCAGATGGACGGAGAAGTCGAGGCAGACCAAAACTCAGATGGTTGGATGGAGTTGAGCAAGATCTGAGAACTCTGGGCGTAAAAAATTGGAAGAAGAAAGCCAGGAATAGGGCAGAATGGAAGGATATTCTGGACCAGGCCAAGGCCCACTCGCGGCTGTAGCGCCTTTAATGATGATGATGGCTGCGACACCTAAACCAAGATCCTCTTCATTTTTTTTTTGGCACAGTAAGAAGTCATGAGTTTCGCAACAACAACCCTACTCGTGTTTAGTTTGTGTTAATATTTGCAACACTTTTAATAAATAATCTAAACAATGTAACAACCTTAGGTGAAAACTGTGGAAATGACCATTATATGTTCAAATCATCAATGACAACACAGAAACTATGTCGTCCACCTGCACATTTGATTTTCAATCTATATTTAATTATGAATGGACTCCTTTAAGGTGAAAGAAATCGATCTTCGTATTATAGCACCTCTGCAGTATTTTTGTGGATATTTTCTAAAAAAACAAGGAATATTTTTTTTAAATCATGCAGTCAATGTATGAGTTATTTAACTTGCAGAGATGAAATCGAATATATACAATATAGATAATATGCGGATCGACTTTGCACTCCCAGAAAAGAATTTATTAAATTAATTTAAAATATCCAAGATGTATTTAATAAAATAGTTAAAAAAAAGAAAGAATTAAAACTGTGATATTTATACTAATTGATTTTCATTGTATTCAATGTGTTTTACATAAAAATAAATTAGTTGATTATATAATTAATATTGTGATTCATTGTTTTATGTATAATTATTAATTGTTGAAAAAATATTAATATGTAATTGGCCATTGAGGCCAGTCGTGGCGCAGTGGCACAAAGTGTGACTGTAAAACCGACTGGTTGTGGGTTCGATCCCAACTCGAGGAGATGAAATATTTACTTAAATTTATATTTCCATTTCTTCGCTCGGGTGTCGAGGCAAAGCGCGGCGTTGAGTTCTGCCACTCAACACGCAATGCCTCCAAAAATTCGGCAGAAAGTTGGGAACGGAGTGTCTTAACACTAGGTTCCCTCTGCGTACCCTGCTGTGTGCGGGATACAGCGTGAAGCTAATTTAATAATTTTAATTTATTTAAATTTATGTAATTGGCTGGGAGCACCTGATACATGACAGTCTGATTTAAGAAATATATACTTTTATGTGTTATTTGATGATGACAAAATAATAAGTTCGATAAATTTTAATTTAATATAAAAAACAAACAGGTTGCGACATTACTAAATCACAGAAGAATATTGTTAAATAACATTAAGTTTTTATTAATAACTCCTATAATTTGTTATTAACGAAAATTGAGCAGTATTAAAAAGAATATTACACCAGGAAGAGAGAAATAGCACAATTTTCTCTCTTCCTGGTGTAAAAACTTGTAAAAGATTTTTTTCACATTTTATATCACAGCATCTTAACATACTGTGATTATAAGCGACCGCATCTCAGTTTGCCTACAAATTATATCATATAACCCTAAAATTAATTATTATGTATGAGTATAAATTTGTAATTCAATAAAATCGATAAAATGGAGATGTATTTTATTTTTTTTATTTTCTTCAGCGAAAAGTGAAGTAGCGTATTCGTATATATATATATATATATATATATATATATATATAGTTAAACAGCACGAGCAAGACCATATGGAATATTTCTATCTATTATTATATACTTATTTTAGTACTGTTAATTATCACTAGCAACACTGTATAGAATTATTCAATTTCCTGTTGAGTAACTTTTATCTTAAGACCTATAAACAATATGTTATTCTTAATTCAATTATAGCTAATAATTAGTTCATCACACATTGATTTATATAATATATGTATAAATACATTATATAAAAGAGCAACTGTTGAGTTTCTTGCCGGTTCTTCTCTGCAGAACTGCCTTCCGAACCGGTGGTAGCTTCTTTTTGTTGTTCTTGATGTTCATTCGACGATTCAAAAGTGCTCATAAGAGATTATTTGAATAAATAATATTTAGAATACTTTAATGATTGTACAAATTTAACATATAATAGTTGCTCATTTGACAGTATGTCCAAATATATATAAATAGACGGTTTCGTTAGCCATGATCAGTCGAATAAACTAAACAGAATGTGACGCTGCTCGTTTTATTATTCACATATTCAAACCACTACTGGAACAATATATATATATATATATATATGCAAATTAAAAAGTTGTCTATAATGGTCTAAAGCCTCGAAGCCCTACCTCTTAATTTAATAATATATATATAATATACGTCGAAAGTTTCCAGCTTCGTTGTATGTACTAAGATTGTAGAGCCTGAACACAAACGTCAGTTGTCAATCTGTCAAAACCACAGAGTACATTCTATATATATATACGTTAATAACAAATTATAAGAGTTATTAAAAAAAACTTAATATTATTTAACAATATTCTTCTGTGATTTAGTAATGTCGAAACCTGTTGGCTTTTTATATTAAATTATAATTTTTCTAACTTATTATACTTATTAACGTTGGGGAGGGTGGGTCAATAATTACAAAAAAACTGCTTACGTAATACTTGAACGGCCCTAGAGGTGATAGGAGGAGATAGTTAAATATAGATTGAAAATCAAATATGTATTGTCATTGATGTTTTGAACTTATAATGACTGACAATGGTCATTTCCACAGTTTTCACCTAAGGTTGTTACACTGTTTAGATTATTTATTAAAAGTGTTGCAAATATTAACACAAACTAAACATAAATAGCGTTGTTGTTGCGAAACTCGTGACTTCTTACTGCGCCAAAAAAATATTCAAAAGGATCTTGGTTTAGGTGTTGCAGCCACACTGAGTTTATATTGTACTCGACCCTTAATTTTTTTAATAATGTTTCAATTTCATTCGGTGTCTACACCCAATTTGACGCAATGAGGACAGATTCTACTTTTCCACTGCTTTACAAAAATTTCTTGGAATTAAATATATTTTTTGCTTCCGTCCATGTTTTGTTGTGCATAGACTTGAGTGTGGGTGGAAAATTTTTAATTTTACTGCCACTTATTGAGTCAAAAACATTGTCTACTAATTATAAACGGTACACTGTTTCTTTGCATTCTGGAGGTAGAATTTCCTTATCTGAAAATGATGGTAATAAAATTAAAAATTTAAATTAAATTAAATTAAATTAGCTTCACGCTGTATCCCGCACACGGCACGGTAGGCAGAGGGAACCTAGTGTTAAGACACTCCGTTCCCCACTTTCTGCCGAATTTTGGAGGCATTGCGTGTTGAGTGACAGAATTCAACGCCGCGCTTTGCCTCGACACCAAAGCGAAAAAATAAAAATATAAATTTAAGTAGATATTTCATCTCCTCGAGTGGGGATCGACCCACAACCAGTCGGTTTTACAGTCACACTTTGTACCACTGCGCCACGACTGGCCAACACTAAAGATATATATGTAATATATATATATATTTTATATTCATTCAGCATAAATTGATTATTACATAAATTGATTATAAAAAATAATTATTACAAGTTCTTCAACTTTTTAAATGAACAATCTTTATAAGTTTTACTATTGTTCTATTAATTTGTTTCATTATTGAATTATACAGTCAATATTTTTATCTTTTCTCTCTATCAAGAGAGCTACACTTATTTTTAAAGAAACTTCATCAAAAAGTAATACACATAATTTATCACAATTTTTTTATACTATCCGATGTTTTCTTAAGTTTAGGCGTAAGCTTTTAATGAATCAAATTGAATAAATATTAATCTAAAAAAAATGTAGGCCTTTGGACTTTATTTAAAAATGGACAAAAAAGCAACTTTTTCTTTTATTGTACTACTAGTGATTGCTTAAAATTTTACTTGTTTATTACTTAATTAAAACATATTATGAACAAGTAAATTAATTGACTTTAAAAAATTATGGACACTTTGCTCTGGAACAAGAAAATGCCAGCAAAATTATTTTAACTACATTAGATATAACAAGGTATTGTCAACTGTATAACAGAAAACCGAAAAATCTTAAAAATATTTGTTAATGTTATCAATATTTAAGGAGGAATACTTTACAGTTCTTACTTTACAATTGTCTGTGTAAAAATATAGTACATAAGTTATTCCTATTAATGTAATGTTCTTTAAAAAGTGTTCTTCATATTTAATATGATTTTATACTTACTTTTTCTTGACTCTCCATAATACATAACATAACTGGAAATATTTGAAGAATGTCCTTTTCTCTTGTCTATCAATATTTGAAGATCTGAAATAATGGATTAATGTATTGAATTTTTATTACAAAGAATTGATTTTATACAAAGTATTTATATATCTCTGCATAAAATCTAGTTTTTTTTCTTTACTTATTGCTCTAATATATAAACATTAAGGTAAGCATAGGAACTTAAGAACTTTCATCGCAACTGCAAAATAAATTCAAACAATAACAGCCACACATAGAGTAATTATTATTAAATATAAGATATAAGTAGTAAATGTAAAAAGTGAGGCCGGTCGTGGCGCAGTGGTACAAAGTGTGACTGTAGAACCGACTGGTTGTGGGTTCGATCCCCACTCGAGGAGATGAAATATTTACTTAAATTTATATTTCCATTTCTTCGCTCTGGTGTCGAGGCAAAGCGCGGCGTTGAGTTCTGCCACTCAAAACGCAATGCCTCCAAAATTCGGCAGAAAGTGGGGAACGAAGTGTTCACACTAGGTTCCCTCTAGCGTGAAGCTAATTTAATTTAATTTAATTTATGTAAAAAGTGACTGTTACTACGCGCTTGTTTCGGACCTTGAAGATACTAAAGGTAGAAAATTCTACGTCTGATACAAGCACGTAGTATAAATAGAAAATAGAGTTATTTGCTTACCCATTTATTATTTTCTTACTTTATATATATAATAATAATCAAAATTTTTGTTACATATAATAATTTGAGATAAACTAAGGCAGAAAAGCCACAGACATATATATTACGTGTTTTGCTTTTTGTATTTATATTTTTAACTATATGAATAATCATGTACAAATTATACACCATATACGTATTTATTATTAGAATCAACAATACCGTGTGCACTAAAGAATCTAATCCTTCCAAGACACACTATTTTGTACAGCACAAATTATTCCATATATAGTTGTAACAATAATAGTAAAATGAATTTACCAGAGGAATCTGAGCTGAGTTTACCAGAGGAAAAATGCATTAACTATTACAAAAATACCGTAATTGAATTGATAATTTGATACCAACAAGTATAATAACAGCTTCAATAGATATTTTGAATTTGAAACTACTATATAAATAGACTATAGAGTACCATAGAGTGAAGAATTGATTACTTTACGAGCCTAATATTAACTTATTTGTGGTAAAAATATGTATTTTATATTAACTATTATAAATATCAGGCTCTACAATCTTAGTACAACGAAGCTGGAAACTCTTGACGTATAATATTATTAAATTAAGAAGTTTTCTAGAGCTTCGAGGCTTTAGACCATTATAGATAACTTTTTATTTTTTAGTATTATATTTGCATTAGTAGAGACTCAGAATTCTAGAGGTCGCTTTAGAATTGAATATTTCAATTAACGTCAACAGATGTCACTGTAATTCGAATACGAAAAATAATAATAATAATTTAATTTATTAACTTTGTATATTTATAATGATTAATATAAAATTATTTTTACCACAAATAACTTCTTATATACCTCATTAAATAATTATATATTTTTCGCAATGCTTTCTTCACTATCTGTGGTACTCTGAATAACTCTCTACTCTATGGTACTCTATAGTCTATTTATCTAATATTTATAAAATTTTAATTTAAAAAATATCTGTTGATGCTAGTGTTGTCGTGGATTTCGGTATTCAAATAGGATTTTGTAATAGTTTATTGGTTTATATGTACGACTTTCGAGTTCGAGTACGAGTAAATTAATTATACTATTACTGTTACAACTTTGCTTGTTGTTGAGTTGGGACTCGTTACTTGTGTTGTGTGATATTATGTGTTTCGGAAAGATTTTTTAGGGCACATAATGTCTTCAGGCAAACATTGCATAAAGAAAACCCTGGCTACAATGGTATCAGACTTATTCCAAAATAACGGAACGCCATGTGAACCCTGACAAAATTAACAGAATGCAAAAAATGCAATGCAAACTTAACCCTTAAGTTTGCTACTCAAATTTTTAGCCGTACAGTGGCTTCAAACGTTGCAGGTAACAATGACTAGTGATTTAATAATTTTTTTTAGTCTTAATTTTTAATATAATGTAAATTGTTTGTTAATTTCATTTAACTATTATAGTTAAATGAAATTAACATATAATTAAAAACTATAACAGCTTTGAACATCTGTACCTCCGTACACAGCATGTAGGTAAAGGTTCATTCCCCACTTTCCACTGAATTCAATAATTCATTTTTACTATTGAATTTAAGATTGATAGAACAATAGTTAAATTCCTCAAGATTATTTGGTTAAAAAGTTGTTATACCATTTTTTTTATAATGAAGTTACATAATATTCGATGCTAAATTAAAATAAAAAAATATATATTAAGAACATATAATTTGTGAGCCAACACATAATGACAGAATTAAAAATCCAATATAAAATATATATATAGTTTATCCCATTCTTCATAATGTGAAGTTTAAATTATTAACATTTTATTAACATCATTTTCAGATAAAGGAATTCTACCTGCAGAATGTAAACAAACGGCTGACCTTATATCATTTTTGATCAATATTTTTGACTCCATAAATGACAGCAAAACTGAAAATTTTAATGTGAAACCATTGCTTGGTCCAGCCACACCCAAGTCTGTGCACAATAAAATATGGACAAAGGCAAAATTTATATTTGATTCAATGAAATTTCAAGCAGTGGAAAAGTAGAATCTGTTCTCATTGTGTCAAATTGGATGTGGACCCTGAATGGAATTCAAACATTATAAAAAAATTAAGGGTTGAGTACAACAATAACTCAGTGTGGTTGCGATACCTAAATCAAGATCCTCTTGATAATTTTTTAGTGCAGTAAGAAGTCAGAGGTGTCGCAACAACAACCCTACTTGTGATCAGTTTGAGTCACCATTTGCAACACTTTTAATAAATAATTTAAACAGTGTCCACATCCTAGGAGAACAGTTTTCTTCTAACCATTGCCAATCGTTACATGGTCTCATCATCAATGACAATAGAGAAACTATGTCTTCGACCTGCATTTGATTTTAAATCTATATTTAATTATGCAATGACACCTTTGGAGGTGAAAGAAACTGATTCTCATACAATACAACCACTGTAGTATATGTGTATATTAAAAAAATAACAAAAACTAATATTTTTAAATCATGCTGTTAATGTATGAGTCATTTATCTTACAAAGATGAAATTGAATATATAGAATATGACAGCATGACAGTGACTTTGCACTCCCAGGCAAGAATTTATTAAATCAATTTCAAATATCCAAGATGTGTTTAATCAAATAGTTAAATAAAATTAAAAAAAAATAATAATTAAAAGAAATAACCAAAACTACAATATTTATATTGATTAATTTGCTTTTATTTATTGAGGCCAGTCATAGCGCAGCAGCACGAAGTGTGACTGTAAAACTGACTGGTTGTGGGTTCTATCCCCACTCGAGGAGATGAAATATTTACTTAAATTTATATTCATTTCTTCGCTCTGGTGTCGAGGCAAAAGTGCGGCGTTGAGTTCTGCCACTCAACACGCAATGCCTCCAAAATTCGGCAGAAAGTGAGGAACGGAGTGTCTTAACTTTATTTTCCCTCTGCCTACCCTGCTGTGTGCGGGATATAGCATGAAGCTAATTTTTTTTTTTTATTATCTTTGTATTCAATGTGTTTTACATAGAAATAAATTATTTGATTATATAATTTATATTGTGATTCGTTGCTTGATGTATAACTATTGTAAAAATATCAATAGGATATTTGCTGGGAGAAAGCAAATTGATAATGATAGTGATAAATTCCTAACAAATGCAAAGAAATTCAATAAATGTTTTAAAAGACATCTAGTCTGATTTAAGACATATATACTCTAATGTTATTTGATGATGACAAAAATATAATTTCAATAATATATACTTCAACAAAAAGCAATTGATTATGCATATATGGTATTTAATCTTTTTTTAAATGGCCAATGTCTCGGAAACGGTAAAATTTCAGTGCATACTTTATGGGGTTAAAATAATTGGAAATTACCTACTCTATTACTTGTATGGGGTTGTCTTTGTATCTAATAATCATGCTGTATATATATTTCATCGTAAATATTTAAAATAATTTCATTGAATAAATTGTAAAAAAATAATTTACATACTGTGATGTAGGCGACGGTCAAATCTCAATTTGCCTACGAATAATATAACTGTTTTGCATTACAACAAAACAATTATTATGTGTTGGATAAAACACAGTGTTAGAGTGAAGAAGTCATCCGTGATTTTAGTCTATGGTACTACAAACTTACCAATCTGTCCATAGATTATATACTCTTGGCACCCGCAGGCGCCACCTACCGTTGGTTGTTGGTTGGCGCGAAAACATCTGTCAACTCATAGTCTTCACGTTTCATTCAGTCACCAGCAAGTCCTACTTGCTAACACTGTGTTTTATCCAACACATAATAATTGTTTTGTTGTAATGCAAAACAGTTATATTATGTGTCTTCTAAAACACAGTGTTAGAGTGAAGATCTGTTTGTTATCTGCTGGTGTCAAGTAAAAATGCTATGTTGATAAGAAAAAGCAAAAATATTATATAATATTTATTAACCATCATATTAAAAATCTCTGATTCAAATAAAAATACTAATCAAACTTAAAAGTCCTTTATCAATCAAATCTAGGATAACAAATATAGAATTCTCTTTTTTTTTTTTTTTTTATAAAAAATAATAATAATAACAGTATGTAATCCTCAAAATTTTAACAAAATATTATTGCAGAAATTGCACAAAAATAATCAAACTTTCTCTAATGAGATCCATACCAATAACTTCTTTGTACTAAACTTGCAAATTATTAAAAATAAAAAGAATAATTAATTAACTAAAAAATCAAAAACAACTCTTGTCATAATTCAATTAAAAACTTGAAAAATTATCAAACAGTAAAAATCAGCACTTGAATGTCTATCTGCTGATTCTATTTTACGACAGTAAAATTTTCTAAATGTATGAAAACTCTTCCAGTTTCCTCTTTTTAAAATTTCTTCTACTGGGTGATTCTCAAACCAGCCCCTAGAGGCAACTGCACTACGTATAATACCAGGAGGTGCACTGATATTGATATCTTTAAAAATACTTTTAATCCAACCACCTATAATTGTTCTAGAAGCTGGTCTCACTGCACCCTTTATAGTAACAAATAAGCTTGTGACGTTGTTCTCTACTAATCGCCTACTATTAGTCAATTGAATCAGTTGTCTAATATGTTTCACTGGACATATCATGTCATTATCATGTGTTAACAACACCCAGTCTGACTGTCTATGAGTGCTAGTATCAGTCTTAGAACCAAATCTTGGATGCAGAACAATTCTATCATGTTGTTCAGAATAATGTTCACCTGATATATCCAACAGTGTCAAATCATGAATTCTTCGCCCTGAAGCGAGTAATAATATTAAGGCAGTTCTCCGAGAAACATCAAATAATGTATTCAAAGATGTTCTTTCTTGTAGCCAATCAAACAGAAGTTTAATATCAAAAACTGGTGGCTTTTGTACATGTGGCCTAGCTAGAGAAATAGCTTTCAAAATTTGTTGAACAAAGAAATTTTTTGAAAATGACTCATTTGATGTAGCACAATAAGTTGAAATAGCTGACTTATGGAGTAAAATTGTATTATATGCTAATTTGTCATTTAAATAAAGCTTAGCTAAAAATCTAGCTACACTATTGCCATCTGGTGCCTTAGGATCTATGCCCTGCTCTACACACCAATCTATCCATCTTTGTATTGGTCTCTTATAAGTCATAAGTGTGGATTCTCGCCAACTCCTCTTCAATAACTTAATCTCTTCTACAGTCCAGTGCGAGACCTGGTGCCCCCACCCCCAACTTTCCATGCCATGAGGCCCAGCTGTTTCACTTGTGGAGGGCACTGACCCGTTGTAATGTCTATTAAATTCTTCCGAATCTTTTCTATTAGAAGCGGTTTCTCCAAAGCTTTGGCTTGCAGGTCCGGAAGCCAGAAACATCTTTTCCATTGAGGGGCTATTAATATGAAAGTTCCCTTGGCCTTGTTTAGATGGGACAGTACTTGAGGTATTAAATTGGGAGGTGGGAATAGCCATCCCAATTGACATTCCCATTGACGACTGAAGGCGTCGTAAAAAATTGCGTACCCATCTGTCGAGTCTAGCGTTACATATTTCTCGACGACGGCTGTTGATCTGGACGCGAATAGGTCTACGTCTGGCACGCCCCAAGCTTCGAATATGGCCTCCGTGGCCGGGGGCAATAGATGCCACTCGGGCAGTTCTCGGCCTCTCGAGAGGCGGTCTGCAATCCCGTTTAACCTCCCCGGGAGGTAGCAAGCCGACAGCGTTGTTTGGAGCTGCTCGGTGAGCCTCAAGAGCTTGGTTGTTAATCTTAGAAGGGCAGTTGAGCGAGTGCCACCTTCGTTTCTTATGTATGACACCAATGTTCGGTTGTCTGACTGTACGAGTATATGTGCCGCCTTCAATACTTTCTGTTGGCTCTTTATTGCTCCATATACTGCATACATCTCTTTGAGATTTGAATGCCACCCTCTCTGATATGGGGCCCATTGACCTGACAAGTAAAGGTTGTTCAATTGAGCGCCCCACCCTGCATCCGCTGCATCGGTGGTTAAGAAGTGTGATACCTCTTCTCGACGCAGTGTTTTGCAACTCCTTTGCTCTGCTTGCACCCACCATCCCAAATCCTGACACACCTTGGGCGGTAATGGTCTTATCTCCTTGGGCCTTCTGTCTCTGTATCCCTTTAAAAATATTTGCATACTTCGGCAATAAAGACGGCCCGTGGGAATGGTGAGAGTTGCAAAGTTTAAATGGCCTAATAAGCTCTGGGCCTCTTTCAGGCTGCATGCGGAACCCTTTCTTTTGAGATCTGTGATCATCTTTTCTATGGTACAAATTTTCTTTTGAGGTAGAGTCATAGTGAACTGGTTGGTATTCCAGATTATACCCAAGTACTCTATCTCTTGAGTCGGCTCTAAAACAGACTTTGGGTAATTGATATGCCACCCTAAAGTCTCTAGCAAGCTCAGCATTTCCGAAACCTGAGTGTCTAGTGTGGAACGGTCTTGGTTCACCAACAAGAAATCGTCCAAGTAAACCAGTAACCTAAACCCCCTGGTCCTTAGGATCTCCGCAACCCAATTGACCACTGCTGTGAAAATCTGTGGGGCACAGGAAAGACCGAAAGGAAGTGCTGTTAGCTGCAGCACTTCCTGATTGTATATTATCCGCAGAAAACGCCTGTGAGCTTCTGAAATTGGTATATGAAAATAGGCATTCTGAAGGTCGATCTTTGTTAACCAATCGTTTTCTTGTAGAAATTCTGATACCTCCGTCTGAGATATCAGATGAAATTTCTTTGGAGAAATGTAAACATTGAGACCCCTGAGGTCGAATATGGGTCTTAATCCCCCACTGGACTTCTTTATCAAAAACATTCTTGAATGAAAACCGGGATTGAGCACTGTTGGCCTTTCTAATATTCCCTTTTCTTTCAACTCCTTGATCATCTCCGTCATCAGGGGAGTTTCTCTGGTGCGAAATCTCTTTTGGACATTCTTGTAGGGATACTGCATAGGGGGCTTGGCCTTGAACGGAATTCTTCCTCTTGTAATTACTTTTAAAATGAATTGAGTCGCACCTTGACTTTGCCATACTGATACATGGTCTTTTAAGCAACCCCCCCTGAAGTCCCTTAACTGATAGTCAATCTTGTCTCGTATTGGACTGATTGGAGGTGTTGCTGCGACGAAAGGGCTTCTTATATTTTGGCTTCTTATCTATTTTTTTACCACGATATTGCTGTGGATGTTTATTCGGATCTTGTTTCGTATGTGAGTTCTGGTCGAAATGATTTCTCTTTTGTTGACCTCTCTTCAAATAACTTGGTGTATTCAGCCATATCTGGGATCCACCTAAAGATTGTATAATGGGCTGTAATGCCTCTTTGCTAAATAAATACTCTGCACTCGGTGGCACACTTCTTAAGGTCATCTGAAGATTCAAATTTTCAATCTCCTTAAGTATTCTCTCTCGCCTTATTTCAATGCATTCAGCTCTTTTACCACATATAATCTGCAACATATTATCTGAATTCTTTGCAAAAGATGATGTCGGGCCAAACATAGTAGTGAATCTTTCAAATAATGTATTATAATTAACACTAGCAGGCTCCTTTGAGGCCCAATCAACTATAGACTGTAATGATTCCCTTAGAAGATGCCTTTGTTCTAAGGCTACATTAGATAAGCTACTCAATAAAAGCTCTGTAGAAGCCAAATAATCCTTAGACTTATTAAAATGACATAACTCTTCATTAACTTTTAAACCCATAAAACCAGGTTCTGCAATATAGGACTGCATGGCCTTTTTAAATCTTATCCCTTTCCAAGATTGCGAGTTAAACTGTTGTATTTTATTAAGCTCCCGCAGCCGCTGCTCGTCAGCAGCAGGTATAATTTTATTACCATCATAATCGATACATACATCACCTAATGTCAATGTATTAATTGTATTACTACTACTAGGATCTACAAGAAAAGTTTCCTCTCTCATATGTGATCCTGAAGGCAAATTATTAGGTCGACTTGTCTGCGGTTGCAATTGATCAGACATATGCGCAACGAAATTGGAAATATAACTTACCTGAGTTATTAAACTATCGACTCTTAGGTCAGAATAAGGTAACGAACGCCTACGTCTTTTGTTTGGAGGTGGAGAGGCGCAGTCTTCTTCCTCCGAGGACGAAGACGAGGACGATGTTAAAATGTTAGACCGAGCCTGTCCCCCATCCGAGGCGACCTGGCTCGGTGCCGCACTCTCACCTCTTTCAGACTGATTCATTGTAACACTGCACTTTTAAAAACTGCGTACTTATTTAATTTAAAACACTGTGAGTTATCTTATAAGAGAAAATAACGCATAAAGCGATATTTTCTCAACTCTGTAAACTTTTTGATGCTTCGACTTCAAAAATCACAAATGCTATGAGTTGACAGATGTTTTCGCGCCAACCAACAACCAACAACCAACGGTAGGTGGCGCCTGCGGGTGCCAAGAGTATATAATCTATGGACAGATTGGTAAGTTTGTAGTACCATAGACTAAAATCACGGATGACTTCTTCACTCTAACACTGTGTTTTAGAAGACACATAATATTATATTACTCTAAAATATATTGTATAAATGTGTGATTCAATAAAATCAATAAATTGGAGATGTATTTTATTTTCGTATACCTTTGCTACATCCACATAATATGTGTGTATACGTAAAAAGCTATATTTATTTACGATCAGACGGAAGACCTCTTGGACACCTAATTGAAGTTTATTCTGATTATACTAAGCATACGCTCTCACACACACAGACATACACACTCACACCCACAAACACACACACACGCACACAGATAAATTTTGTACCTAATTTTATGTATTTATTTATTTTTTATTATTCTTACCTTACATGTATAGTTATTTTATTTTGTTTTATTATTAAAATTAAAATTTGGTATAACGAATGTAATGGCGTTTTGTGAGGTGGGGGATAATAGCTGCGACACAGTATTGTACTACTGCAGCTGTTACCGTTATAAAATGTTACTGTTATACAAAGAAATGAAATAAATAAACATTAAACATTTATACGACGGTATATATAGTAGCATACACACATATATATACATATAAGTATATAACTGTTTTGTATAGTTGATACTAATACTTGTAGATGGCGTTGATCCATGTTACCACTTTTGATGCCGAAGTTTGGTCTCTATTATAGTATATAGAATGTACTCTGTGATTACTGCTCATATTCAATTTGTGACGACATCTATTGACGTTAATTGAAATATTCAATTCCAAAGCGACCTCTGAACGTCAATTGGCGAACTTATGTAAATATAATGCTACAAAATAAAAAAATGTCTATAATGGTCTACACTCTCCATAATCCATATACTTTTGAATTTAATAATATTATACGTCAAAAGTTTCCAGTCTCGTTGTACTAAGATTGTAGAGCCTGTTGACAACCAACTAATATGTCAATCCATCTTGTCGCATTTCAGAGCACGGAAAAAAGTATTACGATATTATATAGATAGTATAAAAAATTGTGATAAATTATGATTTGTGTATTACTTTTTGATGAAGTTTCTTTGAAAGTCAGTGTAGCTCTCTCGATAGAGAGAAAAGATAAAAATATTGACTGTATAATTCAATAATGAAACCAATAATAGAACAATAGCAAAACTATTAAAGATTGTTCATTTAAAAAGTTGAAGAACTTGTAATAATTATTTTTTATAGTCAATTTATGTAATACTATGCTGAATGAAAATAAAAAATATATATTACATACATATCTTAGTGTTGGCTCATTATGACAGTAGTAAGAATCCCATATGAAATACCATTCTTAATCATGTAAAATTTAAATTATTAACATTTTATTACCATCATTTTCAGATAAGGGAATTCTACCTCCAGAATGCAAAGAAACAGTGAGCCGTTTATTATTTGTAGACAATATTTTTGACTCAAATAAGTGGCAGTAAAACTAAAAATTTTCCACCCACACTCAACTCGGTGCACAACAAAACATGGACGGAAGCAAAAAATATATTTAATTCCAAGAAATGTTTGTAAAGCAGTGGAAAAGTTGAATCTATCCTCATTGCGTCAAATTGGTTGTAGACACCGAATCCGCCTTGGCATTTACAGGCAGAAGTACTCGCCAAAGTTCATGCTTTCCGTACAAGTGAGCGGTCGCGAGGTGACCGACCATCAATGGAGGATATCGTGCGGATCAGGAGAAGTGCTGACGAAGCCCTGATCCGGCGATGGAAGTTGGACCTGGGGTCCCCGGTGGCAGGCCTTTCTACAGTGGAAGCGGTTCGCCCCCACCTTGAACGCTGGGTCTTAAGAAACTTTGGGGTCCTAACTTTCAGATTGGTGCAGGTACTAACAGGGCACGGCTGCTTTGGCAAATACCTGCACCAGATTGCACGTCGGGAAACGTCGCCGACGTGCCATGAGTGTAATGCACCCGTGGACTCAGCGCACTATACTTTGGCCGAATGCCCCGCATGGGCTCTGCAGCGCCACGCTTTGGTGGCTGTAGTAGGAAGGGATCTATCACTACCCAGTGTGGTGGGGAAAATGCTGGATAGTGAAAGTAACTGGTCTGCCATGGTCTCCTTCTGTGAATCTGTCATGGCATTGAAGGAGGCCGCGGAGCGGCTTCGAGAGTCCAGAGCGAACGCAGGCTCGCTCCGACGTCGGAGGCCTGGTGGTAGGAGGAGACAGCACCTGCATCTCCGACTAACCTCACCCTAGAGATCGTAGGAGAAAGGGCCTTATAAATGGGTGCTTCAGGGGACCCTAAGGCACTCTAAAGATAATGGTGGCCCGCGATAGGTGGGCCTACCACGTAGGTGGTGAGGGTTCCGCTGGGTTTTAGTGGGTAGTATCGTATTATCCCCGATGAGTCCCACAGAACCATGCGCACGTAGGTCTTTCAGACTTGCTTGCGGATGGTCTGCGTAAAAGCATTTCCCAGCGTCACAAAAAAAAAAAAAAAAGGATCGAACCCACAACCAGTCGGTTTTGCAGTCACACTTCGTGCCGCTGCGCCACGACTGGCCTCATTCATTCTTTTAATTATTTTTTTTTTTTAATTTTATTTAACTATTTGATTAAACACATCTTGGATATTTGAAATTGATTTAATAAATTCTTGCCTGGGAGTGCAAAGTCACTGTCATGCTGTCATATTCTATATATTCAATTTCATCTTTGTAAGATAAATGACTCATACATTAACAGCATGATTTAAAAATATTAGTTTTTGTTATTTTTTTAATATACACATATACTACAGTGGTTGTATTGTATGAGAATCAGTTTCTTTCACCTCCAAAGGTGTCATTGCATAATTAAATATAGATTTAAAATCAAATGCAGGTCGAAGACATAGTTTCTCTATTGTCATTGATGATGAGACCATGTAATGATTGGCAATGGTTAGAAGAAAACTGTTCTCCTAGGATGTGGACACTGTTTAAATTATTTATTAAAAGTGTTGCAAATGGTGACTCAAACTGATCACAAGTAGGGTTGTTGTTGCAACACCTCTGACTTCTTACTGCACTAAAAAATTAACAAGAGGATCTTGATTTAGGTATTGCAACCACACTGAGTTATTGTTGTACTCGACCCTTAATTTTTTTATAATGTTTGAATTCCATTCAGGGTCCACACCCAATTTGACACAGTGAGAACAGATTCTACTTTTCCACTGCTTGAAATTTCATTGAATTAAATATAAATTTTGCCTTTGTCCATATTTTATTGTGCACAGACTTGGGTGTGGCTGGACCAAGCAATGGTTTCACATTAAAATTTTCAGTTTTGCTGTCATTTATGGAGTCAAAAATATTGTCCAAAAATGATATAAGGTCAGTCATTTGTTTACATTCTGCAGGTAGAATTCCTTTATCTGAAAATGATGTTAATAAAATGTTAATAATTTAAACTTCACATTATGAAGAATGGGATAAACTATATATATATTTTATATTGGATTTTTAATTCTGTCATTATGTGTTGGCTCACAAATTATATGTTCCTAATGTATATTTTTTTATTTTAATTTAGCATAGAATATTATGTAACTTCATTATAAAAACAATGGTATAACAACTTTTTAACCAAATAATCTTGAGGAATTTAACTATTGTTCTATCAATCTTAAATTCAATAGTAAAAATGAATTATTGAATTCAGTGGGAAGTGGGGAATGAACCTTTACCTCCATGCTGTGTACGGAGGTACAAATGTTCAAAGCTGTTATAGTTTTTAATTATATCATTATAGTTAAATGAAATTAACAAACAATTTACATTATATTAAAAATTAAGACTAAAAAAAATTATTAAATCACTAGTAATTGTTACCTGCAACGTTTGAAGCCACTGTACGGCTAAAAATTTGAGTAGCAAACTTAAGGGTTAAGTTTGCATTGCATTTTTTGCATTCTGTTAATTTTGTCAGGGTTCACATGGCGTTCCGTTATTTAGGAATCAGTCTGATACCATTGTAGCCAGGGTTTTCTTTATGAAATGTTTGCCTGAAGACATTATGTGCCCTAAAAAATCTTTCCGAAACACACAATATCACACAACACAAGTAACGAGTCCAAACTCAACAACAAGCAAAGTTGTAACAGTAATAGTATAATTAATTTACCCGCGAACCTTGAGCTTAACTCGTAAACGTACTCGTACTCAAACTCGAAAATCGTACATATAAACCAGTAAACTATTACAAAATCCTATTTGAATACCGAAACCGACGACAACATCAGCATCAACAGATATTTTTAAATTTAAATTTTATAATTATTAGATAAATAGACTATAGAGTACCATAGAGTAGAGAGTTATTCAGAGTACCACAGATAGTGAAGAAAGCATTGCGAAAAATATATAATTATTTAATGAGGTATACAAGAAGTTATTTGTGGTAAAAATAATTTTATATTAATCATTATAAATATACAAAGTTAATAAATTAAATTATTATTATTATTTTTCGTATTCAATTTGCAGTGACATCTGTTGACGTTAATTGAAATATTCAATTCTAAAGCGACCTCTAGAATTCTGAGTCTCTACTAATGCAAATATAATACTAAAAAATAAAAAATTATCTATAATGGTCTAAAGCCTCGAAGCTCTAGAAAACTTCTTAATTTAATAATATTATACGTCAAGAGTTTCCAGCTTCGTTGTACTAAGATTGTAGAGCCTGATATTTATAATAGTTAATATAAAATACATATTTTTACCACAAATAAGTTAATATTAGGCTCGTAAAGTAATCAATTCTTCACTCTATGGTACTCTATAGTCTATTTATATAGTAGTTTCAAATTCAAAATATCTATTGAAGCTGTTATTATACTTGTTGGTATCAAATTATCAATTCAATTACGGTATTTTTGTAATAGTTAATGCATTTTTCCTCTGGTAAACTCAGCTCAGATTCCTCTGGTAAATTCATTTTACTATTATTGTTACAACTATATATGGAATAATTTGTGCTGTACAAAATAGTGTGTCTTGGAAGGATTAGATTCTTTAGTGCACACGGTATTGTTGATTCTAATAATAAATACGTATATGGTGTATAATTTGTACATGATTATTCATATAGTTAAAAATATAAATACAAAAAGCAAAACACGTAATATATATGTCTGTGGCTTTTCTGCCTTAGTTTATCTCAAATTATTATATGTAACAAAAATTTTGATTATTATTATATATATAAAGTAAGAAAATAATAAATGGGTAAGCAAATAACTCTATTTTCTATTTATACTACGTGCTTGTATCAGACGTAGAATTTTCTACCTTTAGTATCTTCAAGGTCCGAAACAAGCGCGTAGTAACAGTCACTTTTTACATAAATTAAATTAAATTAAATTAGCTTCACGCTAGAGGGAACCTAGTGTGAACACTTCGTTCCCCACTTTCTGCCGAATTTTGGAGGCATTGCGTGTTGAGTGGCAGAACTCAACGCCGCGCTTAAGCTCGACACCAGAGCGAAGAAAATGGAAATATAAATTTAAGTAAATATTTCATCTCCTCGAGTGGGGATCGAACCCACAACCAGTCGGTTCTACAGTCACACTTTGTACCACTGCGCCACGACCGGCCTCACTTTTTACATTTACTACTTATATCTTATATTTAATAATAATTACTCTATGTGTGGCTGTTATTGTTTGGATTTATTTTGCAGTTGCGATGAAAGTTCTTAAGTTCCTATGCTTACCTCAATGTTTATATATTAGAGCAATAAGTAAAGAAAAAAAACTAGATTTTATGCAGAGATATATAAATACTTTGTATAAAATCAATTCTTTGTAATAAAAATTCAATACATTAATCCATTATTTCAGATCTTCAAATATTGATAGACAAGAGAAAAGGACATTCTTTAAATATTTCCAGTTATGTTATGTATTATGGAGAGTGAAGAAAAAGTAAGTATAAAATCATATTAAATATGAAGAACACTTTTAAAAGAACATTACATTAATAGGAATAACTTATGTACTATATTTTTACACAGACAATTGTAAAGTAAGAACTGTAAAGTATTCCTCCTTAAATATTGATAACATTAACAAATATTTTTAAGATTTTTCGGTTTTCTGTTATACAGTTGACAATACCTTGTTATATCTAATGTAGTTAAAATAATTTTGCTGGCATTTTCTTGTTCCAGAGCAAAGTGTCCATAATTTTTTAAAGTCAATTAATTTACTTGTTCATAATATGTTTTAATTAAGTAATAAACAAGTAAAATTTTAAGCAATCACTAGTAGTACAATAAAAGAAAAAGTTGCTTTTTTGTCCATTTTTAAATAAAGTCCAAAGGCCTACATTTTTTTTAGATTAATATTTATTCAATTTGATTCATTAAAAGCTTACGCCTAAACTTAAGAAAACATCGGATAGTATAAAAAAATTGTGATAAATTATGTGTATTACTTTTTGATGAAGTTTCTTTGAAAATAAGTGTAGCTCTCTTGATAGAGAGAAAAGATAAAAATATTGACTGTATAATTCAATAATGAAACAAATTAATAGAACAATAGTAAAAGTTATAAAGATTGTTCATTTAAAAAGTTGAAGAACTTGTAATAATTATTTTTTATAATCAATTTATGCTGAATGAATATAAAATATATATATATATATATATATATATATATATATATATATATATATATATATATATATATATATATATATATATATATATATTTTATAACTTATAACTAAAGATATATATGTAATATGTAATATGTAATATATAATATATATATATATATATATATATATATATATATATATATATATATATATATATATATATATATATATTACATATATATCTTTGCCTACCGTGCCGTGTGCGGGATACAGCGTGAAGCTAATTTAATTTAATTTAATTTAAATTTTTAATTTTATTACCATCATTTTCAGATAAGGAAATTCTACCTCCAGAATGCAAAGAAACAGTGTACCGTTTATAATTAGTAGACAATGTTTTTGACTCAATAAGTGGCAGTAAAATTAAAAATTTTCCACCCACACTCAAGTCTATGCACAACAAAACATGGACGGAAGCAAAAAATATATTTAATTCCAAGAAATTTTTGTAAAGCAGTGGAAAAGTAGAATCTGTCCTCATTGCGTCAAATTGGGTGTAGACACCGAATGAAATTGAAACATTATTAAAAAAATTAAGGGTCGAGTACAATATAAACTCAGTGTGGCTGCAACACCTAAACCAAGATCCTTTTGAATATTTTTTTGGCGCAGTAAGAAGTCACGAGTTTCGCAACAACAACGCTATTTATGTTTAGTTTGTGTTAATATTTGCAACACTTTTAATAAATAATCTAAACAGTGTAACAACCTTAGGTGAAAACTGTGGAAATGACCATTGTCAGTCATTATAAGTTCAAAACATCAATGACAATACATATTTGATTTTCAATCTATATTTAACTATCTCCTCCTATCACCTCTAGGGCCGTTCAAGTATTACGTAAGCAGTTTTTTTGCAATTATTGACCCACCCTCCCCAACGTTAATAAGTATAATAAGTTAGAAAAATTATAATTTAATATAAAAAGCCAACAGGTTTCGACATTACTAAATCACAGAAGAATATTGTTAAATAATATTAAGTTTTTTTTAATAACTCTTATAATTTGTTATTAACGTATATATATATAGAATGTACTCTGTGGTTTTGACAGATTGACAACTGACGTTTGTGTTCAGGCTCTACAATCTTAGTACATACAACGAAGCTGGAAACTTTCGACGTATATTATATATATATTATTAAATTAAGAGGTAGGGCTTCGAGGCTTTAGACCATTATAGACAACTTTTTAATTTGCATATATATATATATATATATTGTTCCAGTAGTGGTTTGAATATGTGAATAATAAAACGAGCAGCGTCACATTCTGTTTAGTTTATTCGACTGATCATGGCTAACTAAACCGTCTATTTATATATATTTGGACATACTGTCAAATGAGCAACTATTATATGTTAAATTTGTACAATCATTAAAGTATTCTAAATATTATTTATTCAAATAATCTCTTATGAGCACTTTTGAATCGTCGAATGAACATCAAGAACAACAAAAAGAAGCTACCACCGGTTCGGAAGGCAGTTCTGCAGAGAAGAACCGGCAAGAAACTCAACAGTTGCTCTTTTATATAATGTATTTATACATATATTATATAAATCAATGTGTGATGAACTAATTATTAGCTATAATTGAATTAAGAATAACATATTGTTTATAGGTCTTAAGATAAAAGTTACTCAACAGGAAATTGAATAATTCTATACAGTGTTGCTAGTGATAATTAACAGTACTAAAATAAGTATATGATAATAGATAGAAATATTCCATATGGTCTTGCTCGTGCTGTTTAACACTCGGCCATCCTGCAAAGCCGTGTCCCACGGCTGGTCTGGCACACACTGTCTCACGGCTGGTCTGGCAATCGTTGCTATCATCATCACCAATACGCCGTTTTTCGTAAATCAAACTGTAACATAAAATTTTAAAGCAGTAATATTGTATTGGACAAATTATACTTCATACAACTTTCTCAACTGATTTTTTTAATTATTACAAAACAATGTTAATTTCTGAATTGCTAAGAGACTTCCTTTTTTTTTGGCATCATTTATGGTTATCATAAAATAAAAAGTAAAAGAATTAATATGCACATAGAATTTTATTTTTTTAGCATTACGCTCTATCCAGGACAAAGCAGAGTAGGCAGATAACACATAGAATATAAAATCCTATAATAAATAAGTACGATCAACATCAAAGTTAACTTTTTTTTTACCAATATTATAACTGAAAGCATTATTTTGTTAATATTTTTTTGGGTACTTATGTTCAAATAGAGACTAAATGCAATTTATAACAGTTTTTCTTACCACATTAATCTTTAACCACACAGTATTATCGTTTTCCTCTCAGTATTTTCTATAATCACACAGATTAGCATTATATCACACAGTATTATCTATTAGCACACAGCCATATATTTTACACACAGTATTATCTATTAGCACACAGCTATATATTTTACACACAGTATTATCTATTAGCACACAGCTATATATTTTATCACACAGTATTATCTATTAGCACACAGCCATATATTTTACACACAGTATTATCTATTAGCACACAGCTATATATTTTACACAGTATTATCTATTAGCACACAGCTATATATTTTATCACACAGTATTATCTATTAGCACACAGCCATATATTTTACACACAGTATTATCTATTAGCACACAGCTATATATTTTACACAGTATTATCTATTAGCACACAGCTATATATTTTATCACACAGTATTATCTATTAGCGCACAGCTATATATTTTACACACAGTATTATCTATTACATGTACTCCTATATGTATATGTCTATAGCCACAGAGACCTGTGCCACACACGAGTTACGAGTTGCCAGATACTTTTTATAACAAAATTAAATAATCTCTACAACTATCACTAAACTTAGTGCACTCAACTCATGAATATGTTTTATCAGCTCGTAATGTTGTTCTATCAATTCTTTCGGATAGCTCATAACATACTAGCTTAGTAAGTACTAAAGCGTTTTACTTCCTAGACTAAACAGTAGAACGATATAGAGCAACGATCCGTGATCCACCAGTGGTCAACAGCAGCAGCCAAAATAGGAGTCGGTTTGTCGTTGTTGGCCTTGCAATGAGTGAAAAGAGCGGTAGTGGAGCCTCTGGTTCGGTGAAGGCCTATACAACGTTTGCCTATTGGATTATTATAGTTGGATTATTTCCTCAGTCAACAATAATTGTTTTGATGTTTTAATTCATTAAAATACGTTTATTTAATTTTATTAAATATTTACTTAGAAATTCTATTAATACAAATTTACAGAAGATTTTTGCTAAAACATTATTATGTCTCTATCTCTATGTAAGCTCCTATTGAGTTAGCAATTAAAGTTTGTTCATTTTTATTATACTTTCATAGTTGTTTCTGTTAACAAAAATTATATAAAAGTGGTCCTTGGTCAATAAAAGATTTGGAACCCCTGATGATATACATTACATACATTACATACATTAGTAATGTGTTTATTTACAATATTATTAACCTCGTGCGTATCTAAGAAGTGATTGCCACTGTTTTTAAATTATAATCCTGTTTCATTTATATTAATTTTCCATTATTATAATATAATCATTAAATAACCTTAACCACTCTTTTGTAACATTATCTATGTCTAGTCAATATTAACTGCACACTAAAGTTGTACAATTGAACTGTATCTAGTACTTATGTTAATTCTGAAGAAATTTATTGCAAAATATAAAATAATATTAATTTTGACTTATAACCAGTAACTTAAACTTAAGGATCACCTGTCCGCAATTATAATAGAATTACAAACTCAAACGGTGTCATTTTATGGACCTCTTAAATTTACTTCGATATTCTGAGTATTTAAATATTTTTATATTACAACAATTCACACAGCACGTTTTTCAACTCAATCTAGCTCACGCACTATTATATGCTATTTATCTCACAGAACATACGTTCCGTATTCTAGCTTTCATAAAATTGTACAACACTAGCTCACACAGTATTATATATCTTAGCTCTCATAGAATAATATATAATAATAAAATTAATAATGTGCAGGGAACAATAATAAGTTATACGAAACAAATCTTGACTAAATAAAGTTAGATATAATTCTTCCTTTTTTTTAAAAAAAGGAACTACTAAACTCATACGGAAGTGTCGCGTCGTGCTATTGGTGTTTAGTATGTTTTCCAATCTGTGATCTTCATGTTTATGAAGCACTGAAGAATTAAACTTAGTTTCTTCCGTTTTCACTTTCCATACGAAATGATGAAAATATCCGTGATCAACTGTGCCTAATATAAAAATTTGTATATATCTTCATTTGAGATTTGTTTTAATTGTATATTTTAATTTACAAACAAACTCAAACTTATATCATTTTTATTCACTCATCAGATATACAACGGCCACCCCCGCGCCTACCTACATTCGTAAACTTTTTTGACACTACTACCTAACAACGACTTCATACAGACGACACGGCAGTTTATCAAGATATGTTGTTACTACTTTCTGTAAACAATAGATCTCTATAACTATATATACCTACATATTAATATATATATTTCTTAATGTATTCTATTTATGTCGTAGTCTTATTGAAATCTTTAAGCAAATGCTTTATGATTTAAGTTTCATATATTATTTTCAAACAATTGTTGATATTTATTAAGTTATATATTTTATTGTTATATATTTATATATAATTATAATAAATGACGTTTCGATGTTGTTCAAGTCGCGGATAATTGTTCTAGTGTTTGTAAGCTATACGCTGCTACTATATATGACCAATCGTTTAGTAGATGATCGGATCGATAGCGTAAACCGTTGACAGGCAAACTCTCGTTCAGTCTTTACTAAAGACATTGTATAAGCTATACATGTATTCTTTTAAAGTTCTAGATTGTCCTTAAACGTGAAACTGTACTGTAATAAAATGTACTATACTGGAATAAGCAAAATACGTTCGTATATTTTTTTACAAATTTAAAAGTTTCCCTTTTTTAACTGATAATAAACTAACTAATACTAAATATTTCCCAGCAGCCGCCGTGTCAATGACCTTTGAGAACATTAAATATTTATTTCTTTTTATTTGCTTGCTTGATAGACCAAATGTACTTACAACAACAATCCGCTACAGTGTTCTCTCGTCAACAACAATATGTTGGCTATCTATTAGATTATTTTTCGTTTTGGCGGTTTTTAGTTAAATAAACTAGGATTTATGATATCACATTAAGAATATTTGTCGCCCTTGATTTGAACTTAACTTAGATATATGATCGTGTTACACAAGACGTTACAATAGGTTTATATTGCACAAAAATCAAAATAAGAACTAAAATTTAATTAAAATATTTTATAACTATATTTCCATTTTTGTATATTGATATCTAAACTCTCTGATTCTCATAATAGACATATATCTTATAAATTCCACGTCATAAATGAAATAGACCTTCCCTTTGATGGTATTATAGGGACAGATTTTTTGAATCATTTTGGTTGCAACATAGATTATAACAAGAATATTTTAAGGATCTGTAATACCAACATTAAACTTTTATATAATGAACCAATTTATTCTATTCCTGCTAGAACAGAGATGATTGTCGAATGCTCTGTATCCAATCCAGAGATCCAAGAAGGACTTGTACTAAATCAAAATAAAATCAAGGATCTTCTTATTGCAAATTGTCTCGTTAAAGTAAAAAATAATAACAGAATCAATTTATCTGTCGTTAACAACTCTGAATCTTCTATTTCCTTAAATTCAAATCTAAATATTACTCTAATTCCATGTGAATCCTTGTCTACCTCTCACGTTGAAGATGAATCTAATCAGTATCCTATTAATAGTGTTCTATATTCTAATGCATATCAACGAACTCAAGAAGTATTAAAACAACTTCGTGTATCTCATTTAAACTCAGAAGAAACTGATGCTCTTTACAATCTTTGTTCCTCTTTTTCCGATATATTTCACCTTCCTGGTGAAATACTTACTCATACAAATGCTATAAAGCATTCCATTAAAACAACTTCTAATAATCCTGTTCATGTCAAATCCTATCGCTTCCCTGAAGTCCATAAGCAAGAAGTTCAAAAACAAGTTAATCAAATGTTAGATCAAGGAATAATAGAACCGTCTATTTCACCATGGTCTGCTCCTATTTGGGTAGAACCAAAGAAAGTAGATGCTTCTGGTGAGAAGAAATGGCGCATTGTCATTGACTTCCGTCAACTTAATGATATTTCCATAGGCGATACTTACCCTATTCCAAATATCAATGAAATTCTAGATCAGTTAGGTTCCAGCAAATATTTCTCTACATTAGATCTTTCTTCTGGATTTCACCAGATTCTCGTCGAAGAAGAAGATAAGCCTAAGACGGCATTCTCTGTACCTCAGGGTCATTATCAATTTACCCGCATGCCCTTTGGCCTTAAAAATGCTCCTTCCACATTCCAAAGGTTGATAAACACTGCTCTATCAGGCCTACAAGGCACCCGCTGTTTCGTTTATTTAGATGATATAGTTCTCTATGGTTTCGATCTTAATTCTGCTATTAATAACTTAAAATGTGTATTTACTAGATTAAACGAATTTAACCTCAAATTACAACCCGATAAGTGCGAGTGCATATTTGGGACATATTATAACTGAGGAAGGTGTTAAACAAAATCCTGAGAAAATAAAAGCTGTAGTAGAATTCCCAGTTCCCAAATCCCCTAAGGATATCAAATCTTTCTTAGGACTAGTCTCTTACTATCGTCGATTCATTTCCGACTTTTCGAAAATTGCCAAGTCTCTTACTAAACTTCTAAAGAAAGATATTCCATTTGAGTGGCAGAATGAACAGCAAATCTCTTTCGATGAACTGAAAAGTAAATTAACCACTGCTCCTGTATTATGCTATCCTGATTTTACTAAATCCTTTATATTAACTTGTGATGCATCAAATTATGCAGTAGGCGCTGTCCTCTCTCAAGGTGCTATTGGAAAAGATAGGCCTATAGCGTTTGCTTCACGTACACTGAATCGTAGTGAAAGTAACTACAGTACGACAGAGAAAGAACTCTTAGCAATCATCTTTGGCTGTAAAACTTTTAGACCTTATTTACATGGTCGTAAGTTTCAAATTATAACAGATCATCGCCCTTTAAAATGGCTTTTCAATCATAAAGATCCTTCTAGCAAACTCCAAAGGTGGAGGCTTAAGCTAGAGGAATATGAAGAAATAATATATAGAAAAGGCAAACTACATTCCGCTGCAGATGCACTGTCTCGTTATCCTTCTAACTCTGCAGTTCCTATTAACATTATAGGTACACAAGTAAATCCCATTCCTAATCTTAACGATCCGCAAAGCCCTACTAATCCTTCTCAAAATACTCAACCTCTACATCCAGAACACATCGACATGGAACTCATTTCCAGTCCACCGAATCCAGATGAGTGGAACTTACCCTTTCTAGATCCTCTATTAGCACCTAATGAACTTCCAGAATCTCCTTTTAATCCTGAAAATCTTAATATTGAACCAGAAAATAACATACCACTTACAAATTTACCGACTGTCGATGATCTCCCAACTCCTGATACTCACCTAGAGAATATTCCAAGTCCTAATCTTGACTCCATTCCTACTATTCTTAATGATAATTTACCTATTATTTTACCAAGTCCGGAAACTCCTAGTAGTTCATATTCCGATTTTCTGAAAGCTATGTCCACTGATAAATCAACTCATAATACAAAATTTCATGAGTATACCAATAATTTATTGTCCACTCATTCTAAAACAATTATTTTACCTACCTCCATTGATCTAGATGAAACAAACCCATATATCGAAGAAGTTCTCTCTAACGCAGGTGACATCGCTGATTTCCTTAATAAAGAGAGAAAGTTATTCTCTGCACTCTCTTAGACGCCTTCAAAATTTTTTACCCATCCGCGCTAAAACCACTCTTACTCAAACTCTACTTCTGCCACTGCTAGATTACGCTGATGTTTGTTATCCGGATGCTAATGAGGAGATTCTTGGCAAAACTTGACCGACTTCAAAATATGTGTATACGTTTTATATTTGGCTTACACAAATTTGACCACGTGTCTGATTTTCGACGTCAACTGAATTGGCTTCCTGTGCGTTTACGCCGTAACCTGCACATTCTCACTCTTCTTTTTAATATTTTAAAGCTTTCTTCTCCTTCTTATTTGAGGGAGCGTTTTCAATTGGCAATTCCAAGTGAAAGACCTGTACGCTCCTGTGTCACCCTAAGAAAGCTTGAGTTCCCAATATTTAATGAAAAATCTTTCTCCTCCTCCTTCTATGAAAAATCTTTTACAGTTCAGGCAGCGCGCTTATGGAACTCGCTTCCTAAGTCAATATTGGCTGGTAATCCATCTCTTAGTACTTTTAAAAGCAGATTAAAACAACATTTTCTTAACCTCAATTAGAATTTTTATATTTTGTCCATTTCTTTATTATTTTAATATTCTTTTTCAATGTCTTTATATTATTGTATATATTTATGTTTTTGTATGTTTATATAGTGTTTATATATTTATGTAAGTATAGTTATACTGACTAATATTAAGTATATTTGTATGTAGGTTTATTATTATTATTATCATAATATCTAAATACCGCACCCGAATCATTTCTTTTAACATCTCCTGCATTCAAGGGTTTTTGGTAGAGATCTCTATTAGAGATAAGTTATCCTTTGTACACATTCTTTCAGTTGTTATATGATTTCTGTACTTTCTTTCATGTGTGGTACATAAATAAATGAAAAAAAAGTTACATTCATTCCTTAAACTGGAAACAAATTCTAAGTGTTACTATTTCTTGTTTACTAAAGTTCATAACTTAATAATATTCGATAATCTTCCATATCCTGACTTATTTGAATCCCTAAAACAACTTCGCAATGAATTGTTGATAGGAATCACTGGATCCTGTAGTGAATTTGCTATTTCCGATTTCAAGGACCCTTTCGTTAAATTATCTTATACGAAACTTTACAACATCTTGAATTTTCTATTTCATAATACCAACATAGTTGTTAAAATTTATAGAAACACTATAATCTTTCCAACACCCAGTGAAATTCCCAAAATACTTAAAGATAATCATGATATACCTATTGCCGGTCATGTCAGTATAAATAGAATGTATAACCGCATTAAGGAAAGGTATAAGTATTGGAAAGGCATGAAAACAGACATTGAAAATTACATTAAAAAATGTTCTCAATGTCAATCCAATAAAGCATTGCGACAATTAAATAGGGCTCCAATGTAAATTACTTCCACTTCCACTACACCGTTTCAAAGATTAAGTCTAGATATTGTTGGACCTCTTCCTGACGCTGGTCAACTCAATCTCCGATATATTCTAACTTTACAAGATGATCTTACAAAATACTCCTTAGCTTATCCCATTACAAACATAACAGCAGAAGAATTTTGTGAATGTCTCGTCCACTTTATTTCTCTTTATGGAATACCAAAAATGATTCTCACGGATCAAGGAACTAACTTTACCTCAGACTTATTTAAAAAGGTATGTAAATTTCTCCTCCCCTCCGCGCGTCTGGACGACGTAGACGTGTTTCTAGAAGCTCCGTCAAATTTAACGTTTTAATAATGCAAAAAGTGCATATTTTATGATAAAAATATCTCGTATATTTAGTATATATTGTCTTTACTATGTAAACAACTAAGCCGTAAAAAATTTGTGAAGAAAAGTTATATGACTTAAGTGTTTCAAGTGAAATTGTGCCAAACTCGAAGTTCTTTGTTCAACAGTGAGCCGTTCGATGATTCAAAAGCTTGACCTTCGAACTTAGCTATCTCTGTTACGTGTCTCAGTGTAATCTACAGATACGTATTTACCGACATTGGTGCATAGCGGTCTGTGGCCGTACGGTTGCATTGGTAGATTCTCATATCGATCGCCTTGTCGTGAGATCCAACCTCACTAACAATTAATTTAATATATATACATCTTTTTTTTTTTGTACTTTTTTATTTTATCCATCTTCATCTGAAAATTCACTCGCCAAAATGCCACTAAAAAGAACTCCGCCTAGATCATCGTTGTCGTCACCACCTCATCAGGTATCGGAACCAGGTCTTAGCAAAGACATCTACGTCGAATCCGAGGTGGCGACCCCTAAAATAACAGTCCGACAAAAACGTAGACGCTCGCCGTCTGACGAGATTAGTGAAAAACTTTCGTCCTTCATGACTGAATTTAAAGAGCTTCTCGAAGTCCTGAAGAGGGAACAAAATCACAAGTTTGAAACTTTATCCGCAGCTATCGATGTATCAAAAAGCAAAATTGTGAAATACAAACATCGGTTGAGTTTCTATCGCAAAATTACGACTCTATCATCAAACAGATTGATAAACTAGAAAAAGAAAAACAGCAAAATCTTCTTCAAATAAAATTGTTGGAAACCAGAATGGAAAACTACGAACGATTGTCAAGGTCTACTTGTATTGAAATAAAAAATATTCCAACAATCCCTTCTGAAAGTAAAGATAAATTATTAAACATGGTCATCTCGGTGGGCAGCAGCTTGAATGTTCCTTTAAATTCTCACGAAATCAAAGACGTTTTTCGTGTCAATTCCCGTGACGCAACCAATCGCACTGTACTTGTTGATTTTACGGGAGTGATGCTGAAAGAAAGGGTTATCAAAATGTATAGAAAGAGTAACCGGGAAAACAATAGACTAACAACTGATAAATTGAAGCTACCAGGACCTTCCAAGCCAGTTTTCATATCGGAGAGTCTGACACCAAAGATGAAAAGGCTTTTCTTTCTTGCATGAGACTTCGCTAAATTAAATAATTACTCCCATTGCTGGATCTCTAATGGCAAGATATTATTAACAAAAAAAGAAGGAGAGAGATCTATAATCGTTAGAAATGAAATTGATTTGTCAGATATTGAAACAAAAAAATGACTAGTATGTTTTAATTTGTGTATATTTTATTTTATAGATATTTTAAATGTAAAATTGTATAAATTTAAGCGCTTAGATTTGAAGTAAGTATGTCTGTTATAAAAAGTATTTTTTATGTAAATCCCTAATAATATTCAATAACAACATACATAAATACAACAATACACCTACACCTACACACATTTATTTTATAATTTATAGTCTTAAAATTAATAACAGGGTCTTAATTGGTTTAATTTGTACTAAATTTTTAGTGGAATTTAGTCGAATGGGCAAAGTTAAAAGTTTCGTGACTCCTAATAATCTGAAAATATATGTCGTAAGTATTAACTGGATCGGTTGCAGGCACTTGGGTTTTAATTCAGAATTAAAAAATGGTGGATAGAAATATAACTGATGATATGGAAGAATTATTGACATTTGACTCCCAGCTTTGTTCCTCCGAGGAGTGCAGCCAGTCATTAAAAGTTACAAGTGGAATTAAAATTCTTCATGTTAACATTCGTAGTATAAATTGTAACTTTGAGTCACTATTAATACTGCTAAAAAGAATAAATTTCCAAGCTGACGTTCTGCTTCTTTTTGAGTGTTGGCTGAGCAAGGTTTCTGTATTACCGGCACTGCCAGGCTTCAATTCATTTAAGACGTTACATTAATCAAAATGACGGTGTTGTTGTATATCTAAGAGAAGCATTGCACTGTGATGTTTCCGAACCAATTTTTAGAGAGGCAAATTGTCTTCAAATAAAGCTTTCTTCCACCTTTGTTATTGTTGCCTTGTATCGCTCTCCTTCATACAATTGCATTGATACATTTTTGGAAAGTTTGGATGGCGTTTTGACCTCGTTAACCGGATTCAAAACTTTGGTTGTTATAGGTGACATCAACATTAATATTAGTAGCTCGACGTATGATCTACAAGCGGAAGAGTATTTAAACCTTTGTGCAATACATGGTCTAAACCCCACCCACTCTTTCCCTACTAGGAACGAGAACTGCCTCGATCATGTAATCCTTCGAAGTAATAAAAGCTCGACTACTTATGTTTTGGATGCTCCTCTTACTGATCACTGTCCTGTTTGCATTTGCTGTGAAAACAAATATCAAATATTAACGGCAACTAAGTCCCTCACATATGTAGATAATTCAGCCGTTACTAGAGATCTCAAACAACATGATTTTACTGACATTTTGAACAACACTGATCCGGAAATTGCAGCGGAGAAATTGGTATCTACTTTATCCTGTGTTATACAAAATCACACCCGTACTACGACATTATCTAGTAGAAAGAGGATTATAAAACCTTGGATAACCCCCGGTTTACTCCGCTGCATAAGAAATCGAGATAAACTCTATAAACAATTTAAAAAAAGTTCTGACAATGCGATTGCCAAAATTACTTATACACGCTATAAAAATTTCTGTAATAACCTGTTAAAGAAAATAAAGACCAGTTACGAAAATAAAGAATTCCTGAGGGCTAACAAAAATATCAAAAAAACTTGGAATGTAATAAAAAAAATCACAAACGCATCAAATGAAAATACTAAGGCATCAAGTAATCTTTTAAATTTGGCCAACGATCCAGTTGAGACGGTGAACAACGTTAACAAATATTTTGCAACTGGGGGAAGGGGAAAAGCACATCTGCACCACATTTTAATAACATTTCACAACATTATTATCCTTATATGGACTCTCGCACAGTACGGGATTCCATGGTTATTAGTTGTACTGATGATTCAGAAATAAAGTCTATCATTTACGCACTCAATAGCCATTGCGCCGCGGGGTGGGATAGAATAACATCTTCTGTCCTTAAAGCTACTGCAGACATCATTACTCCTTCCATAGCTTGGGTTTGTAATCTGTGCTTGTCTCACGGAATATTCCCCAGAGTTTTCAAAAAAGCTGTTGTTCACCCAATCTATAAGAAAGGTAGTAGAAAGGAGATAGTTTTAATAACTACAGACCCATATCAATCTTGAGCTCCCTCTCAAAAATCCTGGAGAAACTGATCAACAAAAGTCTAGTCTCCTATTTGGACAAATATAATCTGCTTTCGTCTAATCAATATGGATTTAGAGCAGGGAAATCTACAGAGGATGCAGTTATGAATTTGGTGGATTATGTAGTGCAAAATGTTGACAAAAAAAAAAGGACACTTGGTATATTTCTGGACATTTCCAGGCATTTGATACAGTTTCGCTGCCTCTCCTTCACGATAAAATGGAAAATATTGGTATTAGAGGTATTGCTTTAGATCTCTTCAAAAGCTACCTCGCCGACCGAACACAAACGGTTGCAATAAATGGTGGCTGAAACACTGAAGCATAGTGAAAAAGCCTTTTCCATTATTATGAGCTGGTTGTCAAGTAACATCTTAACCCTCAATCTAGACAAAACTAAATTTATGACTTTCGGTCACTATATCTCTTCGCCCTCTAAATCCTTTTGTATTTCTGCTAATGTATGTCCCTATGAATTACGTAACATTTGTAATTGCTCCAAAATAACCAGATCTGGTTCTATAAAATATCTTGGCGTCCTCATCGATGAAAACCTTTCCTGGAAGAATCACATACGAGATTTGACTTCACGTATACGGAAACATGCATTCATCTTCAAACAACTTAGATATAGCGCTAGCCCACAAACTCTAAGCATGGTTTACCACGCCCTCGTACAATCATTACTTACGTATTGCATACCAGCGTGGGGTGGTGCCAATAAGTCTATTCTTCTGCCACTGGAAAGAGTACAAAGATGCATTCTCAAGGTCATGCTAGCTAAACCAATTCGTTTTCCAACAACAGAGTTGTATCAGATATGCAAGGTGTTAACGGTTCGGCAATTATTTGTTCTCTCAGCTGTACTACGTAAACATAAAACTGTCTCCTTTGACGATCAATACAAGTCCAATAAGCGTAGATTTGATAAAATATGTCAAATAGAAGTGCGTCGCTTAACATCATCAAATCGACAATATTATTACTTAAGTTCCGCGTTGTACAATGCTATTAATTATAAAACATCTATATATCCGATAACCTCCCGCCAATGTAAAACTAAACTCTCTAACTGGTTATTATCATTAACCTACGATCAGACGGAAGACCTCTTGGACACCTAATTGAAGTTTATTCTGATGATACTAAGCGCGCACACACACACACACGCACACGCGCACGCGCACACACACACACACGCACACACGCACGCACGCACGCACGCACGCACGCACGCACGCACGCACGCACGCACGCACGCACGCACACACACACACACACACACACACACACACACACATACACACACATACACGCACAGATAAATTTTGTACCTAATTTTATGTATTTATTTATTTAAAAAAAAAATTAAATTAAATTAGCTTCACGCTATATCCCGCACACAGCAGGGTAGGCAGAGGGAACCTAGTGTGAGACACTCCGTTCCCCACTTTCTGCCGAATTTTGGAGGCATTGCGTGTTGAGTGGCAGAGCTCAACGCCGCGCTTTGCCTCGACACCAGAGCGAAGAAATGGAAATATAAATTTAAGTAAATATTCCATCTCTTCGAGTGGGGATCGAACCCACAACCAGTCGGTTTTACAGTCACACTTTGTGCCACTGCGCCACGACTGGCACAAAGTCGTATCTTTATTTATTTTTTATTATTCTTACCTTACATGTATAGTTATTTTATTTTGTTTTATTATTAAAATTAATATTTGGTATAACGAATGTAATGGCGTTTTGTGAGGTGGTGGATAATAGCTGCGACACAGTATTGTACTACTGCAGCTGTTACCGTTATAAAATGTTACTGTTATACAAAGAAATGAAATAAATAAACATTATTATTGTAATTCTTGAAAATTAAACCACTGTGGTCATCACCTTATCACCCTCAAACCCGGGGTGCACTCGAGAGAAGTCATTCCACTCTGAAAGAGTATTTAAAATCATATCATATGTGTTTTTGTATGTGCATAAATTGTTGTTCTTTAGACTTATGAGTAAGTAATTTGTGGAAACTTGATTGGTATTTGTACTATTATTTGTGTGTTATTAGAATATATTTAATGTACTGTATGTTTCCCTTAAAAAATAAATAAATAAAATAAAAATAAATATATTAATGAAAAACAAACAGATTGGCACAAGTATGTCTATACGGCAATATTGGCATACAATACCAATATCCACACTACTACAAAATTCACTCCTTATGAATTACTCTTTGGTCACAAACCCTATCTCCCTGACTCCATTTTCCAAGTTGGTCCTGCCGATACTTATCATGAATATATAAGAATGTTGAATCATCGTCTTAAAGTCTCATGGGAAAAAGCTGTTGAAAATATATCTAAATCTAAGGAAAGATCCAAAAACTACTACGACCAACATTCACGTCATGTCACATACAAAGTAGGTGACCTTGTCTATTTAAAAGCTCACTATAGACTTCGTAAAGCTTTATCCCCTATATGGAAAGGCCCATATAAGGTAATTAAAGTGCATGGAAATAACACCTTATCATTGCTTATCAATCGGCGTCATGTAAAACACCATTTCGATGAAGTCAAATTAGCCGTAATTCCATGCGAATAATTCTTAATTGTCTATTATATAGTAAAGTAGTTATAATACATATATAAGTAGTATCAATAAAATATATTAAAATTCGTTTATTTCTAGTAAATAAGTTATTATTTTTCAGCGTTTCTGTTCAGTCACACCATGAGTATATACAATATTTAAATGCAAGTTCCGGTGTCTTCTTCGATCACATCGGAGAATTGAAAATAAACAATGGACAATTAAATGTACTATTTCCCGTAGATGTTTCCCATTTTAAATTACATATTGAAAATATTAACACTACCATATATACGGTAAGAAATCTTTGCGGTAAAGCAATTGAAAATAGTGAATGCATTAATATATTTGAACCTATATTACTAAGATATAATGATATATTAAAAGGCAATTTCAAGCAATATCTCATCTTCTTGATAACAGATCAAAACGCAGTGCTTGGTTTGGTGGAATAGGTAAATTAATGAAACATATTTTTGGTACATTAGACGAAGATGATGCTCTTGCATTCAACAACGAAATTGAACTAGTTTTAAATGGTGTTAAGAAAGTAGCTTCCTTCAGTAGACAGAACATTCTTGTAACAAATTCGTTACTTTCAAATTATAATAACACGGTTAATAAAATTGTATCTAATGAAGCTAAATTAAACGAGGCCGTAAATAACTTTACGTATAAAATAAATAATGTTTCAACTGCGTTAAATAATATCCAATCTCAATCAAATATAAATATAATCTTTGACTGTGTTGATGTAACCTTGTTAACTTTATCTTTTCAGTTGGACGACATTATTAATTCTATAATGTTTAGTAAACAAAATTTATTGTATCCTTCAATTGTAACACCTACTGAGTTATATGGAGAGCTTGTTGATAACTATAGGAATATACCCAATAATTTAGAATTACCTACTAAATTAGATTTAGATTCCATTCATCTTATTATGAATACGTCAAAAGTGACATGTTATTTTATAAGTAATAGAATTATTTTTGTGTTAAGTATACCTTTAGTTTCTAATAAAGAATATACCCTTTATCATAATATAGCTCTACCTGTACCCCATAATTATAATAATCCTGATTTGTTCAGTCTCGTCATTCCAAACACCAAATATGTAGGTATAACAAGAGATAAATCCTATTATTGTGAAATGGACTCACTCTCTAAATGTACATTAGTTTATAATAAATATTATGTATGTGAAGTAGATAATATCTACATATCTGACGCACATCCTACATGTGTAATTGAATTATTAAACAGAGCTTCTACTAAAATACCAGAGCAATGTGATACAAAATTCATCTACGGAAATGTAGACATTTGGAAAAAATTTAATGGTAATAGTTGGATTTTTGTTCAGTCTAACTTAACAAAGGTTTTTATTGATTGTTTAAATTCCAAACCTATAGAAATAAAATTTTAGGAACAGGAATTTTAAATATTCCAGGTTTTTGTATAGGACATTGTAAAAGTAATATTTTAAAACCGAAATTTAATTATGTTAATTTAACATTACCAATTATTAACGACGATTTTAATATCATAAATGATCCATGTTGTAATTTTGAAAAACTAAAAATAAAAACGAATAATTTGCTTCCAGTAACTCTTAAAGGTACAGATCTTGATGAATTGATTAAGAATAAAAATGTATTATCAAATTTAATTTACGATTCGGATTTTGAACTTAATACACCTGATATAATTAAATATGAAGCATATTATTCGACAACTGTAATAATTACTACAATAATTATTTTAATTTTAATTTGTTATTTCTGTAAAGGAAAATGCGTGGCTTTTAAAGAAAAAAATCGAATTAAATCAAATCCCGCTGTTGAAATAGAATTAGATAATATCTCGATTCCTTCTCAGCCTCGATTGAGGACTACTTAAATTAAATATAAAACTTCACGCCTTAACCGTGTAAGTTTTTACTTAAACGGGGGGTTGTTATATACAGGGTTTGAACCCTAACATGCAGCATTGCATTAGTTTAACGCTATATATACATTATATCATTAATATAAAAGTACTCTTTGAGAGACGCGCAGTTAGTCTACCCGGAACTCTCATTACAGCCACACATTCTCCTATCTCCGCTGTATCTCCGCTGTATCCATTGTGACTCAATCCTATTAAGTGTTATTTTAAAATTGTGTTTTAATTTCTACTAAATAAATAAATATAAATAAAATAGTGAAAAATAATAAAATCTTTTTTTTTTAAAAGAACTCTGAACGGACCCATATAACAGTACCAAGCTCTGACAAGGTCATCTCAGGAAGCCGGATTTCAAGTAAATGCAACGAAAACAAAATATCTAAAAGCGTCAAAACACCTACACGCATTACCGTCCAATATAACAATTGGGAGTAGCACTTTCGACTGGGTTAGGGAATTTGTGTATCTCGGCTCTTTGGTAACGCAGGACAACAATGTATCCTCAGAAATAAGCAGAAGAATTATGGCGGCTAACAAGTGCTATTTCGGACTGCTAAGATATTTCCGATCCAAAATACTTTCAAGAAGCATAAAAGTACTTTTCTACAAGACCTTGCTAAGACCGATATTAACATATGGATCAGAGAGATGGGTGCTGAGCAAAAAGGACGCGAACACACTTCTTGTTTTTGAGCGCAAAATATTAAGACGCATATTCGGGGCAGTGTTGGAAAATGAGCAATGGCGAACTCGGTACAACCACGAGCTCTACAGCATGTATAACGAAACAGGCATAATAAATAATATCAAAGTTGGACGCCTACGATGGGTCGCACATGTGGAGAGAATGACTGAGTCTAGAACATCTAAATCCTTGTTGTATACACAGTACACCAGATGGACGGAGAAGTCGAGGCAGACCAAAACTCAGATGGTTGGGATGGAGTTTAGCAAGATCTGAGAACTCTGGGCGTAAAAAATTGGAAGAAGAAAGCCAGGAATAGGGCAGAATGGAGGGATATTCTGGACCAGGCCAAGGCCCACTCGCGGCTGTAGCGCCTTTGATGATGATGATGGCTGCGACACCTAAACCGACGTCGAAAGTTTTCCAGCTTCGTTGTACTAAGATTGTAGAGCCTGAACACAAACGTCAGTTGTCAATCTGTCAAAACCACAGAGTATATTCTATATACATACGTTAATAACAAATTATAAGAGTTATTAAAAAAAACTTAATATTATTTAACAATATTCTTCTGTGATTTAGTAATGTCGAAACCTGTTTGCTTTTTATATTAAATTATCATTTCTCTAACTTATTACACTTTTGCAAAAAAACTGCTTACGTAATACTTGAACGGCCCCAGAGGTGCCATAATATGAGGATCGGTTTCTTCCACCTTAAAGGAGTCCTATTCATAGTTAAATATAGATTGAAAATCAAATATGTATTGTCATTGATGTTTTGAACATATAATGACTGACAATGGTCATTTCCACAGTTTTCACCTAAGGTTATTACACTGTTTAGATTATTTATTAAAAGTGTTGCAAATATTAACACAAACTAAACATAAGTAGCGTTGTTGTTGCGAAACTCGTGACTTCTTACTGCGCCAAAAAAATATTCAAAAGGATCTTGGTTTAGGTGTTGCAGCCACACTGAGTTTATATTGTACTCAACCCTTAATTTTTTTAATAATGTTTCAATTTCATTCGGTGTCTACACCCAATTTGACGCAATGAGGACAGATTCAACTTTTCCACTGCTTTACAAAAATTTCTTGGAATTAAATATATTTTTTGCTTCCGTCCATGTTTTGTTGTGCATCGACTTGAGTGTGGGTGGAAAATTTTTAGTTTTACTGCCACTTATTGAGTCAAAAATATTGTCTACTAATTTTAAACGGTACACTGTTTCTTTGCATTCTGGAGGTAGAATTCCCTTATCTGAAAATGATGGTAATAAAATTAAAAATTAAAATTAAAATTAAATTAAATTAAATTAAATTAGCTTCACGCTGTATCCCGCACACGGCACGGTAGGCAGAGGGAACCTAGTGTTAAGACACTCTGTTCCCCACTTTCTGCCGAATTTTGGAGGCATTGCGTGTTGAGTGGCAGAATTCAACGCCGCGATTTTTATCTTTTCTCTCTATCAAGAGAGCTACACTTATTTTCAAAGAAACTTCATCAAAAAGTAATACACATAATTTATCACAATTTTTTTATACTATCCTATGTTTTCTTAAGTTTAGGCGTAAGCTTTTAATGAATCAAATTGAATAAATATTAATCTAAAAAAAAATGTAGGCCTTTGGACTATATTTAAAAATGGACGAAAAAGCAAATTTTTCTTTTATTGTAAAACAATGTCCCTTTTTCTTTTTTTATATATTTTCACACGCTTGTTATTTAATGAGCAACTCAACAAAAATAAAAATAAGGCTTAATTAACATTTAATTATTAGATATATAGATTATACGTAAAGATAAGCTTTATTTAGATTTAATTGCTAGTAATATTTGTAAACTAGTGATTGTTAAAAATTTTACTTGTTTATTACTTAATTAAAACATATTATGAAAAAGTAAATTAATTGACTTTAAAAAATTATGGACACTTTGCTCTGGAACAACAAAATGCCAGCAAAATTATTTTAACTACATTAGATCTTCTTCTTCTTCCTGGCATTATTCCCGGCTATTTGCCGGGGTCTGCCTTCCTTCTCAACCTACTCCACTTTGCACGGTCTTTGGCGTCCTCGGTGGTTAGACCATTGGCTCTCATGTCCTGCTTCACGACATCCAACCAGCGCTTCCTAGGGCGTCCGAGAGGTCTCACTCCAGGGACTGACATAGCAAGGCACTTGCGTCCGACATAGTTCTTAGGCCGGCGCGTAACGTGACCAAACCATCTCAGGCAACGCTCTTGGAGCTTATCCGCTACGTCACGGACTCCAAGACTACCTCGAATGAATGTGTTGCGTATGCGGTCAGACCGCGTTACGCCGCACATCCACCTCAGCATCTTCATTTCCGTGACGTGAAGCTCCTGAGTGTGCCGAGATAGTACTGGCCAACATTCGCTGCCGTTTAAAAGAACCGGTCGAATGATGCTCTTGTATATCAGACCCTTGAGTTTGGGCGGTATCCTGCGATCGCAGACCACGCCAGTGACCTCCCGCCATTTGGCCCAAGCAGCGCTTATCCGGCTATAGACATCGTGATCGATGCCTCCAGACTCGTGCATAACGGATCCAAGGTACCTGAACTTTTCCGACTTAAGGGCTGGTACAGGACCTATAAGGATAGTGCTCGAGTCCGGGCTCCCACAGGCCATGTACTCGGTCTTCGACACATTTAGTTTAAGACCGCCGTTCTCAAGCGTAACCTTCCACAGGTTCACTTTACGCTCCAGCATCAGTCGGTTCTCGTCAATCAATGCTATATCATCGGCATACATCATCAGCCATGGAAGCTGGTCTTGGATGTGAGCCGAGACAGTATCGAGCACCACATTGAATAAGAACGGACTAAGAGCCGAGCCTTGGTGAACCCCTACTGTAATCTGGAAGGGTGTAGTGTCGCCAACAGCAGTCCTAACCATAGCAGCGGAATCGTGATACATGTCTCTGATAATCTCAATATAGGTCTCAGGGATCCCTTTGGATCGCAATGCCCACCAGATACACTGACGAGGCACACAGTCAAAGGCCTTCTGCAGATCTAAAAAGGCCACATGCAGAGCTCTCCTTTTTTCCCTGTATGCCTCCATCAATGTTCTGAGGGCGAAAACGGCGTCCATAGTGCCCGATCCTGGCTGAAATCCATATTGAGACTCAGAGACAGTACACTCGCGGCGGAGCCTGAGGTCGATCATGCGCTCGAAGAGCTTCATGGTATGACTGATAAGCTTAATGCCCCTATGACTACCACAATCTTGAACGCTGCCCCTTCCCTTGTAAATAGGTGTAATGAAGCTAAGCCGCCACTGGTGTGGCATCTTTCCAGTGTTCAAGATATGATTAAAAAGGGTAGTAAGTATGAGCACACCAAGAGAGCCCAACGATTTCCACGCTTCGATCGGAATGTCGTCAGGTCGCACCGCTTTTCCATTCTTCATGCGTCGAAGGCAATTACGAGTTTCGTCAAGGGTTATTGGGGCAATAAGTCCGAGGTTAGGCGGTGGGTCGTGATGAAGACTGCATGGGTGCTGAGTATTTAGCAACTCCTGGAAGTAGCTTCTCCACCTCTCCTTCACAGAGGCATGACTACAGAGCAGCGTGTCCTGGGAATCTCTGACGCAAAGACATTTTGCGATATCTTGCGTCGCTTTATCCCGGGAACGTGCCAGTTTGTAAATGAACTTCTGCCCCTTCACAGTTTCAAGTTTATCATACAGTGGTGACAAACTCTCACTGCGGGCTCTGGCTACAGCTCTTTTACTGGCATGTTTAGCTACTATGTACTCCAGTCTGTCTTCAGGAGAGTTGGATTGCGGCCACTTCTTAAAGGCATCCTTCTTTTCACGAGTCACCTCCTGCACCTTGTCATTCCACCACCATGTCTCCCTGTCGATGACACGTCCTCCCTTAGAAAGACCAAGAACTCGCCTGCCTGCCGCAATGATTGCCGACTGAGCTCGATCCCAAGCATCCTGTAGCCCAAGCACGAAAAACTATCGAAAAAGTATTCGTATCGTTATCGAGAGCAATTTGTATAGGAATTGAACAGCGCCCCTACCGTGCGTAAAAGGAACTAGCTCACGGCAGCACGAACAGTTTACGTATCGTCTTACGTTCGAATAACGCGATACTTGAACGCAGTAAACGAAAATTGGTAGCACGAACGCCCGTTGTAACGAAAACGTCGAAGATTGGCCATCGAGTACGTCGGGACTTTATTCGGTTAATATTTGTCAGTGAGAACACTTTCGATACATAGTAAATCACACTTTTAAAAATGTTTGTAGTGTTTTTGGGAATTCTTTTTGATTTTTTTTACTTGTACATGTTTTTAGAATATTGTTTAGTAATTTTAGCAATAATTAAATAACGTCCATTATGCAAAGACAGTCGCTATACGAATCATCACTATTTAATTTATTCATTAATTCTTTCCACTGCCTTTGAATAAAAAGACGACCTCGTGGAACTTCTGAGGGTTTAGATAAATCGCCATTCCTAAAATACGAATTTCATAATACCTTACTTAGATTATTAGATGTTTTTATTTTTAAGACTTTAATACAACTCATTCAAATATAAAATTAATTCATACTAAATTTATACTCACGCTTTCATGAATTCCACCATCGTTAAATATTGTAGGTAGCCCATTATTATTTTTTAATAATCAGCTTCACGCTGTATCCCGCACACAGCAGAATAGGCAGGGGAAACCTAGTGTACACTCCGTTCCCCACTTTCTGCCAAATTCTGAAGGCATTGCGTGTTGAGTAGCAAAACTCAACGCCACGCTTTGCCTCGAAACCAGAGCGAAGAAATGGAAATATAAAATTAAGTAAATATTTCATCTCCTCGAGTGGGGATCGAACCCACAACCAGTGTTTTACAGTCACGCCTTGCGCCACTGCGCCACGACTGCCCTTTTTAATAATAAAGAATTTACTCTTAATGATTACAAAACAAATACAAACTTAGCTATAATTGGCGGGGCGTCAAGTGGATTCGTTTAGAAACAATTGTTTTAAATATACAAAAGGATTGAATTTTTTCCAATCTTGATAACTTACTTATATTTTTCGTAATATTTTTATAGATTTTTCTTCATTTTCAACGTAAATTGTAATGTAAATTAAAATAAATAAACATTTTAATTGAATGTTTTAACATTCACTATTTTATTTAGTTTTTGAACGTCCATTTCATTCACTCAGTAACATCTCTAAGTCTCGTTAGCATGACGTCACCTACTTAATCATATCGAGTCCTCGATAGTCGATACGCTATGGTTGGTGCTTCGAACTTTGTAATCGTATCGTTACCTCGATACGTTTACAATACGGAGTCGAATATTTTTCGTGCTCGGCCCACTGAGCAGTCTCGGTGTTAGTCGAGAGATTATGACTTTCCACCTCGGCCAGGAACTCGGTCTGCATCGGTCCATTCAGCAACCACCACTTGATCCGAGACCTACGTTTCTCAGCTACTTTCTTCTTCGGAGTAACGTTAAAGTCCATGACAAGAAGACGATGTTGGGCCGTTAGGCTTTCGCCTGGAATGACCTTACAGTTAGTTACCCTGCCCATATGACACCGTCTGGTCAATAAGTAGTCTATTTGAGTTGAGTGGGACCCGCTCTTATACGTGATAAGGTGCTGAGGATTCTTTTGGAAGAACGTATTCACGACGGCCAGATCTGATGCAATACAGGTTCTAAGAATATTTTCTCCCTCTGTATTGCGAAGACCGTGCCCAAAACCCCCGTAAACACGTTCAAACGGCTCAGCAGCCGACCGACGTGACCGTTCAAGTCCCCCCCAACTAAGACCACTTCGGTCTTAGTTGGGGGGGTTTAACTACATTAGATATAACAAGGTATTGTCAACTGTATAACAGAAAACCGAAAAATCTTAAAAATATTTGTTAATGTTATCAATATTTAAGGAGGAATACTTTACAGCTCTTACTTTACAATTGTCTGTGTAAAAATACAGTACATAAGTTATTCCTATTAATGTAATGTTCTTTAAAAAGTGTTCTTCATATTTAATATGATTTTATACTTACTTTTTCTTGACTCTCCATAATACATTAAAATTAAATTAAATTAAATTAGCTTCACGCTATATCCCGCACACAGCAGGGTAGGCAGAGGGAACCTAGTCTTAAAACACTCCGTTCCCCACTTTCTGCCGAGTTTTTGAGGCATTGCGTGTTGAGTGGCAGAACTCAACGCCGTACATGACATAACTGGAAATATTTGAAGAATGTCCTTTTCTCTTGTCTATCAATATTTGAAGATCTGAAATAATGGATTAATGTATTGAATTTTTATTACAAAGAATTGGTTTTAAATAATAATTTTAAAGTATTTATATATCTCTGCATAAAATCTAGTTTTTTTTCTTTACTTATTGCTCTAATATATAAACATTGAGGTAAGCATAGGAACTTAACAACTTTCATCGCAACTGCAAAATAAATCCAAACAATAACAGCCACACATAGAGTAATTATTATTAAATATAAGATGTAAGTAGTAAATGTAAGAAGTGACTGTTACTATGTGCTTGTTTCGGACCTTGAAGATACTAAAGGTAGAAAATTCTACGTCCGATACAAGCACGTAGTATAAATAGAAAATAGAGTTATTGCACCTGGCTAAAGTGTTTGTTCCTAATGAAGCTGCTCCTGGTTCAAATGAAGCCGATATAGATAATGTCCTACAACAACCCTTTCAACTTGACATTCCTCTAAACGCTACGACACCAGCCGAAGTAATAAAAACCATCAAACAACTAGAAAGCAAGAAAGCTCCAGGGTTTGATCTTGTCGATAAGAGGGTACTGTTAGAGCTGCCACGCAAAGCAATAGTATATCTGACTGCACTATTCAATTGTATCATTAGAGTCGCCTACTATCCTGCCCTGTGGAAGGTCTCCCAAATAACCATGATCCACAAGTCTGGTAAACCACCACATCAAGTCGCATCCTACAGACCAATCAACCTATTATACCCATCGTATCTAAAGTTTTTGAGAAGATACTACTGAGAAGACTTATATGCGCTATGAACGAAAACAGCGTAATCCCAGACCATCAATTTGGGTTCAGGGCTGAACATGGTACAATTGAACAAATACACAGAGTGTGCAGACATATTAGCGATAGTCTTGAGCGAAAGGAATATTGCTCTTCAGTATTCCTTGACGTCCAACAAGCCTTTGACCGCGTCTGGCACAAGGGTTTGCTTTATAAGATCAAGTCACTCTTACCCCATAGCTTCTATAATATACTGAAATCTTACCTCACGGATAGAATATTTCAAGTAAAAGAGGATGACTGCACATCAGGCTTCCATGAGATAACAGCTGGAGTGCCACAAGGATCTGTACTTGGGCCAGTGCTATACTCAATATTCACATCAGATCTGCCGCAAATACAGGGAGTGACATATGCAACCTATGCAGACGACACTGCCATATTAGCCTCTAGTAAAGATTCCACAGATGCTACTGTGAAACTTCAAGAAAGCATCTCCCAAATAAATGACTGGTTTAACAAATGGAGAATCAAAGTTAGTGCTAACAAATCAGTGCAGGTAACGTTCACACTGCGAAGGGAATCTTGTCCTCCAGTAAACCTGGGAGGTAAGTTACTGCCTCAAAGTGATACAGTGAAATACCTTGGATTACACTTGGACCGCAGATTAACATGGCGAAAACACGTTGAAACGAAACGCAAAGAAATTAACCTAAAGTACAAAGGTTTATATTGGCTACTTGGCAGAAACTCAAAACTAAGGTTGGATAACAAGCTACTCATTTACAAAACCATCATAAAACCAGTCTGGACACATGGTATTCAAGTTTGGGGAGCCACATGCGATTCCAACATTAAAAAAATTCAAACTGCCCAGAACTACATACTAAAGCAAATCAGTAACGCACCTTGGTTCATTTGAAATAATGAAATTCATAAATACCTGGAGATGCCCACAGTGCGAGAGGAAATTAAGACATTTGCAGGCAAATACAAACTAAGACTCGACCGCCATCCTAATCAGCTCGCTGTCCAGCTAACCTTACCTGATCTGCTAAATCGTCTAAAACGACGCAGAACATTGAATCTTAGCAACACTGACTGAGTACTAAGTCAATATAAATATAGAAGATGTTCCTGCTGGGGATCATCTCTTCACTGATAACCAACTCTAAACACATCTGCTCATAGTCAGACAGACTGATTGCATGATATAATATATTAAAAAAAAAAAAAAAAGTTATTTGCTTACCCATTTGTTATTTTCTTACTTTACATATATAATAATAATCAACATTTTTGTTACATATAATAATTTGAGATAAACTAAGGCAGAAAAGCCACAGACATATATATTACGTGTTTTGCTTTTTGTATTTATATTTTTAACTATATGAATAATCATGTACAAATTATACACCATATACGTATTTATTATTACAATCAACAATACCGTGTGCACTGAAGAATCTAATCCTTCCAAGACACACTATTTTGTACAGCACAAATTATTCCATATATAGTTGTAACAATAATAGTAAAATGAATTTACCAGAGGAATCTGAGCTGAGTTTACCAGAGGAAAAATGCATTAACTATTACAAAAATACCGTAATTGAATTGATACCAACAAGTATAATAACAGCTTCAATAGATATTTTGAATTTGAAACTACTATATAAATAGACTATAGAGTACAATAGAGTGAAGAATTGATTACTTTACGAGCCTAATATTAACTTATTTGTGGTAAAAATATGTATTTTATATTAACTATTATAAATATGTAAAGTTAATAAATAAATTGAATATGAGCAGTAGCTCATATTCAATTTGTGACGACATCTACAATCTTAGTACAACGAAGCTGGAAACTTTTGACGTAAAATATTATTAAATTAAGAAGTTTCTAGAGCTTCGAGGCTTTAGACCATTATAGATAACTTTTTATTTTTTAGCATTATATTTGCATTAGTTGAGACTCAGAATTCTAGAGGTCGCTTTAGAATTGAATATTTCAATTAACGTCAACAGATGTCACTGCAATTTGAATACGAAAAATAATAATAATAATTTAATTTATTAACTTTGTATATTTATAATGATTAATATAAAATTATTTTTACCATAAATAACTTCTTGTATATCTCATTAAATAATTATATATTTTTCGCAATGCTTTCTTCACTATCTGTGGTACTCTGAATAACTCTCTACTCTATAGTACTCTATAGTCTATTTATCTAATACTTATAAAATTTAAATTAAAAAATATCTGTTGATGCTAGTGTTGTCGTGGATTTCGGTATTCAAATAGGATTTTGTAATAGTTTATTGGTTTATATGTACGACTTTCGAGTTCGAGTACGAGTAAATTAATTAATTTACTATAATACTATTACTGTTACAACTTTGTTTGTTGTTGAGTTTGGACTCGTTACTTGTGTTGTGTGATATTGTGTGTTTCGGAAGGATTTTTTAGGGCACATAATGTCTTCAAACAAACATTGCATAAAGAAAACCCTGGCTACAATGGTATCAGACTGATTCCAAAATTAATGGAACGCCATGTAAACCCTGACAAAATTAACAGAATGCAAAAAATGCAATGCAAACTTAACTTTAAGTTTGCTACTCAAATTTTTAGCCGTACAGTGGCTTCAAACGTTGCAGGTAACAATTACTAGTGATTTAATAATTTTTTTTAGTCTTAATTTTTAATATAATGTAAATTGTTTGTTAATTTCATTTAACTACAATTATATAATTAAAAACTATAATAGCTTTGAACACCTGTACCTCCGTACACAGCATGGAGGTAAAGGTTCATTCCCCACTTCCCACTGAATTCAATAATTCATTTTTACTATTGAATTTAAGATTGATAGAACAATAGTTAAATTCCTCAAGATTATTTGGTTAAAAAGTTGTTATACCATTGTTTTTATAATGAAGTTACATAATATTCTATGCTAAATTAAAATAAAAAAATATACATTAGGAACATATAATTTGTGAGCCAACACATAATGACAGAATTAAAAATCCAATATAAAATATATATATAGTTTATCCCGTTCTTCATAATGTGAAGTTTAAATTATTAACATTTTATTAACATCATTTTCAGATAAAGGAATTCTACCTGCAGAATGTAAACAAACGGCTGACCTTATATCATTTTTGATCAATATTTTTGACTCCATAAATGACAGCAAAACGGAAACTTTTAATGTGAAACCATTGCTTGGTCCAGCCACACCCAAGTCTGTGCACAATAAAATATGGACAAAGGCAAAATTTATATTTAATTTCAAGCAGTGGAAAAGTAGAATCTGTTCTCACTGTGTCAAATTGGGTGTGGACCCTGAATGGAATTCAAACATAAAAAAATTAAGGGTTGAGTACAACAATAACTCAGTGTGGTTGCGACACCTAAATCAAGATCCTCTTGAAAATTTTTTAGTGCAGTAAGAAGTCAAAGATGTCGCAACAACAACCCTACTTGTGATCAGCTTGAGTCAACATTTGCAACACTTTTAATAAATAATTTGAACAGTGTACACATCCTAGGAGAACAGTTTTCTTCTAACCATTGCCAATCATTACATGATCTCATCATCAATGACAATAGAGAAACTATGTCTTTGACCTGCACATTTGATTTTAAATCCATATTTAATTATGCAATGACACCTTTGGAGGTGAAAGAAACTGATTCTCATACAATACAACCTAGTATATGTGTATATTAAAAAAAACAAAAACTAATATTTTTAAATCATACTGCTAATGTATGAGTCATTTATCTTACAAAGATGAAATTGAATATATAGAATATGACAGATTGACAGTGACTTTGCACTCCCAGGCAAGAATTTATTAAATCAATTTCAAATATCCAAGATGTGTTTAATCAAATAGTTAAATAAAATTAAAAAAAATAATAATTAAAAGAATGAATGAGGCCAGTCGTGGCGCAGCGGCACGAAGTGTGACTGCAAAACCGACTGGTTGTGGGTTTGATCCTAACTCGAGGAGATGAAATATTTACTTAAATTTATATTTCCATTTCTTCGCTCTGGTGTCGAGTCTAAGCGCGGCGTTGAGTTCTGCCACTCAACACGCAATGCCCCAGAATTCGGCAGAAAGTGGGGAACGGAGTGTCTTAACATAAAGTTCCCTCTGCCTACCCTGCTGTGTGCGGAATACAGCGTGAAGCTGATTAGATTAGATTAATTTCCTTTTATTTATTGAGGCCAGTCATAGCGCAGCGGCACAAAGTGTGACTGTAAAACTGACTGGTTGTGGGTTCGATCCCCACTCGAGGAGATGAAATATTTACTTAAATTTATATTTTCATTTCTTCGCTCTGGTGTCGAGGCAAAAGTGCGGCGTTGAGTTCCGCCACTCAACACGCAATGCCTACAAAATTCGGCAGAAAGTGGGGAACGGAGTGTCTTAACTTTAGGTTCCCTCTGCCTACCCTGCTGTGTGCGGGATATAGCGTGAAGCTAATTTAATTATTTTTTTTTTTATTATCTTTGTATTCAATGTGTTTTAAATAAAAATAAATTATTTGATTATATAATTTATATTGTGATTCGTTGCTTGATGTATAACTATTGTAAAAATATCAATAGGATATTGGCTGGGAGAAAGCAAATTGATGATGATAGTGATAAATTCCAAACAAATGCAAAGAAATTCAATAAATGTTTTAAGAGACATCTAGTCTGATTTAAGACATATATACTCTAATGTTATTTGATGATGACAATAATATAATTTCAATAATATATGCTTCAACAAAAAGCAACTGATTATGCATATATGGTATTTAATCTTTTTTTAAATGGCCATTGTCTCATAAACAGTACAATTACAGTGCATACTATATGGAAGAAATGTATACTGGAAACCAATGGAAAAAGACAAATAACATAAAGTATGAAATTGAGTTTTGTACACAAATGCTATATAACCCGATTTTCTTTTTAAAAATATCTTTTTTTTTTCTTTACACTGCCATTGTAAAAAAATATTTTGTATTGTATAAGTTTAAAAAGATAATTAAGTATCTTATTTCTACACTATTAAGATCCAATTCATAATTTTATAAACATTTTGATAAGCTTTTAAATACATACAAAATACTGCCATTTATAATATCAAATTTATTCAAAACCAACAACTTGAATACATTTATGTTAAAACATCCATCACAAACAAGACATCTAAAATCACAAACTTCTTAATTGGACAGCAAACTATAACTCAGCTCTAACTTTTCATAATTAGAATGATAAATACTCCCAGCATATGCAATTAACCTGCAAGATGCATTCCTGTGTAATGCACAGAGCACAGGAATTTGTCATAGTGTTTATTTTTACTCGAGCAAGGTCACTTGGTCATTTACATTCGTTTCTGTTTGAATGTGCCTTTTGGTAAACTTATTGTGCTTATACTATATATATTTGTAAATACTTTATTCCATATACTATATATATTTGTAAATACTTTTTTTTTAAGCTTCACTCCGTTATTCGCATATCATAGGGTAGGCAGAGGGAGTTAGTGTCAAAACACTCTCGTTTCTATTAAGACATTTTTGTTCTTCCATTTATACATTTTTCCATTTATTCAACCATACTGTTCAGCGGTGTCGCAGCCACAATGAGTTTATATTGTACTCAACCCTTAATTTTTTTAATAATGTTTCAATTCCATTCGGTGTCTACACCCAATTTGACACAATAAGGACAGATTCTACTTTTCTACTGCTTTACAAACATTTCTTGGATTTAAATATATTTTTTGCTTCCGTCCATCCGTCCATTCCGTCCATTTTGTTGTGCACCGAGTTGAGTGTGGGTGGAAAATTTTTAGTTTTACTGCCACTTATTGAGTCAAAAATATTGTCTACAAATAATAAACGGCTCACTGTTTCTTTGCATTCTGGAGGTAGAATTCCCTTATCTGAAAATGATGGTAATAAAATGTTAATAATTTAAATTTTACATGATTAAGAATGGTATTTCATATGGGATTCTTACTACTGTCATAATGAGCCAACACTAAAGATATGTATGTAATATATATTTTTTATTTTCATTCAGCATAGTATTACATAAATTGACTATAAAAAATAATTATTACAAGTTCTTCAACTTTTTAAATGAACAATCTTTAATAGTTTTACTATTGTTCTATTAATTTGTTTCATTATTGAATTATACAGTCAATATTTTTATCTTTTCTCTCTATCAAGAGAGCTACACTGACTTTCAAAGAAACTTCATCAAAAAGTAATACACAAATCATAATTTATCACAATTTTTTATACTATCTATATAATATCGTAATACTTTTTTCCGTGCTCTGAAATGCGACAAGATGGATTGACATATTAGTTGGTTGTCAACAGCTGGCCCGGTCGACTTCCTAAGGGGCATGTGCGACATACCTACGGGGGATTGTAAATAAGTCCCGAAAAAATAAATTATGTATTATTTGATACTTAGCGTTGCTATATTCAAGTAAAACTACTAATTAGTAGTTTCTTGATAGGACTTTTTTTAGGATTTATTATAATGTTTTTATGATATAGTTATTTGAGATTTAATAAATAACTTTCTTTATAATGTTTCATGTATGGAAGGTATCATTATAAAATGCGACTCCGAAAATGGATGAAGTTTAATCATATATTATAAATAAAAAAATAAAATTAAAAATTATTTCGTAATTTAGCTATATAGAGTTTTCAATTGATATGAGAAACAATTTATGTAACCAATATTTGAAACACTGTAGTAGGATTATCTTTTGATATGGTAACATTACAATTTGCAAATGGCCAACATACTGCTTGTTTTAAATTATGTTAAAAAGGTGTATAGGCTGAAAAATCTAATTAAAGCATATGTTAAACATCCTAAATGACAATGAAGCAATACAGCTTCAGCAGCTTCACGCTGTATCCCGCACACGGCAGGGTAGGCAGAGGGAACCTAGTGTTTTAGACACTCCGTTCCCCACTTTCTGCCGAATTCTGGAGGCATTGCGTGTTGAGAGGCAGAACTCAACGCCGCGCTTAGCCTCGACACCAGAGCGAAGAGATAGAAATATAAATTTAAGTAAATATTTCATCTCCTCGAGTGGGGATCGAACCCACAACCAGTCGATTTACAGTCACACCTTGTGCCGCTGCGCCACGACTGGCCTCAATGAAGCAATACAAGGATTAATAAAACACCTAACCCCATCACTAGGATTACTTCTACAAGGGGAATTAAGGAATGCGAAGAGAAAATATGTAGCTAGAAGATGGAACACTGAGCAAGAAATTATTGCACTAAGACTTTACGAGAGATCACCATCTACTTTTCAATTGTTGCGACGACTTTAGTGTCTTCCAGCACCAACGACATTAAAACATATTTTAAGAAAATTTCTCCTGAAGTTGTTACAATATTTGATCCACCTCATCTACTGAAAATATTACACCAAACAATGTTGAAGGAACAGGTAATATTTTGTTATTTTTATTTATATTAAAATTACACAATGCATAAATATGCATAGTCCAGTTAAAAGTACAAGTTTCCGATTACTAGTTAATAATTATTAAATAAAACTTGTAAATAATATTTTTTAGCATAAAATGTTATATTTTACATTATAGATCTTGCAAAATGGGCACACAGAGCATTTCTTCCAAATAGACAATGGTGATGGTGATTTTGTTTTCACACCAAAATTTAAACAAGACCATATGTGTCCAAATGCCAAGCAGAAAATGAGAGTGAACCTTGCTACTCAAGCGCTAAGTCACTCAGTTGCGGCAGGAATATTTGCCAAAATATCTCAAATAAAGTAAAGTAAAATACTCTTTATTGTACACCAATTATTACATTAAAAGGATGTTCATAATTATCGATATGATAGTACAATAGGCGGCCTTATTGCTAAATGAGCAATCTCTTCCAGGCAACCTTGTGGTAGAGGAGATAATGAATTAAATGGGAAGAGGTGCACTGAGTATACCATCAATGAATAGTATATAAATTAACATATAAATGGAACAATACATACATTAATTACAAAATTAAATCTACACATATTGATACATACATACATACATAAATACATAAATATATACATACGAAAATATATTTATACACATTATACATACAAATTTATACATATATATACATATATAATTGCATAAATTAATTATACTTAGGATTCTATTGTCATGTAATATTCCTTAAGTCTTTTTTTAAATGTCTTTAAGGTTTTTGCTTGTCTGACTATTATTGGAAGAGAGTTCCACAAGCGTACGGATTTAACTGCAAAAGTTAAATCCGTACGCTATCCGTACTAATTTGTGTAAAAGGAAGAAGAGTGGCAAGGAGTTTTTAGAGATAAGGTATTTTTGGAGCGGAGAGAGAGATCATGTGATTCACATAAAAACTTGAATCGTTCTTTGAGATATGATGGGGAAAACTGATTGAAAAGAATGTTATACAGAAGACAAAGAACATGTGTATTCCGGCGAAGTCGAATTGGGAGCCACTTGAGCTTTGAACGAAATTCGGAAATGTGGTCATATTTGCGTAGTCCAAATATAAACCTGATGCAGATATTTTGGAGACGCTCAAGCTTATTTAATTGCTCCTCTTTTAAATCAAGATAACAACAATCAGCATAATCAAGAATTGGTAATAGGAGCGATTGTGCCAGCGCAACTTTAGTAGGAATGGGTAGAAAGTTGCGTAATCGACGTAATGATGCAATAGATGAAAATACTTTACGGCTTAGGTCACTGATTTGTGGCTTCCAAGACAGATGCTGATCAAATATAATTCCTAAATTTTTTACTTTTTCTGTAAAAGGGATTATTATTCCGTCAATCGATATATTAGGTAAGTCGTTAAAAGAAATTTGACAAATAAGCCTTGGGCTACCTATTATAATAGCTTAAGATTTTTTAGGATTAATCATCAAACCCAGAGATTTGCTTCGTATTGAGATATTTGTGAGTTCTTGAGACAGTGTTGTTATAGCATTCGTAAGATCGTGCAGCGAACACTGACGATGTATTTGAAGATCGTCAGCATAAAGGTGGTAGGGAGAAGCAAGTTTATGACAAAAATAGTTGATAAAAAGTAGAAAATAAAAGAGGAGACAACACGCCACCTTGCGGAACGCCAGCAAGCACCGGGCACCATTCAGAATAGGAATCCTGGATCCGGATACGTTGCTTGCGACCATGCAAGTAAGAATGAAACCAATCAATCACTTTAGGAGATATGTTAAGAGAATACATAATTGCCAAAAGGATATAAAAATCTACGGTATTAAATGCGTTACTAAAATCAATTACAATCATCAATGTCACCCGATGATTCTCCATGCCTAAACGAATATCATCTGAGACGTTAACCAATGCAGTAGTCGTGCTATGACCAGGCCAAAACCCCGACTGGAAAGGATTAAAAAGGTTATTGCTTGTTAGATATTTACTAAATTGCTGGTTTACAAGACGTTCAAGAACTTTTGATAGGAATGGTAGGATTGATATAGGACGGGTCTTAGGCAAATTGCGGGTCTTAGGCAAAGGTATTAATTGAGCTTCTTTCCAAGATGAAGGGAAAGTACAAGTATTTATGGTAAAGTTAAGAATTGTCGTTAGGATAGGAATCAGGATATCAAGGATTGGTATGATCATGTTGCGACTAATGCAATCAAAACCAACAGCTTCAGAAGTAATCGCCAGTATATTCTCCTTAACATCACTTTCAGTAAATTGAGCGAAATTAAAAGTAGGATTTTTAGGAGTGGGCAAGGCGCGAACTTGATTTTGAGAACTTAATTTAGTAGCTACATCAATTGTAACAGAAGGTGAGAAATGTTTGTTTAATTTATTCAAATATAAATTACAAGGATAAGTGTTTTGCTTTGCCTTCCCAACTCCAAGTGTTCTTAGAAAATTCCAGACTTTTTCTGGGTTGTCTTCTGCAACAACAGACTTATGGATATGGCGTCGTTGATTATCCCTACACACCCTGTTACATCGATTCCGAGCTTTAACATATTTCTCACGATTAATATCAGAGGAGTCATTTTTATATTTGGTCTTTGCATTATTTTTCTTTTCTTGTAATTTTTTAATACCATCTGTAAGCCAGGGGGCCGGTAGATGCTTAACACGTACTGGTCTAATCGGTGCATGTGTATCGTACAGTTGGATAATAAGTTAATTAAAAAGAGATACCTGTTGCTCTATAGTACTTTGTTCATAAACCATGTTCCACTTAATTTTTTCAGCATCCTCACGCAATCGTTCTAGATCCATACCCGCAAAGTTGCGCTGGAGAAGAATTCTTGATTTTGCTTTGGGTGGTTTAACTTTATAAGAAAGAAAAATGAGGTCATGATAAGAGAATGCAGCGGCATTGCATTGACCATGTAGTTCAACATAGTCAATGGAAGAGACTAAAATTTAAAAAAAGATAGAGGGAGAATGTGCATGTTAGTGCTGTTTATCACGGCCTTTAACCTAGCCGCTCGACTATCGTTTTTCAGGAGGCAGGTGTTAAAATCTCCCATAATCACTGAGTGCTTATATGAAGGAGTCAGTCTTTCAAGCAGTATTTCAAGAGATTCGAAATAATCCACTGTAAGTGATGGACTGTAGTAGACACCAAGGAGGATTTTTGTATGCGAGAACATCAGTTCAATGAAAAGATGTTCAGGCCCTGCGGCATCACTTGCATTATATTGGGAGTAATTGAGAACTGTAAACGGTATGTGAGCACGAAGATAGATGGCAACTCCTCCACCATTACGACCAGTGCGATCATTTCGAATCAAATGAAATCCAGGTAACGAATAAGCTATTGATGGCAGGCAAGGCTTTAACCATGACTGATATTAATATAGCGTGCGCATTAGTATTTTCAAAAGAGGACAGAAGATCAGGATAGTATGCTGGAATACTCTGAGCATTTATGTGAACCACATTAAATTTTTTTGGATAGGGAGAAAGATGAGAACTCAAACAATCATTTAAAGAATGAATGCTTTGAAAGCTAATTTCTGATGAACCTTCTGAAACAGAAGAAACAGAGAAGAAGGAATCTGAATCATATGAAATGTCGGACATCATACATTTAATATTATAAAGTAACTTTCCAAATACAATGACAATAATATAAATAATAGAGTTATGCAATTTGATAGAAAATAAATAATAAAATAATTAAAATATATGTATGTATACAAAGATTTATAATACTATAATGTAAACTACAAACTACACAGTAAATATAATAATAATATAAAAATATATAATTATTAAGCACTAGTAGTACAAGTAATAAGATTGTGATTATAGTACAAAAATAAAAAAAAGTAAAAAAATAGTTCTTAAGTTTTTAACCCACCTGCCAGTTGCCAAAAAGAGCTTTTACAAAATACCATTCATATTATACAGAAAATAAATATATACATATCATGTATATGTTTTTTACCATCATAAGCAGTCAAATTAAGTAATAAGAGTAAAGAAAAACCAATAATCATAAGTTAGTTAAAAAATCGTAAAAACTATGAAAAAAAAATAAATGTTACAGCTGAGGCTTTATAATAGTTGTGTTATTATTATTGGTAATATTTATTGTAAATGCTTATAATGTAACTGCTGCTTATTATTTATATAATAAAAATAAAATAAAAAAAAAAAAAAAAACTTGAGGGTAGTATGAAAGAAAAAATAGTGAAGGTTGGCATATTATACAGACATTACGAAGCTGACAGATTAGGAGTAAACAAATAATAAATAATTATTTCTTTACAATTCGTTTCGGACGTGCAGTTGTTACTTTGTGTGCAGTTTTGTTTGCGGGAACTATTTTATGTGGTGACTTAGAATTTAATAAGTTCTCCAGTTCAGTGACACATTCAATACGATGTTTTGCTCCGTCAGGTATTATTACGTGAATATTACCTTCTCTCGTCCAGCACTTGTTAATGCCAAAGCGCTGCCTTGTATCAAGGTATTGTTTTAATTTGTTAAACAAGAAGCAATGTTTTTTATCTAACAATAACATGCTCAAAGTGTGACTGCAAAACCGATTGGTCGTGGGTTCGATTCCCACTCGAAGAGATGAAATATTTACTTAAATTTATATTTCCATTTCTTCGCTCTGGTGTCGAGTTCTGCCACTCAACACGCAATGCCTCCGGAATTCGGCAGAAAATGGGGAATGTAGTGTCTCAACACTAGGTTCCCTCTGCCTACCCTGCTGTGTGCGGGATACAGCGTGAAGCTGATTTATTTATTTTTTAATAACATGTTGATTTTAGTTTCTGTAACATGACCTTTATTAGCTCTTGTAATTTTCAGGATTGCTATCTGGGGAGGCTGCAGTCACTGTAAATTTAATATCAAATATGGAAAAATTATTTGACTGCTTAAATAGTGATTCCCCAGATAGAAAGAAAGGAAAACCATACTGTACCAACAAAACTGACAATTCACCCATTTGGAACATTTGAAGAAAATGTATGACTTTTTTGAAAACTGTACATTTGTAGGATGTCATAGCTCACCCCCATTTAAGGAAGGTTGGAAATGGACAATTAAAGGTATCCTAAGATTGTACAATAATTTTAAAATAAAACATAAAATAAAAGCCTTATGTACTCGCACCTTCAGCAAGATTCTCTAGAAAATTTGTTTGGTACTATTAGAGGAAACTGGATCAAACTATAATCCTACCTCTGGGCAATTTGTGGCTGGCCTGAAGCCGGCGATTCTATCCAATCTTGCTCATTTGGGGTCAGGAAATTGTAAAGTAGATGATTGTAGTTCTATGTCAGATTATAAGGAATTTTTAACCACAAATTCTCCCACAGGCACATGCACAGAATCAGAAAGTCCACTTGTTTCAGACATGCTCTCATTGGTGGAGTCAACCTTTCAAGAAAGTGTTTCTGATGCACAAGAATTACAAGCTTGTGCATATGTCTGTGGATTTTTAATAAAGAGCTTGGCAATAAATGCAGGCTTTGTGATCCAGTTTTAAAAGCTAAACATACTGACAATATTTTATTGTACACTTTTATGGACTTCAAAGAATATGATAATGTTAAAAAGAACTTAAACTATGTATCTGAAGATTTTATTAGATGTGTTGAGAACTGTGCTACAATTTGCAATTATTTATATGAAACTTTATCATATTCTTTAAACCTCAAAAAACTGGTAATCTTTAATTATAAATATAAACAACAATTCAATAATGCAACACTTAATTAAAATATTTATTTAATTAAAATAGAATAATAAACAGCAATGATTTTGTTCATCCTTAATTTGTAATCCAAGTCAAATTTAAACAATGTAACTGCCTACAATGTTATGTAATAAGTTAAAAATATTTAAATTATGATTATGTTACAGATTACATTCTATTTAACTTATATACATTTAAATTATAGTTTGTCTTGCTGCAATAATATAGTCTTTATCACTATTTTATTTGATTTGCAAGAATACTATTTGTATACATATTATTTATTATTGTTATTATTTGTATAAATATAATAACAAATGTTTATAAACAATAAAAAAGTATAAAGTGTTTATTTCTTTTATTTTTATTATTATACCAGAAATGATTCACTACTTCAAAATCATGTTGAAGTATTTTTCTTTAAAATTAAGTAATAAACTTCCAATTGATTTTGAAAGTGTGAATCATTTTGGTTTTGAATAAAAATTATAAAAATATATATAAATATTAGCCAAATTTTGAATTTCCCGCCCATAACTGAGGCGGTAAATTTTAAATATTGTTTCTGGTGGGCACACGATAGATGGCAGCAGTGGCGTTTAGTCCCCCATTTTTTTGTATGAAGTTAACATTCTTCCCTTTGGGTATATGTGTTCTGTGGTCAACAGGCTCTACAATCTTAGTACAACGAGATTGGAAACTTTTGACGTATAATATTTATACGTATAAAAATTAAATTCAGAAGTATATGGATTATGGAGAGTGTAGCCCATTATAGACATTTTTTTATTTTGTAGCATTATATTTACATAAGTTCGCCAATTGACGTTCAGAGGTGGCTTTGGAATTGAATATTTCAATTAACGTCAATAGATGTCGTCACAAATTGAATAAGAGCAGTAATATTAAATTTATTTATTAACTTTACATATTTATAATAGTTAATATAAAATACATATTTTTACCACAAATAAGTTAATATTAGGCTCGTAAAGTAATCAATTCTTCACTCTATGGTACTCTATAGTCTATTTATATAGTAGTTTCAAATTCAAAATATCTATTGAAGCTGTTATTATACTTGTTGGTATCAAATTATCAATTCAATTACGGTATTTTTGTAATAGTTAATGCATTTTTCCGTTGAGTTGAGCTCAGATTCCTCTGGTAAATTCATTTTACTATTATTGTTACAACTATATATGGAATAATTTGTGCTGTACAAAATAGTGTGTCTTGGAAGGATTAGATTCTTTAGTGCACACGGTATTTTTGATTCTAATAATAAATACGTATATGGTGTATAATTTGTACATGATTATTCATATAGTTAAAAATATAAATACAAAAAGCAAAACACGTAATATGCATTCCTTCGCGTGGCTTGCTGCCGATCGGCTGTGTGCACAAAATACTATTTATTTATTAAATTTAAAGTAAAATTCTTCATTGAAAAATCGACTTTAAAGTATATATATAAGACCTCTTTTAAAATAACACACTCTTCAACTGCAGATATAACCGGTATTTTTACCTTACATTGACGAGTTATTAGTGCATAGTGTATGCAAAAAATTGAGATGCAGCGCTCACCAACGAAAAAAGACGGTAAATATTCCTCTCAACCGGATTTGGCATGTTCAAGTAAAACTGAATTGGAGCCATTCGTGCCTGGACGGAAGCGCAAAGAACGTAGTGATTTTGAAGATTTAAGGCATGAGATTCACATCTTAATTACAACTATTAAATCGGATCAAGAATCGAAATTTGATAAAATTACTAAAAGTATAGAAGAACTAAAGGTACAGAACAATATTCTTAAAAACCAAAATGAAAAAATTATAAGTTGTAATGAAAAAATAGAAAATAAGCTGATTCAAACAACAGAACTATATAATGAACTGAGAAAGTCATTGGAATTACTTCAAGACGACCACATAAAAGCAACTAATAAAATCACTGCCTTAGAGGACCAGATCGAAGAAATGCAGCGTAGCCAGCGTAGTTCATTTATTGAAATAAATACACCCATCACAGATAATGAAAATGTTCATGAAAAAGTTACAAAAATTCACGAAGCAATCGGTGTGAAGACTGTCGGTGAAATTATTAGACAATGCTATAGAATAAAACAAGGTGCAAGAAAACCGGTAATCGTAGAATACAAAAATGGGCAAATACGGAATGAAGTCTTGAAACTAGCGAAATCGTACAATAAGAAAAATTTGCACTAAAATCTACGGTAATCATATTATAGAAGAACCTATTTATATAAACGAATTTCTCTCACCCAACGCGAAAAGGCTATTTTATCATACCAGGCAGCTGCGAAAATCGTACGGTTTTAAGTATAACTGGATATCTGCAGGAAGAATATTTGTAAAGAAAAATGATGGTGATCCTGCTATTCTCATCAAATCTTTGGAACAAGTCGAACGTATCAAGGTGGAAGGTACAATGTGACTAATAGGTGTTTTTATATGTTACATTTTACTTATTTTCTCATTGTTTATGTTTGTTATTTTGTATAAGTTATTATCAGAAATATTTAACCAGCATTCCGTTTATATTATTAGCTTCAGATTTATGATTATTTACTCACACCACATTAGAAATTACACTTCTATACATTTACACAATCACCTGAATCATACACATAATATTCCAATCACTCATAATACAAATGCGCTGAATATATTCATTAATATCCTTTATATGCACGTAACATCACTCCACCACTGTCGCTTCCATAAAATTTATCATACATGCACTGTTAATGTTTGACATAAAAAAAATACATGCCGATATTCATAGGAACATCAATGTCGGTACAACAGTGGTGACGAGTGACGTTGAACAGTGCAAAAGGACGTTACAAAATACCGGTAATAACAGCTTACGCATTTTAACACAGAATATCAGAAGTATTAATAGAAATTTTGATGAACTGACAATCCTTCTCCAACAAATAGATATTGAGTTTGATATTTTAATACTTACAGAATGCTGGCTCCCTAAGGTCCATGAACTCCCTGTATTATTGAATTTTAAAAGTTTTTCTACAACACGTAACGTAAATAAAAATGACGGTGTTGTAATGTACATAAGAAAATCTTTACGTGTAACGGTAACAGAACCACAAAATACCAGCGAAATAACATGCCTCATTGCGTGTTTAAATGATATAAATATCATTGGTGCGTATCGGCCACCAGAATTTGTTCGGCTAGATAAATTTATACAGTCACTGGAATTTATCTTAATTGATTTTAAGCAAAGTAATATAATATTTACGGGTGACCTTAACGTTGATATTAAAGATGGATGTAATTCTTCTAAATGTGATAGTTATCTAGAACTACTAGCTATGCATGGATTAATTGCGACTCATAATTATCTTACCACGGATAAAAGCTGTCTCGATCACTGTTTTGTAAAATCTAATTTTCCAATTGTAACTGTAGTTTATCAGTCGACTATAACAGATCATTCAAGTGTCATTATATCACTTTTACAAAAGGAACCTATCATACGCTCACAAACTAAATATGTTAAAAAAATTAATTATTTAAATATATCTAACCGATTAAAATGTATTGACTGGAATGAGCTATTACTTAATTTAAATGCAGAGGAAGCTACTCCAATGTTTTTGAATACTATAATTAATACAATAAATTCGAATACAATGAGTATAAAACTTTCGTCACGAAAAAGAAACATTAACCCTTTCAGACCTGGCGTACACAAATGTACACATAAAATATAAAAAATTGTTTTGGTATTTATTTCGCTACAAGTGCAATTGTTCTCAATTTTGCTTGTGTTCATATGTCCACATTATATACTACAAAAATATATACTACTAACGCCATCTTTTAGCATTCTTTGTGACTTTTTCGACACGGTTCGATCAGTGGCTGACCGAAGTTGGAGCTAAATAGGTAAGCTCGTTATTCTTATTTCTAAAAAATATCAAATAGCTAAATATACGCACTGCAAAAATATAAATTGATGTGTTATATTCCTAAGGTCATAAGTAACATATAATTTGAGTTTGTTATTCTATTTTTGTATCAATTATCACAATTTTTATATATGTACACATCAGGCGTAAACGATGTTTTTACGATTGCTGAAGTATTCTAGTTATATTTGAAAAATCTATTTTGAATATGTTTATAACTATATTATTAATGTTGATGTTATTAATGCTGTATACAAAATATGTTATGTGTTGAGATAAAATACTTTTTTTTACATTTTCGGATAAAAAAACCTTGATATGTTTTCACCGGATGCTTCGAAAGCCTATTTGCTGGAACTCTTTTCGATTTGGAGCTATCGTCTGATGACGAAGAACCGTTTGGATTTACATCTGAAAGAAATTTGCTGCCTGTTCGAGTTGGTGCAGATGTCATCAATCAAAACCAACGAGAGGTATGCCCACCTGACACTGACGAAGATGAAGGGCCCAGCTCATTGTGGATTGGGCCGAATGGTCCAGTAGCTACTGACACCTACGACGAAGTGGTTCTCGAAGTACCACTGACAACAGAAATAGAGTCCTCTCATGAAAATATTCTTCATAATATTACGCCTAAACAGAACATTAGGTGGAGACACAGGGAACTCCTAAACACAATCTCATCAGATTCGTTTCCACCAATATCAATTGAGCCTACAGTTGCAGCCCCAGTGGATTATTACTTTCGATATGTACCAAAACAATTATTTGAAATTATGGCTGAAATGACTAACATATACGCAATACACTTAAATAAACCCAGGTATAAACCTACCACTACACAAGAAATAGAAATTTTATTTGGGTTACATTTAGCTACTGGTATATTTAGCTATCCTTGCTTGAAAATGTACTGGGAAACAGGCATCAGCATACCCTTATTCTCAGAGAATATGGCTCGGGATCGCCTTTTTGAATTGCGGAATAATTTACACCTCGTTGATAATACAATAATACCAGCTAATTACAAAGATGCATTTTACAAAGTTCGACCAATATTTGATGCTGTTAGGAATCGATGTTTAGAGTTACCTCTTGAAAAAGAACTTTGCGTTGATGAGCAGATGGTTCCTTTCACTGGGAAACATGTTGCCAAACAATACATAAAAGGTAAACCTTGTCCATGGGGACTTAAGATATTCTTTTTATGTAGTAAACATGGGCAAGCCTATGATTTTCTACTTTATCAAAGCTCTAGTCCAGAACTTGATAATAATTTGACAAAAAAAAATTGGATACGGTGCAGCTATTGTCCTTCATCTCACTAAGAGAATTGGAGAAAGCAAGGGCCACGAGCTGTACTTTGACAACTACTTCTCATCATATCATTTATTACAAATTATGGCTGCATGCACAGCTCGTATAAATAGATTCGCCAACCCTTCGCTACTAAGCGATAAAGAAATTAATAAAAAGCCTCGAGGATTTTCCCAGGAGGTAAGTAGTTTTGACGAAGATGTAACAGTAGCCCAATACCTCAAATTATTCCAAGAGGACCAGGAGAGGTTCGCCCTGTAGCGGATATAGCAAAAGACGGTGTTGGGCATTTCCCTGCACATGATGAGGGGCTTGGGACACGCTGCAAAATGGTTGGATGCAAGGGAAGAACCAGGATTAAATGTATAAAATGCAAAATTCATCTTTGCCTTACTAAAGATAAATACTGTTTCTTAGCATTTCATACGTAAACTTATGAAACATGCTTCTTGAATGGGGCCGATGACTGATTTACCTATGTGCCAATTATTTGCCTATCCTAAAGAATGTTTTTTGTTAATAATTATAAGAATTGTACTTAAGTTATGCTAATTTTATAAAAATAATTAATATTTCGTAATAAAAACATTTATAAATTAAACTTTTTATAATTACAATGAAACCCCCTTAAACACTAGTCTATTGATAACATAGGACGGATGTGCACATTTGTACACAAAAAGAAAAACTATTTTTTCTTAAAAACCTGACAACCAGGATTTTTTTCATAATTTTTTCCTTATTGTTTTTATTCTACTCTAGCCACAATTTTTTTTTTTACATTTTTTGGACACAAAAAATAATTCAGGTCTGAAAGGGTTAAGGCATGGATTACACCTGGTTTAATTAGATGTATAAGAAATAAAGATAGACTACACAGTAAATCACGTAAAGATCCAAATAATATTATTCTTAAAATCAGTTATATTAGATATAGAAATACATGTCGAAAAGTATTAAATGCTGTTAAGCGAACATTTTATAAAAATAAATTAAACAATAATAAACATAAAACAAAAGTTCAATGGGATTGTATCAAAGAAATATGCAATTTGAAAAAAGAAGAACATATTCCATTAGAACTACTTGAACTTGCACACAATCCAAAAGATTCGATAAACCAAGCAAACTTATACTTTGCTAACGTCGGCGAAACATTAGCAAATGAAATTCTCGATAGAACACAAATGACGGAAACTGAACTTTTACAGTTACAATTACAAAGTACTGGCCAAGGCACTTCGTTTTACCTTCATCCAACTGATATATATGAAGTTGCTAATATCACCAAATCACTTAAAAACACCAACTCTTGTGGGTGGGATGGTATTACATCTACATTTTTTAAAAAATACATAAATATTTTAGCTGAACCCATTGCGTTGGTCACTAACACCTGCTTTCAACAAGGGATATTTCCAAATCCACTAAAAAAACCATTATTATTCCAAAACTTAAGTCCGGTAAAAACATGAAATATGTAACTACAGACCTATTTCGTTACTACCAACACTCTCTAAGATCATTGAAAAAATTATTAACAATCGTCTAAAAGTATATTTAACAAAAAATTATATATTAGCTTTAAATCAATTTGGATTTCAAAACAACAAATCGACGTCTGATGCTTTAAAATCTTTAACTTCAAATATCATAAACCTTTTAGATAACCGTGTCAAGTGTATAGGAATATTCTTAGATTTAAAAAAGGCATTCGACACTGTCTCTGTACCTCTATTATTAAAAAAACTAGAAAATATAGGTGTACGTGGCCTTCCACATCAACTACTTACCAGCTACTTAACAAACAGGAAACAAATTTTAAGTATTAATAATTTACTTAGTGATGAAACTTTTATCAAATATGGTGTGCCCCAAGGAAGTACCCTGGGTCCTACACTCTTCCTTATATATATAAATGAACTATGCCTTTTGCGACTAAAACACACTAAAGTAATAACATTTGCAATCGACACTGTATTAATTTCACAAGCAAACTCTTCTGAAGAAGTTTATGAAAGAGCTAATTATGACTTCAATGTAGTAACGAAATGGCTGGACAACAATTTGCTCTCGTTAAATATTGACAAGACCAAATACATAAAATTTAGCATCCGGGAAACAAAAAACTACGACAAACAAGATTCACTGCAACTAAAAGCACATTACTGCAGACTTTACAATTATAATTTAATATGTAACTGTCAAAAGATAATTGAAACACAAAGCTTAAAATATTTTAGGAGTTATTGTTGACCAGCATATTTCTTGGAAAGAACATATAAATTTATTATATGTGCGCCTAAAGAGATTGATTTCCATTTTTAAGAGCATAAGATACATTTGTGATTTTCACTTACTAAGAAGTATTGACTTTGCGCTCTGTAATCCTTTATAAGTTATGGTATCGTTGTCTGGGGGGGAGCTAATAAGACGTTATTATTGAAAGTAGAAAGGGCTCAACGTGCTATTTTTAAAGTAATACTTTGTAAAGATTATAGTTACCCTACTGACACTCTCTACAAAGAATTAGGAATGCTAAATGTAAGGCAAACCTATTTATTGACAATTTTAAAAGACCAACACAAAAACTCAATCGTGGAAATGAATAATCATAAAAGGCGACAAGACCGAGTGTATGAACTTCCCACAGTAAAATCAGCTTTTGCGCGTAAATTCTATCTATTTCTAGCACCATATATCTACAATAAAATATCGAAAACTGTAAAGCTTAAAAACCTCAATAATTATACGTTTAAAAAAATCGTTGATAAATATCTTAAATCACTAACATACAACGACACAGAAAACATTATCAAACCAATATAATCATACTCACTATTTTGAAATGTTGAGAAAAATTGATAGTCATCAATGAGGTTAATTAAAAAATAATAATTTCAATTTCAAAATAATTTCAGATATTCACAACACACATACACACACACACAAACGCGCGCGCACACATGCGCACACACATACACACACACACATTGTTTACATATATATGACACAAAATTTTTATTTTTATTTAATTCAAATAACTTTATTTTCTATTTATACTACGTGCTTGTATCGGACGTAGAATTTTCTACCTTTAGTATCTTCAAGGTCCGAAACAAGCGCGTAGTAGAAGTCACTTTTTACATTTACTACTTATATCTTATATTTAATAATAATAACTCTATGTGTGGCTGTTATTGTTTGGATTTATTTTGCAGTTGCGATGAAAGTTCTTAAGTTCCTATGCTTACCTCAATGTTTATATATTAGAGCTTATTGCTCTAAGTAAAGAAAAAAAACTAGATTTTATGCAGAGATATATAAATACTATAAAATTATTATTTAAAATCAATTCTTTGTAATAAAAATTCAATACATTAATCCATTATTTCAGATCTTCAAATATTGATAGACAAGAGAAAAGGACATTCTTCAAATATTTCCAGTTATGTTATGTATTATGGAGAGTCAAGAAAAAGTAAGTATAAAATCATATTAAATATGGAGAACACTTTTTAAAGAACATTACATTAATAGGAATAACTTATGTACTATATTTTTACACAGACAATTGTAAAGTAAGAGCTGTAAAGTATTCCTCCTTAAATATTGATAACATTAACAAATATTTTTAAGATTTTTCGGTTTTCTGTTATACAGTTGACAATACCTTGTTATATCTAATGTAGTTAAAATAATTTTGCTGGCAATTTCTTGTTCCAGAGCAAAGTGTCCATAATTTTTTAAAGTATTACTTTTTGATGAAGTTTCTTTAAAAATAAGTGTAGCTCTCTTGATAGAGAGAAAAGATAAAAATATTGACTGTATAATTCAATAATGAAACAAATTAATAGAACAATAGTAAAACTTATAAAGATTGTTCATTTAAAAAGTTGAAGAACTTGTAATAATTATTTTTTATAATCAATTTATGCTGAATATATATATCTTTAGTGTTGGCCAGTCGTGGCGCAGTGGTACAAAGTGTGACTGTAAAACCGACTGGTTGTGGGTTCGATCCCCACTGATGATCGAGGAGATGAAATATTTACTTAAATTTATACTTTTATTTCTTCGCTCTGGTGTCGAGGCAAAGCGCGGCGTTGAATTCTGCCACTCAACACGCAATGCCTCCAAAATTCGGCAGAAAGTGGGGAACGGAGTGTTTTAACACTAGGTTCCCTCTGCCTACCGTGCCTTGTGCGGGATACAGCGTGAAGCTAATTTAATTTAATTTAATTTAATTTTAATTTTATTACCATCATTTTCAGATAAGGAAATTCTACCTCCAGAATGCAAAGAAACAGTGTACCGTTTATAATTAGTAGACAATATTTTTGACTCAATAAGTGGCAGTAAAATTAAAAATTTTCCACCCACACTCAAGTTGATGCACAACAAAACATGGACCGAAGCAAAAAATATATTTAATTCCAAGAAATTTTTGTAAAGCAGTGGAAAAGTAGAATCTGTCCTCATTGCGTCAAATTGGGTGTAGACACCGAATGAAATTGAAACATTATTAAAAAAATTAAGGGTCGAGTACAATATAAACTCAGTGTGGCTGCAACACCTAAACCAAGATCCTTTTGAATATTTTTTTGGCGCAGTAAGAAGTCACGAGTTTCGCAACAACAACGCTACTTATGTTTAGTTTGTGTTAATATTTGCAACACTTTTAATAAATAATCTAAACAGTGTAACAACCTTAGGTGAAAACTGTGGAAATGACCATTGTCAGTCATTATATGTTCAAAACATCAATGACAATACATATTTGATTTTCAATCTATATTTAACTATGAATAGGACTCCTTTAAGGTGAAAGAAACCGATCCTCATATTATGGCACCTCTGGGGCCAGGAGTTATTAATAAAAACTTAATGTTATTTAACAATATTCTTCTGTGATATGGTAATGTCGCAACCTGTTTGCTTTTTATATTAAATTAAAATTTATCGAACTTATTATTTTGTCATCATCAAATAACATATAAAAGTATATATTTCTTAAATCAGACTGCATGTATCAGGTGGCTTTTAAAACATTTGTTGAATCTCTTTGCATTCATGTGGAATTTATAACTATTATTATCAATTTGCTTGCTCCCAGCCAATTACATAAATTTAAATAAATTAAAATTATTAAATTAGCTTCACGCTGTATCCCGCACACAGCAGGGTAGGCAGAGGGAACCTAGTGTTAAGACACTCCGTTCCCCACTTTCTGCCGAATTTTTGGAGGCATTGCGTGTTGAGGTGGCAGAACTCAACGCCGCGCTTTGCCTCGACACCAGAGCGAAGAAATGGAAATATAAATTAATGTAAATATTTCATCTCCTCGAGTGGGGATAGAACCCACAACCAGTCAGTTTTACAGTCACACTTCGTGCTGCTGCGCTATGACTGGCCTCAATAAATAAAAGCAAATTAATCAATATAAATATTGTAGTTTTGGTTATTTCTTTTAATTATTTTTTTTTTAAATTTTGTTTAACTATTTGATTAAACACATCTTGGATATTTGAAATTGATTTAATAAATTCTTGCCTGGGAGTGCAAACTCACTGTCAATCTGCATATTCTGTATATTAAATTTCATCTTTGTAAGATAAGTGACTCATACATTAATGGCATGATTTAAAAATGTTAGTTTTTGTTTTTTTTTAATATACACATATATTACAGTGGTGGTATTATATGAGAATCAGTTCTTTCACCTCCAAAGGTGTCATTGCATAATTAAATATAGATTTAAAATCAAATGTGCACGTCGAAGACATAGTTTCTCTATTGTCATTGATGATGAGACCATGTAATGATTGGCAATGGTTAGAAGAAAACTGTTCTCCTAGGATGTGGACACTGTTTAAATTATTTATTAAAAGTGTTGCAAATGGTGACTCAAACTGATCACAAGTAGGGTTGTTGTTGCAACACCTCTGACTTCTTACTGCACTAAAAAATTATCAAGAGGATCTTGATTTAGGTATTGCAACCACACTGAGTTATTGTTGTACTCGACCCTTAATTTTTTTATAATGTTTGAATTCCATTCAGGGTCCACACCCAATTTGACACAGTGAGAACAGATTCTACTTTTCCACTGCTTGAAATTTCATTGAATTAAATATAAATTTTGCCTTTGTCCATATTTTATGGTGCACAGACTTGGGTGTGGCTGGACCAAGCAATGGTTTCACATTAAAATTTTCAGTTTTGCTGTCATTTATGGAGTCAAAAATATTGTCCAAAAATGATATAAGGTCAGCCGTTTGTTTACATTCTGCAGGTAGAATTCCTTTATCTGAAAATGATGTTAATAAAATGTTAATAATTTAAACTTCACATTATGAAGAATGGGATAAACTATGGTATTTCATATTGGATTTTTAATTCTGTCATTATGTGTTGGCTCACAAATTATATGTTCCTAATGTATATTTTTTTATTTTAATTTAGCATAGAATATTATGTAACTTCATTATAAAAACAATGGTATAACAACTTTTTAACCAAATAATCTTGAGACTAACATTTAATTATTAGATATATAGACAATACCTAAATCAAGATCCTCTTGATAATTTTTTAGTGCAGTAAGAAGTCAGAGGTGTTGCAACAACAACCCTACTTGTGATCAGTTTGAGTCACCATTTGCAACACTTTTAATAAATAATTTAAACAGTGTCCACATCCTAGGAGAACAGTTTTCTTCTAACCATTGCCAATCATTACATGGTCTCATCATCAATGACAATAGAGAAACTATGTCTTCGACGTGCACATTTGATTTTAAATCTATATTTAATTATGCAATGACACCTTTGGAGGTGAAAGAACTGATTCTCATATAATACCACCACTGTAATATATGTGTATATTAAAAAAAAACAAAAACTAACATTTTTAAATCATGCCATTAATGTATGAGTCACTTATCTTACAAAGATGAAATTTAATATACAGAATATGCAGATTGACAGTGAGTTTGCACTCCCAGGCAAGAATTTATTAAATCAATTTCAAATATCCAAGATGTGTTTAATCAAATAGTTAAACAAAATTAAAAAAAAAAATAATTAAAAGAAATAACCAAAACTACAATATTTATATTGATTAATTTGCTTTTATTTATTGAGGCCAGTCATAGCGCAGCAGCACGAAGTGTGACTGTAAAACTGACTGGTTGTGGGTTCTATCCCCACTCGAGGAGATGAAATATTTACATTAATTTATATTTCCATTTCTTCGCTCTGGTGTCGAGGCAAAGCGCGGCGTTGAGTTCTGCCACCTCAACACGCAATGCCTCCAAAAATTCGGCAGAAAGTGGGGAACGGAGTGTCTTAACACTAGGTTCCCTCTGCCTACCCTGCTGTGTGCGGGATACAGCGTGAAGCTAATTTAATAATTTTAATTTATTTAAATTTATGTAATTGGCTGGGAGCAAGCAAATTGATAATAATAGTTATAAATTCCACATGAATGCAAAGAGATTCAACAAATGTTTTAAAAGCCACCTGATACATGCAGTCTGATTTAAGAAATATATAATATATATTTTTTGCTTCCGTCCATGTTTTGTTGTGCACCGAGTTGAGTGTCAATCATTTAAATTTTACATGATTAAGAATGGTATTTCATATGGGATTCTTACCACTGTCATAATGAGCCAACACTAAAGATATGTATGTAATATATATTTTTTATTTTCATTCAGCATAGTATTACATAAATTGACTATAAAAAATAATTATTACAAGTTCTTCAACTTTTTGAAAATGAACAATTTTTAATAGTTGTTCTATTAATTTGTTTCATTATTGAATTATACAGTCAATATTTTTATCTTTTCTCTCTATCAAGAGAGCTACACAACAACTTTCAAAGAAACTTCATCAAAAAGCAATACACAAAAACATAATTTATCACATTTTTTTATACTATCCGATGTTTTCTTTAATAAGGAAAAAAATATTTCTATTGAATCCCGGCTTAAGTATTTATGAATTAAATTAAATAAATATTAATTTAAAAAAAAAATGTAGGCCTTTGGACTATGTTTAAAAAAGGCTATTTTTTTCTTTTATTGTACAACAATGTCCCTTATTGCATTTTTACACCCTTGTAATTTAATGAGCAACTCAACTTAAAATAATAATAAGGCTTAATTAAGAGTATAAGCTGCAAAAGCACCAGACGAAAGTACTGATAAAGATGAAGCGTGAAAAGAATGAAAGCGATGAAAGGTTAACGAACATCTTCAGGGAAAACACGAAGCTTTTCTGGCGAGAACTTAGTGCTTCTCGAGGTTGCTCGCTAACCTGTAGAATGAAAGGGGTGCTTTCGAAGGACGGTGAAATTCTAACAGAACAACCACACGTTTTGCAGCGATGGACGGAATTTTACAAGATATATGAATGTGATGACGCCTCAGTCTCAAGTAACAGCCAAATGCTGAGTCTTGATGTAGCTGATGGCGGAATCAGTGTAAAATAAGTTGAGAGTGCAATACGAAGTCTGAAATGTGGAAAGTCAGCGGGAGCAGATGGGGTTACTGCCGAGATGATCAAATATGGTGGGCCACGCGTCTTGGACTTGTTCTGGTTTTTGTGCAATTTATGCTGGAAATCAGGGGAGGTCCCAGACGATTGGCGAGGCGCGGTCATCGTGCCTTTGTATAAAGGCAAAGGTTCACAGATAGACTGCGCAAGCCATAGGGCTATCAGTTTGATTAGCTTTGGTTGTAAAGTTTATGCTAAGGTTTTAGCGAGAAGAATGCAAGAGAGATCTGAAAGGTTATTGTGGGATGCCCACGGAGGCTTTAGACCTGGAAGAGGGTGTATGGATCAGATCTTTTCCATCCGCATGATCACGGAAAAATTTTTGGCCGTTAACCAAAAAGTTTTCTGTGCTTTTGTGGACTTGGAAAAGGCATTTGACAGAGTTGTTAGAGCGAAATTATGGGAGATACTACCCCGGTACAATGTGAACGGACCCTTGCTGCAGGCTGTAAAGTCTCTTTACAGAGATCACTCAGCCTGCGTGCGAGTAGGAGCTGGCATGTCGCCCTGGTTTGACATCCGATCGGGTGTCAAACAAGGTTGCGCCATGTCAGCTTGGTTGTTCAATTTGTATTTGGATAGCTGTCTCCAAGGAGTGAAACAAAGCGATATGGGAGTGAAAGTAGGTGACCTGAATGTGAATTGCCTGCTGTACGCAGATGATGCAGTGCTTATTGCATCATCAGAATGCGAGTTGCAGGCATTAGTCACCACTCTGAAAGAAGGGTGTGAATATAATGGTCTAAGCCTCAATGCGAATAGGACAAAGGTTCTGATTTTTGAAAGAGATGAAGAAAGAACGGAATGCAAAATCAGTGTAAATAGTAAGATATTAGAACAAGTGAATGAGGTTGTATACTTGGGAAGTATGTTCAGTAGAGATGGAAGATACGAGATGGATGTGGAAAGGCGTATTGCTGCCGGTAACAAGGTTAACGGAGCCTTAGCTGCATTGATGAGACGGCGAAACGTCAGCACAGCTGCGCGTTTGGCCGTACACAATGCAGTTTTGGTACCGACTCTGTTATACGGCAGCGAAACGTGGGTATTACAGAAGAAGAATGAAAGAAAGATGAATGCTGTGGAGATGCGATCTCTTCGTAGGATATGCGGAGTCAGCTTAGCTGATCGAATCCGCAATGAAGAGGTACACAGAATGGCAGGTACTAGCGAGGATGTCACGGTGAGAATGAAGAAGAACGTGCTCAGCTGGTTTAGGCATGTCGAACGAATGAGTGATGAAAGAATGGCAAAAAAGATTTATGATGGAAAAGTGAGTGGTAAGAGAGGTAGGGGGAGACCTCGGTTGACCTTCGAAAACACAGTATCAAAGATACTGGAGGAAGGTCACGTAAAAAGCATGAGGACCCCCCGGAGGGCATGTATGAAGAGGTTGATGACAGTGGACGAGGCGAAATGGGTATGTAGAGACCATAGCGTTTGGCGCTCCGTTCTCTCTGACTACCCCGCTAGGGATAAAGCGTGAAGTTAGTAGTAATAGTAGCCTAATTAACATTTAATTATTAGATATATACATAGAGATAAGCTTTATTTAGATTTAATTGCTAGTAATATTTGTAAACTAGGGATTGCTTAAAATTTTACTTGTTTTTTACTAAATTAAAAAATATTATGAACAAGTAAATTAAAAAAAAAAAAAAATCAGCTTCACGCTGTATCCCGCACACAGCAGGGTAGGCAGAGGGAACCTAGTGTTTTTAGACACTCCGTTCCCCACTTTCTGCCGATTTCTGGAGGCATAGCGTGTTGAGTGGCAGAACTCAACGCCGCGCTTAGCCTCGACACCAGAGCGAAGAAATGGAAATATAAATTTAAGTAAATATTTCATCTCCTCGAGTGGGGATCGAACCCAGTCGGTTTACAGTCACACTTTGTGCCGCTGCGCCACGACTAGCCTCAATTAATAACTAACAAGTAAATTAATTAACTGTAAATTATTTTAACTACATTAGATATAACAATTGGCATTAGATATAACAAGGTATTATCAACTGTATTACAGACAACCGAAAAATCTTAAGAATATTTGTTAATTTTATGAATATTTAAGGAGGAATATTTTACAGCTTACTTTACAATTGTCTGTGTAAAAATATAGTACATAAGTTATTCCTATTAATGTAATATTCTTTAAGAAGTATTCTCCATATTTAATATGATCTTATTTATACTAACTTTTTCTTGACTCTCCATAACGTAACTGGAAATATTTGAAGAATGTCCTTTTCCCTTGTCTATCAATTTGAAGATCTGAAATTAATGTATTAATGTATTAAATTTTTTTTTTTCAAAGAATTGATTTTATACAAAGTATTTATATATCTCTGCATAAAATCTATTTTTTTTTTTACTTATTGCTCTAATATATATTTTACAGTAGACTCAAAGTTACTCTATATTTGATTTCTTATTTTATAATTGTTTATCATCAAGTTTTTTTGTTCAAACATTGAGGTAAGCATAGGAACTTAAGAACTTTCATCGCAACTGCAAAATAAATCCAAATAATAACAGCCACACATAGAGTAATTATTATTAAATATAAGATATAAGTAGTAAATGTAAAAAGTGACTGTTACTACGTGCTTGTTTCGGACCTTGAAGATACTAAAGGTAGAAAATTCTACGTCCGATACAAGCACATAGTATAAATAGAAAATAGAGTTATTTGCTTGCCCATTTATTATTTTCTTACTTTATATATATATAATAATAATCAACATTTTTGTTACATATAATAATTTGAGATAAACTAAGGCAGAAAAGCCACAGAACATATATTATGTGTTTTGCTCTTTGTATTTATATTTTTAACTATATGAATAATATTTTTTTTATCAGCTTCACGCTGTAACCCGCACACAGCAGGGTAGGCAGAGGGAACCTAGTGTTATAGACACTCCGTTCCCCACTTTCTGCCAAATTTTGGAGGCATTGCGTGTTGAGTGGCAGAACTCAACGCCGCGCTTAGCCTCGACACCAGAGCGAAGAAATGGAAATATAAATTTAAGTAAATATTTCATCTCCTCGAGTGGGGATCGAACCCACAACCAGTCGGTTTACAGTCACACTTTGTGCCGCTGCGCCACGACTGGCCTCGATGAATAATCATGTACCATATACGTATTTATTATAAGAATCAACGACACCTCGACTCTCCTTGCACACACGAACACAGCATTGTTTGTCTAAAGACATTATGTGCACTAAAGAATCTAATCCTTCCAAGACACAATTTTGTACAGCACAAATTATTCCATATACAGTTGTAACAATACTAGTAAAATGATTTTACCGGAGGAATCTGAGCTCAATTCAACGGAAAAATGCATTAACTATTACAAAATACCGTAATTGAATTGATAATTTGATACCAACAACCAGGCTCTACAATCTTAGTACAACGAAGCTGGAAACTTTTGACGTATAATATTATTAAATTAAGAAGTATCTAGAGCTTCGAGGCTTTAGACCATTATAGATAACTTTTTACTTTGTAGCATTATATTTGCATTAATTGAGACTCAGAATTCTAGAGGTCGCTTTAGAATTGAATATTTCAATTAACGTCAACAGATGTCACTGCAAATTGAATACGAAAAATAATAATAATAATTTAATTTATTAACTTTGTATATTTGTAATGATTAATATAAAATTATTTTTACCACAAATAACTTCTTGTATACCTCATTAAATAATTATATATTTTTCGCAATGCTTTCTTCACTATCTGTGGTACTCTGAATAACTCTCTAGTCTATGGTACTCTATAGTCTATTTATCTAATAATTATAAAATTTAAATTTAAAAATATCTGTTGATGCTGATGTTGTCGTCGATTTCGGTATTCATATAGGATTTTGTAATAGTTTACTGGTTTATATGTACGATTTTCGAGTTTGAGTACGAGTACGTTTACGAGTTAAGCTCAAGGTTCGCGGGTAAATTAATTATACTATTACTGTTACAACTTTGCTTGTTGTTGAGTTTGGACTCGTTACTTGTGTTGTGTGATATTGTGTGTTTCGGAAAGATTTTTTAGGGCACATAATGTCTTCAGGCAAACATTGCATAAAGAAAACCCTGGCTACAATGGTATCAGACTGATTCCAAAATAACGGAACGCCATGTGAACCCTGACAAAATTAACAGAATGCAAAAAATGCAATGCAAACTTAACCTTTAAGTTTGCTACTCAAATTTTTAGCCGTACAGTGGCTCTGGCTTCAAACGTTGCAGGTAACAATTACTAGTGATTTAATAATTTTTTTTAGTCTTAATTTTTAATATAATGTAAATTGTTTGTTAATTTCATTTAACTACAATTATATAATTAAAAACTATAATAGCTTTGAACACCTGTACCTCCGTACACAGCATGGAGGTAAAGGTTCATTCCCCACTTCCCACTGAATTCAATAATTCATTTTTACTATTGAATTTACGATTGATAGAACAATAGTTAAATTCCTCAAGATTATTTGGTTAAAAAGTTGTTATACCATTTTTTTTATAATGAAGTTATATAATATTCTATGCTAAATTAAAGTATAAAAATATATATTAAGAACATATAATTTGTGAGCCAACACATAATGACAGAATTCAAATTCCCAAAATGAAATACCATAGATTATCCCATTCTTCATTATGTGAAGTTTAAATTATTAACATTTTATTAACATCATTTTCAGATAAAGGAATTCTACCTGCAGAATGTAAACAAATATTATTTTTGGACAATGTTTTTGAGTCCATAAATGACAGCAAAACGGAAAAATTTAATGTGAAACCATTGCTTGGTCCAGCCACACCCAAGTCTGTGCACAATAAAATATGGACAAAGGCAAAATTTATATTTGATTCAATGAAATTTCAAGCAGTGGAAAAGTAGAATCTGTTCTCATTGTGTCAAATTGGATGTGGACCCTGAATGGAATTCAAACATTATAAAAAAATTAAGGGTTGAGTACAACAATAACTCAGTGTGGTTGCGACACCTAAATCAAGATCCCTTTGATAATTTTTTAGTGCAGTAAGAAGTCAGAGGTGTCGCAACAACAACCCTACTTGTGATCAGCTTGAGTCAACATTTGCAACACTTTTAATAAATAATTTAAACAGTGTCCACATCCTAGGAGAACAGTTTTCTTCTAACCATTGCCAATCATTACATGATCTCATCATCAATGACAATAGAGAAACTATGTCTTCGACCTGCACATTTCATTTTAAATCTATATTTAATTACGCAATGACACCTTTGGACGTGAAAGAAACTGATTCTCGTACAATACCAACACTGTAGTGTATGTGTATATTAAAAAAAACAAAAACTAATATTTTTAAATCATGCTGTTAATGTATGAGTCACTTATCTTACAAAGATGAAATTGAACATATAGAATATGACAGATTGACAGTGACTTTGCACTCCCAGGCAAGAATTTATTAAATCAATTTCAAATATCCAAGATGTGTTTAATCAAATAGTTAAATAAAATTAAAAAAAATAATAATTAAAAGAAATAATCAAAACTACAATATTTATAATAATTAATTTTCTTTTATTTATTGAGGCCAGTCATAGCGCAGCGGCACGAAGTGTGACTGTAAAACTGACTGGTTGTGGGTTCGATCCCCACTCGAGGAGATGAATTATTTACTTAAATTTATATTTTCATTTCTTCGCTCTGGTGTCGAGGCAAAAGTGCGGCGTTGAGTTCTGCCACTCAACACGCAATGCCTCCAAAATTCGGCAGAAAGTGGGGAACAGAGTGTCTTAACTTTGGGTTCCCTCTGCCTACCCTGCTGTGTGCGGGATATAGCGTGAAGCTAATTTAATTGATTTTTTTTTATTATCTTTGCATTCAATGTGTTTTACATAAAAATAAATTATTTGATTATATAATTTATATTGTGATTCGTTGCTTGATGAATAACTATTGTAAAAATATCAATAGTATATTGGCTGGGAGAAAGCAAATTGATGATGATAGTGATAAATTCCAAACAAATGCAAAGATATTCAATAAATGTTTTAAAAGACATCCAGTCTGATTTAAGACATATATACTCTAATGTTATTTGATGATGACAGTAATATAATTTCAATAATATATGCTTCAACAAAAAGCAACTGTGGGCCGAGCACGAAAAATATTCGAGTCCGTATTGTAAACGTATCGAGGTAACGATACGATTACAAAGTTCGAAGCACGAACCATAGCGTATCGACTATCGAGGACTCGATATGATTAAGTAGGTGACGTCATGCTAACGAGACTTAGAGATGTCACTGAGCGAATGAAATGGACGTTCAAAAACCAAATAAAATATTGAATGTTAAAACATTCAATTAAAATGTTTATTTATTTTAATTTACATTACAATTTACGTTGAAAATGAAGAAAAATCTATGAAAATATTACGAAAAATATAAGTAAGTTATCAAGATTGGAAGAAATTCAATCCTTTTGTATATTTAAAACAATTGTTTCTAAACGAATCCACTTGACGCCCCGCCAATTATAGCTAAGTTTGTATTTGTTTTGTAATCATTAAGAGTAAATTCTTTATTATTAAAAAGGGCAGTCGTGGCGCAGTGGCGCAAGGCGTGACTGTAAAACACTGGTTGTGGGTTCGATCCCCACTCGAGGAGATGAAATATTTACTTAAATTTATATTTCCATTTCTTCACTCTGGTTTCGAGGCAAAGCGCGGCGTTGAGTTTTGCTACTCAACACGCAATGCCTACAGAAATCGGCAGAAAGTGGGGAACGGAGTGTCTTAACACTAGGTTTCCCCTGCCTATTCTGCTGTGTGCGGGATACAGCGTGAAGCTGATTATTAAAAAATAATAATGGGCTACCTACAATATTTAACGATGGTGGAATTCATGAAAGCGTGAGTATAAATTTAGTATGAATTAATTTTATATTTGAATGAGTTGTATTAAAGTCTTAAAAATAAAAACATCTAATAATCTAATTAAGGTATTATGAAATTCGTATTTTAGGAATGGTGATTTATCTAAACCCTCAGAAGGTCCACGAGGTCGTCTTTTTATTCAAAGGCAGTGGAAAGAATTAATGAATAAATTAAATAGTGGTGATCCGTATAGCGACTGTCTTTGCATAGTGGACGTTATTTAATTATTGCTAAAATTACTAAACCATATTCTAAAAACATGTACAAGTAAAAAAAATCAAAAAGAATTCCCAAAAACACTACAAATATTTTTAAAACTGCGATTTACTATGTAACGAAAGTGTTCTCACTGACAAATATTAACCGAATAAAGTCCCGACGTACTCGATGACCAATCTTCGACGTTTTCGTTACAATGCGCGTTCGTGCTACCAATTTTCGTTTACTGCGTTCAAGTATCGCGCTATTCGAACGTAAGACGATACGTAAACTGTAGCCCAAGCACGAAAAACTATCGAAAAAGTATTCGTATCGTTATCGAGAGCAATTTGTATAGGAATTGAACAGCGCCCCTACCGTGCGTAAAAGGAACTAGCTCACGGCAGCACGAACAGTTTACGTATCGTCTTACGTTCGAATAGCGCGATACTTGACCGCAGTAAACGAAAATTGGTAGCACGAACGCACATTGTATCGAAAACGTCGAAGATTGGCCATCGAGTACGTCGGGACTTTATTCGGTTAATATTTGTCAGTGATTATTTTTACCACAAATAACTTCTTGTATACCTCATTAAATAATTATATATTTTTCGCAATGCTTTCTTCACTATCTGTGGTACTCTGAATAACTCTCTAGTCTATGGTACTCTATAGTCTATTTATCTAATAATTATAAAATTTAAATTTAAAAATATCTGTTGATGCTAGGTTATCGTCGATTTCGGTATTCAAATAGGATTTTGTAATAGTTTATTGGTTTATATGTACGATTTTCGAGTTCGAGTACGAGTACGAGCTGAGTTCAAGGTCCGCGGGTAAATTAATTATACTATTACTGTTACAACTTTGTTTGTTGTTGAGTTTGGACTCGTTACTTGTGTTGTGTGATATTGTGTGTTTCGGAAAGATTTTTTAGGGTACACATAATGTCTTCAGGCAAACATTGCATAAAGAAAACAATGGTATCAGACTGATTCCAAAATTAACGGAACGCCATGTGAACCCTGACAAAAATAACAGAATGCAAAAAATGCAATGCAAACTTAACCTTTAAGTTAGTTACTCAAATTTTTAGCTGTACAGTGGCTTCAAACGTTGCAGGTAACAATTACTAGTGATTTAATATTTTTTTTAGTCTTAATTTTTAATATAATGTAAATTGTTTGTTAATTTCATTTAACTATAATGATATAATTAAAAACTATAACAGCTTTGAACACCTGTACCTCCGTACACAGCATGGAGGTAAAGGTTCATTCCCCACTTCCCACTGAATTCAATAATTCATTTTTACTATTGAATTTAAGATTGATAGAACAATAGTTAAATTCCTCAAGATTATTTGGTTAAAAAGTTGTTATACCATTTTTTTTATAATGACATGTAGGGAACTATTATTTATATTTATAGTTTATTTAATGTGTCATTTATATATACACGTAAAATCATACATACATTTAATAGGATTTATATATTTTATAGTAAGTATTCGTATTTAGTGTATTTACATGAAAGCGCTCCATCGCCGTCGACCGAACCGGTAAGGCGTTCAACATCCACGCCTACCCCCTTGTCGACGGCATATTTAATAATCACAGTCGTTGCTTGCCACTCGATGCGCTTTACATACGTTCCTTTGTTTTATCTAGTACTTTATTCTAAATTCGTGTTTTTCGTGTTCTATTATATATATATGTTTGTGGTTGACTTTCTTATATACTGTACCGTGATTGTTGATTGTGATTTGTGTTATCACTGTATGTACATTTAAAGTGGTGTTGATTAAACTCAGTGCTATTTGTAAGTAGACTTTTATTCACCCATTATCAACACTACATTGGTGACCCCGAATCTACACGCCAAGGACTATATCACGATGTGCAGCGATAGTGACTTAGCTCGATCTGACTTCACTAACCGATCACAACGGGCAAGAAAAATGAAGCGGGTAGAATCTCTCAGCGGTGACCCATCCACTTTTCTACCCCCACACCAGTTGAGAACACCCGCATTTTGGCCAGAAAAACCTGCAATTTGGTTCGCACAGGTTGAATGCCAATTTTTCCTATGCGGAATCATAGACGACGCGACCAGGTTTTACCACGTTTCTTCCATGTTAGACCGAGAATATGCAGCCGAACTGGAAGACGTCATCACTGGCCCACCGAATTACAAACTACTCAAAGCGGAAATGATTAAGCGTTTTTCACCATCGCGTGAAAGTAAAATTAAACAACTGCTATCACATGAACAGCTTGGAACTCAGAAGCCGTCACTATTCTTGCGTCATTTGCAACACTTGGCTGGACCTGGTATCACTGGAGAATTTATTCAAACCATATGGACCAGCCGCTTACCTGTGGAGATGCAGACAATTATAGCATTACAATCAACCCAACCCCTGGACGCGTTGGCGGAACTCGCTGACAGGCTACAGGAGATGTCAACTTCATCACATCAGCCAGCTGCCAAATCAACATCATCATCATCATCTTCAGAGCCAGGTATCGACTTGCTAATTCAGCAAGTCGCTGAGTTAACCAAACAGGTTAGTGTGCTCACATCCCATATATTTGAAAAGCCACGACCGCGTGAGAGATGTCACAGCCAACCCCGCAGCCGGTCAGTATCATGGCGGCGTACCTCCAACCATTCGGCTAATACTCCAAGTCAATCAGCCATGGCGACCAATGGTACTACTACCTCGGGTCGACTCTTCATAGCGGACTCTAAAACTAATACAGAATTTTTGGTGGACACTGGTAGTGATATTTGTGTATTTCCAGTTAGTGCCATTTGTAATAAAAATAACAAAACATCTTTTCAGCTCAGTGCGGCAAACGGTTCGGCTATCGACACATATGGTTACATTAATCTAACATTAAATATCGGTTTACGTCGAAATTTTCCATGGCGTTTTATAATAGCTGACGTAACCAAACCTATCATCGGTGTAGATTTTTTGGCACATTATAAAATTATCGTCGATCTTAGCAACCGAAAGTTAATAGATAGCCTGACCAATATAAGCACTGTAGCCAGTATTGTAAATTCTAAGAGCTTAATTACGAGTGTTAAGGTATCGACTGGTGGTAATAGTGTTTATCATAAAATATTATCTGAATTTCCAGAGATAACCCAACCCGCCGGTACACCGCCTAATGTAAAGCATAACACAACACACCACATACGCACTACACCAGGTCCACCAGTGGCATGTTCGCCGAGGAGGCTAGCTCCCGAAAAATTAAAAATAGCTAGGCAAGAGTTCGACGCGATGTTGGCCAACGGTACGGCTCGACCTTCAGACAGCCCATGGTCATCACCCCTGCACCTCGCGTCGAAAAAAGATAACGGCTGGCGTCCTTGTGGGGACTATAGACTCCTTAACGCCAGAACCATTCCGGACCAATACCCGATACGTCACATTCAGGACTACTCTAACAGTTTATTTGGTTGTAAGTACTTTTCAGTCATTGATTTAGTTAAGGCTTACAACCAAATTCCCGTCGCCGAGGAGGACATACCAAAGACCGCAATTACAACTCCCTTCGGTTTGTATGAATTTCCCTTTATGACGTTTGGGTTGAGAAATGCTGGGCAAACATTTCAGAGGTTCGTCGACGAAATGACCCGCGGACTTGACTTTTGCTATCCATATCTAGACGACTTCTTAGTGTACTCTAGAACACAGGTGGAACATGAAGACCATTTACGCCAGCTTTTCACCCGTATGAGAGACTACGGAGTACTCGTAAACACGGCTAAATGCGTCTTCGCCGTTCCTGAAGTCACATTTCTGGGGTTCCACGTCTCTAGCAAAGGTACTAAACCATTGGAGGCAAAGGTCAAGGCCATAATTGATTTTCCCATTCCCAAAACAGTAAGGGAACTTAGAAGGTTTTTGGGAATGGTAAACTTTTATCGACGTTTTATACCAAAAGCCGCTCAAATCCAAGCTCCTCTCAACGCCCTACTGACTGGATCCGTCAAAGCGTCTCATCCCGTCCATATAGAGGGAAATTCACTACAAGCATTCGAGCACTGCAAGATGAGTCTTTGCGAGGCCGCACTCCTAGCACACCCCGATCCTACTGCTACACTTGGACTGGTCACTGACGCCTCTGACACGGCGATAGGTGGAGTCCTCCAGCAACTCCAAGATAAAGCATGGCAGCCTCTAGCATTCTTCTCTCGCAAGCTGAGCCCATCGCAGGTGAAGTACTCACCCTACGATCGCGAGCTCCTTGCCATCTATGAGAGTATAAAGCATTTTCGCCATATGCTAGAGGCCAGCCACTTCATAGTCTATACTGACCACAAACCGTTGTGCTTTGCATTTCATGAACGGAAGAGCAATTGCTCCCCGCGTCAGTATAGACACCTGGATTTCATCTCGCAATTCACGACCGACATACGACACATATCCGGCCAGGACAATGTCGTGGCCGATACCCTGTCTCGGGTCGATGAATTGCAGATGCCTGTCAGTTTAGAGGTACTGGCCAGTTCCCAAACAGGAGACGCAGACCTCGCAATCATCCTTGCCGGTGGAACTTCTTTGCGCTTGCAAAAGCTGGTAATCCCTGGGAGTCGTACTGAATTGTACTGCGACGTCAGTACACCGACTCCTAGGCCTTACGTACCAGCTAACCTTCGCCGGCAAGTCTTCGACTCCTTGCACTCTCTCAGTCACCCTGGCGCAAACGCAACCACTAAGCTAGTTGCACAACGCTTTGTTTGGCCACTGATGCGGAAAAACTGCCGTGAGTGGTCTAAGGCGTGTTTGCCCTGCCAGCGCTCGAAGGTACATCGTCACGTGTCTTCACCTTTAGGTGCGCACACTGTACCTTCGGCGCGATTCAAACACGTCCACATAGACCTGATCGGCCCACTACCGCCCTCAAGCGATGGATATCGGTACTGCTTGACAGCCGTCGATCGTTTTACGCGATGGCCTGAAGCTGTCCCCATTACCGATATCACAGCTGAAACAGTGGCCAAAGCATTAATATCCTGCTGGATATCTCGATTCGGTTGTCCTACCGACATTGTTACGGACAGAGGTCGACAGTTCGAGTCCGCCCTGTTCGAACAATTGTCCAAGTCCATTGGATTCGAACATCGTAGGACAACCGCATATCACCCACAGTGCAACGGCTTAGTAGAACGGTTCCATCGGCAATTGAAAGCCGCTATTGTTTGCCACGGTGACAGCAACTGGACCAAGTCACTCCCATTCGTCCTTCTCGGTATTAGAAGCACATACAAGGAGGACCTGCAAGCTTCATCCGCAGATCTGGTGTACGGTGAGGCACTGCGACTGCCCGGAGAATTTTTCGGGCATAACGTCGCTACACCCACCACTGACATCACCGATTTCTCAGCGCGGATGAAGCATTTTGTCCAGAATGTGCGACCAGTACCTACGCAGCACCATAACTTAAAACGAAAAACATTTGTTTTTAAAGATCTAGAATCCTGTAGCCATGTCTTCCTCCGAGAAGACGCGCTACGGGGTTCTCTGCAAGCTGCGTATACCGGTCCACATAAAGTTTTGTCAAGAGACAAAAAAGTGTTCAAGATAGACGTAAAAGGTAAATCCGTGACAGTTTCAATAGACCGCCTGAAGCCAGCCTATATACTGCACGACCCACACACGTCTCACAACACCTCACCTCATGCCACACACGCAAACATACAGACAAGCACACACGCAAGCACACACTCAGGCACTCAGACCGATACACACACAAGCACACACACGAATACACACACAGACACACAACTATGTCACTCACCCATAACAGACACAGACATTATATAATATTCTATGCGAAATTAAAATAAAAAAGTATATATTAAGAACATATAATTTGTGAGCCTACACATATTGACAGAATTAAAAATCCAATATGAAATACCTTAGTTTATCCCATTCTTCATAATGTGAAGATTAAATTATTAACATTTAATTAACATCATTTTCAGATAAAGAAATTCTACCTGCAGAATGTAAACAAACGGCTGACCTTATATTATTTTTGGACAATGTTTTTGAGTCCATAAATGACAGCAAAACGGAAAAATTTAATGTGAAACCATTGCTTGGTCCAGCCACACCCAAGTCTGTGCACAATAAAATATGGACAAAGGCAAAATTTATATTTAATTCAATGAAATTTCAAGCAGTGGAAAAGTAGAATCTGTTCTCACTGTGTCAAATTGGGTGTGGACCCTGAATGGAATTCAAACATTATAAAAAAATTAAGGGTCGAGTACAACAATAACTCAGTGTGGTTGCAATACCTAAATCAAGATCCTCTTGATAATTTTTTAGTGCAGTAAGAAGTCAGAGGTGTTGCAACAACAACCCTACTTGTGATCAGTTTGAGTCAACATTTGCAACACTTTTAATAAACAATTTAAACAGTGTCCACATCCTAGGAGAACAGTTTTCTTCTAACCATTGCCAATCATTACATGGTCTCATCATCAATGACAATAGAGAAACTATGTCTTCGACCTGCACATTTGATTTTAAATCTATATTTAATTATACAATAACACCTGTGGAGGTGACTCAACACGCAATGCCTCCAAAATTCGGCAGAAAGTGGGGAACGGAGTGTCTTACACTAGGTTCCCTCTGCCTACCCTGCTGTGTGCGGGATATATAAAGTGAAGCTAATTAATTAATTATTATTATTACCTTTTGAGGTGAAAGAAACTGATTCTCGTATAATACCACCACTGTAGTATATGTGTATATTAAAAAAAGCAAAAACTAACATTTTTAAATCATGCCGTTAATGTATGAGTCACTTATCTTACAAAGATGAAATTGAATATATAGCAAAATATATACGTATATATATTTATACGACGGTATATATAGTAGCATACACACATATATATACATATAAGTATATAACTGTTTTGTATAGTTGATACTAATACTTGTAGATGGCGTTGATCCATGTTACCACTTTTGATGCCGAAGTTTGGTCTCTATTATATTATATAGAATGTACTCTATGATAAATATGTAAAGTTAATAAATAAATTTAATATTACTGCTCATATTCAATTTGTGACGACATCTATTGACGTTAATTGAAATATTCAATTCCAAAGCGACCTCTGAACGTCAATTGGCGAACTTATGTAAATATAATGCTACAAAATAAAAAAATATCTATAATGGTCTTAACTCTCCATAATCCATATACTTCTATATTTATTAATATTATACGTCAAAAGTTTCCAGTCTCGTTGTACTAAGATTGTAGAGCCTGCATATAGGCTTGCGACTGCATTGTGCTATGTTTTTTAGGGCCACGGTAATACTAAATTACAATATAATATTTTGTTTATAACCTGCATATTGCAGGGTAGATAGAGGGAACGTAATGTTGAGATAGTCTATTCCTCACTGACAGATCAATTTGAGACATCGTTTCATTCCCAAGCAATTCATTTCTCCAAATGAGAATGAAACTCACAACCATAATAATAATAAGTAAAAGATTGTTCCTCTGTACTATAACAGGAACCAAGAAGAATTAAATTTTAAATGAATATAAAGAAGAACAATATTAAAAATTTTGAAAATTTGTTTATTAAAAATAGTGTATTATTTGTGATTGGTGTTACAATGTCAAACCAATGTCTCAAATATGGACAGAAAATGTAGAATTGAGTGTCTTGGCTAGAGTTTACCTGTCGACCCATCTATTCGGTAAAAGTTTGAAGTTACCTTCTTTAGAAATCACAAACATTACCGAGTTACGTCTTGTGATTTACTTTCAGTGCTTGGACCCTATTTTCACTGGTATAAAACCAGGTGCAAAAACTATACAAGGATATGAATCAGCATTAAATGTATTTGAAACTAAATGGTTAAACAATGGCACAGAATTCATAGCAGGCGAGACAATTACTGTGACAGATCTGTTTGTTGCCTGTGAATTGCAACAGCCAAGTATTTAATTTTCCATATTACTGTGTAAAAACTTAAAGTGCTTATAACAGAAAAAAATATGAAAACCTCATATAATTTTAAATAACAAGCACCATATAAATTTGTCCTTCGTGGTCCAGTGGGAAAGCATGTTAGATCATAAACGAGATGGTTTTGGGTTCATTATCCATTTTGTTCCTTCTACCATCCATGGAAAATGAGTGAAGCTGAAAAAAAATCTGCTTTTTTCATGTATATAAAATATAATAATATTTTTAGATAATTAACACACATATATTTTTAATATTTACGCAAAAGACCGTGCAAAGTGGAGTAGGTTGAGTAGGAAGGCAGATCCTGGCAAATAGCCGGGATTAATGCCAGGAAGAAGAAGAAGTCTCAAACATTTTACATAACTAAATCGATAAAATATTCCTCATATTTATACATTAGAAAAGAAAAGTTACACTTCAATATATTATTTTAACTATAGTGTTAAACAGCACGAGCAAGGCTATATGGAATATTTCTATCTATTATCATATACTTATTTTAGTACTGTTAAATACCACTAGCAACACTGTATAGAATTATTCAATTTCCTGTTGAGTAACTTTTATTTTAAGATTTATAAACAATATGTTATTCTCAATTCGATTATAACTAATAATTAATTCATCACACATTGATTTATATAATATATGTATAAATACATTATATAAAAGAGCAACTGTTGAGTTTCTTGCCGGTTCTTCTCTGCAGACCTGCCTTCCGAACCGGTGGTAGCTTCTTTTTGTTTATATGTTCATTCGACGATTCAAAAGTGCTCATAAGAGATTATTTGAATAAATAATATTTACAATACTTTAATGATTGTATAAATTTAACATATAAAAGTTGCTCATTTGACAATATGTCCAAATATATATAAATAGACGGTTTCGTTAGCCATGATCAGTCGAATAAACTAAACAGAATGTGACGCTGCTCGTTTTATTATTCCCATATTCAAACCACTACTGGAACAATAGTTTTTCTAGGAATGGCTGGATATGACCCAGCAGACCATTTCAATAGTATTTTCGTTTGGTGGAAGAAAGTGAAAAATCATTTTAACCCAATTTACGACGAAGCACATGTTACCCTCAACAAAATAGTTAATAAGAACAAAAAGGCAAAATTATAGAAATAATACAATCTAGACATTGCGTACAGAGTGGCGTTGGGCAAAGTGGCGCAACTCGGCACAGAATTCCTCGAAAATTGAGTATATATGGAACACAACGTAAAGCTTTAGAAAAATAAAATGGCATATGGCATAGGGTAGGGTAGATTAAAATAAAAATAATAATATTTTTTTATTTTTATTTTTATATTTTTAATACATTTTATTATTCATTTTAATGTTGGTGGGAAGAATGTGAGATTATATATTTTTTTTTATTTTACTTAATATTTCTTTATTTTACATATCCTATAATAATAAATATATTTTTTAATTAAACGTTGGTTTTATTTATACACTTCATTGTCTTCTTGTCTTTTCAGGCATGTCATCTGACTATAAATTCAATTTTATTCGTTTAGATTCCCACTTGTTATTTGCAAGTTATTTACATTTCTTCACTCTGGTAACAAGACGAAGTGCGGCATTGAGTGACGTAAATCAATACTTAATTTGTTAATTTGTTGCTAGTTCGTGGGTCGTACGTATATTAGGGTAGACGGAGGAAACTTAGTGTCTTGTCACTAAGTTTCCTCCGTCTACCCTAATATACGTGGGGTTCAGCCTAAATTACTATAAAATAAGGAAATAAAATAAAATTTACTTTACCAAACTACCCCTTATATGTACCCTTTCTAATAAAAACAGAATCATTAAAATCGGTTGAATTGATATTGACTTATACGTTCATTTGTCGCGCATATACTTAATGTAAATTTGAGATTTATATGATTTTCTCATAGATACCATTGTTGGATATAAACTAAATTAAAATAAGACTACACGGAAGGCATTAGCTTTCAAATAAAAAAAGAATAATTAAAATCGGTTCATACAATCAAAAGTTCTAAGGTAACAAGGCTAAAAAATACAGCCCAATTGATGACCCCTTTTAAGAAGTCGGTTAATAGTAATCTGACATAATTAAATTACGACTATTTCATTTAACCACATTTTAAAAGAAGAAAGTAAATTGAGGCCGTTCGTTGCACAGGGGCACAAAGTGTAACTGTTGTGGGTTCGATGACCACGCAAGGAAACGAAATATTTATTTAAATTTATATTTCCATTTCATCGCTCTGGTGTCGAGGTTAAGTGCGGCGTTAAGTTTCACTACTCAGCACGCAATGCCTACAGAATTCCGAGAAAAGTAGGGAACAGAGTGTTGTTGTTAACACTAGAGGTCCTATGCCTACCCTGCTGTGTGCGGGATACAGCGTGAAGCTAAAAAAAGAAGTATAATCAATATTTGTTCAGTCTACCATAATTATTATTGCAAACGTCAACGTTGGTGATATTAACAAACATAATAAAGTAGGTATATTTTACGGAATTAGCTCATATGGCGATGTGTAGAATAAAAAGTAAATGTATTTGGAAAGTAAATTCTGATTGTGAGTTCATAGTTTATAAAAGTTTATATTGTGTTTAGATGGATCACGTGGTGATGTCAATACATTTTAATGTCATCTTATGGTATCTGTTAAAATAGCGTGAAGCTGATTAAACTTAGTGTTATATTCAAAAGAAATTAATTGTATGTAATACATAATATGTAATTTATTAATACGTTTCAAGTATGAAAAAAAGAAAAAATGCAATATAATTGCATTTGTGTTTCCTTCCTATATTTTGTATTTCTATTATTTATATCGATATATCAGGAACGTAAATGCGGGAACAGAGTTGCATGCCATTTTAGTACAGAGTAACCTCTAAAAAATGTATTTACTAAACTGAATAAAAAGAATGTGTGATTCCTCTATAGAATATATTATTCTATATTATACATAAAACAGGTTAAAACAGTGCATATGAAGGTCCTCCTGTAGTATTACTATTTTCAATTACTATCAACACTAAGAACGTTGGTAGTTTTTCAAAAGGTATAAGAATAAAAAATTGCCTAAACTATGCTTCTTCGAAAGTGGTTGTAATAACTATTGGTATCTATTTTCCAAAAAATCACTATAAATATTAAATATGCTCAATTATACAGAGTTTTTTGTTAGGACCACTTTAAATGAAACCACAGTTTAACTACTCTATAAAAGCCTATTACATATTAAATTAAAAACCCGAAAATAAAAAAGTTATTTTTTCAAACAAAATAAATAATAAAATTATCGTTGTAAAATAAAATACAATTTGTTAAGAACGACGCACGCACACATAAACCTATCAAAGGGAAACCGCCGCATACGCCTCATTGCGAAATCGAGTCGTAGGTATTGGCGGCTATAAGTTTAAAGTTCTAAACATTTTAGTACTATTTTTGTAGTAGTATGTCTTTATATTATTGGTACCTATGCGTAACCGCGTCATATGAAATATGGATATGAATAAACATTGTGAAATAAGAAAAAAAACCTACGTCTTCACTGTTGATGTATCTTGCTTAAATTCGTACCTAAAGAATTTAAATGTACCTAAAGGGTTTAAACTATTTTACCCTATATGCCCAATTGTAACTGTAACGCGACGTTGTGGGTCCGATCCACATATGCAGGATTGAATTATAATTTAATAATATTATCATTTCGCACATCAGTCACACATTATACCCAATATCTTACACTAAGTTGCCCTACTATTGGCGGGATAAAGCGTGGATCTGGTTTTAACTTTATGTGAACCGATTAAAATAAAGTCCAGTCCAGTTGAGGCCAGTCGTGGCGCAGCGGCACAAAGTGTGACTGTAAAACCGACTGGTTCTATGAGTTCGATCCCCACACGAGGAGATGAAATATTTACTTAAATTTATATTTCCATTTCTTCGCTCTGGGGTCGAGGTTAAGCACGGCATTGCGTTCTGCCACTCAACACGCAATGCGTCCAGACTTCGGTAGAAAGTGGGGAACGGAGTGTCTTAATACTAGGTTCCTCCCTCTGACTAGCATGAAGCTGCTTAAAATAAAACTAATGCTTAATATTTAAGAGCAGTTTGCCAGAATACAAACAAAAAAAATATTTAAATCGGTTAAGCCGTTTGTGAGATTATCGTAAAGAAACGCACATATAGTAAGTATCGATAAGTTGTGTTTTTATTTCAAACATTCAATTGAAGATTCTTATGGGAGGTACGAAAATGCAACCTAAAGTTTTAACAACTTTCTCATAAAAAATCTTCATTACATTGCAAACATACATTATAAGTATATCAAAACACGAACATAATTCAGTGTGTTTAGTAAATAATTCTGTGGTTTAAGCGGGCGAAGCCGCGAGCGGGTCGCTAGTATATAAATAATAATATTTAATGTTTCTCATATAAAGCAGCGCGTAGGTTTCACTCCACGTTATAAGGCCAATTAAGGTATTTATTCGAGGCCAGTCGTGGCGCAGTGGTACAAAGTGTGACTGTAAAACCGACTGGTAGTGGGTTCGATCCCCACTCGAGGAGATGAAATATTTACTTAAATTTATATTTTCATTTCTTCGCTCTGGTGTCGAGGTAAAGCGCGGCGTTGAGTTCTGCCACTCAACACGCAATGCCTCCAAAATTCGGCAGAAAGTGGGGAACGGAGTGTCTTAACACTAGGTTCCCTCTGCCTACCCTGCTGTGTGCCGGATATAGCGTGAAGCTAATTTTTTTATTTTTTATTTAAGGTATTTATTTGTAGAGTTCCACGAGTCGCGTTCACTGCACCAATTAAATTCGGCTTACGGCCCACCTTCGCTGAAGTACGGAGCTAAATATTGTACATGTGATACGTACTAAGCTTTTAACAGTAAAACAAATATTATTTTTCATTTAGAATTCAATGTTTTTCTTAATAAGCTATAAGAGTTCATTAATTGTTTTTTTTCTTTTCAAGTCTTTGTAAATATTACACAAGACAGAAAGCGTATAATATATATATATAATTTTAAATATTTTCTTTACTTCTGTGGGAATCGCACCAAAAGCCTCTCTCACTTACAGTCACACGCTTGTGCTCCTCCGCCACTGGCCTCAGTCTCTATAAAAATGTATTAGGCCAACTTGGACGTCTATGGCGCGGCGCAAATTATATATACATTAAATACCCATCAATTTTAATATAAATAGGAATCTCCAATTTTAATGATAGAAGGAAATTTTGAATATATAACAAGTATTTTGATAAGTAAAAATAAATAGTAAGGTGACACGGTCGGTATATAAAAAAATGTGTATTTTTATTTTTTTATAAACATATACATATAAAAAATAAATCTAACCGACTTAAGTTTAAGTTTTTTTTCATATAAAAATAAGAACAAACTTAAACCACCATTTTATTATAGAAAATTATATTTTAATTCTTTAAAATTAACGGTGACTTATCTAATCAAATATTAACTACTTAAAATCTGTTATTTTCATGTCAAAGAGATAAGCGTATTTGTTTTCTTTTCTTCAAAACTCAATTTCATTTAAATACAGGCTACGTTAAATTAAAAAAATAAATACATAATCCAAATTTATAGATGGAATGGCGTTATAAGGACCAAGGAAAAGTTTCGATAACTACCGAAATTTGAAATTGAAATAATTTATTAGATATTATTTATTATAAGTAGTTTTCTCTACGTACTCCACAAAATGATGAAAACGCAATTATGTATTAGGAGATCTAATTCATTAGATTTTGATTTTTTTTAATTTCTTCGTGCTAAGCTCGGTGTTGAGCTACGCGCAAGAACGCGGCAAGTTTGGAACAGAGTGTCTTAATAACACTAGGTTCCCTCTACCTACCCTCCTATATGCGGGATACAATGTGAACCTAAATACACAAAAGTAACTATAGCTGGTTATTTATATCAAGTGATGTCTGATGAAAATACAAATAAAGTACACAATAATTAAAAGGTTGTTGTCCAAAACGGTGGAAAATTGTAGAATATTGCTTACATACTGAAGTGTTGTTATTTTCGATGAGCGAAATAAGTATAAAAAAAAGCTGGTCAAGTGCGAGTTGGAGTCGCCTACCGAGGCTTCTGTACCAATTTTAGGAAAGGTATAGTTCAAGCGGAAGTACAATTTATAAAAGTTGACTAACTTAAGTTTGTATGAAATGAACTACAAATATAAGTATGTAATATCTTTTTTCTATGAAATTGTATTGTTAGTTCTTACTCACTGCCAAATTTCATAACTGAAGGTCCACGGGAAGTCCTAAATACATAAATGCTAGTATGTTTTAATTGTGTTGACATAGAAGCTTGAATTTTTTATATGCATCAAGGTACCATACGGTCTTTACAGACTTAGAGACCGACAACAAAGAAATCCTAAAAAGGTTCCGTGTTTTTTGAGGTGCGGAACCCTCAAAATATGAAAATATCACGTCGGCAGAGTGCATTAGCCAATATCGGAGTATAAGAGAAAAATTAAATTATTCCACCCCGATAGGCGCGACCCCCGGGCTCCGCCGGAAAATGCGTAAATTGTTTTTAAAATTCATACATGCATTCTACTTTATAATGAACTGTAGGGCTAGTTTTGTTGATTTTACACTGTTTATGGTTAGTTGTTTGTTATTTTATGCTTTTATAGATTATTATTTTGTTGCAAGTAAGATAATCTTTTTTTATATTATTATCTTTCTTTTTAAGTAAATAAAAAAGTATGTAGCATATTAAAGACAAAGACAATAATGCACATTCGTGGATAGAATCGTTTTCATTTCGCATTTTTTCAACATACAATCTCTCAACCATTCGGCGGTTCGTGGGGAACGTAATGTCTTATTTATATTATAAGTGTACCTCCACCAACCCTGCTATAAGTGGAATACAACGTGAAGCTTAACAAAAATGATCGTTGGAGCTTTCATTTAGCTTTTGCATATTTGATACTTGCTTTTATAATTAAAAAAGATGAGAGCCACAACTCAACACGCAATGTTACTACTTTCATTACTTTGTTCAAATCTGTTACTACTTTTTTTCGTATTTAGCAGTATCGAAATTTTATTTATTTTCTACTTGTCTGATTTTCATGATATCGAAACAAGCGTGTGACTGTAATGCGACGGTTGTGGGTTGCATTCCCCCTTGGGGGAGTGAATTAATATGTTAATTTCCTCGCTCTGGTAACAAACTAAAGCACGGCGTTTATTTTTGCCACTTAGCACGCAATGCCTCGAAAATTCGGCGGAAAGTGGTAAACGGAGTGTCTGTCTTTTTATGAACTTTTGATTGGAGCAGATTCAAATCTTGCCGTATAGTATTTATTTATATATTTGTATGCTATTTTATTCTAAGTTATAATTAGAATTAAAGATTTGAAAAAATAGATTTTAAGTTGAGTCTTTACTAACCTAGGTAAAACTTTTCAACAAACAGCAAAGTTCTATGAAAATTAATTTATTCTATTTGCCTTAACAGAAGAACCTCAAAACAAGAACAAGAACCTCCTTTTTTTGAAATAAACTATAAAAATAGGCAGAATGTGTAGTTAAAACTATTTCTGTAGAAGCAAATATTTATTATATTATTACTTTGCTGGATATATAGATGAATTATTGAAGGCTTCAAAGATTTTAGCAATGTAATACAAGCCAAGTAAAAGTAGTTTTTGGAGAAATTAAAGAAATTATGAATTTAGATGTTTAATTATTATATTTATAATACGAAATTAGTGCGTTAAATCAGTATATTCACAAAATAATATTGTCTCTGATCGCTATCTGTACGTGGATGATATGTGAGGTAATCTATTTATTATTTATCAATGTTATAGAACCCAAAAAAACAGATTTAAATACAGTTTTCACTCTTGTTTTTTAGCAAATTAAATTCTTCTCTTAATATTTAGTGGTTATTTTAATATAACATACATAAATAAAAATGTTGCATATGTATTTAAAATAATTTGTGTCACAAAATTGCTACAAAATAATTGTTTTATCGAATTATCTGAAAGTTTACTTTCCAATGTATGGATATTGACTTTAAAATTATAATGTTAGAATATGGAAATAATTCAAATCAATAAATAAATAATGGTGTACTTCAAGTAATAAATTTATTTTTTTTAGAACCTCAATTAGTATGATATTTTGAATAATATCCAAAATCCATAAGCTATTTATTGAGTCTATGATAGATTCTTAGCTCGCAATTTACTATGTTCGTCTTTTAACCAAAGTTTCAAATCTTAATAACAGTTCGTTGATGAGACTCGTCCCAAAAACATTATAGTTTACTTATTTATTTATTATTTTATTTTCAAAGCCAATAAAGCAGTTACATTATACACTTTTAAAGGTTTGTTTAGAAAGAAAAAAGTTATAAATGCATAGTATTTTTTTTTTGGGCAAGGAAATCGCTTAAATATCGATGATTTGAACCTTGGATGATTCCTGATGATTGATGATGGGGAGATGTCCAATGATTGCTTTACGGATCATTGTATATACACGGAACTACAACAAAATATCAAAAATTATTGCAAAAAGTTAAAATTTAATTAATATACCAATATTTCCGAAAGTTATAAGCGCTTATTCAATATGCATACACTGTATTCTGTTAATATTCCAGCGATTACGTTATTGATTTTCAGAAACTTTATAACGTATATACAGGCATTCCAAGTATATATACGATACATATGTCGGTGCTTACAGAATCCATGGCTCTCGATAGGTTGTCTAAAAATAGCTGAAATTGGAGCAGAACTCGCCCTTATGCTATTGGCTGTTGCAGTTTCTGTTTATTAAGACTAAATAGTCCAGGAAACGGTGATTGAAATAAATATTATTTATATAATCATTAATATTTACTTTTTATAGGATTTTTATTATTTTTTTTATATATTTCGTAAGTATTGGTAGAGTGATCATTCATTTCTTTGTATTTCATCAGCTAGGAGGTAATATAAAAATTTATAGACTTACTAGAAATTAAATTTATTTAAAATTATATTTTTAAGTAAATTCAATTCGATCACCAATTTATTTTGGAAACTAACGTTGTCCTTATTATTTTTATCATTATCTATAAATATGTTTCATTAAATACATACATCCAAATATAAATACTTTTATTATATGTAAACTATAATTTTGTAAATAACAATAAATATTTTGCTAAAATTTATGTACAGATGCAGCCTCTTTAACTATATTTGGTATTACAAAGTAAAAAGAGCGCGAAAAACTCACGTTACGTTCTGTAAATTATTCTCTTGTGATTGGTGGAAAACTGTTGCGTTAACTTTTTAGGCCACGCCCCCTTAGCTCAGCTTTCCCGGGCTCAGGTAAATGTGATCCGACAGTCGTGATACAATCTCTATGTTGGTACTACGTCTCTCGATATAAATATTAAATAAATAAATAAATATACTTTTTCAGTTCTCGTTTTTAAAAACTACGATGAGAAATATTATTTTAAGCGGTATCATATTTTTTTTTATTTTTTTTATTTTACGAATATGTGGGAATATAATAATTATTAACAAATATGACAGAAGAATGTTTGGTTAAATTAAACAAGCGACCTTCTCTGCCCGTTTCGATACCGATTCATATGTAAATATTAGACTTTTACTTTTCTTTTTTTTTTAACTTAACGCTGTATCTCGTATGTGTTCCCTCTCAGTTCTCTCTGCCTATTAAGCACGAAGACACTCCCGTTCCCCACATTCCACCGAATTCTGGAGGTATTCCGTTTGGAGTGGCGGAACCCAACGCTGCACTTAACTATTTATAGACTTTTATTTAAATATGTATTTTAAAATTTTACTTTTACTTAAGTGAAATACTTTTTTTATTTTTTACTTTAGTTATTTATTTCTATTTTAGTTATTAATTTTAAATAATTCTCTCAGACAATTATAGCGTAATTGTTTCAGATATCGCAATACTCTTAAAAAAATGTAATAATACATCAAATAAACCAATCAATATGAGTACAAATACAATGTCAACAGAACAGCAGACAAAAAAACAGTGCCAGACAATCAGACAAACAACTGCAACTGACGAGAATATCAATTTAGTAGCTGAAAACTCAGCATATAAAAGACCAGCACCAGAAAGACCAGTACCTAAAAGACCGGTGCCACACCCCCAAAAACCAGAACCCCCAAGAACCAGACTACAACCTGAGAGACCAGCACCTGAGAGACCAGCACCTGAGAGACCAGCACCTGAGAGACCAGCACCTGAGAGACCATCACCTGAGAGGCCAGCACCTGAGAGACCAGAACCTGAGAGACCAGCATCTGAGAGACCAGCACCTGAGAGACCTGAAAGAGAAGAATTTGAAAGAATCTGTAACGAACCGGACGATCCAGAGAGATTTACGTGAGCAAGAAATATGTGACCCTGCGCTCGTGGAGGAGTCTGTCAATCAAAATGTTTCTATAAAGAACGAAATGAACATTGACCAGACTACATTTAAACCTCAAATTCTGGACAATACACGACGAGTAAGTTTTTAATGACAATGATATTGAGCTATCAAATAACTCACAAAGATTATTATTATCTATGTACATAATAAAATCTTATTGTTTCAGTTCTGCAGTACTCCACGATCTCAAGCCACGCATCACCAACAATTCTATCAAAATCAAAACTATCGTTTTTACCATAATAAAATGTTTCATCCCCATTCCCAAATAGAGGTAACGGACGACCTCCGGCATACCCACAATGGAGGACACCCATGATGAACACAGAAATATCGCCAGCCATGACTACTACGCAATATCAATCTGCTCGAATGTATTCTCCATATAACCATCAACTACTACAACACCAATTCATGATACAGCAGTACTCATCAAAGAAATCCCGATACCAGACAAAACACTTTTTCGAATCAGAATTGACAGACCTAATTTGTAGATTTTTTGTCGAAGTTATAAGAAGGACTAATTGAACAAAGACAAATTAAAATCATCAGAAATGCGTCCATACAAACGACGAGAAAGCAATGCATCCATACAAACTTGACAAGTATTATATAAAAAATGAATGAAAACACAAAAAACAACTTTTGTTGTTTTTGGTGTTTTCATCTAAACAACCTCTTTAAATTGCGGGGTTCCTGGTAAAGATTTTATTGATTGAAGAATTACTTATAGGTTCCGACTGCTAATGTTAATAAACTATTGTTTATTTTCTATTTCCTTAGCAGTCGGGAAAAAAGTATCTAATACAACTACGTCTATAGAACAAATCAAAATAAAGAACTAAGAACAATTGAAAAAAAATACAATAAAAAAATATTACTTTAGTATAAACTAATTAATTATATTATTCGGCTAATGTTCTCTTTAGAAATAAAATTCATAATCACATAAAGTTTTAGCATAAAATATTAGATAATTAATTCCGCTTCACGTCATATCACGCATGTAATAAGATACAAGGGGACAAGACAACTACTCAGGTAGAGTACTTGTTCTTGCGTAATCTTGTCTATTGTAGTGCCAGACACTATGAAGTATAGTGGAGAAATGAAAATAATGAATTATTACGACTGGAAGGAAATTTAATATTTTCTTTATTCTCCTTCATTATTTTCATGAAGTGTTATTCTTATTTATTTAGAAAACGTATAAAAATTTGAACCCGCGCCTCCTGGAAACCGACCAGGCGCTCTGACCACTAAGCCATGCGTTCTCGCCAAGTTACGTCGAAATTTACGTACGGGTTCGAGTCCCGCTGCGTTCAAATTTTTATACGTTTTGTAAATAAGTATAGTATTTACTGTCAGACGTCGTCCCATCGCGATGATCTCGAAATTAGAAGTATTTAGATTAATTAGTATTTAATAGTAGTAGTAGTAGTAGTAGTATAGTAGTTCACGAGTCTCAGATGTACATCTGAGACAAACAAGTAAAAAGTAAAATGAAAAAAAAAATTCTTGATGTTACAATTCGATTTTAAGTCATTGTTGAGAATATATTTAATTTTATAATATTTTAATCTATTAAGATGTTAATAATAATTATTTCTAAAAATATATCTATTATTATAAAAATGCTATTTGGTAAAAAGCTTTAATAAATTACATTCAGAATGGTTATACGGCTGTAATTAAAAAAAAGCTGGCTCGGATTGTATAAAAAAGAAAAAGGAATATATTATGTTAATGTGTACATAGTTTGTATTAATTAACTTTGTAACATGTAAAATTTGTTAAATTAGGTAAAATTGTATTTTTGAGAAAATTCTTTATAAAAAATTATACGCAAGTGTTATTAATAATGTGAAATGAAATTCAAAATTAATATAATTGACTATCAATAATTTAATTATCTAATCTAATCTAGCTTCATGCTATAATCCTAGCGGGATAAGCAGAGAAAACGGAAGCGCTGTGGTCTCTGCTTACCTCTTTCGCCTCGTCCACTGTCATCGACCTCTTTATGCATGTCCTCCATGTGTAAAATTAAGTAATTTAGTATTTAGTGATTCAGTTTTAAGATTTGTTATGTTCTAAACTGGTTTTAAAAAGTGTTACAATATTTATAACTTTTATCATCTTTTCTCATTAATTTAATAACAATGGCCGGGAAGTAAGCAATTTGTCTAGTTGTCATTGTTCACATATATGTCTCCATGTACAAGGAGTGGATTAAATGTATTGTATATTTCTTTTATCATCCTACGTTCATCCTTTACCAACTTCATCTTGTCCTGTTTACGTTTAAGATATAAAAAAAATAAAATAATAGTCATAGCTAGCGAGATTATCCTGTATTAAAAAAAAAAACTTAAATTGATGATTGTGCATGAAATTGTTATTTTAAACATACAATGTTAGCCTTTTAATACTTAAATTATCATAGAAATATGTAGACGCTTGTTCAATGTCGTGGGTATATCTATATGTCACCGTAATCTTATAAGCTTCGTTATATTATAACTAGCGACCCGCTCGCGGCTTCGCCCGCTTAAACCACAGAATTATTTACTTAACACACTGAATTATGTTCGTGTTTTGATATACTTATAATGTATGTTTGCAACGCAATGAAGATTTTTTATGAGAAAGTTGTTAAAACCCATAAGAATCTTTAATTGAATGTTTGAAATAAAAACACAACTTATCGATACTTACTATATGTGCGTTTCTTCACGATAATCTCAGAAACGGCTTGACCGATTTAAATACTTTTTTTGTTTGTATTCTGGCAAACTGCCCTTAAATATTCAGTATTAGTTTTATTTTAAGCAGCTTCATGCTAGTCAGAGGGAGGAACCTAGTAATTAAGACACTCCGTTCCCCACTTTCTACCGAATTCTGGAGGCATTGCGTGTTGAGTGGCAGAACGCAACGTCGTGCTTAACCTCGACCCCAGAGCGAAGAAATGGAAATATAAATTTAAGTAAATATTTCATCTCCTCGTGTGGGGATCGAACTCATAGAACCAGTCGGTTTTACAGTCACACTTTGTGCCGCTGCGCCACGACTGGCCTCAACTGGACTGGACTTTATTTTAATCGGTTCACATAAAGTTAAAACCAGATCCACGCTTTATCCCGCCAATAGTAGGGCAACTTAGTGTAAGATATTGGGTATAATGTGTGACTGATGTGCGAAATGAAAATATTATTAAATTATAATTCAATCCTCCATGTGTGGATCGGACCCACAACGTCGCGTTACAGTTACAATTGGGCATATAGGGTAAAATAGTTTAAACCCGTAACTAAAGAATGTAAGCAAGATACATCAACAGTGAAGACGTAGGTTTTTTTTCATTTCACGATGTTTATTCATATCTATATTTCGTATGACGCGGTTACGCATAGGTACCAATAATGTAAACACATACTACTACAAAAATAGTACTAAAATGTTTAGAACTTTAAACTTTGCCGCCAATACCTACGACTCGATTTCGCAATGAGGCGTATGCGGCGGTTTCCCTTTGATAGGTTTATGTGTGCGTGCGTCATTCTTGACAAATTGTATTTTATTTTACAACAATAATTTTATTATTTATTTTGTTTGAAAAAATAACTTTTTTATTTTCGGATTTTTAATTTAATATGTAATAGGCTTTTATAGAGTAACTGTGGTTTTATTTAAAATGGTCCTAACAAAAAAACTCTGTATAATTGAGCATATTTAATATTTATAATGATTTTTTGGAAAATAGATACCAATAGTTATTACAACCACTTGCGAAGAAGCAGAGTTTAGACAATTTTTTATTCTTATACCTTTTGAAAAACTACCATCGTTCTTATAGTTAATATATTTATTTTTCAAATTAAAAAAATTGTCTATGTCATCCTAATGGCGGAAAAATATTCAAAATGTATTGTAATACATTAGTATCGACAATGATAGTAATTGAAAATAGTTATACTACAGGAGGATACCTTGTAACCTGTTTTTATGTATAATATAGAATAATATATTGTATAGAGGAATCACACATTCTTTTTATTCAGTTTAGTAAATACATTTTTTAGAGGTTACTCTGTACTAAAATGGCATGCAACTCTGTTTCCGCATTTACGTTCCTGATATATCGATATAAATAATAGAATAACAAAATATAGGAAGGAAACACAAATGCACTTATATTGCACTTTTTCTTTTTTTCATACTTGAAACGTATTAATAAATAACATATTATGTATTACATACAATTAATTTCTTTTGAATATAACACTAAGTTTAATCAGCTGCACGCTATTTTAACAGATAACATAAGATGACATTAAAATGTATTGACATCACCACGTGATCCATCTTAACACAATATAAATTTTTATAAACAATGAACTCACAAACAGAATTTACTTTCCAAATACTTTTTATTCTACATATCGCCATATGAGCTAATCCCAAAAAATATACTTTATTATTTTTGTTAATATCACCAACGTTGACGTTTAAAATAATAATTATGGTAGACTAAACAAATATTGATTATACTTCTTTTTTTAGCTTCACGCTGTATCCCGCACACAGCAGGGTAAGCATAGGACACCTAGTGTTAAGACACTCTGTTCCCTACTTTCCTCGGAATTCTGTAGGCATTGCGTGCTGAGTAGTGAAACTCAACGCCGCACTTTACCTCGACACCAGAGCGATGAAATGGAAATATAAATTTAAATAAATATTTCGTTTCCTTGCGTGGTAGTCGAACCCACAACAATTACACTCTGTGCCCCTGTGCAACGAACGGCCTCAATTTACTTTCTTCTTTTAAAATGTGGTTAAATGAAATAGTCGTAATTTAATTATGTCGGATTACTATTAACCGACTTCTTAAAAGAGGTCATCAACTGGACTGTATTTTTTATCCTTGTTACCTTAGAATTTTAGATTGTATGAACCGATTTTAATGATTCTTTTTTTATTTGTAAGGTAATGCGTCCCATGTAGTCTTATTTTAATTTAGTTTATATTCAACAATGGTATCAATGAGAAAATCATATAAATCTCAAATTTGCATTAAGTATATGCGCGACAAATGAACGTATAAGTCAATATCAATTCAACCGATTTTAATGATTCTTTTTTTATTAGAAAGGGTACATGTAAAGGGTAGTTTGGTGAAAGTTTAGTTAAGTTCAGAGTGTGAAATCCAGTTAAAATTGAAGAAGTCGATTTTTTTTATTAAAAAATATAATGTAATTTTTTCTACAAAAAATTCTTTCTACTCCATGATAAAAACTATCCTATAAGTGACATTAGGCTTTGAACTATTACCATGCCAAAATGAATTTAATTTCATACAGTAGTTATCGGTATTTTAGGTAATTTATATTTTTCAGTTTTTATTTTTTTTAAAGAAAACTATCATGAAATTCGGAATGAAACCGAAAAAAAATGTACCTTGAGGCCCTAGGCTAACACCATGCAAAAATTCATCAATTTCTGTCAGGTAGTTTTTGCGTGATTGACGCACAAACAAACCGACAGACAGATAGACAGACAGACAGACAGACAAGAATTCTGCTGAGTGGTTTTTTAGGTTCTATAGTCGACATATTAACCGACCTAATTTTTATTTTTTTTATATCTTTCATGTACAGAATTGACTTTTCTATTCTTTTATTATATATGGAGATGTATCCTGTGAAATAGCAATCTATTAATACATTGTGAATATATATTGATCATAATTTAACCAAAGATTCTTTTAGAATTTAGAACCAATTTGACTCTTGTGGTTGTAGTTAAAAATTCCTTTCAATTAAATATTAATAAGTAGTTTTAATCATTGTATTATATATGTGTCTTTATAGAGTATGTTAGGAAATAGATTGTGTATAACTGTCCACTGTAGTTAGATTAAGTTAAGTTATAGCTGTCTTGATAGCTGATTGTATGTAGCTCTTCATGTTTATTCTATATTTGAAGAAAATGTTTCAATAAGAATATTGAGTCAATACTGGTAAATAAAAAAATTTATGAATTTCCTAATGTTATTTAATGTTTGTGTGAAATAAATGTTGTGGTGTCATATTCGTTTTATTTCTGGGGGCACGGCAGTGCCCCCGCCAAGTCGAGCAAAAAAAGCGGCACGGCTGTACCATACTTTTCTCGAAGCAATTCAGGCCATTTTCGACCCCCTATAACTTCGTTGTGGATAAAACAAGAAACCTGAATTTTCAGTAACTAATCAGGCATTATATAAACACGGTATATTTAAAATTTCAGTCAATTTGAACCAGTAGTTTAAGAATGACAACTTGTTAAAGTTTCTAAATTTTGTCACTCACTGACTGACTCACCGATCATCAAAAGTCCAAGGCACTTCTAGCAGACATAGAAGCTTCAAATTTAGAATACAAATAGAGTTTAGTGTCTTAATCATGGGAAAACCTAAATATTTTGTAATTTCGGTCCAGTTTTCCAAATACACCAACTGTATAAAGAACTTTGTAATCCCATATTAATGTATAGGATTACAAGGTTACATTTGCAGTTAATGAATCGTTATTACTGTATAATGGAATACTGTAGAATAAGAAAATATCATAAGACAAAGTCTTTAACAAAATTTGTTAGAAGTAGATAATACCAAAAAGCTCACTACTCTACAAAAAGAAGTGAGATGCCATCAAAAACATCCTGTAAAAAAACCCAAGTCTCGCAGCTCAGTCTTTTTACCGTAAAAAGTTGTGAGATCCATGTAATACCAAGTCGGTTAATCTATTTAGTCTCTATTTAAAGGACTCTCTTAAAGGTCTGTCTTAAGTTATTACATAAGTTATTATCATGCCAATATTAAAAATATTTTACGTTTTAAACAAATAGATCGACTTGGACATCGCATGAAAACACAATGCATATAACACAATTATATTAGATTCTTTAGTCTGTGGCGATCGTTCTCCACACGATTTATTTTTATTTCTCAATTTTATATATGCGGACGAAATCCAGGTGCGCGCGCCTAGCGAGCTATACGGCTCCCGCTTGACCGACCAAGCGATAGCTAACCTTTTGTTCTCGCGGAACCGGTTACCTCCGCGATCGGCGGCCGCGCCGCCGTCGGGAGCTCACTTGCCGAGCTGCTAAGCGTCAGTCCCTTTTCAACTACTCGCGACAACCGCACGCTTGATTTCGTTCCGTAGCTTTTCTTAATTACGTACATCCTATCGCTAATTATCCTTTCTTTATTCTTGACACTTTTGCTTTTAAATTCTATTGTAATCCTTCCGTAATTTTACCTTCTGTGCTTTCTTACTGTGCTTACTTGTCTTCTTGTGCTTTCCTTTTTTATAATATATTTTCGTTATAAAACTACACGTTTTATATTATTTATTTCCTTTTGCCTTATCTAGTGTAGCGTAGATTTTCCTCATCCTATACGCCCCTCATTGGTGACCCGCGTTAAGAGTACGTGTGAAGGTTACGCGAAGGGCAGAAATAACGGACGACTAGATGTCACGCGACGGTAAACCCGAACCGGAAGAGTCCGTGTGCCGAGTGGGCATGAAGATGCCGCCATTTTGGCCTAAAGAGCCCGCGCTCTGGTTTGCCCAGGTCGAAGGCCAATTTTTTATCAGCGGAATTACATCAGATATCACAAAATTTTATTATGTCATCGCACAACTAGAGCACCAGTACGCCGCCGAGGTGAAAGATATCATAGTTAACCCACCTGCTGATAACAAATATCAAAAACTTAAACTGGAGCTTATTAAGAGACTGTCGGAGTCACAAGATGCGCGAATCAAGCAGTTAGTGACGAGAGAGGAATTGGGTGACCGGAAGCCGTCGCAGTATTTGCGACGCCTTGAAGAACTTGCAGACGGAGCTGTATCAGAGAGTTTTCTACGATCTATATGGGCGAGTCGTCTACCTACTAACATCCAGACAGTGATTGCGACGCAGGTGAATACGACCTTGAAGGATGTTGCTGAGCTGGCAGATAGAGTGTACGATATTGCACCACCCGTTCCTGTCGTGGCTAGCGTGCAGCCGAGTACCAGCACCGGAAGCGCGATCGATGACATCGCGAGGCGGATGGAGGAACTTACATGTGAGGTAGCGTCACTTCGATCACAGGTACGTGCTCGTTCGCTTTCACGAGATAAAGGTAGACGGGATCGTAGTAGATCACGTCATAGGCCGCACAGTAGCAACGGTCAGTGTTGGTACCATACCCGTTTTCGTGACCGCGCCTTTCAATGCATCCCGCCATGCACATTCAAGACTACGAGTTCGTCGGCGGGAAATGCAAGCGGCAGCCGGAAGTAGCGGCTAGCGACTGCCATACGAAACCAGGCCGCCTTTTTGTTGTTGATCGTGTAACCAAACTGTCTTTTCTTATTGATACAGGTTCAGATCTGTGCGTCTATCCGCGATCTGCCCTCACTCAACCACGTGCAAAAACAGATTATACGCTATACGCAGCCAACGGTTCGCCAATACCTACCTACGGTTGGATCCATCTCCAGCTGGACATCGGACTGCGGCGTGCTTACACCTGGAGATTTGTGGTAGCTGAGGTATCGAAACCTATTATTGGTGCCGATTTCCTTAAATTTTATAATTTACTGGTGGATTTACGAAGCCACTGCTTGCTTGATGGGCTCACTTCACTCTCCACATCAGCTAGATTAGCAGGAAAAGCTGCGGATAACATCGCTTCAGTAAAAGCGGTCTGCGGAGAAAGTGAGTACCATGACTTATTACGTAAGTACCCGCAGATTACTATGCCTGCAGGTACTCATCGAGTGGTGAAGCATGACACGCTGCATTATATCAGAACAAAGTCTGGACCACCTGTATCATGTCACCCTCGCCGCTTACCACCAGACCGGCAGAAAATTGCCCTGAAGGAGTTTGAGGACATGATGGCGAATGGAACTGCGCGGCGTTCGGAGAGTTCATGGTCGTCACCTCTGCACCTGGTACCGAAGAAGGATAATGGGTGGAGACCATGCGGAGACTACCGCGCTTTGAATTCTCGGACAATCCCAGACAAATATCCCGTCAGGCACATTCAGGATTTTACTCATCAGCTGGCAGGTAGTTCCATATTTACAAAAATTGACCTCGTGAAGGCGTATAATCAGATACCGATTAATCCTGAGGATATATGCAAAACGGCAATCACGACACCATTCGGTTTGTTTGAATTTCCGTTCATGACGTTCGGGTTGCGAAACGCTGCTCAGACCTTTCAGCGATTCATAGACGAGGTGCTGAGAGGTCTACCTTTTTGCTATGCGTTCATTGACGATATTTTAGTATATTCAGCGACGAGAGCAGAGCACCTAGAACATCTCCAGCAGTTATTTCAGCGGTTGTCAGAATACGGTATACTGATCAATACCGGTAAGTGTGAGTTTGGTAAGCATACCATCACGTTTTTAGGGCATGTGGTTACAGCAGAAGGCATCCACCCGCTTCCAGATAAAATCCAAGCCCTTCAAGAGTTTCCAACCCCGAAAACGGTAAGAGAACTAAGGCGATTTCTGGGTATGTTTAACTTTTACCGTCGTTTCGTACCAGTAGCAGCTAGGGTTCAGGCACCACTGAACGTTCTGTTGGCAGGGCCAAAGTCAAAGCCATCGCAGAGCATAACCTTCACGCAAGAGCAGTCAGAAGCTTTCGATGCGTGTAAGACCAGCCTTGCGGACGCCGTCATGTTAGCACACCCTGAGTCTGACGCAGAGTTGGCTGTTTACACCGACGCTTCGGACAATGCAATCGGAGCAGCGCTCCAGCAGCGTGTAGGCAACACCTGGAAGCCTTTAGCTTTCTTTTCGAGACGCCTGACTGCAGCGCAAAAGAAATACAGTCCGTACGACCGCGAGCTGCTGGCTATCTTTGAAGCCATTAGGCATTTCAGGCATATGGTAGAGGCCAGACCCTTCGTGGTCTACACTGACCACAAGCCGCTGACGTTTGTGTTTGACTATAATAGAGAGAAGTGTTCGCCCCGCCAGTTCAGGTACCTGGATTATATTTCCCAATTCACCACAGATATACGGTATGTAAAAGGGAACGATAACGTGGTGGCTGACGCATTTTCGAGGATCGAAGCTACGAGTACTGCAGTACCCATAAACCTGGAAGACCTAGCGCGATCTCAGGAGCACGATCCAGAGCTACAGGATTTTCTTGAGAACAAGGTGACGGCGTTAAAGCTGGAGAAGGTCAAAGATCCAATTATGCAAACCGTCATTATATGCGATGTCTCCAAAAATCCCCGGCCATACCTGACGGCTCCATTTAGGAAACCTGCATTTGTTGCGCTGCATAGTTTGAGTCACCCGGGTGTCAAGGCAACAATCAAATTGGTAACAGAACGTTTTGTGTGGCACGGGGTCAAAAAAGATTGCAAAAACTGGACGAGAGAATGCACTGCCTGCCAGAGAAGCAAAGTCTCTCGTCATACCCACTCTCCACCTTCTTATTTCCCTGTTCCATCTCAAAGATTTTCCCATATCCACCTGGACCTGGTGGGTCCGTTACCTTATTCTTCTGGTTACAGGTACTGCCTCACGGTCGTTGATAGATATACGCGATGGCCTGAGGCGTATCCACTTGCTGACATCACCGCCGAGACCTGTGCCCGCGCTTTTGTTGCTGGCTGGGTTTCTCGGTTCGGGTGCCCCCAGAGGATAACAACAGACAGGGGCCGCCAGTTCGAGTGCGAGCTCTTTCGCACTCTGACAGCGGTGCTAGGTGTGCAGCACCGCCCCACTACAGCCTACCACCCTGCATGCAATGGCATGGTGGAACGTCTCCACCGTCAAATGAAGGCGGCCATAATGTGCCACTCCACTTCATCCTGGACAGAGGTTCTACCCCTGGTGCTGCTGGGCATCCGCAGCGCCTGGAAAGACGATGTAAAAGCGTCGGCGGCAGAACTCGTCTACGGAGAGCCCCTTCGCCTTCCTGGTGAATTTTTCGTCCCCACGTCCGAGGCCGATCACGATGCTACGGATTTCGCCGCACGTCTACGAGTTCATATAGCTAGACTTACACCAAAACCGGCCAGCTGTCACGAAAAGAGGACCTTTTATATTCCGAAGGACCTGGCAACAGCAAAGTACGTTTTCCTTCGTCAAGATGCGGTTAGGCGGTCGCTCGAGCCTCCATATACAGGCCCCTACAAAGTGTTGGAACGCTCGGCGAAAACGGTCAGGCTAGCTTTGCGAGGCAGAGACGTCACGGTGTCCATCGATCGAGTCAAACCTGCCTACATTGCCGCAGACAGCTCTGTAGATGAATCAAACAAGTTTTGTATTACTTCGCATGGACGAGACGGCGTCAGAGCAAGCCCAGAATCATCACCACCGGATAACAACAGGGGAAAGAAGACGCGTTCCGGTAGAGTAGTTCGTTTCCCGGACTACTATCGACCTTAGCGAGCTTCGGTCTCAGGGGGGGTGTAGTGTGGCGATCGTTCTCCACACGATTTATTTTTATTTCTCAATTTTATATATGCGGACGAAATCCAGGTGCGCGCGCCTAGCGAGCTATACGGCTCCCGCTTGACCGACCAAGCGATAGCTAACCTTTTGTTCTCGCGGAACCGGTTACCTCCGCGATCGGCGGCCGCGCCGCCGTCGGGAGCTCACTTGCCGAGCTGCTAAGCGTCAGTCCCTTTTCAACTACTCGCGACAACCGCACGCTTGATTTCGTTCCGTAGCTTTTCTTAATTACGTACATCCTATCGCTAATTATCCTTTCTTTATTCTTGACACTTTTGCTTTTAAATTCTATTGTAATCCTTCCGTAATTTTACCTTCTGTGCTTTCTTACTGTGCTTACTTGTCTTCTTGTGCTTTCCTTTTTTATAATATATTTTCGTTATAAAACTACACGTTTTATATTATTTATTTCCTTTTGCCTTATCTAGTGTAGCGTAGATTTTCCTCATCCTATACGCCCCTCAAGTCTATCGCGCCTCACGCGATTGAAACTCGTCTCCAAAACAAGCTATAAATGTATTAGCGTTTCCAAGCGACTCATCGGATAACAACATGGCTCTGGAAGCATTTAAACTTCTCAATAAAATGAGAAGTCAATACGGGATTTACTGCAACCAATTCACTAATAATTACCTCAATCATCATATTCGGAAGGACTCTGGTGAGGAATTCGGTTGCTGGCCCGTCGTGCTGTGTAGTGTGATACATACTAATAATGAAATCATGCGATGTTCAAGTCGATCTATTTGTTTAAAACGTAAAATATTTTTAATATTGGCATGATAATAACTTATGTAATAACTTAAGACAGACCTTTAAGAGAGTCCTTTAAGTAGAGACTAAATAGATTAACCGACTTGGTATTACATGGATCTCACAACTTTTAACGGTAAAAAGACTGAGCTGCGAGACTTGGGTTTTTTTACAGGATGTTTTTGATGGCATTTTATTATTTACCCTGAATATAAAGCTCGCTCTAAGAGATCACTGAGAATAAGATACCACCAGATTTCTAAGAGTAGTACGGGTCGTTGCATAAATAAGACTGGTAATGACGTAGAAATAAAAACACGAAATGAAGTTGCTCGAAGTGCTTTGGAAATATTAAAGAAAACAAAAACATCAAGATCCCAATCGTGTACGGCTGTTCCAAATATTATTATGGCTTATTCTGCCTTGGAGGTTTGGATTATCAAACAGGATCTCAGAAAACTTATAGAACCGTTTAAAACGTAATCAACTAGACGGCTTTTAAAGATATCTGGGAGTAATAAGATCTTGAATAATAAAGCACTACTCCAAGTTGAGAAAAAACTAAAATATTGCATATGTATCTTAACGGGACATGAATGCAAGACCTGATTGATACAAACTCTTCCAAATTATAATGATGTGTGTAACGCACGGCAGCTTAACCTATAATGAGGGGTGTGCAATGCATTCGGGCGCCACCATCACAGGGGGCGCCGCGGCGCTCCCTGGTCAGGCCCCTTGGTCAGGCCTAGGGGGCGCTAGGGTTTCATTGCACACACGGCGCTACATGAGCTATAGCCGCCCTTGGTGTAAAGTCATGGCTCAAGAAAATAATTAAGGCAAAGATGGGTGCGGAGTAGACTGCCAACCTCAGTAGTTGGAAATGGAGAGACACTATAAAAAGAAGAAGATCCGTTCTGACAACCTGCTACAAAGTAAATTAATAAAAAATTATGACGACTAGTTGATGATTTTTTTTTATTTTCCCCTCATTTTAACGCTTATTTTAATATTTTAAGGAATTGGCAAAGATAATAAATACTGTCTGTAATTAATTAACAACTTGACTATACCTTTTCAGAGACTGATATGACGGAGTGACATAAATTTTTTTCTAACTAAACAAAAGCAGCGTATAATGAATTTCCCTTAGGCAATATACATTAAATATTCACCCATAAGTATAACAAACTACTTTTTCAATCGCTCTGCAATAGTATTAAAATTGGACTCGTTGAAGCAGTAAAGATTAACTGCTTTTCATTTTCAAATTAAGTTTCGTGTACTAGTTACTATATTTTTATATCATATGTTCGGTTCCTTAGTATATCCACAAAATCAAGAAAAGGAAATGAAAAATACATTTTTTTATTGAGATTCTGCATTTAAATATGACATTCAGTGAAGCCTCATAGCATGTTAGGGGTGGTACTCAATGGGATTGACCGGGAAAATGAAAAAAAAAACTAAATGCAACAAATACAAATGAGTCAGAAACTCTCGGGTTATCCACAACACGAGTGATGTGGTTGGACAGTCAGACACTTCAGAACTACGTCACAATGATGTCTAGTTTGATTTTATTTGGGTAGGTTGGTACGTTCAAAACGCTATAATTAAAGGACTGAACTGAACTGTTTTTAAACATTTTTAAAATGTTATTCCACACTTAGGGAAGAAAAATATTTGTTTAGAAAACGTACAAAATTTGGACGGGTTCCAGGAGGCGCGGATTCAATTCCTGCTACGTTCACATTTTTATACGTTTTCTAAATAAGTATTTGAACTGAACTGATTTTCTTTGGGTACGTTCGAAATTATGGAACTGTACTGATTTTATTTGAGTGTATTAAACAGTTTATATGGTTCAATGTATGTTTAGTGACTTTAGTGGCTCAGATGACATTAAATCTGGAAAAAAATACTATTCCGACAGTGGTACAAGGTTAGGACATATCAAGTAAATCAGAAGAAAAAATGCATCACATACTGAAAATGCGTAAACAGAGCTACCGATGTCCTTTTTTGTATAATTATTACATAGTATCTATATATAGATATATTTTTTATGTACCAGACGCCTTACTAATTCTTATGAAAAATATAATAACATAACCCCATTTTTTTAGAAATTAATACTGTACAGATTCTTAAATTTATATATTTAACGTTGTAGTTCAAGCGAGAGAAGCCGTTAGTTATATATATACAATATTCAAATAATCTCCAAATGACTAATCTAACCCTAACTAACTCTTAATAGAATTCTGACCCACTGATATAACAATATTGATTTACGCATGTACATCCGTCCCCCTCGTACCTCGTACGTACAAATAGCTACGTGAAACTTATCAATTATCTGACTTTGTCTCGATCATAAATAGTCTTGTCAGTGACAAACTGAATTAAATATTAAATATATTGAAATTTTGTATAATATTTATTGTTTTACGTCTATAATGCGCTATTCAAATATATTTGTCAAATACTTACATCTCACCTGTTTCTCAATGACCGTTTTATTATTCCCGACGGCTAAGGAAGAGTTATGTTTGGGTAAATGGATTTACTCAATTGAGGTATCCTTAGATTTGTATTAGCAGCCCAAGTGTTCCTAGATAGGTGAGATTAAAAAAAAACAATCATGGCGGTTGTGGGACGCCTTTTTTTTACATTTTTTGTACGATTTCAACCATCGTTTTGAATATGTATTTAGCAATACGTCACTTTACGTAGTTCCTCGATATTTTTTTTTTATTTTGACAATATCGCAACTGGTTGTTTATATGTTATACTTTGATTATCACCATGTGCTTAGTGACACTCGCAATATTAAGATAAATCTATTGTATTGTACGTAAGTATCATCAAAATTGGCCAAGGCGTTTGGGCTCTACATCCACATTACTCCCATAAAACTAAAAATAACAAGCGTAATATTTAATTTACTACAATTAACAGTTGAAAAATATATTTTTAACTAATTAAACCTTCATTAGAAAAAAATGTAAAATTTAAATAGACAATGGGTTAAAGTAAGGTCGACTAGACTGTTAATCCTAATGCGTTATTGCGAATTTTTTTTTGATAGCAAATAAAAATAATAAAGTCTAATTATAATATAATACACTTCAGATATACCTACATAAAAAAAAAATATACCTTTTATAGATACAAAATAAAAAAAAACTTATAGTAACAAAAAATATACGAGTACACAGTAATAATTATGTTTTATCGATCAATACTACTACTTGATTTGATGAAGCCAGTCGGGGCTTAGGGGCACAAAATGTGACTTTTCTTTGTTTCTTGTCGATTTTACGACTAGTTCTGGGTTCGATTCCCACTCAAGGAAATGAAATATTACTCTGTTTAAATATTTATTTTCAAAATTTTACATAAATTTTGCATAAATTTTGATAATAAATATTCATATTAATTTTTTACGGTTCCGTATCTCAAACGGAACCCTTATGGGATCATTTTGCGAAACATCTGTCCGTCTTAACCGCTTTTTAAATTTATTCACGACTTTCGACAGCTGAAAGAATATGATGGTAAGTGTATCTGTTTCAATGTTTTTTCTACATGTAGTCACAAACATTAAAGGAGTTTCCTTCGTAAAAAGTGTAGTTTTTTTAAGTTATTATATTACATATCACAATATTAGCGGGAGACGGAAGTATCTTAATGGGAATGGAGTGTCTTACAGTACTTTTACTTTTTTTTTTTTCTTGTGGCAACACTTAGGTATAAACGTCTTTAAAACTTCTCCCGTAAAATTAATTTAAATTTTATTATTTTTTAACGAACTACATTTCAAATTTTAATATCATACTTCCTTGCTTATTGCATTCCCTCTACTTTCTAACACATATAAATATTTGTAAACTAACAACAAAAGTTCGTACCTTACTAACCTGCATTTCTAAGCATAGTGTTACATAAAAATATTAACAAAAATGATGACCCGTAGTACCAAGGCCCGTCAGGCAGAGGATAAGCTCCAGCTGACGCTCTTGGAACTAAAGTCATGTAGGGTGCAGTGCGAACAACTCCTGAAAGAGAGGGATGACAATGAGCACGAATTTCTGCAGATTATGGACAAAAACAAAAACAAAAATCTTAAAAATGATTTGTCAAAAATTTACTTAGAATACACTAAATTACTTGAACAAAATAATAATCTGCAGAAAATAGTAGATGAGTTTGACCAGTGCAGAGATGAATATGAGGAAGCTCTCAGGCTTACCAGTGATCTTAAATCACAATTGCATGAGGCCAAGGAATACATAGTTACATTAGAAAACAATAATTTAAAATTAAAGGCCTCTCAAACCCAGAGCCTATTTGAGGAGCTGGTTGGGAATACACCTTCCCTGGTTTCTCCAGTCATCACAAAGTTCAAAAAATGAAGCATGTAACTTCTTATTTTGAATAAAATTATTTGACTTTGACTTTGACTAGATTCATAGCTTCTTTCTGCCTATCCTGCTATGTGCGGCATATAGGGTGAAGCCAGAAAAAAAATTACTATAAGCCTACATATTTGTAAAGTGTTATTTGTTAGTAAGTAGTATCCCATATATTTAAATATAGATTTTTATTCAATATATGAAATTTTAACTAATCTCTTTTCAACACTCATTCTCCTATTGTGTAACATTATCTCTTCTTAACCGTACAACGTAAGAATGACCGTCATTCGACGTGTTTTAGGTGTGAAGTGATAATTTTTCAACTAGTACTATTAAAAACCCCAATCAAAGAATAAAACAGAATAATCCTTCTATTCCTGTTGTAATATATTATCCCAGAGAAAAAAATATATTATAAACGTGAATAACATGTCAGTAAAATTCACAATCGTCCCGTTTATTTAGATATTCTGCCATTTCTATTTTCTCCTTTATTACAGTTTAAAATCAAATCTCACAGCAATCTTCTATACTTATACTTTCAAAAGGCTCAATTATTTTCGACTCATATAATGGAAAGACATTTGCAAGGGTTACGTCTGTAGCTAACGTGGCTTAGAGGATGTGGAACAGTCGTCTACATGGAATAGGGTGGCACCACGTATTCGACTGGGTCAAGTTCAGAATCGATTCTTTCGTTACTTTCCTCATCATACTGAGCTACCGTAAAATAGATTGTGTTTTATTAATTTAGTAGCAATTTCGATTATGTGATTTGTTGGAGTTGTGTTATGAATGTTTTACTTCTGTTTCGTTTTGTAAGTTTAGCTGTTGTACTTTAAATACTATGTATAAATGTTGCACCGTCAGTAACGTATTAAGTAGCTTCACGCTGATCTCGTATGTAGCAGGATAGGCAGAGGGAGCCTAGTGTAAAGAAACTCCGTTTCCCGATTTCCGCTAAAATTTCTGGAGGTATTGCATGTTGAGTGGTGGAACTCAATACCGCGTTTTGTTTCGATACTAGTGAAAAATTGAAATTAATAAATATTATTTTTTTTCGAGTGGAAATCGAACCGTCTCACGCTTTTGCCAATTTTTATAATATAATAAAGCACCAAAAATATTTATTTATAACGTTATTATTAAGCCTACATACCAATATTTGTATACTTAAAAATAACGATATGTATGAAACAAAGTAATTAAAAAAATATATTATATCAGTTAATGTTAAGAACATTAAAATTTACTTTACTATTTACCAAACTTCCTGGTGAGATTTGGCATGGGTGTCTCGTTTGCACTATTAGAATATTTTGTGACATTTCTCTAGGAACCGGAAAAATTGAGTGTTGAAATTTACATTTACTTCATAAGAACTTTCTATTATTCCATGAAAAATAAGTTATGCATCTACTTGGAAACACAAAACATTTTTTTTAAGTTCTAAGATAGCAACACTTTTGCTAATCTGAATTCTTAAAGGAAAATTTTAAAGTCTCTACGACAACACTCCATTACAAATATATAGGCATTATTTATATATTTTTTTTAATTAAATGGAAAAGCTTTTGATAGAGTACGGAATATTCTTAGTAAATAAAAATAAATTGTAATGGAAATGTACAATTATATTAGGCAACGTAAACAAGAGTATTTTTATTATTGTTTTTCTGTTCATAAAAAAATACGTTTCATTAAACGTAATTAGTATACTACATTTAGTCTCAACATAATTATTAAAATTAAAAAATTTAATTAATTTTAATTATTATTATTAAATATTAAAAATTAAATTAATATTAAAAATTTAAAAAACATTATTTATATATTTTTAAACATTTTTTAAAGTGTTATTCCACACTTAGGAAAGAAAAATACTTATTTAGAAAACGTATAAAAATTTGAACGCAGCGGGACTCGAACCCGCGCCTCCTGGAAACCGACCAGGCTAACAACTCCTTGTTTTTCAAGTAAAATAATGAAGTTATAGATTTTTTTCAGAATATGTTTTGTAAATACTAATATTCATTTAAATAATCATTTTATAAAATAAATAAATAAAAAATCAGCTTCACGCTGTATCCTTCACACGGCAGGGTAGGCAGAGGGAACCAAGTGACACTTCGTTACCCACTTTCTGCTGAATTCTAGAGGAATTGCGTGTTGATTGGCAGAACTCAATCTCGCGCTTAGCCTTGACACCAGAGCGAAGAAATGGAAATAAAACTTAAGGGGATTAAATTTAAGTAAATATTTAATCCCCTGGAGTGGGGTCGAACCCACAACCAGTCGGTTTTTGCAGTCACACTTAGTGCCGGCTGGCTCGCCACGGCTGGCCTCAATTATCATTTTGAAACGAGTAAATTATTTAATAATTTAGATTAATTGACTTTTGTGATATATAAAGGAAATATTGTGCTATATATTCTATTTTTTTTTGTATGGATACATAAAGTTGAAAAATATATGAAAATGAAAATCTCTATAATATGAAAAAAAAAAAACATATGGCTTGACTGGCTAGAGCGCTCGTATTGTTGAAAAAATTAAAAATATAAAAATAAAAAGCTGTTGTGATTTTTTCAGGTTCTTTTCAGAAAAATTACCTTTTTTATAGGCTAGTACTATAATATCTCCTCTCCATATATAATAAAAGGATAGAAAAGTCAATTCTGTACATGAAAGATATAAAAAAAATAAAAATTAGGTCGGTTAATATGTCGATTATAGAACCTAAAAAACCACTCAGCAGAATTCTTGTCTGTCTGTCTGTCTGTCTGTCTGTCTGTCGGTTTGTTTGTGCGTCAATCACGCAAAAACTACCTGACAGAAATTGATGAATTTTTGCATGGTGTTAGCCTAGGGCCTCAAGGTACATTTTTTTTCGGTTTCATTCCGAATTTCATGATAGTTTTCTTTAAAAAAAATAAAAACTGAAAAATATAAATTACCTATATATTAATTATATGATTTTCTCATAGATACCATTGTTGGACATAAACTAAATTAAAATAAAACTACACGGGAGGCATTACCTTTCAAATAAAAAAAGAATCATTAAAATCGGTTCATACAATCAAAAGTTCTAAGGTAACAAGGATAAAAAATACAGTCCAATTGATGACCCCTTTTAAGAAGTCGGTTAATAGGAATCTGACATAATTAAATTATGACTATTTCATTTAACCACATTTTAAAAGAAGAAAGTAAATTGAGGCCGTTCGTTGCACAGGAGCACAAAGTGTAACTGTTGTGGGTTCGATGACCACGCAAGGAAACGAAATATTTATTTAAATTTATATTTCCATTTCATCGCTCGGGTGTCGAGGTAGATTGCGGCGTTGAGTTTCACTACTCAGCACGCAATGCCTACAGAATTCCGAGAAAAGTAGAGAACAGAGTGTCTTAACACTAGGTGTCTTATGCCTACCCTGCTGTGTGCGGGATACAGCGTGAAGCTAAAAAAAGAAGTATAATCAATATTTGTTCAGTCTACCATAATTATTATTTTAAACGTCAACGTTGGTCATATTAACAAACATAATACAGTAGGTATATTTTACGGGATTAGCTCATATGGCGATGTGTAGAATAAAAAGTATATGTGTTTGGAAAGTAAATTCTGATTGTGAGTTCATAGTTTATAAAAGTTTATATTGTGTTTAGATGGATCACGTGGTGATGTCAATACATTTTAATGTCATCTTATGTTATCTGTTAAAATAGCGTGAAGCTGATTAAACTTAGTGTTATATTCAAAAGAAATTAATTGTATGTAATACATAATATGTAATTTTTTTTTTTTTATCTAATTTAAGGGCTTTGTCGCTTATGCGAACATGTCGCCCTGGTAAGTTTTACATAAATACAATATAATTAATACAATATAATATAACATAACTTAATTTAAGCGAGCTATTGCTAACTTATATAGTATTTTGGCTTCATCTGAAAGAGGCGAAGCCAAAATTGCATTACAATAACCTATTTCTAGAGATCTACAGCTTATTTCTTTTCTAAGCGCTTCATTCTGGACACATTCCATTAATATATGGTAGACATCATCAACTGAAATAGAATTGCAAAAAACGCAGCTAGCGGTCGTTGACTTACCCATTAAACACAAAAATTTATTGCCTGGTATGTGTCCAGCACGAAGTCTAAGCGCTACAATTGTCTTTTTCCTATTTAAAACTTGATTATTTATCCATGGTGACGTTAAAGGATGTGGTTGGATACCTTTTTCTAACGACCTTTTATCAAAATACTCTGCCCAAAATGTATAACAAATCTGTTTGATTTTTGGTACAAAATTTGTATAAAAAGGAGAACTAGTAATGGGAATTCCATCCGATATTGCTTGCTTGGCTAATAAATCAGCAATGTCATTGCCTTCCAGACCTACATGGGACGGTATCCACTGCAAAACTACATTCTTTCCCATAGATCGCAATCTCAAGACATTATCCAATATAGTATAGGCTGTCGAAGTTCCTCGAAATGTCGAGGTACACCGAGCGAAATGCTGGAGCGAACTTTTAGAGTCTGTCAATACTACTGTATTAATGTAATCGGTAGATTCTATGTATGACAGAGCTTCTGCTATAGCGATTAGTTCAGCATCCATTATACACACATTAGAGTCTATCTGAAATTTGACGGCTATCTTTTGTTCGTAGTCATAAAAGGAAGCCCCCGATCCTTCCTTGTCCTTAGAACCATCTGTAAATATTTTGTTATAATTACTATATTGGGAGATAATAAAATTACTGAATAGATTATTTAAATCTACAAAATTAAATTGCTTTTTTGGTTTCGTCATGAAATTTACCTCGTATTTAATAAAAGATTGAATATCTATATAACTTATCTAAGTATTTAATGAAAACATACCTAAATTTTTTGAACTATTAATTTTAAAATGTTTCAAACAATTATGAACCAAAATTAATGCGGGCGTTTTTTTATTGAGCCAGTATCTAGAAGTATCGAATAAAGAAGCAAGCTTAGAAATTATATTTAGGCCTCCACTATTGGTCTGACGAGATTTAGTTTTTAGCCAAAATTTTCCAGCTAAGTAACGACGACGGAGGAATAATGGTTGTAAACACAATTCACTTTCCATCACATGAATGGGGGTCGTTTTAATAAAACTACCAATAATTCTCATGAATTGATTTTGAATCCTGTCTAATTTCCTTAGATGAATGTTTGCACTTCTTCTTCTACCTGGCATTAGTCCCGGCTTTTGCCAGGGTCTGCCTTCCTACTTAAACCTACTCCACTTTGCACGGTCTTTAGCGTCCTCGGTGGTTAGACCATTGGCTCTCATGTCCTGCTTCACGACATCCAACCAGCGCTTCCTTGGGCGTCCGAGAGGTCTCACTCCAGGGACTGACATAGCAAGACACTTGCATCCGACATAGTTCTTAGGCCGGCGCGTAACGTGACCAAACCATCTAAGGCGACGCTCTTGGAGCTTATCCGCTACGTCACGGACTCCAAGACTACCTCGAATGAATGTGTTGCGTATGCGGTCAGACCGCGTTACGCCGCACATCCACCGCAGCATCTTCATTTCCGTGACGTGAAGCTCCTGAGTGTGCCGAGATAGCGCTGGCCAACATTCGCTGCCGTATAAAAGAACCGGTCGGATGATGCTCTTGTATATCAGACCCTTGAGTTTGGGCGGTATCCTGCGATCGCAGACCACACCAGTGACCTCCCGCCATTTGGCCCAAGCAGCGCTTATCCGGCTATAGACATCGTGATCGATGCCTCCAGACTCGTGCATAACGGATCCAAGGTACCTGAACTTTTCCGACTTAACGGCTGGTTCAGGACCTATAAGGATAGTGCTCGAGTCCGGGCTCCCGCAGGCCATGTACTCGGTCTTCGACACATTAAGTTTAAGACCGCCGTTCTCAAGCGTACCCTTCCACAGGTTCACTCTACGCTCCAGCATCAGTCGGCTCTCATCAATGAGTGCTATGTCATCGGCATACATCATCAGCCATGGAGGCTGGTCTTGGATGTGAGCCGAGACAGTATCGAGCACCACATTGAATAAGAACGGACTAAGAGCCGAGCCTTGGTGAACCCCTACTGTAATCTGGAAGGGTTTAGTGTCGCCAACAGCAGTCCTAACCATAGAAGCGGAATCGCGGTACATGTCTCTGATAATCTCAATATAGGCCTCAGGGATCCCTTTGGATCGCAATGCCCACCAGATACACTGACGAGGCACACAGTCAAAGGCCTTCTGCAGATCTAAAAAGGCCACATGCAGAGCTCTCCTTTTTTCCCTGTATGCCTCCATCAATGTTCTGAGGGCGAAAACGGCGTCCATAGTGCCCGATCCTGGCTGAAATCCATATTGAGACTCAGAGACAGTACACTCGCGGCGGAGCCTGAGGTCGATCATGCGCTCGAAGAGCTTCATGGTATGACTCATAAGCTTAATGCCCCTATAACTACCACAATCTTGAACACTGCCCCTTCCCTTGTAAATAGGGGTAATGAAGCTAAGCCGCCACTGGTGTGGCATCTTTCCAGTGTTCAAGATATGGTTAAAAAGGACAGTAAGTATGAGGACACCAAGAGAGCCCAACGATTTCCACGCTTCGATCGGGATATCGTCAGGTCCCACTGCTTTTCCGTTCTTCATGCGTCGAAGGCAATTACGAGTTTCGTCAAGGGTTATTGGGGCAATAAGTCCGAGGTTAGGGGGTGGGTCGTGATGAAGACTGCATGGGTGCTGAGTATTCAACAACTCCTGGAAGTAGCTTCTCCACCTCTCCTTCACAGAGTCATGACTACAGAGCAGCGTGCCCTGGGAATCTCTGACGCAAAGACATTTTGCGATATCTTGCGTCGCTTTATCCCGGGAACGTGCCAGCTTGTAAATGAACTTCTGCCCCTCCACAGTTTCAAGCTTATCATACAATGGTGACAAACTCTCACTGCGGGCTCTGGCTACAGCTCTTTTACTGGCATGTTTAGCTACTATGTACTCCAGTCTGTCTTCAGGAGAGTTGGATTGCTGCCACTTCTTAAAGGCATCCTTCTTTTCACGAGTCACCTCCTGCACCTTGTCATTCCACCACCATGTCTCCTTGTCGATGACACGTCCTCCCTTAGAAAGGCCAAGAACTCGCCTGCCTGCCGCAATGATTGCCGACTGAGCTCGATCCCAAGCATCCTGAGCAGTCTCGGTGTTAGTCAAAAGAAGATGACTTTTCACCTCTGCCAGGAACTCGGTCTGCATCGGTCCATTCAGCAACCACCACTTGATCCGAGGCCTACGTTTCTCGGCTACTTTCTTCTTCGGAGTGACGTTAAAGTCCATGACAAGAAGACGATGTTGAGCCGTTAGGCTTTCGCCTGGAATGACTTTACAGTTAGTTACCCTACCCATATGACACCGTCTGGTCAATAAGTAGTCTATTTGAGTTGAGTGGGACCCGCTCTTATACGTGATAAGGTGCTGAGGATTCTTTTGGAAGAACGTATTCACGACGGCCAGATCCGACGCAATACAGGTTCTCAGAATATTTTCTCCCTCTGTATTGCGAAGACCGTGCCCAAAACCCCCGTGAACACGTTCATACGGCTCAGCAGCCTTACCGACGTGACCGTTCAAGTCCCCCCCAACTAAGACCACTTCGGTAGACGGTACAGCAAGTAGCACCTCTTCATACTGCTCCCAGAATGTCTCCTTTTCGGACGCGCTACATCCCGCCTGGGGAGCATAGGCACTGATTAAGTTTGTGGTAACGCCCTCAATCAGTACCTTTACTCGCATCAAGCGGTCGCAGCGACGGTCAACTTCAAGGAGCCCATTCTGAAGCTCTTCAGAAAGCACTACCGCTACACCGTTTCTACCGGAAGGTGACCCAGTGTATATAAGCCGGTAACCCTGTCCGATGTTACGGGACTTATTGCCCTTCCAGCGAGTTTCCTGGAGGAAAGCACACTGGACCCGACGTCTCATGAGTACATCTGCGAGTTCCCTGCATCGTCCGGTTAGAGAGCCAATATTCCACGTTGCAAAGCGGAGTTTCCGTCTGGGTACTAACGTCTTTAGCCGTGCCCGTACTCGACACGGTAGCCCTTGCCCACTTGTCGCAGGTGTAGGGCGATGTGCCTGCGCGTCGTTTTGCGGCGACGCTCTAGCCGTACCCAGTCTTCTCGTGGTTCGTTCCATGTTATGGCAAGTTCTGGTTTTTAATGGAGCGATTGCCATCTGACCTCCAAAACCCCTTTGTGGGGAGAAACCGGGGGGAGAGGAATAGGACAGATAGCAAAAGGGGGAAAGGATAAGCAGAGGGAGAGGGTAGGAAAAGAAGGGGATTAAAAGAAGGGGACACCACTTTTATGGACTGGACGGAGGTTATAACAAGTGGTGGCTCGAGGATCCGGGGTCGCGTACCCGTATGCCCAAGAACAAATAACGGACAGATATTAGTCAGGGCACCCTCTGGATGTAAATGAATGAATGTCTAGATGAATGTTTGCACTACTATCATAAAAAACTACTGCAAAGTGTTCGAAACGTCGGGTTTCCAAAAATGTAAAAACTAAATATACGCGATTAATCCGGTTAAAATAGTTTTATTTAAAATGTATAATAATCGTGAAAATCAAAGAACTTATTATGTGAACCAGTACGGACTGGAAAACGCGAACAAAATACGTCGATTTGAGTATCTAAAAACAAAACGTGCAAGATATTTAACATCAATAAATTTCTTAAAAAGGTGCCGCGATAATAATCTCATACCAGCTTGTGTACAAATCGCGCCGAAAAAAGACATAAAATATTGCAAAAAGATACTCAATCAGGCAAGTAAAAAATTATTATGTCAACTCATTAAAGAACACCGTTACGATTTAAATCGATTCGACGAACAAATAAAAGCCTTAAGCAAAGATATTGAGACGTGTTTTTCTAAGACAGATTTCAATCATTGTGTAGATTTTACTAATAAACGCGCGCAAACTAAATATAATCAATATAAAATTAGACAAATTCGTAAGTACCAAAATCTCGAATTAAAATCCGAACGGAAAAATGTCTATGGTAACGCCGTACCTTCTACACAGACAACACAAACGTCAGTTGTCAATCTGTCAAAACAAACTATCGATGATTCGACTATTGAAGTGTTAAATAAAGGTTTTAACTTTGCGCCGGCGCCTAGAAAAATACCTATCGAGCAAATAATAACAAACGTTGAGGACTGTTTATATAAAAACCAGATTTTGAAGGAAGATTCTGAAGCTATTCGCCAAGACATATCAGCCTTATTGCGCCGTAGTAAACCACCTAAATCAAATCTTTCTCGTGATGAATCTCGGGCTCTCAGTAAATTACGGAAAAACGAGGATATAACAGTTCTTAAAGCCGATAAAGGTAATGCGACGGTTATACTAGACACCGAAGAGTATATCCAAAAAATGTCATTATTGCTATCGGATCAAAAAACTTATAAAATTGTTGACAAAGACCCTACAACAAAAATACTTAAAAAGACGACCGATTTAATCAAAAAACACGCGAAATCATTACATCTTGACATTAAATCTCTCGTGCCTAGCTGTGTAAAACCTCCGAAGTTGTATGGGTTACCAAAAATACACAAAAAAGATGTACCTCTTAGACCAATAGTCAGCCAAATCGATACACCAACGTATAAACTGGCTCAACATGTCGCTAGAGTACTTTCTCCACTGCGTGGCCACACAACATCTTATGTCAGGGATTCTTACCATTTTGTTAGCGAGCTGAAAGACCTTAAGCTAGCTGACAATGAAACCATGGTCAGTTTTGATGTCCAGTCGCTGTTCACCAGTATACCCATTGAGGACTGCATCAGGATTGTCAAGCGGAAACTAGAGGAAAACAATATGCCCATGGAATATCTTGAACTTTTAGAACATTGCCTCACATCTGGATATCTAATGTTCAATCAAGAATTCTATTTACAAATAGACGGCATTGCTATGGGTTCGCCTGTGTCCCCGGTAATAGCAGATATATACATGGAGGACTTTGAGGAGATGGCTCTTAGCTCTGCGCCTTGTCTACCTAGGATATATAAGCGGTACGTAGATGACACTTTTACAATTTTACCTACGGACTATAGTTATATATTCTTAAACCATCTTAACTCTATTAATAACAATATTCAATTCACAATAGAGTTACAGGCCAATAATTCCCTAGCTTTCCTCGACGTGTTAGTCATAAGAAATCCCAATGGCACAATAGGCCACACAGTATATAGGAAACCCACGCACACCAATAGATACCTCAATGGTGAATCGCATCACCACCCTACACAGTTATCTACCGTTGGCAAATCTTTGTTTCAGAGAGCCCACCACCTCTGTGACGCTGAACATCTAGGGGACGAGCTTCGCCAGGTGAAGAATTCCCTTCATCAGAACAAGCTGCCAGTTCCCCGCCAGCGTTGTCAGAAGACCAACAAGCCACCCACAGTAGAGAGACAGCCGGCACTTCTACCATATGTGAAGGGGGTTACGGACAGGATTGGCAACATCTTAAGAAGAGCTTCCATAAAAACTATTTTCAAGCCTAACAAGAAAGTGAGCCAATTCTTGAGACCAGTTAAAAGTAACATTCCTTTACAGTGTGCAGGTGTATACAAACTAGATTGTGACTGTGGCTTATCATACATTGGTCAAACAAAGAGAAGCATCGGTGTTAGGGTGAAGGAACACATCTCAGATATAAAGAATGGGCATGTATCAAAGTCGGCTGTATGTGAGCACACTGTGGATAAACCTAGCCATTACATAAGGTTTGATAAACCCCTCATCCTCGCTAAGGAAAATAGATATATTCCTAGAATGATCCGTGAGGCTATTGAAATACAAAAATATCCTAATTTCAATAGAGAGGACGGCTGGAAGCTTTCTAACACCTGGGACCCACTCATCAAATCTTTGAAGTCTCAGACCCACCATACCAGAGGGCAAGATACAGTTAGCTCATTCTGCAAGAATCCAGGGCAGTACGCGAGGAAATTAAGAAATCGTTGGCGGTAGTTTGATATAGTAATTATGTCAACTGACAGACGAATGCCACCTCAGTCTACCCGTGACCACGGACTACTGCAAAGTGTTCGAAACGTCGGGTTTCCAAAAATGTAAAAACTAAATATACGCGATTAATCCGGTTAAAATAGTTTTATTTAAAATGTATAATAATCGTGAAAATCAAAGAACTTATAATGTATAATAATCTTAAATGTTTAGGATGGACACCCCAACTAGAACCAGCCAACACTTTAAAAATAATAGTAAATTTAAGAACTTTTTTACTTACTTCATTAATATGCCTTCCCCACCTAAGCGAACGATCCAACCACACACCTAAATATCGGACTGTATCAACTACCTCTAACTGTTTGCCCATAATCGATAAATGTGCTGAATGTTTTTTATGGCCTTTATTGAAAATACAAATTTTACTTTTATGAGGAGAAATATCAAGGTTAATGCTGTCCAAACTGTCACTTAAAATATTTAAAGCATGTTGTAACTCTGTAGCTGCTATATTGATGGTTGAGGTCTTATAAATAACAAAGTCGTCTGCATATTGTGAGATAAATATTGATTGAGGCATTGATTTACAAACATTTATTGTAGCTACGTTAAATAATAATGGTGATAAGGGATCACCTTGAGCTAATCCTTGCCTAGAAGTTCTTGTAATAATGTAATCAGGACCTTCTATTGTTAGATATCTTTCTTGAAGAAATTTCCATAAATATTTACAATACAATGCTCCTACGCCGAGTTTATCTAAAGTTAATAATAGTAAATTAATATCAACATTATTATATGCGTTATCTAGGTCTACAAAGCATCCAATGGTACTTAAATCATTAGAAAAACCAATTTATATATTAGAAATTAAAGAATTTAGGCTATCTAGACAAGAGCGTGTTTTTCTAAAGCCTATTGTCTCCTCTGCAAAAAGATTTCCTTTTTCCAGGAACCATTCAATTCTTTTATTAATTATGGAATGAAAAATTTTACGCATACAAGACATTAGGGATATAGGTCTTATTGCAGTAGCAGTAGATAATTCTCGCCCCGGCTTAGGAATTGTTATAACGCGAATCCAACGCCACTGTTTTGGGACACAATTCAAATAAAAAAAAAGATTGTATATTTGCAATAGAATATTTTTTGCCACATCTGGAAGATTATGAATCATTGAGTACGAAATATTGTCGCATCCTGGGGTAGTATCTTTAGTTTTAACACATGTATTTAACTCCTGTCTAGTTATTTCAGCTTCTAATGTAACATTATTAGACAAAAAAATTGGTACTGGGGGACATGCAGAATCGGGAGCTAAATTATATAGAACACTTTCAGCTAATGATTTAAATATATGTGGCTTCGAAGAATGGTATCCCTTCAACCATCGCATACCTTGCAATACACTATTTGCAGACATACATTCATCAAAGGAGGAACAATACGTACGGAATGCTTTATTTTTAGCTTTTCTTGTTACTATTTGAGCTTCCCGAATTTTTTCTCGCAACGCGTTAAAATTGTCTGGAGTGGATTTTTTTCTAAAACATACCAAAGCTAATCGTCTTTTCGCTATAATTTTTGATAATATGGAAGACCAATACGATTTTGGACTAAATTTACTACTAGGATTTTGATTAAATTTAAAATATGGTATATTTAAATCTGCAGCTTTGTTTAAAACGTCTAAAAAAATATCATAAGCTTCTTCTGGATCAGAATGCACTTTAAAATCTTTTAGTGCTTCTTTAATGAACTGACGGTAACCAATACGATTTTGGACTAAATTTACTACTAGGATTTTGATTAAATTTAAAAAATGGTATATTTAAATCTGCAGCTTTGTTTAAAACGTCTAAAAAAATATCATAAGCTTCTTCTGGATCAGAATGCACTTTAAAATCTTTTAGTGCTTCTTTAATGAACTGACGGTAACCCAACCAATTAGCTTTTTTGAAATTTCTTTTTTTTATAAATTGGGGAGAAAAATTATTCGACGTTGTTATTTTTATCATCATGTGATCACTACCTAAAGAATCATTGGATACATTCCAATTAAATAGTAGACCTACATCTGAAGAGACCATAGATATATCAGGAGTAGATTCTTGTAAAATACTATTAACAAATTTAAATCGAGTTGATTTACCATTGTTCAAAATAATGAAATTATTATCTATCATAGAATCAAAAACTTGATTCCCTCTTTGATTTGTTATATTTGACCAATTCGAATGATGAGCATTAAAATCTCCTAAAATCAAGGTTTTTCAATGAGCTACTGAAAGTAATGAGTCCCAATCACTTTGCACAGTTCGAATATTTGGGGGACAGTAAACTGAGATTACATTTTGAATAATATTGCAATTAAAAACTTTAACGTGTACTATTTCAATACCAGAATTAGATATTTTAGTTGGGCAAATTTGGGCTTTGATAGATCTATGAGTCAAAATTGCAACACCTCCATATGAATCCGACCTATCGTGACGAAAAACATTGTAGTTTTTCAAATGGAATGAACAGTCCGAAGTAAGCCAAGTCTCGCTAAGAGCAACAATATGTATCTTCTCTAAGAACAACATTTGTTCAAAATCTAATTTTTTTGGTAATATACTCCGAGAATTCCACTGTAAAATATTAACTATAATACTATCCATTATTGAACATTTTGCCTAAAAAAGAAAAATCAACTGGTATATTACTAACTATCCAAGATATCACCAATTCGATAAATATTTGAACCATAGATATAATTTTGCTCTTAATATTGTCTTTTTTAATAAAAATAATGTATTTAAATTTGTCAATTAACCATCTAAGTGAGTAATCTCTTGGATGCCTAATATTATCCTTACAACTATTGTCAGACCCTTCTTCTCTGCAAGTGTCTTCGCTATTATCTGTGTCAATATTCATGTTCGTGCTTGACTCTTCACAATCAATCATGATTTCCTGAATTTCTTTCCTTTTTGGATTTGTTTCCTTTTGTTTGGCGCGCTCTGTAGAAATCTTTTTGTCACTCTCTACAGTGGTGGCAGTCTGGGCTACTTTTGAGTGTGCTATAGCTTGTGCATATGTATGCTTTGAAGTAAGAATAGGTGAAGTAGATGTAGCGTCAAACGGTATTATTCTTGTAATATTCGACATTACATTCTCTTGCAAAGTTGGACAAAGCGAAGTAGGAGGAACATACATATCCAAGGCTTTTCTATAAGAAACATTAAACTCACTCATTATATCACGGAGTTTCTTTTCCCTTATATACGCTGGACAAGTTCTATCTAAGGACATATGATTCATGTTACAATTAACACATCGAAATGTGATAGCCTGACAATTTTCATGTTTACCTCCGCACTTTGGGCATATGGGCAATTTAGATGGGCACATCTTTTTAGAATGTCCATATCTCCAACACTTCAAACACTGAGTAACTTGGAAAACGAACGGTTCTACCACTACTCTCATGTCGTAAAGGAATACATATGATGGCAAAGATGAACCTTCAAATCCTACTCTCCATGTCTCACTCTCCGTCCAACCACTTCCTTCCTTGTCTCTTCTTTTTAGTCTCCTTACATTCACGATATTAATGTGACTTGTCATATTCTTAAGTAATTCTTCTTCAGATATATCTATTTCTATATTTTTAATAACTCCGTACGACAAACCAACCTCAAAAGGACGATGAAACTTCCATCCCAATTCCTTAAAATATATACAGGTAACCAAATTCTCCGCGCTTTCAGTATTATTAATTTCAACATTAATTTTATATGGATTTACATACTTAACTCTGGTTACATTCATAATTTTTTGTTCTTTAAATAACTTTGCAAGTGCAAATTGCTTAGGAAATATGCTTTTACTCGTAATACATAATTCTGTGATTCCTCTAACTTCTCTTAATCTCTCTTTTCTTCTTTTCACTAAATTCCACTCGTCCTCCTTTTCCCGTACTCTCTTTGTTGGACGCATACCTTCCGTCGATAATTCTTCTTCTTCAAACATTTTTGTTAAGTCTACTAAATGTGTCATGTCTTCTTCTAAATTATTATAATTGATATTTACTGATTCTTCATTGCGATTTTCATCTGTATTCATTATACATTAAAGACCGAATAGATAAGCAAAGTAATACAAAAGGCCGGCCAAGCGGCCGGCCGAGCGGCCGACCGAATTGCAAAAAACACGTCTTGGCGACACCGCATGCGCTTCGACACTGAATATGTAATTTATTAATACGTTTCAAGTATGAAAAAAAAAAGGCAATATAATTGCATTTGTGTTCCTTCCTATATTTTGTATTTCTATTATTTATATCGATATATCAGGAACGTAAATGCGGGAACAGAGATGCATGCCATTTTAGTACAGAGTAACCTCTAAAAAATGTATTTACTACACTGAATAAAACGAATGTGTGATTCCTCTATAGAATATATTATTCTATATTATACATAAAACAGGTTAAAACAGTGCATATGAAGGTATCCTCCTGTAGTATAACTATTTTCAATTACTATCAACACTACATTGTCGATACTAATGTGGTATTACAATACATTTTGAATATTTTTCCGCCATTATTCATTGACATAGACAATTTTTTTAATTTGAAAAAATAATATATTAACTATAAGAACGTTGGAAGTTTTTCAAAAGATATAAGAATAAAAAATTGCCTAAACTATGCTTCTTCGCAAGTGGTTGTAATAACTATTGGTATCTATTTTCCAAAAAATCACTATAAATATTAAATATGCTCAATTATACAGAGTTTTTTTGTTAGGACCACTTTAAATGAAACCACAGTTTAACTACTCTATAAAAGCCTATTACATATTAAATTAAAAACCCGAAAATAAAAAAGTTATTTTTTCAAACAAAATAAATAATAAAATTATCGTTGTAAAATAAAATACAATTTGTCAAGAACGACGCACGCACACATAAACCTATCAATGGGAAACCGCCGCATACGCCTCATTGCGAAATCGAGTCGTAGGTATTGGCGGCAAAGTTCAAAGTTCTAAACATTTTAGTACTATTTTTGTAGTAGTATGTGTTTACATTATTGGTACCTATGCGTAACCGCGTCATACGAAATATAGATATGAATAAACATTGTGAAATGAAAAAAAAAACCTACGTCTTCACTGTTGATGTATCTTGCTTAAATTCTTTAGGTACGGGTTTAAACTATTTTACCTTATATGCCCAATTGTAACTGTAACGCGACGTTGTGGGTCCGATCCACACATGCAGGATTGAATTATAATTTAATAATATTTTCATTTCGCACATCAGTCACACATTATACCCAATATCTTACACTAAGTTGCCCTACTAAGGGCGGGATAAAGCGTGGATCTGGTTTTAACTTTATGTGAACCGATTAAAATAAAGTCCAGTCCAGTTGAGATGAAATATTTACTTAAATTTATATTTCCATTTCTTCGCTCTGGGGTCGAGGTTAAGCCCGGCGTTGCGTTCTGCCACTCAGAATTCGGTAGAAAGTGGGGAACGGAGTGTCTTAATACTAGGTTCCTCCCTCCGACTAGCATGAAGCTGCTTAAAATAAAACTAATACTTAATATTTAAGGGCAGTTTGCCAGAATACAAACAAAAAAGTATTTAAATCGGTTAAGCCGTTTCTGAGATTATCGTGAAGAAACATATTCGATTGAAGATTCTTATGGGAGGTACGAAAATGCGACCTAAAGTTTTAACAACTTTCTCATAAAAAATCTTCATTACATTGCAAACATACATTATAAGTATATCAAAACACGAACATAATTCAGTGTGTTAAGTAAATAATTCTGTGGTTTAAGCGGGCGAAGCCGCGAGCGGGTCGCTAGTATTCATATAAAGTAGAAGATTCAAATCATTTAGACTATGGTTAAATTAAATTAAATAATCATAATTATTTATTTATATGTATGTAGGTACTATTACAAATATAAAGTATACTGAATAATAAGTTAAATAGAATAATTTCACAAGCGCATCCAATAACAGTATAAAATGAAATCGTTCGCCGAAAAACTTTTGTTTACGCGCCAACGAGTTTTGTTGTTCACATCGCGTCGTGACAATATTGAATTTTATAGCATCAAAGCTAAATTCCAGAAAAACTTCGGAATGGATATCCATTTGGCATCCCTTTTACACGATTTTAATTAGCCTTTGACGTGTGCATCTAGCATTTGCAGATAGCTGGGTTCTTGGTAATGCCCGGGCCTGACCTCCGTCCGCCGTGCGAGCGGGCGCCGGGCGTGTCGACTGCACGGTCGTCCTACTCTTACATCATGTAAATGTATAGCGCTGTCGAAATTTAATATTGTGATGGCTGACGTGGCATTTGTTTTGTTTATTTATTTATGTAATTTCAGAGGAAAGTGGGGAGCGGAATGACTGAACTAACTGTAGGCTCCCTCCGCCTCCCCTGGTTCGTGCGGGATACAACGTGAATAAAAAAATGTTATTTTAGTTTTTGTGGTTGAGAAATGATAATATGTGGTATATTACTACTAATACACTACTATGTGTGTATTTTTTTATCACGTAATGATAGCTAATACTCGTAGCTGTATTCCTAATTTTTTTACTTGATTGCCTTCGCAAAGCGCTGCGTTGAGATCCGCCACTTAACGCGCAATTCCTCCAGAACTCGACGGATAGTAGGAGACGGAGTATCTAAACACTAGGTTTACACTAGGGGCAACGACGGTGACGACAATAGTCAATCTCGCAATATACTAGCAGAGCTGCGCATAATGTTTTCTGCGTTTTCAAAAGAGCAGGATGAGAAACTATCAACACTGCACGAGACGGTCACTAATATTCAAGAGCAAAATAAGCAGATTATACAATCTATCGAGTTTGTTAGCAAGAAATACGATGACTTAAATGATAAATTAACCCACCTCGAGGAGGACCGCAAAGCTAATTCAGCACACATAAAAGCACTGGAAGACAGAATTGATCAATTAGAACGAAACCAAAGACTAACCTGTATAGAAATACGGAATATTCCAAAATCTGCCAGGTTTGAATCAAAAGAGGAGCTTAGTAATATGTTACTCTCTGCTGGCAAAGTTTTAAATGTCTCCATATCCCCAAGCGATATCGTGGACATATACAGGGTTGGTATGAAGAATGAAGATAATAAGCCCATAATAGTGAAGTTACATAGCACGATCGTAAAAAATAATATAATCTCGTCCCTAAAAAGGTACAACAGAAGCCATGATCACACCAAATTAAACACCAAGCACTTGAATCTGGAAGGAGACTGCAAACCTATTTATATATCGGACTATTTAACACAGAAGGCTAGAAGCTTATTTTATCGCGCCAGAGAATTCGCAAAACTAAACGGCTATCTCTACTGTTGGATATCAAATAACAATATCTATTTGCGTAAAAAAGAGGGAATGCCACAGATTTCTATAAGAAATGACGAAAGCCTAATTAAATTAAAAGAACAAATCTGACTATTACTGGCATATTTTATTTTTGGATGGTTCAATTCCTTGTTATTATATACTTTATACTTTTTTCCTAATTTCTACTGTAAAAATCACAAATACATTGTTATTATTCATTGTTACAACACATGCATGCTTATGATTACACTATACATATTACTCCACATTAACCATACCAATTACTGTGTACATTATATATTATTTAGCTATTTTGTATTCAGGGGATATTACGAATGCGAACGTCTCCTAGGCGATCATGTCCCATCTACATTTTCGTTTTACGGAATGCACTTGCCACTTAGCATGCTTATATTGCTTGTTCTATTAATATTTACAAGACTAGGTTTTAGCTTAATCGTTTACCATAGACTCTCTTCCCAATGACAGATATTAACGACACAATTGACAACCTGAATGATATTAAGATGCCTGATGCGTATTACTGCAGTCCCCATGAAGTAAATTCACTAGTTCAAACAAACTCCTTAAATGTTCTCTCGCAAAACATACGTAGCGTTACGTGTAATTTTAATAATTTTAATACACTCCTTTCTCAAATAGAGGTTGAACTTGACGTAATAATACTCACTGAATGTTGGCTCGCATCTGCTCCACTTGTTCCTATTCTAGATGATTATCGCAGTTACTCAACGAGTGACTCATATAACCAAAGTGATGGTGTTATAGCCTACGTCAGAAATGGTATTATCTGTGATGTCAGTGAACCTGAATTTCTAGAAGCTAATTGCTTAGTAATAAAATTGAATTTACGCACAGCTATTATAGCTATATATCGCCCTCATTGCTTTAAAAATAGCGCTTTGAATTTTCTTAATTCGCTGGACTTTATCCTTGCATCTTTAAAATCTTTTAAAACAATTATAATAATTGGCGATATTAACATTAATATAGCTGACAACGCAAACGACGATCAATCTGAGGAATACTTAAATTTAATCGCATCATATGGACTGCAGCCTACCCATAACCTTCCCACTAGAGGCAATTCTTCACTGGATCATATAATGTTAAAATCTGAAACGCTTGCTACATCTTTTGTTTTGAAGTCTTCTGTAACTGACCATGACGCAGTAATGATTTCTCTAGCATTAAAAGACTATAAGTACATTCCTCGTAGCATAACTAAAATAAATTTCACGGATCTGGATAAGTGTATGAAAACCTTAGACTTCGGACTTGTTCTAAAATGTAATGATCCAAACAGGTCCAGCGCTTTGTTCGTTGAAATGTTGTCCCATACCATAGCTGCGAATTCAAAGATTTTGCATATTTCAAATCGGTCTAGGCCTATTAAGCCATGGATTACACCTGGATTATTACGTTGTATACGCAATCGTGACAATATGCATTTAAGATTAAGAAAGGAACCGAATAATGAAATTTTGAAGATTACATATCGCAGGTACAGAAACTTCTGTAATAACATATTGAAAAGAGTTAAGAGAGAATTTGACAAATCTGAGATTGTAAGAGCAAAATCAAATAATAAGAAATTATAGAAGGTATCAAAAAATAAGCTAAATATTCGTGATAATAAAACTATCGCTTCTGAACTAATACAGAACTCAAGTTCCCCACAGGATTCAATCGACTTAATTAATGAATATTTCGTCAGCATAGGTGAAAATCTTGCCGAGAAGATAAAGAAAAATATGCCTAACCGTATCAGTGAAAAACCACAAGTAAATAACATCAATTCGTCATTCGTTTTACTTGATACTGATGAGATTGAAGTGACTAGAATTATAAAATCATTAAAAACTGACTGTTCACCTGGTTATGATAACATTTCCATGTCTTTCATCAAACGTTTTGCTAATTTGCTTATTGCACCTATTACCCATATTTGTAAGTTAAGTCTTGCCGATTCCATCTTTCCTAAATGCTTTAAGAAGTCAATAGTTCATCCTATTTTCAAAAATGGTAAAAAAGAGCAAGTGACCAATTATAGACCCATTGCAATTCTCCCAGCCTTATCCAAAATCCTGGAACGTATAATAAATTCGCGACTCATTAATTATCTCGAAAATAACAACCTAATTTCCCAGTGCCAGTATGGATTTCGAGCTAAAAAATGTACATCCGATGCTGTCGACGACTTATTAGACTTTGTAGTTGATTCTCTGGATAACGCCAAAAAGTGCCTAGGAGTATTTTTGGATTTAGCAAAGGCTTTTGACACTGTAGCAATTCCTATATTGTTAGACAAATTGGAGAAAATTGGTGTTAGGGGTGGACAGCTTAAACTGTTTGAAAGCTATCTCACAGATAGAATGCAATGCACTAAAATAGAAGAATATACCAGTAAAAACCTTCCTATCAAATATGGCATTCCACAGGGAAGTATATTAGGACCGACACTATTTTTAATATTTATTAATGACCTATGTAAATTACCTATAAATTTCGGAAAAATTGTGTCTTTTGCTGATGACACTGTTTTACTGGCAAAAGGAGAAACATGGGAACAGGCCTTTCATAATGCTCAGGTAGGAATAAATTCTGTCACTAATTGGCTGAATACAAATCTTTTAACTGTAAATACTACTAAAACGAAATTTGTTTCGTTTTCCATTCGGAATATGCATAAGCCATTGGATATACACAAACTTTACATCCATCACTGCCTAAGTCCCGAACGAAATTCCTGTACATGCGACTGCATAGAATCTATCCCCTGCATAAAATATCTTGGTGTAAACATTGATAGCAACTTAACCTTCCATGAACATATTAGATCTCTAACTGCAAAAACCAGAAAATTTATTTATTTATTTAAAACACTACGGAATATGGCTGACTTTAATATAATAAAAGTAGTATACTACGCTTTGTGCCAGTCTATATTTACATACTGCATTGTGTCTTGGGGTGGAGCTGCTAAATCACACCTTATTAAGTTAGAAGTAGCCCAACGTGCTATACTTAAGGTGGCAACTTTTCGCCCATATCTGTTCCCATCAGAGGACTTGTTCAGGTCATGCGGATTATTATCTATACGGCAGCTATTTATCATGCATATCATATTAAAACAACACTCTTCTGTGAAGTACCAGCCCCCAAGACTTGTTAATAAACGACTTAACTATATAGTCTGTAAAAGTAAGTTTTTTACCACCAAATTTAGCAAGAGGTTCGCTTGCTTTCTCGGCCCATTTCTTTATAATAAATGTAATAAACATTTAAATATATATCCCTTAAATAAATATCGCTGTAAAAAGGCAGTATATGACTGGTTGTCTAAGCTTAATTATGAGGAAACTGAAAGACTACTCCATACACTTATGTGAACAATACTTTGGCATAAATGCATGAATCGCATATATCCTCGCGCACGCACACACACACACCACACACACACACACACACACACACACACATTATTAAATGTTCTAGTTTAATGTTAGTTATAGTTTTTAATGTTCATAATGTTTGTTAAGGGGAAGGACCTGGCGGCCTGAAACACAGGGAATCCTAGTTCAGGCGTCAGTACTTTTTGTTACCTGTACAAATGATGTTTGCTCAATAAATTTTTATTATTTATTATTTATTTATTTTAAACACTAGGTTCCCTCTGCCTACTCTGCTGTGGGCGGGATACAGAGTGAAGCCGAATAATTTTAAGTAAAACTAATTTAACCGGATTAATCGGGTAGACGGTCTACCCGTGACCACGGACGACACGCAAAGTGTTCGAAAGGTCGGATTTTAAAAATATATATTGTGTTATCCTAAAAATATACGCGATTAATTCACTTAAATTAGTTTCATTCATTAAAATGTATTATAATCGTGAAAATCAAAGAACTTATTAAAAAGTTCATAATTTATTTTTTAAGTAGTACTTACTTAGTGAAATACAACGAACTATATGTAAATATGTAACTTTATTATCAAATATTTGTAGTTAATTAATAATTGTTATTTGTTTTAAAAATATGATCAAGTCGGACCCGCTACCTAACGGCTCTGTACCATTTTCAGGAATTATATCTCAGTATGTCAACGAAAGGAAGCGTCAGGAGACTTATAAAAGTCGACAAAATTAAGTTTGCATTATATATTATTAACTTAGTATTCTAAGAAATTATCTACCATTGTAAGTATTTATTTGTAATACTTTTTTAATTTGTAGTATATTAAAAAATGTAGTACTTTATCCTCTATTTGTATTGCAATTTTTCACTTTTTGGGGTAGTCTCCAAAACGGGACGTATTCATGTGATCGAAAGAATGAAATGCACTATGCATTTCATTTTCATTCATATAGTGCATATTTAATGGCAATATAATATCTCATTTAAAAGAGTGACTTTCAAATAGTATATGTTTTATATTGGCCTTCGATTTAAACACAAATTAAACAGAAAAAATAAGTTTAAAAAAAATGCGAACAGAGCAATCATAATTGGTACCAGAGCGATTATAAATGGTGAAATCATTGAAACAACAGTTACAAAATGTCTTTGAAATGGAAAGAAAATAATCAATAACAACAATACAAAAGATAAAATTTAATTAAATTCATATGATCCGCTTACTACTACTATACAAAGTTTCACAATAACTACAGAATAGACTTAAAAAAAAAACTGTATAACTTAAACTTAAACCTTATTCCCCTTTCTCTTCTCTTAAAATAAGGTTTATTGGAAGTTTTTAAAATTGAATAATAATCAGAGTTGGAGTCAAATAATTTTTCTGAATTGGTAACTTTTGTTAACTTCATTTTGCAAATAAAACTACTTTAGAAATACTTAGTTTGATAAAATTTTCATAGTGTAACTGTTATCTCAAACACCTTTTAAAATATTATTTAATAAATAATGCCTTGGCTCGTGATATGTCTAGTGATTAGAACCGTCTATAGTTGTGATCGTGAAGAACTCAAAATCTTTTAGAGATTCAGAGGTAACAGTATTAAGAACTTTATATTATGCCATTAGAAGGTATCGCTTTAATAACATATTTGCCATCAGAAGTTGTTCTTGTGTCAGTTATTTAGATTACTGGAAACTCGACAATATAACATTGTCATAACTCGAAGCTCGTCCGAAGAAAAGCCAAGAGCGCGTCCTATCTTCCTCTCCACTATAACTGCAAACTAGTTATAATAAAAGGAAGAAAGAGTACGGGCACCTCCCCGCCCTACACCGTGAATTCCTACCAGACTGCGACTGCAACAGTCTTATTGAACTCTCCGGGACATTTGTGTGTGATCAGTCTGAAGGTACTTGTTACGCTTATTTATATTAAGATTATTATATTAGAATTGTGGTTCGTGATGTTTATTGATTTGTGAGATCAATATAAGTCGTTGGAACGAACGCACTGCCGCAAGGCGGCCGATATGTTGAATAAACGCACGGCACACACCTCACAGTCGTGTCTCGAACAGTAGGCGGACACTACTACATACACCAGAGTTCCAGGACATAAAATAGCACCACACACCCGTACGAGACAGGCGGACACTACTACATACACCGGAGCTGGGACATAAAATAGCACCACACACCTACAAGTCGTGTACCAAGTCATAGAAGTGGTATACAATATATCAATGGCTAACGCCATACAAGCACAGCTTACGTATCGCGAGCGTACTGCGAGACGGCATCGGCCACGACATAGTCAATGTCGCTGTAACAGTTCGCTTAAGCCCAACACGTCAGCTTCCGCGACGTCAAGCAACATTCAATATTATAACATTGGTCAAAGATAACTTTAATCCATAATATGTGTCGCTCCTACACATATAATTCCTTTATAAGTAATTCGATCCTAAAAGATCGTGCCATCATAGACTTCGAATTATCATATTATATTCGTTATACATTTGGTACGAGTCTTTATGTGCATCATATTTATTAGTACCGTAGTACTTTAGAGTTCGACTCGACCGCTGCCTTCCAGCATCACCACCACCTATATAGACAGAACGACGGTCGCGACATTCGGGACGACAATACACGAACTCGTCTCGATTAATATGTTATGAAAAATATTTCGTTTGTGTTATTCATAATTAACTATGTTATTTATGTGTATTGCCATGCATATTTTATTTTATTTATTTGTTTATTTTTAACTTATATCCCAGGTACATACTGTCACAATAGTCAATAGATGGGACCTCATCCCAAAACCTGTCCGGAAAGTCTGTTTAATTTTTGGTATTTGTGAGAACTGTTTGCCGTGCGGATACCGAACCGAAACCGAACTATTTAAAATACATATTTTATTTTTATTTTTAACTCATCACGAAAAAAATGCCTTTGGATATTGACTTTCATTTCATTTTTACCTTTTTATGTAAGGAACCCAAAGGAGTTGTTATTTTAACTGAACTTATCATAGTTATATAGATATTTAATTAAAAAGCATAGACATTTGGTAGATCTTTACTAAATATTATATTATATTGTTAGAAATCGGAAGTGGGTAACGTTTTTAAAATAAGCACGTTAAAACACACATCGTCTATATGATTCTAAACTATTTGGAAAGGGATACTATGTAATTGCAATAGGTGATATGTATCACCTACTAACAATACTTCACACTAGTTTCCTTCCAATAGGGGCCGTCATTTACAAGCAACTGTCCCCCGATTTTTTTTTTGGTTTCTTTTCATCCGGCTTCGGAGGGGAAGGCGGGAAACGGTGCCAGGGCGGAGCCCTCTGTCCGTGGTTTCTTGCGGCGCCCATTAAAATGGACGCGTCTTCGGGTTTGGCAGTGGAGCCGAGGGGGAAACAGGAAAGACTGTGGAGACAGAGTTTCAGGGGAAGAAGGAGGTTTCAAAGAAAGGATGAGCTTTTGTGCCTCCTGGGCGGTCAGCCCAGCCGGGTGAGACTCGCGGTTACCCGCGAGAGGCCCAGCTTAGGCGACCAGCGACCGAGGAGGCAGCTCAGGAGTCGGAGTTAGGGTGGGGGAGGATGTCCCTCGGGAGGCGTGTCCTGTCTGGCGGCCTGGTGTGCCAGGGCGCGATGTTCTGCAGGTGCAGGTGATCCGATACGTCGGCACGACTAAACGCGTTGGCGGCTAGTCGGCCGATGTGTTCCTCCAGGCTCTCTATCTTCAGGTCCTTCTGCAGGGTAGCGTTCCGCACGAAGTAGGGAGCCTGGGTGACATGCCTTAAGGCGATGTTCTGGACCACCTGCAATATTTTGCGTTGGCGCGGATTAGCCAGCGCAAACCATGCCGGGGTGGCGTAAGTGAGGCGTGGCCTCACGAAACTCTTGTAAAGGGCCAACTTCGTTCTCAGCGGGAGGCGCGAGCGAAGCAGCGGACGCAGCTTGAATAGCGCCACTTTGGCGGCAGCGGCAGCTTTCTTGACCTGCCCGGACATTCTTAGGTGTCGATCCAGGGTGACACCTAGGTAGGTTGCCGTAGGCGTCCAGGGGACCTGCTGGCCCAACAGGCACAGCGGAGGAGGCAATCTCGGGCGGCCCCCAAACGATATCGCTTGGGTTTTTGCCACACTGAGAGTAAGCCTCCACTCCGACAGCCAATCAGGCAGCAGGTCAAGTGCACGCTGGATCTTAACGGCGGCGTGGTCCGGGTTGAGACTCTTCGTGAGCAGGGCGATGTCGTCGGCATAGAGTGCCAACATCGAGCCCTGCTCTGCTGGGATGTCATCTGTGTACCAAGCGTACAGGGCAGGGGATAGAATACTGCCCTGTGGTACCCCGGCGGCGATCAGGTGGCTGCGTGATACGGCACTCTCCACTCTGACGCGAAAGGTCCTGCCGTGAAGGAAGGCGGCGAGGACAAACACGACGTGGGGCGGGGTACCGGCACGAAGAATCTTCAATAGGAGGCCTGGGTGCCAGACGCGATCGAAAGCGCTGGCTACATCCAGGAAGGCTGCCACTGCACTCTCCTTCCTGTTTGCCGCTGCTGCAGCAAAGTGGACGACTCTGGCGATTTGTAGTGTGGTGGAATGGCCGCTACGGTGGAACGGCCAAGCTGTTCGGCCCGCGGTGGTATGTGCGGAGCAAGAAGTGGAAGAAGAAGCTTCTCGAACAGCTTGGCTAATGTGTTGAGAAGCGTGATCGGCCTGTATCCGTCTGGGCGTCGGTGGTTCTTTCCAGGTTTCGGAATCATTACGACCAGTCCTTCCTTCCACGCTTGGGGAAAGTGGCCCAAGCGCAGGATTGCGTTGAAGAGCCTGGTCGTTGCTGCGATGAGTCTCCGGTTGAGGTGTCTGAGGGCGCCATTTGTGACGCCATCGATGCCAGGGGCCTTCTTAGGTTTCAGGCCCTGGATCGCCTTCCTCACTAGGGCTGGTGAGAGATGTGGTGCTGGTGGTGGAGGAGAGAGGGAGCGCAGCGAGATTAGGAGCGCTTCTACCTCTTCCTCTATTTCCGCGTGGCGAGCTGGGCATTCACTCGGGTTCGGGCGAAACTGGGTTGCCAGGTGGTCCGCCAGGATTTCGGCTCGATCCTCCGAGGTGTACCGGAGGGAGCCGTCACTGTGGAGGATTGGCCTGGCGGGTGGCTTCTTGCGCATTATCTGGCGATTCAGCTTGTGCATGGAGGATTTGTCACTGCTGGCCTCAGCGATGCGGTTATCCCAGCTTGCAGCATCGCGGTCCTCTAGCGCCGCTCTCACACGCTCTGCAAGACCGTTGAGCTTCGTCTTCGCTGCTGGATCCCTGGTTGATTGCCACTCCAGGCGCGTCTTCCTCTTCTTCATGATAAGTGCTGTCCCCCGATTGACACAATTCCACTGCTTTTATAGTTATTTTCCACCTAAATCTACCCTCTTTTACACGAATACGCTAACAATATATATATTTTTTAAGAACACCTGTAAAATAATAGCTACATATTCTATAAATGTTCAACAAATCTATCTTTCTAAGTGCTATAACCTTATTATATCGTGCAGTGAAGCAAATATTAAAGGATGACGACTTGACAAGTGGCCAGGAATCAGTTCTACTGTCAATTATACTAACTCAGTAGTTCCACGACAACGCCTAACAGCTTCGAGTTGAGTTGTAAAGGATAGTATACATAGTGACTTTGTTAATATCTATAGGACTTTATAAATTATATAAGTTTATATAATTATTGGCTAAATATATTTTCTGGAAATTTATTGGCTTCACGCTTTTGTCCTGCATATCACTTTTCGCACAATTTGAGAGTTCTCATTATATTCATTAAGTTTAGTCAAGAATTTTTTAGTGTAACATATCAGTGTTTAAATTTTTCTTTATCATAAATGACTGCGTGATACAGCTGGGTACAAGCTACCGTGCGTGTACCGACGTGTGTGCGACAATGTGGGTTCCATTCCCATTTCGCAAAATAAATATTTAATATTTATATTTCTCCGCTCTGGTAACGAGGCAAAGCCTCTGTTTTGCTGCAAATTTACTCAACTCCATACTTGAATTCCTTCATTTGACACACATTGCATTAAGGTTTTGGCAGAAACTGGAGAGCGCAAATTGTTCTAACGCGAAGCGGAGTGTCGTAACATTAACATTCTTTCTGCTTAACCTCCTACGTGAGGTATATATATGTTGAATCCAATAAAAAAATAAAAAACTAGTGTTTACGCACGTAGAACGATATTTCAAGAAATTGGCTGTTATAGATGTCTGAATAATTTGTTATAGAACAGCTTTACGGTTCACTCGCACAGCAAGGTAGGCAAGGGGAACCAAGTGTAAAGAAATATCGTTCCCTACGCACGAGTGGGGGAAATCAATCAGAATGAGAAAAAAGAAAATAATTTACAATAATTATATTCCATTAAGAATCAAGTTGAACTCACAACCGAAGCGTTTATGGAAAAACATATTTTATTATATACGTTGGAATATAAATAAGACCAAAACTATATCCCAGTGGAAACGCAACTCTACGCTGTGGACTCGGTAACATCGTTAGCACTGTAATGCGATCGTCGGCCGCGTCACGTCCGCGTGCAACACATATTAATTTCCGTCTCCATTAATCAACGGTGATCCGCATCCCATAGGTATGGTGGCGATGTGGTATTATTTAGACTTATTAGTACGCTCAATCGATTTTTTTATAAAGGTTTATTTTAATTGTATTGATATTTTTATTTTAAAATATCTTATTTTCTTATTTATTATTTATTTATTTTCTAATTTTCTAAAGAGAAAAGAACGGCGTTTTTCGTCACTCACCATGCGTTCCGAGTTTTTTTATTGGGAGAATAAAGAGTATCTACTAACAAAAGGTTATCTGTATATCTTAAGCCGGACGACAGCGTAAACTAATAAAATATTAGCCAAAATGTGTATAGTGAAGGTACGTGTCCAATAATTTAATTTGTGTCTCCATTAATTAAATGTGTTTTTTATCAAATATGTTGTCAAAGTGCCCCTGCTGTCAGCTTTGCAGTTCCATTCAATTTACAGTTGGTACCACTGTGGTTTTACTGTAACTGATGACTTTTGATACTGCTTTGATGTATTTTGACCTGATTAGCCTTACTTTTTTATTTGAAGAAAAAAGTGAGTCTTTGAGTTACGACATTATACAACCATATTTTTAAATTTATAGTGTAATGAAATGAAAAGCAATGTTATCTATTTTATTCTTATTTCGGAAATTCCGTAAAATCTAGAGTTACGTAGGAAACAGGCGAACCTACCGCTTACTAAACATGTAACCAGGTAAATAACAGACATTAAAATAATATTTCCGTGTTTTTGTTATTAATTAAGATTTATTTAATGAATTATTATAATTTTTTCCATCTTTTTCTAAATATACTTAAATAATATTAAATGATGATTCGCATAGTTCAAGCGGGCGAAGCAGCCGAGGGTAGCTAGTTACAATATACAACTAGCAAATTTCAACGGCTAATATGGTATAATTTTACTATTGCAAAATTTATTATCAATTAATAATAATTTAAGATATATATCAAAATTATTACTAATACAAAACATTTAGACCAAACTGGTACTAAATAGCAGCAACATCGCAAAACAACTACATGAACCGGCTATACATTTAAGATGAAAGACGATTAGAAACCCTCTCGACTACGCGAGTAATCTGTTGCAGGATTTCTGCTCGAGAAATAAAATTTTAAGAAATGCATAAGAAGATGAAGGTTTAAAAAAGATGAAATAAGTGGATATAAGGTCGCTTTATAGTATTGAAATATTGAAATATAAATATTTGTTTAAAATACTAAAAAGAACGTGAGATATTGGGAAGTGAGAAATATCTATATCTACAGATCAATGCATTTATCTTTTCCTCGAGTGGGAATCGAACCCACAACCAATCAGGTTTAATGTCACGTACTCTTGAACGTGCTCCACGACTGGTCTCACTGTGTGCGCGATGCACTCCTCTAATCTGATTGAAGTTTCTGTTAACGGCTTTATATAGAAGAGCCTCCACCAACGTCTCAAGAGGTTATCGCTTAGCGTTATTTGAGAAGGCGCATACTGCGCCTTCTCAAATATATAGTGGGCATAGTATAGGTATAGTGGGCATCCTTGTGGTAGCAGGTTCATCACTGTGGAGACCTAGTGGAGACCTAGGCTCGCTATGCATAATATTTTTTATATTTAAATGAAAAATCAAAGCTTCTGGAGGCATTGCGTGTTGAGTGGCGGAACTCAACGCCGAAATATGTAAATATTTAATATTCAAATATTTCCGTATTTTTCTTAATATTTTTTGTGTTTTAAGATAAGGTAATGTTCATTTCAAACTTTTAAGCTTCACCGGACAACATGCTTGTATTGATTTTGTCATATCTGCCAATAAATGAGCAATATTTTGGGCTTTGATCCCCATGCGTAAAATTAATTTGTCCGCAGTCCTCAGTAATCAATGATGGTAAGAAAATACTTTTTTAGTTTTACTTTGTATGTGTAGTGCCTAGTGCCAAGATACTAAAATTTAAATTATATAAGGTAAAAATTAGGTATGAGACTTTTAGAACTTATTTGATAATACATATATAATATGTATTACAAGTGTGTTCCTTTTCTTGCTCTGTGGCAAAATAAAAATAATTTATATTGCCGAATAGGAGTTGAATCCACAACAATTACGTCAACAGCTGCCCCACTTTGAAGACCTCATAAGGGATCTGTAAACAAACCCTATAAAAGCGCAATATTTAAATCTATAATAGGTTATATTGAAATTATAGGTAATTTCATACATTTACGATTCCAATGAATTCACACACACTTACTAAGCTCCTTTTCCGCACGACTTTCCGAGCGCAAAGCTTCTCTTATAACTTTAGTAACTATTCCATTGATTGAAACGAAGTTTTGATAAATTTTAAAAATGAGCTTTACTGTTGTACCTGTAATGTTAGTATTTAGTTGAAATTCTTTCATTTGTTTTCACGTAATACTTACAGTAACATAAGGTTATATTTTCACTTTTATATATCTTAATTAAATTATGATATTTATAATGTTTTGAGAATATTGTTAATTATACAATAGAAAATAACAAGTATTATAAGGCTATTTTTGATTTTATTTTATGTTGAGGAATCTTAGGCCCTTTCATTTGCCGTCGCTAAAGTTTATATTATACGTATAATTATTAATTTATTTTAAAACATACATATTTATAACGCAAGAGAATATAAAATGTCAAGCTCAAAGAAAGTTGCTTATCTTTGAGTGGCAGAAATTTGTAAAAGATCTCTCTCTCAGAAATACAACGGCATACATAAATAAGTTGTAACAAGCGTATAAGTATTACGACGTAGGTGGATGAGACGGTATGGCTTAGTGGTTAGAGCGGTTCTAAATGGGCGCGTGTATAAGTCACTACGTTCATTTTTTTATAAAAATTAAATTAAATTAGCTTCACGCTATATCCCGCGCACAGCAGGGTAGGCAGAGGGAACCTAGTGTTAAGACACTCCGTTCCCCACTTTTTGCCGAATTTTGGAGGCATTGCGTGTTGAGTGGCAGAACTCAACGCCGCACTTTTGCCTCAACACCAGAGCGAAGAAATGAAAATATAAATTTAAGTAAATATTTTATCTCATCAAGTGGAGATCGAACCCACAACCAGTCGGTTTTACAGTCACACTTCGTGCCGCTGCGCTACGACTGGCCTCGCTATTTTATACCGGCAGATTAGATATTACATACGAATGAAATTGATATTTACATAGATAGATATATAAATAAATTTGCTACAGAGCTAGTAACATTATAAAAAGAAATCAAAATTTTGGGTTAACATTTAAAAAAGTTAATATTAGAAAAATATTTCATAAAAATAAAAAAATGCATGCAAAAATAAAAAAATTGCTTCACATTTTAGTATCTATATGGTAAGCAAAGGAACCTAGTGTTTAGACACTACGTGCCTAATTTTCGAGACATTGCGTATTGATTAAGCGTATCCCTGGTCAGGGGTGTCAGAGAAAACTAAGTGCCAAACGCTACAGTGCCTCTCGTGCCTCTGCGCCACGACTTAATGAGATCCATAATAATAATACAAAAATATATTCTACGTAGTATTAGCTAAGCCGCTTCATTATCTCTATATATGATAAGACAGTAAAAAAATATTGTCTGTACATTTAGTAATTTTGACTGAAATGGAAAGAGGGACACTTAAAAGAATAATAGAAAGCAAAAAGTTTTTTTTTTAATTTCTTGTCTGTCTGTCTGTCCATCGATATGTATGTCCACATTTTTCTCTGAAAGAACAGAACCGATTTACTTGAAAATTTCACCAATTGCTTCGTTTTATGTCAACTTAACTACTAAAGTTTGGTTTATTAAAATCGGTTCATTAAAAAAAGTTATCGTCATTTGAACGAACTCAAGGCATTAGTTTGCCTGCGAATGTTATATAGCAATAGCGCTGGTAGGATTCCTGGATAAAGAATAACACTCGAAACGTCTTGGTTATATGACTGTTGATAAAAATATATATTTTTGAAGCACTATTATACAATATTTTATACAATAAAGTAAACAAAATTGAATTGTTAATAGAGATTATCTTTATAAATCATAACAGTTAAGTTTAAGTCGTAATTAATTCAACACAGAGATAAAGAACGATTTGATCTTCAAAGAAATATCAAGTAAATACAAAGATTTTTTGGTTGGTTCGATCATATAATATATGTAACTAATTTAAAAACTGTACAGGAGTTAATATACAATTTTACAAAGAATATTATGAATCATTACCCAAATCAATAATTTAACATTAAAAGCTGTTTCTGAAGCAGTAAATTAAATTATGAACTGACATCAGCACATTTAACACAGTTTTAAATAACATAACATAGGTAAAAAGAACAAAATGTTACAAAAATATACGTATCCGTATATATATCAACATTCCTCGTATTTTTTAATCCGATAAACAAAAATTCTTATAGAAATTACGATAATGTCGTAAAAAAATCATATTAGAACAATACAGTTTAAAGTAATAAAAAATCATATTAGAAGTCATTTGAGTTGTCAATCAATTCTGCTTATTAAATCAATTATCATGTACTTAGTTTAAGCGAGCGAAGCCGCTGGCGAGCCGCTAGTGTTAAATATATTGATGGTCCCTAGGTAAAAAGTCGAAAGCGATGTTTTTATCGCCTAAACTACTAAGAAGTGTACTTTTAATTATGTTTTCATTATTTCAAAAATATTGTTATTTATGCGTTTTTTAAAAATATTTGTAATCGAAACTACCCTTGTAAGCAATTCGAAACACCAATAAATACTTTTTTCACCTTTATTAATTTTTCACCTTTAATACTTTTCCAGTGGTTTAGCTAATATTATATAGAATATGTACTTGATATTATTATTATTTTCATTTGATTGTCGATATATCGACGGTCCGTAGGTAAAATATCGAAAGTGAAAAATTGTAATGTACTCTTTTATACTACTTAGAAGTATACTTTTAATAATCTTTTCAAAATAAAAAAAAATGTCATTCATGCGTTTTTTAAATGTGTATGTTACCAAAAACTACCCTTGTTAGTAGGTCAAAACAGCAATATAAGATTTCACCCTTTCGATACTTTACTATATTTTTATAATATTTGTGTTCTATATAATTATATTGTATGTTGTCTCGATGACATTAAACAAAATGGTCTATTATGGATCGTGGTTCATACTAATTGCTCTTTGGCTAATTGAAATTAATTCTGTCCAATTAAAGCATGATACAACGCTGTTAGATGGATTACTTGTATAAGATAAATTTCACTTGGTGGTATTAATAATATTATAATATATTCCTAAGTATATTAAGGCCAGTCGTAGTGCAGCGGTACAAAGTGTAACTGTACAACCGACTGGTTGTGGGTTCGATTCCCCATTCGAAGAGATGAAATATTTATTTAAATTTATATTTCCATTTCTTCGCTCTGGTGTTGAGGCAAGGCGCGGCGTTGATTGCCGGCCATTCAACTCGCAATACCTCCAGAACACTAGGTCTCTCTGCCTACCCTGTTGTGTGCAGGACACAGGGTGAAGTTGATTTATTTATCTTATTTATATTATCAATACTATATATACTATATCTTTTTCTACTATTACAAAGTAGACTTTGTATGGTATACGCTAATATCAGAGACTAATGGTACGAATTGATAATTATTTTTGTGTTAGATAGTCCATTTATCGAGGCAAAAAATAGGCTATATTACACAAGTTACTCGTGTTAATAAATAAACGCAACTCTCAAGCACTGTTTTGGGTAGAGTTCGAGAGAAGTGTTACCAAAGAGATTGTATTTATGCAGGCGACTTAATCTGGTGTTAAAAAAGTGTTGATATTTTTTGTGTGTTGTGATTGTATGCACATATTTGAACATATTATCACATCAGCACAAGTGAAAATATGGGTATCTAGTAATGAAAATGTTGTTATTACTGAAATTTTTAATATGACTAATATACCTTAGAAATAAGACAGCGAGGATCTATAAAACAAGTTCCCCTCCATTGCGTCGCACAGTCGGGTAAAAATCTAATTGTTAAGACAAACGATACAAAAAGATTGGAAGATCGATGCCACAAACACATGCTTAACGTGCATAATACTATGTTATTATGTTACCAGTATTTGCAAGCATAGGAAGTTTCTGTAAATGTTATCACTTACAGAAACTTCCTGTTTGCTCCTTGCTGTGACGACCAAATAGGTATCTAATATAATGAGGTTAAGAATTAAAATTTTAGAAATGTTTACATTTAAACCAAGAAATCTACTGATAATATTAAAAATGAATTTAGTACTACAACTAGAACTACATGACTCTCGACTCTCGAAACTCTGACCCATTGAACCACTACATCTACCTGTTTAGGTACATTTATTGTTTCATTTTCTGTTCAAGTTACTACTTTTTTACTTTCCTTGACGGAGACGCGTAGCTTAAAGTTACGATACTCAAAACAAACTGTCTCGAAAGTGGAAGCTAAGTAAATGTATGCAGATAAAACATGAAGCTGAGAGAAAAAAAAACCACAGAATTTCTGTTTTTTTCTCTCGTTTCGTTGTTCGTTGCATAATAAAACGAATCGATTTGAGTGAAGTCACTCGCAAAAAATTGTATGCGAAAACATAGCCAATACACAAAGTAACGAATAATAAATCCCTTTTCAAAGATAATGGACACTACGCTAGGATTAGAATAATCTGTATGGTCCATTACTGGAAAAAAGTGCATAATGAAATTGAAAAACGCACGCCCGTACCGCCGAGGCAGTAATTGCTTTAGCGCGTAGAGTACGTTTCACAGTTTATTTAGCCCCGGGTGCGCGTTCGTTGGACGTCACCGCCAATATCAACTCAAGTTATAAATCAGGTTGAAGCTGTATCCGCGCTACGCTGAACTGTTTCTTGCCGGACCGAAGAAAGGAAAATATAATTAATATTAATTAATTATCTCGAGTTTGGATTGAACCCACATCCGTCGTGTTACAGTCACACCCCTGCGCCTCATTTTTATACATATACATTTACATCTATATATATATATATATATATATATATATATGATATACAATAATTACAATAAAGTATCAAGCACAGTGTGTACTACTTGGCATACCAGACATTAATATGCGATAGGATGTTATTAATTACAGTACAATTGTACCAAATATAGTTCGAGAACCTTTCGATCTGACACAGTGGCGACTATGCCTCCTCTTACTAGACCCGACAACACGATAGCGGCCGACGACACTGATAAGGCAGAATGCCTAGCGGACAGCCTCGAGGCACAATGCTTACCGAGCACCCTACCATGTGACCCGGATCACTTGACGGAAGTGGACTCCGAGGTCACAGAGTGGGCTTCGATGCCCCCGACTGGCGAACCGGTTCGCCCCACCGACATAGACGAGGTTAAGTCCATTCTCAAGGACTTAAACCCAAAAAAGGCCCCGGGGCCCGACAAAATCCCAAATAAAGTCCTCAAGTCCCTTCCGATCCACTTAGTAACATTGCTAGTCCTTATTTTCAATGCTCTTTTAGCAGGTTGCTCCTTTCCTACCGAATGGAAGGAAGCAATAGTTATAGGCATTCGCAAGCCCAAAAAACCCGCCAACCTTCCCTCCAGCTACAGACCCATTAGTCTTATCAGTAGTTTAGGGAAAATCTACGAAAGAATCGTTTTCAGTAGGTTAAAGGAGATAGTCGAGGCAAAACAACTGTTCATTAACGAACAGTTCGGTTTTAGATCCCACCACTCATCCATACACCAAGTTCACCGGCTTACCGAACATATCGCGAAATATAACGTCCGCCGATCGATTCGTAGCGACACGGCGGCCATTTTCTTAGACATCGCCAAAGCCTTCGACAAGGTCTGGCACAACGGCCTGCTCTTCAAGCTCCGCCGTATGGCCCTGCCAGACTCACTCGTTCACATCATTCGGGAATACCTGTCGAATCGTACGTTCCGATATAGATTAGAAAGGACACTATCGTCCTCTAGATTCGTTCGCGCCGGAGTCCCGCAAGGCTCCACTCTTTCACCTTTGCTATACGCGCTTTATACCAGCGACATACCGCGTACTGATAAAGTCGAACTTGCGATGTATGCCGATGACACCGCGCTCTACACCTCGGACCGCTCCGCTTTTATCCTAGCCGAAAGACTGCAACGAGCTGCCGACGCCCTAGGCGTTTGGTTCAGCAAGTGGCGGTTTGAGGTTAACCCGGAGAAAAGCGTAGCGGTCCTCTTTCCGCGTAAACGTTACGAGACCGTCTCGACTATCTACCTACAAGGCAAACCTATCCCCTGGGAATCCACGGTCAAATACCTAGGCGTCGTACTGGATTCGAAATTCTCCTTCCGGCCGCACATCACGTATGTCAGGAACAAAGCCACATACGTCATGAACCGGCTGTACCCGCTCATTTGCAAGCGGAGTAAAATGTCACTTCGCAACAAGCTGACATTGTACAAAACTTGCATCCGTCCCGTCATGACCTATGCCTGTGTCGTGTTCGCACACACTAAGATAGACCTCCTTCAGAGGGTCCAAAATAAATTTCTACGTATCGCATCCGGATGCCCATGGTACGTCCGCAACGTTGACCTCCACAAAGACTTCGAGCTAGAATCGCTCAAGGAATTCTGCAAGCGCCTGGCCAAGCGCTACTACGAGCGTGCAGATTCCCATTCCAACCCACTGATCGTCGAAGCGTGTAAGTACGCTCCTCACCCACATCCGAGTCTTCGACGCCCCAGAAGCATTCTTCTGGATCCTGACGATCCAATAACTGCTGCCAACGCCCAATACACAGGGAGGATCCACTCCTCAGTCGTACGTCCCACTCACCGCCGCCGTAAGAGGCGGTGAGGCCAGTCATTTCTCACGGCACGCCCGCGCCTCGGCGCGGCGGGGCCCAATGGACGAAACCCCCCATGATTAGCGTACGCGGGGTATCCCCCCGCGATCGCTAACACTTCACGAGCGTCCATCAAAGCTCGTAATTTTCTCTTCAGGGGCGAGCCACACTCGCCCCTCCCAGCCCGGTGACGCTGTCAAGACCATTCCAGGTCAACAGCATTTAAGCCCTTAAAAAAAAAAAAAAAAAACCAAATATAATATCATTATATTATTATTGTAATATATAATATGTATTGAAGATGCGAGTGTGTGCAGTGTGTGCTCCGTATTTTTCGTACTCTAAAAATACAAATAAGTGATACTTAATGCTAAAAAACTGTGCAATGAACGTACAAACAAGTGATTATTGAAATACATTATGGGCAAAGCCCGAGAACAGTGTTCAATAAGTTAAAACGTGCATAATCAGTGAAGTGTAAAAGACAATAAAACCGAACTACCAGTGACATTTCCCGCATAAAATAGCTAACAGTGATCTACAAATAAATAAGCAAAGTGTAAAAATTATAATTTACACTACTCTGGTGAAAAATTTTAAAAAATACAAAAATCTGTAAAATCGATGCGTGATTTCGCAATTTTTCACTAACAACAGCGCCATCTAGAATTAAATACTTAAAATCATAAAGATTATTAGGAATCGACACCAAGATCGCCCCATTATCTAGTACTTACTTAGGCCAACAGAGGGCAACAGAAGTAGCAAAACAAGATAATCGGATCACTATATTATAAAATATAACAGAAAATCATGGAGGAAATCATGGATATACTGAAAAAAATACAAAATGAGCTGAACGAACAAAAAGCAACAATCCTACAATCAGCTGATAAAGTCACGGAACAAGTCACGCAAAATATAAATTACAAATTAGAGGAAAAGTTTAAAATATTAGATGATAAATACGAAAACCTCAAAGCGAAACTAGAAAACCAAGAAAAAAGATTACATTTTCTAGAAAAGCAGTCAAGACAGAGGAACATCGTGATTTTTGGCTTAGCGGAAGTAGAAACTGATACATCGTATGAAAATCTAGAAAAAACCGTTTTAAGTTTCATGAATCAATATTTCTCTTTAAGTCTGGAACGCAGAGATTTACAAGAAACTAGGAGAATAGGAAAGAAAGGTGAACATCCCCGACCGATCACCGTAACTTTTACCTCACTGGGCACGAAAATAGAAGTTTTTCAACAAAGGAGAGCTTTAAAAGATACAGCTTACTATATAAAGGATGACTATCCAAAACACATTTTAGAGAAAAGAAAGAAATTACAAGAGCAGTTAAAAATTGAGATGGAGAAAGGGAACTTCGGCAGTATTAAATACGACAAATTGATAATACACCACAGGAATACAAATATACCGAGACATCAGAAAAGAACCCTACCAATATCACCAAATTACGAAGATTCTACGCAATCTGAACTAAAGATGCAAGCTAATAAAAAGAACAAAACCCAAAAAGAACCGCATAGATCGTCGAGCCTATCAGAGGAAGTTATCAAACCAGGGATACTTAATTTCTTAACAGCTAAAAATCAATCCCCTGACAACCAAAACAATATATCGAACAAGCAGACTAGTAAAAATACTAAGCAATAGCAACTACCGCCCTCGCCCACGGAAAACATATTACAAATAAAAACGACCACAAAATTACATCTTCCAAGCCGGCTGGTCCCCGTGGAAGATCACGACCAAAACCCTCCAGAGGAAATAGAATCTTTTGAAAACATTAGAAAAAATAATCATAACAACATCTTATACATAGCGACTTACAATGTTAAAACTCTATCGACTTATTCACGCCTACTACAATTAAAAGAAGCCTTAAGAAATGTTAAATATGACATCATTGGTGTCTCAGAAGTCAGAAAACTCGGCAATAAAATTGAAGAACACGACGAGTTCATTTTCTACCACATCGGAGAAACACCAGGACTATATGGAGTAGGCTTCATCATCAAAAAACATCTGAAAAAATATATAAGAAGTTTCAAGGGACTGTCAGAGAGAGTAGCACTGTTAAAAATACATATTCATAATTTAGACTTAAGTATCATCCAAGCTTACGCTCCAACAGAGGCCTCAAAGGACGAAGAACTTGAACTTTTCTACAGCACTATCAATGAAGCCATACAACTCGCAGGAAACAATATAATAGTCATGGGCGACTTTAATGCCAAAATTGGCCAACCCAAACCAAATGAAACCACCACTGGAAACTACGGCTATGGCAATAGAAACAGTAGAGGAAATAGACTTATTGATTTCGCGCACGAGAATAATTTAGCCATTATGAATACTATTTTCAAAAAAAATAATAAACAGAGATGGACATGGAAATCACCTAATGGAAATACAAGGAATGAAATAGACTATATTTTAACAAACCTACCTAGATACGTTAACAATATTCAGGTATTAAATATCAATTACCCTTCGGACCATAGACCTGTTAGGGCCGCTTTCAATATACTTCCGAGGACAAAAAATCGCAGCAAGTTTGGCCAATGCTTTAGATCCCTTTTAAAGAATGAAGAAGAAGTGCAAATATACAGAGAATGTCTAAACAGCTGCTCAGCAAAACTACTTGATCACTGCAACAACAGAGACTCTGTTCAGAAATACTACGTTAAAATAACAAATGCAATAGACACCAGCCTGAAAAAAGTACAAGAGCTAACACTAAACGAAAATAAAATGAAAAACCAAGTAATAACAACACGAACAAAAGCATTGATCAGCAGAAGACAAGAAATACATAGGATAAAACCAAAACCAAAGGCTATTAAAAATGAATTAAAAGCACTTTACAAGCTTATAAGTAAACAAATTAAACAAGATTACAAAGATCACCGCACACAAACCATTGTAAAATGCCTTCACGAAACTGGGAGCGCTAAAAAAGCCTACAAGCAACTGAGAACACACAAATCATGGATCGAAGGACTGAACAGCAAAACTAGCAGCACACAAGATAGGAAAGAAATACTTAAAATAGCAACAGATTTCTACAAAAACCTCTATAGCTCGCCAAGTTACCAAGCATATAAATTACCATGTAGTAAAATAGAAAGAACGAAACCAATGATTGATGAAGACGAAGTAGCCAAAGCAATTAAACTTCTAAAAACTGATAAAAGCCCAGGACCCGATAAGATCACTAACGAAGCAATAAAAATAGGATCAATGTATTTAGTTAAACCACTAACCCGACTGTTCAACATGATATTGAACTGCAAAAACTCTCCACGTCAATGGTCTGAGTCGGAGATTATTTTGCTATATAAAAAAGGAGATCCAAACAATATTAGTAATTACAGACCGATAAGCTTACTACCCTCTTTATACAAACTTTTTTCCTCTATAATAGAGAAAAAAATAAAAGAAACCACCGAAAAGTTCCAACCCAAAGAACAAGCAGGTTTCAGACGAGGGTTTTCTACCGTTGACCATATACACTCGCTAGAAATGATAATAGAAAAATTCCAAGAGTTCAACAGACCACTCTATATTGTCTTTATTGACTATCAAAAAGCCTTCGACACTCTACTCCATTCATCCATTTGGGAAGCTCTACTCTCTCAAGAAGTTTCATTGGATTACATAGAAGTCATAAAAAAACATCTACGACAACAGTACTAGCAGAGTAAAGCTGGAGAGCAACGGTCCAGTCATACAAATTAATAGAGGCGTAAGGCAAGGAGATCCGATCTCACCAACAATCTTCATAGCGGTACTAGAGTCAATCATCCGAAAACTGAACTGGGAGAAAGTCGGCATAAACATTAATGGTAATTATCTGAGCCACCTTAGGTTTGCTGACGATATAGTCCTGTTATCAGAAAACACAAGCCAACTACAACTGATGGTAAACGCTCTATATGAAGAAAGTCAAAAAGTAGGCTTGGAAATAAACCTAAATAAAACGAATATCATGACGAATCACACCAATTTACCTGTATATCTCAAAAATAAGCCATTAACCTATGTAGATACCTACATTTACCTGGGTAAACAAATTTCATTCGACCAAGGTAATAACGAACTAGAAGTTGACAGAAGAGTCAATATCACGTGGAAAAAGTTCTGGAGCCTCAAAGAAATTTTTAAAAGCGACATGCCCACAAAGTTGAAAAGCAAAGTTATGAACACCTGCATACTCCCTACACTAACATACGCCTGTCAAACATGGAAATTTACTAGGAAATCTAAAAACAAGATCATATCAAGTCAAAGAAGTATGGAAAGAAGCATTCTGAAGATTAAGAAAATTAATAAAATCCGCCATACCGTCATAAGACAGAAAACCAAAGTCATTGACGCTCTTAGCCACTCACAGAAATTAAAATGGCGATGGGCTGGACACGTAGCCAGACTTACAGATAATCGTTGGACCATACAGACTACATCTTGGTTAGGACCATCGGGCCAAAGAAAAAGGGGTAGACCATATGCGCGCTGGGCAGATGACCTCACAAAAATAGCAGGTGCTCACTGGATGCGACTAGCAAAGGACAGAGAAAAATGGTCATCTCTGGAGGAGGCCTTTACCTTCCGTTGAGAGGGGTTCTTGCATACAAATTAAAAGAAAGATGAAAGAAAGAATGTAAAATAAAAAATATATATATATATATATATATATATATATATATATATATATATATATATATATATATATATATACATAATATTAAATAGATAAATTAAAAAAAATATATATTTAAGTAAAATGTGCATGTTATCTTTTGTTTACTCTTCAATTTTTTATTTTTATTTTTATTTCAATTTTCAAACTGTACTTTAGCAAGAAATAAAAGGCTTTTTATTTTATTTTATTTTATTTTATTTTATTTTATTTTATTTTATTTTATTTTATTTTATTTTATTTTATTTTATTTTATTTTATTTTATTTTATTTTATTTTATTTTATTTTATTTTATTTTATTTTATTTTATTTTATTTATTTTATTTTATTTTATTTTATTTTATTTTATTTTATTTTATTTTATTTTATTTTATTTTATTTTATTTTATTTTATTTTATTTTATTTTATTTTATTTTATTTTATTTTATTTTATTTTATTTTATTTTATTTTATTTTATTTTATTTTATTTTATTTTATTTATTTTATTTTATTTTATTTTATTTTATTTTATTTTATTTTATTTTATTTTATTTTATTTTATTTTATTTTATTTTATTTTATTTTATTTTATTTTATTTTATTTTATTTTATTTTATTTTATTTTATTTTATTTTATTTTATTTTATTTTATTTTATTTTATTTTATTTTATTTTATTTTATTTTATTTTATTTTATTTTATTTTATTTTATTTTATTTTATTTTATTTTATTTATTTATTATGGTCGAGTTAAAACATAGGTAGGTAGGTCTACTACCTATGTATATAGGTAGCCTTTGATTAAAAAAAAAATTAAATTAAATTAGCTTCACGCTATATCCCGCACACAGCAGGGTAGGCAGAGGGAACCTAGTGTTAAGACACTCCGTTCCCCACGTTCTGCCGAATTTTGGAGGCATTGCGTGTTGAGTGGCAGAACTCAACGCCGCGCTTTGCCTCGACACCAGAGCGAAGAAATGAAAATATAAATTTAAGTAAATATTTCATCTCCTCGAGTGGGGATCGAACCCACAACCAGTCGGTTTTACAGTCACACTTTGTACCACTGCGCCACGACTGGCCTCATAATGACATTATTATATGTCATATAATAATTATTAATAACCCTTTTATATTTTATGTTATTGTAATTTTTATACTATTTTTATATAATATTACTTAAACTAACTTTTGTAAGCGTAAATACCTAGACATAAGATTTAATCTTTATGTTACTTATCTTGTTGTCTAATGATAATATATTATAATAAATATATTATTACACTATTTAAAATTATAATTATTATTTATGAAATATATATTTAATTTGATATTTTAAAATATTAATCTTTTTTTTTTATTTATTTTTATTATAATTTATTGTACAGCACATTTGACTTACGATTGTACAGCACATTTGACTTATTAACTAAAAATTCTGTAGTCACCCGCAATTTGATTTATGTGGTCCTGAATGAATCATGTTTTTACTCTCTAACTTACTCTACATGTCGTTGTCTGTCATTTACTCGGTAACGAAATAGTTTTATTTTAAAATCACAATTAATTTGTATATGTACTCGTATATACAAGATAACATCAATGTTCATAGATATTTATCTCAAAATCAATTCCATACGAATTTTCGAAACGGAAACGTGATTTGGTTTACATTTTCTGACAGTGCACCTAATACTCTAGTGTAGCAATGCATTAGACCTCAAAGAGATATTTCGAGGTACATCGTATCCAGGAATATTACCTTTCATAATATTAATTCCTTTGACTCAAGTTTCCCAGAAATACTCACTTTGCTCGCATTGAACTAAAACGTAGGAACATATAGTTCGGCTTGTATTTCCTGGAACACAGATTTGATTTAGGCTTTGTTAAATACCTCTGCACTGTAAACATTTGGTTGAATATCTTGGAGTAATGCCGAATGATATTCGCCGAGCTAAGTTATAGTCGTATTGTATAAGGAATAAGATTTTCGTGTAAGTAGTCGGATGGGTCGGAACTGCACGAAGCGGTTACGAGGGAGTGCTAGGTCAGTATGGTGACAAGAGAATAAATGAGGCTGGTAAGCTTATATTGGAAATTTGCAGGGAAAGGAATTTGTTTGTGGCAAACACTATGTTTGACCACAAACAAATTCACATGTATACATGGGAGCGAACGGAAGGGAAAAGTATGATTGATTTATTCCTAGTGGATCAGCGTATTCGAAGACAAGTCATGGACACACGAGTGTTTAGGGGCTCTGATCTGGGAACAGACCACTATCTAGTCGTTGCTAGAATAAGGGGTCTGTTCGCAGGTTGGCGCAGCTACACGAGGTGTCCAGACTTGCAGTCGAATTACCGCATAAGAAGCTGGAAGCTTCAAGACCCACCGACTAGAAAGGAATATCAAGAAAGAGTTTCCAAAAAGCTAGACAGCAGTGAATCTGGAAATGGAAATATTGAAGTATGCTGGCAGAACCTTAGGGATTGTATGAAGGAAGCAGCGATAGAGGTATGTGGAAAAGGAAAAAGAGGCTTTAGCAAAAAGCGTGACGAATGGTGGGACGATGAAGTGCAAGATGCCGTAGAAAGAAAGAAGAAGGCATGGCAGGATTATAAAGCCTCTGGTAAGGATAAAAGTATGAGAGAGATAAAAAAGAAAGAGTATAAGCTGCAAAAGCACCAGACGAAAGTACTGATAAAGATGAAGCGTGAAAAGGCAGAGAATGAAAGAGATGAAAGGTTAACGAACAACTTCAGGGAAAACACGAAGCTTTTCTGGCGAGAAGTTAGTGCTTCTCGAGGTTGCTCGCTAACCGGTAGAATGAAAGGGGTGCTTTCGAAGGACGGTGAAATTCTAACAGAACAACCACACGTTTTGCAGCGATGGGCGGAATTTTACAAGGAGATGTATGAATGTGATGACGCCTTAGTCTCAAGTAACAGCCAAACGCTGAGTCTTGATGTAGCTGATGGCGGAATCAGTGTAAAAGAAGTTGAGAGTGCAATAGGAAGTCTGAAATGTGGTAAGTCAGCGGGAGCAGATGGAGTTACTGCCGAGATGATCAAATATGGTGGGCCACGCGTCTTGGACTTGTTCTGGTTTTTGTGTAATTTATGCTGGAAATCAGGGGAGGTCCCAGACGATTGGCGAGGTGCGGTCATCGTGCCTTTGTATAAAGGCAAAGGTTCACAGATAGACTGCGCAAGCCATAGAGCTATCAGTTTGATTAGCTTAGGTAGTAAAGTTTATGCTAAGGTTTTAGCGAGAAGAATGCAAGAGAGATCTGAAAGGTTGTTGTGGGAGGCCCAAGGAGGCTTTAGACCTGGAAGAGGGTGTATGGATCAGATCTTTTCCCTCCGCATGATCACGGAAAAATTTTTGGTAGAGATGGAAGATACGAGATGGATGTGGAAAGGCGTATTGCTGCCGGTAACAAGGTTAACGGAGCCTTAGCTGCATTGATGAGACGGCGAAACGTCAGCACAGCTGCGCGTTTGGCCGTACACAATGCAGTCTTAGTACCGACTCTGTTATACGGCAGCGAAACGTGGGTATTACAGAAGAAGAATGAAAGAAAGATGAATGCTGTGGAGATGCGATCTCTTCGTAGGATATGCGGAGTCAGCTTAGCTGATCGAATCCGCAATGAAGAGGTACACAGAATGGCAGGTACTAGCGAGGATGTCACGGTGAGAATGAAGAAGAACGTGCTCAGCTGGTTTGGGCACGTCGAACGAATGAGTGATGAAAGAATGGCAAAAAAGATTTATGATGGAAAAGTGAGTGGTAAGAGAGGTAGGGGGAGACCTCGGTTGACCTTCGAAAACACAGTATCAAAGATACTGGAGGAAGGTCACGTAAAAAGCATGAGGACCCCCCGGAGGGCATGTATGAAGAGGTTGATGACAGTAGACGAGGCGAAAGAGGTATGTAGAGACCGTAGCGTTTGGCGCTCCGTTCTCTCTGACTACCCCGCTAGGGATAAAGCGTGAAGTTAGTTTAGTTTAGTTTTTTTTTAGTGTAAGTAGTGAGGAAACGTAACCATAAAATGATCTCGTTTTTCTTACCCGTATTACTTCTGTTGTGTAGGCTTTAAATAACCATATAAATAATAAATAAAAAATTAAAAATCAGCCTAACACAGCAGGTCAGGTAGAGGGAATCTAGTGTTAAGACATTCCGTTCCCCACTTTTCGCCGAATTCTGGAGGCTTTCGATTCAGGCTAAGCGAGTCCGAATCGAAAGCCTGCCGAATGAGGCTTCCGTACCAGTTTCAGGATTGTAGATCAACGGGAACATACAATTTAAAAAGAAGACTTAAGTGTTCACGCAAATGCACTCATTTTGTATGAAATAAACTACAAATATACGTTTGTCTTTGTCTAAGAAACATCTATAATTTATGATGATTACGCGTCTTGACAGACTGTCATACGCATAACAAAGTGATCCTACATAAGGGTTCCGTTTTTACCTTTTGAGGTACGAAACCAACCACCATAAAAAATAGTAAATGTGCAAATGTACAAATTATATATTTTAAAATATGTATATTTATATTTTAAATAATGTGATATATCAATTTATTCACTATATTTTAATTCAATAATATTAAAAGTGCCATATTTATTAATAGTGCAGTGTGAAACACCCTTAGCATAGGTAGCGTCTATGTAAGCGTACGCACGTCGTGAACGTGAGCTTCGAGTGTAGTGACTCACTATGCAGTACGGTCGACGAGTCGTGGCCGTCATACAATTTTGTTTTCTAAACTCTTACACATTGTTTACTCGGAAAAAAGAATAATCAAAAGTAAAAAAAAAATCTAAAACCAAAAAATCTGTGCAGTCATCTATAGCATCAGGGCGGCCACGACTCGTGGACCGTACTGTAGATGTAAATCGACTTTGTCTTTGGGGTGCAAACAGACATATCCCCCGTTACGGGGTTATTAACTAAGCTTTAATCCTAAAAGGTTGCCTAACTATACTATAGTGCGTCTGACTGATGTTACATAGAATGGAAGGATTGACTGCTGGGGTGCTAACTGCTAACGTCTAAGGCCTTCGGCTGTTATAATAATTATTTTGGTCTTGTTTTCGAATTTGATTTAAGGGAGACTTGTACAGCTGTACTCGTAGTTGCATCCCTTTTTTGTGAAGGAAGATAACAAAGTTTTTGTTTTGTAATTTGCGCTTACAATATTTAAAGTATGAAATTTAATTGTTTTTATTAAACTATGCTTCTAACCAACCAAAACCACTTATAAAAATAATTGATCAGGCGTGAGTTAGACTCGCCCAACGAGGGCTCCGTACCATGTAAGATTGTCAACGGGAAGTACAATTTCAACAAATTTGACAAATTGAAGTTTGCATATGCACTCATTTTGTATACAAAATTCTCTGCATTAGTGTAGGTAGCGCATATCTTTTTTGTGAATGAAATATCTATAAAATTTCGCTTTTCGAATATTTTACTTTATTTGTATTATAAATTCTTATGCTGTGCCAATTTTGATATGTGGAAGTCCACGGGAAGTACCCTATAGACATGATTACGTGAATTTGTATGTATAAATGCTCATATCTTTGATTGCGTTGACCTAAACGTTGATGTTCCTTACTGTGCTCTAAGGGACCGTAGCCTTGAATATTTGACATTAACTTTAGCTTGATACCTCCACGCGATCTCGAGTAAAGTGATCTTGATCGACAGTCTAAGTGTTCCGTTTTTAGCTTTTGATGTAGGAAATCCCGAAAATAATAAAATTCTATAAAAATAATAATGATGAAATATCTCACCTTTGATTATATAAAATACGTACATATATTTTAGACGTCCGTGGACACCGATAACCACCTTAAAATCATCCATCACGTCCTTTAACTCACTTATTCCGCTTCGAACAGCAGGCAGGGGGAACCGAGTTCTGGAGGCATTGCGTGATGAGCGGTGGAACTCTATACCGCGCGTTGCCTCGCGGGAATTGCGGAGCGGAGGTGTCGTAACACTTAGTTCCTAGGTTCCCTTTGCCTACCCTGCTGTGTGCAAAATACAGCGTGAAGCTTATAAAAACAAATTCACATTCAATTGATATATAATATACAATCAAATATAATTACGCTTAATAAAAGTAATGAAAATAATTGCTAATAATAAGAAACCATCCCACATTGTTATTATATAAATGAGAGCCAGCAATAAACAGGTAATGCTCAGGTATACTAAATCCATATTTCTAGAGAAAATCTCTCTAATTGGCCTCGATAGATCTACCCTCCTTGAACAGCTTACGGAGTACGTGTTCCAAGGACTCGTGTTTCCTTGGTGAGAGCTCCGTGTAGTATTTATAAACTTTGCAAGGGCTTTAGTGTTTGTTATTCTATGTACAGTATTTTATTACAATATTATATTATATAGTTATTGGAATTTGCTGTTTTAAACTCGGATGAAATTTAATAGGCGGATAGTTTATCAAGTTGAAGTCGTAAGAATGGATTTTTTTATTTTATCGCTATAAAAATTTGATATTCTACTTCAATATAATAAATAATTGTATTATTTTGTACCATTCGCGGCGCTCAGCAATGCCTCCAGAATTCGGCGAAAAGTGGAGAACGGTGTGCTTAACACTAGGTTCCCTCTGCCTATCCTGCTATGTGTGGGATACAGCGTGAAGCTATTCATCAAGCGCAGCGTTGAGTTCCATCTCTCAACACGCAGTGCCTTCAGAATACAGCGGAAAGTTAAGAAAGGAAGTGTTTTATGGGAGCGGAGTGTCTTGACACTAGGTTCCCAAGTCATGTATAAGATACAATGTGAAGCCACAATAAAAATAACTAAACTTTTCAGTTTTTACCCTTCATGTTCTATATGAGCATATAGCAACACAACGAAACCCAATGACCTGCCTATATAAATCAGACGGGGACTAAAATCTTTCACCAATCAACCCATGTTGGCTTAGAAGAAGTAAAAGTTGGTAATAGTAACAGAACAAGGTAGAATAGGAATAATTTATTTTGTAATATTATTATATTTTCATAGAATATTACGGTTTGAGTATTTTGTAACATAATAAGGAGGATATCACTTCGCTCGCCAACCTACGCTCGCATCGCTTGCTGCAATAAAAGAAAAAAAAAAGTATTAATTAGTTATCCTTGAAGAACAACGTCATTCTTTATACAGCACCGGCATCCTCGTACTGTATACGGTGGTTGTGAGTTCGATTCCCACGCGGGATAATGGAATATACCTATATTTTTTCTCTGTGGTAACAAACAAAACAAAAGCTACTCAACACGTAATGTCTCGAAAATTAGACGGTGCTCTTAAAACAAAGTTTCGTCTGACTATATATATATGCTATACGTGAAATACAGCGTGAAGTAAAAAGATTTCGTAGCCTTTAAACAAAACGTAAGAACGTAGCTTAATATCTCATAAATTTTCCATAAAAAGCTAACAATACCTTACAAGAACTCGAAAGACCTACAAATTAAAGAAGAAAATAAATATTTGTACGATACTAATAACGTACATTTTATAATGAGATAATTTGCGTTATGCAACATAATGGGTGGAAATATAACAAATACGCTGTCCCAGGGAAAGGCGACGGCACCAACTAATCCCGATATACTACGAAATCACAACAAAGTACTTCAAAAATATAACATGGTAATGTTTTCGTCTACTAACGTTCATCTTAAGGGTTATTTTCCCTTGTAAGATGGTGACTTCGACTATATGAAGTTGCATGGAGTAACATCACATTACAGCCACAATTTGTTAAGGGAATATTCATTTTATGAGCAAGCTTCCTTTCAAAGCAAAGGAGGCAATTTATTTCGTTAAAGGATAAGATATTGTTAAGGTAATTTTCCGACGTGTAAGTTAAGCGGGTAAGCTTTGTTATTTTACTCCAGTATTTTATAAATTGTATTGAGATAATGTTATATACTGAAGTCTAATGATATATAAAAGTTTTTAAATAAATTATGAGGCCACTTGTGGCGCAGCGGTACAAAGTGTGACTGTAAAATCGACTGGTAGTGGGTTCGATCACTAGAGGAAATAAAATATTCATTTACTTTTATATTGAAATTTTTTTGCTCAGGTGTCGAGGCAAAGCTCGGCGTTAGTTATTTTCACAGTGTATCACGTACACACCAGGATAGGCAGGGGGAAATTCGTGTTAAGACACTTGCTTTTTCCCACTTTTTTTTTCACTGAGTTCTGGAGGTATTGCGTGTTGGGTGGCGGCACTCAACGTCACGCTATACCTTGTTAACAAAGCAGGGAGTTAACCATTATGAACTGTTTCATTTCTTCGAATGGGAATAGCATCTACAACCGATTGCGTTTACAGACCCATACTTGTGCCCCTGTGCCTTGAGCCGCCTATATTCTATTACTTTTATAATTAATAATTGTGAAGGCACCATTGTAGCTCATTTAAGACGTCAGTCTCAGTCAAGTTCAGTCATGAACGACCCGATTTCACAGATGGTTGTGTGATTAAAAAACAACGAATCTTTTGCTTCGTTTTCCAGTTATTTAAGTTTTTTAGCCTCATGTTGTTATAGTATTATTGCGAGACATGTTGTGTTGAGTGGCGGATTTAAACGCCGCGCTTTGTCTTATCAGTCAGACATTTGCCGCTACACTACGATTAAATTATTGTTGTACTGTAATTAAGTTATTGCAACTTGAATGTTCGACATCTTAATTCTACCCGTACATCAATGATATACATATGTATAATATACCAATTTTCTACATGTATATGTATGTGTGCAGTATTGCAAGTATTTAAAAAAACAAGTTTTCGGTGATGTACGTTTAATTCTGTTATAGCGACGACGAGAGCGAGTTAATTTTGTCTACCGATAAATATCGTTAAATTTCCAACCAGTGTGGAGGGTGGACGAGGCGCTAAGTGAAGCTTGAATGCTAGTATACAATTTTTAATAGCTCTACATGTTATAACAGGGTAAACAGAGGTAACTCAACTTAAGACACTTTGTTACCGACTTTTCGCCTAATTTTCGAGACACTGTCTTTTGCCGTTAAAATATTTATATTCATAAATATAAATAAATATTTTATTCTACTGACTGTCCCGAAAGTTCTGGAAGAATCGAACCTGCAACTCTAGCGTTTTTATTTACTCTGCGCCTGACGGCCACTACGGCCTCATATGTAGTAAAATGTAAATATAAACGTTCTTAAGAATGGAAGGAGAATTGACTTACAATAATCGTTTTTAGTCAATCAGGTCTCTTCTGCGATATTTGTGAAAGAAAGTAGATAGAAAAGGTAGAAAATAAATTATTAGTAAATAATGAAAAGAAACGAAATAAATAAATTCCAATCAAAACATTTTAATAATACTCGAAATCAAACCAACGAACATTTCATTAATATCGATCAAACGGTATCGGGAGAGATTTACAATTTAATATAGCAGTCGTAAGATCTCCATTGGTGTAGGTACCTACACAGACTTTGCGGGGTACCTATAAATGATTCGACATATTTAGTCGACAGGGCTTATTTAATTATTTTACTACCTTCACCCTCACACAGGTTCCCCTTGTGAATTAAACACAATACGATGGGGTGCTATTGACCAGACGCTATATTTGTTTGATGTAGTGAAGGTTTAACAAATAAACTCATATTTATAAATATCGTATGGAGGTATGTGGACGTTGTGTTGTGTCTCAGTATTAAATTTCGCTTTTGAAATGTTCTGTTTTGTTATTGTTTTGGCACCTCTACCGCTACATGTTGGCTAGATCCGTTTGATTGGAGGCCGTCTACGGTTATAGGTTCGATTTAACCTCGGGGGAATCATTTTCATTGCTTCACTTTTACGGTACGCCAAGTAAGATATTAGAGCTCATGTAAGTAAGATATCAATGCTCTATTCTAGTCTTTGGGCAGAAAATATTATAAAAAACGCAGGAAATACGCTATTTGATATTAAAACCATGTAGGTATATCTTTTAAAAGCGCGACTAATTGTTAGCGTGAGTTCTTTTTAAACAACGTTATTGTAATCTACATCTATGCAATATAAAACAAAGGCGTTGATTAGCAACATATCAGCTGCATAATAATGTTACATTTATATTCAGACGTATACCGTACGATCCACGAGTCGTGGCTGTCCTAACGCTGTGTTTTCTGAACTTTTGCACACTGTTCACTCGGAAAAAAATAATCAAAAGTAACAAAAATCCCAGAATCAAATCTGCGAAGCCATCAGCTATTAACCTCAGGGCGGCCACGACTCGTCGACCGTACTATATTCGTATAGTTGTGTACGTTATATAATATCAACCCCAACAGTACGTTGCTTAATATCACATTGACAAATACGTTTCGATTACATCCCTTTGATGACTCGCTGCAAGTCCTCATTTGGCGGCAGTCATTGTTGGATGAAGCTACTATTTAATATCCTGTGGAAGGTATATTTGGGATTCAGATATTAAATGTACAGTAGTTAATATACTGATATAGGCAAAATCAAAAGATGAAGCCAAAATCAAAAGATGTATATGGGATGGTTGTGGCTTCAATTTCCCTCACACTGCTCAGAAGACAAGGTCTGGCGTAAAGTATAGTAAGTACCACACATCACGTAATGTTTCGAAAATTGAGCGGTGTTTGGAGAATGGAGTGTCTTATCATTAAGAATTTATGATAAGATAAAAAAATCTAGTAAGCTGGAAATGAATCCTCGGAAGTTATAATGAAATGTTTAACTAAAAAAAATGGAGTTTTACGTGATACATTCACTTTGATGCAGAAGCGGAGCAAAATGAAAAAATATTATCTTATACATATGTATATAATATGAACACTAGAATGCGTTCCGAATACCACTCATCTTGTTATGGAAAATCTATATTTATGTTTATTAAATATATTGTAGTATCGTATGAGATTATTTTTATGATACTATAATTTGTTCACACTTTTCTTTATTCTATCAATGGTACAACCTTAAAAGGAGAGGAGAGAGGTTTTTTTAAAAGGAATAAAATGGCATACATAGCTTAATCAATAAGCATTCAGACACTACGTATTCTCCACCTGGGTATAAAAGTCGAATTTCTATGAAAGCAATAAATTTGTAAATTCAGTTAAAAATATTCAGAAAAGAAATAAGCCATCCAAGCGAAGTCACGTTGAATAGCAAGTATTAAATAATACTGTGATTTTTATCAGTGTAGGGAAATTGTATTTACGCTGCAAGTTCGTTCTCTTATTTTATTTTAGTCTTATTTCCTTGCAATAGCTCTGAAGGTTCTTGGAATAGAAATGTATTTAATAGTATATTGACGTATAACTAGAGGATGCTTGGTGCTTCCTTCGTTGTCGGAGATGCTTCTTTTTATTTTGAAAAATGTTTTTTTTGCAACATAATATTTTTATAAGTTTCCACGTTTTACTTTAATTATTTTATAAAAGAACATCTATATATAATGTACTTATGTTTCTTTTCATTAATGATGCAGCGAGAGAGACGATCAGTTAGTTATTTACTTATTTGTGGAAAGCAATCAGCTTCACATTTTTTTGTGCATAGCATTTTAAGCAAAGAACACCGAGTGTTAGGACACTCCTTTGCAAGTGGTCAGTCACTCCACGGCCGCCCATTTTTCGAGATATTGCCTGTCTAGTAGCAGAATTTAACGCTTTGTCTACAAGACAGTTCAAGCCCACAATCATCGCCACCACTACGCCATAACGGTCTCAGTAAATACGATTCTAAAAATACAAAAAAAAAGTTAAATTACAATGAAGTAACTTAATACCTGCACTACCGTAGTTCGAGTTTGCTTGTTTGATTCTCTTTGTACTAGAACTTTAGGAATGAAGGAATCTTAATAGATACGAGAGCCAAGTTTATTTATTAGAAATCCTCTCCACAAACAGTACTCTGGTATGGAATTACAGTCCACTGTAGAAACATATTGCTTTGAAAATTAATTTTTAAATAGAGAGGAATTTAATTATGTTTGTGCTGCGTTTGATTGCATTCTCAATTAATATCCGATGGTGGCGCCCTTGCCACTAAACAACAGCTCTTGTGAATTTTAGTGAAAATATTCTATAACTTTATGTTACCAGTGTAAATCTAAGTAAAATTGAATTAATAATGAAGTGATTATTTTGTGGAAGTGTTTTCTCAACAATCGGTGGACTATTTAGACGGTTTGAATCATTTTTGCCTCAAGTCATGTCAGTGCTTTTTTTTTACAAACTTTTTTGTCAATCTTGTGTCTAATAGTCAATGTTTGATATTAGTTGATGATCCAACAACTTATTTTATAAAATCAGTGGTGGACAATAAACAAATATCTTCGAAAACCTAAAATTTATCAAATTATCATAACGGCAACGGTGATAACGTATATTGCGGCCATCTACACTTAAAGATACGAACTTACCGACAAGGTGGAACTTATCGTGTCATAATCGATACTGATCTTATGCAACTATGTAGTGCAACAAGACATCGATAGATGGAACTGTATTATAAAATATCTGTTCTGTACTTTAGTCTCTAACTTATATAATCTGAGAATAATAAATATTTATATAATATATAAAAGGAAATAAAAAAAAATATAAAAATGTCACCGAGACGATTTGAATGGGCTTGTTGTAATAACAACGACTGCAGTGGTGAACGTGTCGTTTGCACGAAATGTAGAAGTAGCTTCCATAGCACATGCCTTCAATCTTTGCCTGACCGAAGTAGTTTCACAAAGAACAAGGCAAACTGGATTTGTCCGTTATGTTGTAAAACCTCTAAGGGATTGAGAAATGATAACACGCCTGTACGAGATTCCTTAAGTCCTAATCATAGTTCAAATGTGAGTTATCGAACGAAGAAAAGAGTGGCACTCTCGTCTCCCCCAGAAATTCCTGAATTACCCGTGTTACAAAATGAGATACGCGAGATTATAAGGGAGGAGATTAAAGCTTTTATGGTAGATATGAAGCAAACAATGTCCAAGTTGCTATCTGACGAATTGAAGGTTGTTAAAGAAGAGCTTTTGGAGGTGAGAGGCTCAATGACCTTTATCAACGGCCAATACGAAGATATGAAGCAGAAAGTGACGCAGACGACCGACATTATTAACGAGCTTGTGAAGGAAAATTCACTTTTGCAAAGTACGTTGAGTGACGCCAGTAAGCGTTTAAATTATTTAGAGCAAAATTCACGTTCCACTAATGTTGAAATTCAGTGTGTACCTGAGAATAAAAACGAGAATTTATACAATCTTGTTCACAAATTGAATACAACAATCAGTGCTGACATTACTGAAAGCAATGTACATAATTGTACGAGAATAGCAAAAATTAATCGAGACTCAATTCGCCCAAGGTCTATTGTAGTGCAGTTCGACTCTGTTAAAACTCGTGATAAATTTCTTGCGGCTATTATAAAATTTAATAAATTGAAGAAGAGGGAAGAAAAATTAAACACGACTATATTAGGATACAATGGCGAGAAGAAACCTGTATTTGTAATGAAACACCTTTCATCACACAACAAAAAATTGCACGCAGCTGCTCGGGTAAGGGCAAAGGAAAAAGGTTATTCGTTTGTTTGGGTGCGCAATGGTCGAATCTTTGTTCGCAAGAATGAGCAGTCCCATTTTATAATAATTAATGACTTTAACTGCTTAGATAAAATGTAATTATAAGTTATTGCATGATTTCCAGATTTTTAGCTTAAAATTCAAATTCTTTCATATTTACTATCAGAATGTCAGGGGTTTGCGAACGAAAACTAATGAATTTTACCATAAATTATGTTGTAGTGATTTTGATATAATAGTTCTTACGGAAACTTGGCTTAATAGCACTGTACTATCTAGTGAGTTTATGAACTATAATTATACTGTTTACAGAAGAGATAGGTGTCATTGCTCTTCCGCTAGCAACAAGAGAGATGGCGGTGGTGTATTAATTGCCGTTAAAAAGAACTTTAGTTCCAAAAGACTTTTTCACCTTGAAACAGATGCAGAGGACTTATGGGTTTTGATAGAACTTCCTTTCAGACCTCTCATAAAGTTTCAAGTTTGCGCTGTTTACTTTCCTCCACCAGCTAGCCGAACTCTTTTGGATTCGTTTATGGACAAATTTAATGTTTCATTAGGAACAACGGAAAACGAAATATGTATTGTAGGCGATTTTAATTTAGGTTGCATTGACTGGGATCCAAACTCATCTCCATCCAATACCTCAGCTCTTGTACAAAACCTCCTTGATTTTGTATCAGCTAATAATCTTAAGCAATGCAACTTAGTCTCAAATTGTAATGGAAAAATACTAGATCTTGTCCTCACCAGCTTTTCGGAATGCAATGTCAGACCACCATTGGATATTTTGAGTAAGGTTGATGTACACCATCCTCCAATAGTCATTGAAATTACTTCAACCGGCGAAGGGGCGGTGAAACCTCTTTCTCATTCTCAGAGACGCAATTTCTTCAAGGCAGATTACGAGGCTATTAACACCTATCTCCAATCACTTTCCTGGAGAAACGTTTTTAAGAACTGTGAAGATGTCGATGGTATGGTTTCTAAGTTTAGTGAAATACTAATGAAAGCTATAAGTAAATTTGTTCCATATTATGTACCTAAATCCCGTAATTACCCTCACTGGTTTAGTCGCAGCCTTATCAAAATGATCAGGGAAAAGAATAAAATACGAAAAAAATACAAACTTTATAACAACCCCCGAGATGAGTTAAAACTTCTGTTAATAAAAAAAAGATGTGAAAGTCATGCCAAGTTTTGTTACGGTGCTTACATTCAGAAGTTAGAGAGCTCTATTAAGAGTAATCCTAAATTCTTTTGGTCTCATATAAAAAATAAACGCGGTAATAAAGATTCCTATCCATCTACACTCTCATATGGTGCAACCAGTTCATCGGATGGAAACAAGATCTGTGAACTCTTTGCTTCCTTTTTTTCTTCAGTTTATTGTACAGAAAAATCCAGCCAAGATTCAACAGAATTAAAAACCCTGTGTCATAGATCAAATAGTGACTCATTCACAATTTTGGCATTCGAGAATGAAGAGGTTCTTAAAAAATTAAGGGATCTAGACGTAACCAAAGGAGCTGGACCTGACGGCATACCACCATATTTCATCAAAAAATGTGCCCATAGTTTAGCTTTACCCCTTGCGGAAATATATAACACTTCTCTTATTTCCGGCACATTTCCTGATTTATGGAAAACCGCTAGAGTTGTTCCTGTGCAGAAAAGTGGTGACAAAACCGAAGTTACTAATTATAGACCTATATGTATACTCTCTACACTGGCTAAGGTATTTGAAGCATTGTTGTGTCCGTATGTACAGCATTATTTTCATAAATATTTAATGGAAATGCAACATGGTTTTGTCAAGTCGAGAGGTACTACAACTAATTTAACCAGCTTTATAGAAATGCTTTCTCGTAGTATTGACAATAATAAACAGACGGATGCTATATACACGGATTTTAGGAAAGCTTTTGATACGGTATCTCATTCAATCCTTATAAGTAAGTTATCCGCTTATGGTGTTGCTGGACCTCTATTGCGTTGGTTCAAATCATACCTTACGAATAGATCCTTTGCTGTGGTTGTGAAGGGGTTCAAATCTAGCGATCGCAATATTGCATCTGGAGTGCCCCAGGGGTCACATCTGGGCCCAATTCTATTCAACATCTTCCTAAATGACATATCAAGTTGTTTCTTGAATTCTACTCCCTTCATTTTTGCAGATGACATAAAGTTCTCGCGAGAAATTAATTCCTATGAAGATATATCTCTACTGCAGGAAGATTTAAATAGGGTTCTGAAATGGTGCAAAACCAATCACATTCATCTAAACTCTACGAAATGTTCACATATTAAATTTACTAGGAAACATAACCCTATACAATCGTCGTATGCCATAGAACAATACACTCTAACTGAAGTGGAGGAGCAAAGGGATCTTGGGATAATCATTGACTCAAAGTTAAGCTTTTCTTCTCAGATTAACTCAGTTGTGAAAAGACCTTCCCAGTTACTAGGATTTATCCATCGTAATACGCGTAATTTCAAAGACTCGAGAACAAAAATTTTGCTATACTATACATTAGTTCGTAGTATACTGGAGTACTGTAGCATTGCTTGGAGACCACATTTTTCGACGCACTTGCTACGTATCGAACGAGTACAAAAAAGGTTTCTTTGGCATTTATCTTATAGTGCGAATATCGCCCGCCAGCTTGGGTCTTATGAAGAAAGACTTAATCACTTCCAAATATTATCTCTTAGCAATCGTGGGAAAATGCTAGACATAAGTTTTCTTCATAAGATCTTGCATGGTACGATTGACAGTGCTGAATTGGTAGGCTTGCTTAATTTTAGATTACCAACCAGATGTCCTCGAAAGCAAATTTTGTCTTTTGTGCCCCCCCTTAGGAAAACGGTATTGGGTGCGAACTCGCCTATGACGAGAATAACTAAGCTGGCAAATAATCTCCCAAACAATATTGACATTTTTGCGGACTCTCTCTCTGTTATTAAAAATAAATTAAAAATCTTATATACTTGAGTAGACAATCAAGAGTATAATTTGAATTCAAAGATATTAAATATTAAAAATTCTACTGTTACGTTGTATTTTTTTCACTTTTTTTTTAATTTATAATTTTAATTTAATTTATTTTGTTAAGGTTTTTAGTACCCTAAGTGGTTGTTAGTTTTTAAGGTTATTGTTTATTTTTTCTAATATTTGATAAATTTTATTTGAATTCTGAACTTTAAATTTAATTTGATTTTTTGATTTTGATTTGATTAAATCTTATTTGATTTGCTGCTGATTAATTTATTTTATTTTTATTATTTTACTTTGTTTTTATTAATTTATTTTATTTTTATTAATTGTACTATTGATCTTGTCTTGAATTGTCACTTCCATTTATATATAAAATGAATAACTTATTAATCAGCTTCACGCTGTATCCCGCACACAGCAGGGTAGGCAGAAGGAACCTAGTGTTTTTAGACACTTCGTTCCCCACTTTCTGCCGAATTTTGGAGGCATTGCGTGTTGAGTGGCAGAACTCAACGCCGCGCTTAGCCTCGACACCAGAGCGAAGAAATGGAAATATAAATTTAAGTAAATATTTCATCTCCTCGAGTGGGGATCGAACCCACAACCAGTCGGTTTACAGTCACACGTTGTGCCGCTGCGCCATTAATGTACATCTATAATTGTTTTTATCTTAAGAATGTGTAATATGTGATATTTATGTTTATTCTTAAATTTTTAATTAGTGTTATTTTTATTTCAATTTTTTTTTATTGCATGTGGAGCTCACCTGTAAATGATTGAGCAATTAGCAATGAATTACTTTGTGTTTTTTTTCCTATTAAGGACATGTAAAAATTGTGTCAATTGTTGGTAGGCCTTATATATAAATAAATAAATAAATAAATAAATAAATAAATAAATAAATAAATAAATAAATAAATAAATAAATATGTAAGGGTACACTGTGTTGTTGTATGATTCGCTTAATTAAAAAGTGCTGGGAGTTGTTTTGTGTATGTCTGGATTAGTAAGTTTTTGGTTTTTTTACGTATTTAGGGTATGCAGGGAGAACTTGGTGTAACACACTTCATTCCCCATGTTCTGTCCAATATTCAAGGCAATTTATGATGAGTGGAGGAAATCAACGATGAACTTTGTCTACTTACCAGAGCGAGGAAGTAAATTATTACTTCGAGTGGAGATCGAATCTATAAATGAACGAAAACAGAAAATGCTATTTAAAGGTATAAAAGCACATAATTTTTTATTTATTTATTTTTATTTATTCTGTGGTCTATGGGATCGGGATGTCCAAAAAAATGCCTAACTAAGACAATTCCACAACAGCGTTCTTAGAAATTTTAGCGATCCTTTATAGTGTCAATATACGCGTTTTTTGCGACATAAACGGCCATATCTTTTTTTTAAGTAAATGTAGAAATATGATTTTTTTCAGGAAATCATGAGACTTTAGATCTGAGTATATGATTTGATTATTTGTCTATTGTTTTTAACTTGATATCTCCAAGATTTTCTGACATAAAGACTCTTGACAGACGGATAGGACCCTTTTTCTTTAAAAGGTACGGAGCTCTGTCCTGTCCTATTTACTATTAATATTCTAATTGTGAAGATAGATGCTCGTGAGGATAGATATTTAGATGAAACTTTACAGTAATATACAATAAATCAACTTTATATGCTTTCTTTAACTTTATATATACAAAATTGTATAATAATTTGCCTATAATATAAAGTTAAATTTAAGCAGGCGAAGCCGCGCGTGGGTCGCTAATCTTCTATATTTATTAAAAGTTACACTTTTAAAAATTAAAGGCACTGAATAGAGTGTAGCCGAAAGCTGCCATATTCAGTTCACTTATTTAATACCTTTAGAAGGAGCAAGTGCAGCTAAGTTATAAGTCAATAACATTTCACATTTTGGTCACTTAAGTCATGTTATACATGGCGTTTTTTAAAAGATGTCATAATATATGATACTTTATTGATAGTTCTTGCATTTTTGTTCTATAAAACTGTTTTTTTTTTTTCTTAGCTAAGAAATCTTTTTTAGATATACTCTGTATCCTCCCTATAGCAGGGTAGAGGCAACTTAGTGTTTGCGTTAGGAGAAATTAAAATGTTAATGTTTATATAGAGTTCTTAATGAAAAAAAATGTAATGACTTCATTAAACTAAGGAAAAAGGCATGAAACCGCGCAGACATTACATTTAGTAAAGTTCACAAGCAAAATGGTTACGGATATGTTACTACGGAGTTTGGAGAAAGAAAATCTTTTGCGAGTCTTCTATTTTAAGTTTATAAGTTCTCTATAATTTCTTAACGCCTTCAAAGTTTGCTTTTATCGCTGTTATGCAAGTTAAATTAAATTTTATTGTTTATGTATTTAAATGTATAGATAACCTTCGCTAATTAATTGTTTTTTGTAAGCTGTTTATTTGAAGGTTATAAATTTATATATAATTAAATTAAGACAAAATAAAAAAAACATTGAAAATCTTTGCTCAACAGCAATCTATAATTGAATTGCTGACTGCTTGCGTAGGTAAGTGGGTAATCCTTCTAACAGATTATCGAGCAAAAGCGTCTACATTTTTATTGAAATATTCGCAATATTTTTTTCTCGTTTCTTCAATATTAACTAATTTATATATATTTTTACACATTGTATGAAATACGCCGCATAATCAAAATCTGTAGGGTACTTTCCTTGAACCTACAACCATAAAAGTAGTCACGAGGTGAGAACTTACAATATCTATAAAAGGAATCCAGGAACCAAAAAGCAAAAACTTATAGATATTTCATAGAAAAAAAAAACATTAAAAACTTATATTTGTGGGTCAATCATACAAAACAAGTGCATACGCTTGCGAACTTAATATTAATTTATAATAACTATATTATAATAAAAAAATATAATACTCATCTACTTACAAAGTTAAATTACGTAGTAACCCTGTTGTTATTTCGTTCTAAATAAACGTCCCCTTCTGTTTTGACGGGGATTTGGGGTAGGTAAGGATTTGACCTTGAACTCACAATTCCTTATCACGGTTAGCGTGTCGCGGCACAAAGGGTCGCCTCAACGTTACGGAAATGTTAGGATGTTTTGAAAAGCCGGCTAGAAATTGAGGTCAAAGGAATATCTTACGGTTTATGAGGCCATCGTGGCGCAAGCGTGCGACTATGAATGCGACGGTTGTGGGTTCGATTACCACTGGGGGGAGTAACAATTTTAATATTTTTATTTCCTTGTTCTCGTAACTTTAAGGCAAAGCGCAGTGTCGAGAACTGTCATTCAAGAGGCAATGTTTCGAAAATTCTGCGGAAAGCGGAAAATAAAAGTATCTTAACGGGAACGGAATATCTTCACAATAGCTTCCCTTCTGCCTACTTAAGAAATGTAAAGTGGCGTTACACGACTGGACGTACATCGTAAAAAAAATATTGATTTCGTTCGACTAGGAATCGAACTCACAACCGTCGCGTATTCAGTATAACGCTTTACTACTTTAAGAAAATTATATTTCTTAAATTCAGTATATATCAGTGTACGTAGAGAGAAACAAGTGTCTAGACACTCTGTTCTAGTGGAAACCAGAGCCATAATTTGTTTAAAAAGAATAGAAAGTTAGGACTGGCGTATATTTATTTGAAGAAATATATAGCGTTTACACATTTAAATTTTAATGTTTTTATTTCAATAACGTCTGAGACTAGTATAACTATATAAAATTAAAATCAACTTCACGCTGTATCCCGCACACAGCAGGGTAGGCAGAGGGAACCTAGTGTTAAGGCACTCCGTTACCCAGTTTCTGCCGAAAATCTGGAGGCATTGCGTGTTAAGTGACAGAACTAAACGCCGTGCTTTATGAAGAAATGGAAATATATATTTAAGTAAATATTTCATGTCCTCGAGTGAAGATGGAACCCACAACTAGTCGGTTTTACAGTCATACTTTGCCACTGTGCCACGACTGGCCTCATAAATTTAAAATAATTTGTGAATAAATATTTCTACTTTATTGTTATTATTTCCATACCTACTTATTGTTTGCGAAATAAACTAAAATCGAATGTATTTTAAGTACTTGAGTTGAATAGTCGTTGAAATGAGAACAATTATCTTATTGACAATGATGAAAACATTAACGTTATATTTAAAGCACAGAGGACTTATCGATGTGAAGTATTTGTAGAATAATAAAAAAACAGATTCGTTATTGAATTTTTAAGTTATACGATACTAACACACATTGGTTTCTTTTTTTTTTCTTATTACGTAATAAAAAATAGTAGGTATATTGTTTTACAGCTTCACGCTCTATCCCGCATGAAGCAGAGAAGGTGCTTAGTGTTAAGATCTCCGTTCCTCCACTTTCCACCGAATTTCGAAGTAATGAGAATATTAAATATTCCATTTTCTCAAGTGGGAATCGAACCTACGACCTGTTGCGTTTTCATCCACACATTCGAGCCCCTGCGCTACGACTAACCTCTATTGAATAGATTATTCAAAAAATCATAGTCGCCATTTACTTTTAATCATGATCTCAAAATTAATTATTCAATGCTTAATACTGAACAAAATTTAATATATAATATGAAACGTGCAATCTCCATATTGAAAACAAATAACAATATAAATGTAGTTCCGAGAATATTCCATAAAACAACCCGTGCTCATTCAACATCAAAGCTAACGCTTGTTTACAATTTTATTACAGCTCGCCCGGGCAGATGCATCCCAGCAGTTGCCATGGCCCCGGGCTACCTGTGCCGTGCCTGGCTTACAGTCTAGACCTACACTTAACCCGAAATATTCATGCAAACCAAAATGATCTCTAAACCTTATAATATAAGACCTAGGATCGACTGTGAGAAAGTTATTGAACATACGTAATAGCAGGTTGTTTAGTGTCGGAAGTCGGAAATTAGTACTCCTTTATAGGATATGAAACGGGACACTAACAAAGGCTTCTTGTTTGAACGTTCGGGGATTAGATACGAAGGGTCTATTAATTTGATGTGGAATTGTCGATGGTATTGATTTTGTATTTTTAACGGCTATATGAAAATTGTCTCTTTGTTACGTGATCTTAGTATAATTTGATTTTTTATTTCGCATGGAATATTCCATAACATAGTAGGATTAGGTACATCAAAAGGTAAAAACGGAACCCTTATGGAATCCATTGTCCGTCTCTCCGTCTGTCAAGACCATGTTTAGCTGGAGTTAATGTTAAATATTTAGACTTACAGTCCCTTGAAGCGCAGAAAAATAAGCAAGCTTCTAAGTCAACCCAATCAAATGATATTTATACGTCGAATCTGCAGCAAAATCGTAAAAATTAGCCGCGTACTCAAAACCTATAGAGTTATTCCTGTGGACCTACAGTTATGAGAATTTGGCAAGAACTTACAATACAAATAAAGAAAAAAAGAACATAAATATAATCATTACAAATTTATATTTGTAGTTCATTTCAAATAAGATGCGGGCATGTGACTGAAAACTTAGGTTAGTCAACTTTTATAAGTTGTACTTCCCATTGACCTACAATTTTGAAATTGGTACGGAAACCTCGGTGGGCGAGGCCGATTCATATTTAACCGTTTCATTATTTTATTTATGTAATCGTGGCATAGTAAATGTCTGAGTGTACGGGTGATACGAGTTTCATTTGTGAAAATTGGTACTTAGATTTATTCCATATGGCACGACAAATAAGACGTTAGTCTCCGTCACTTAATAGATCTTAAAATAAGTGCAAATTCCTGTGTGAGATTGATGGGTGAAACCAAAACATCAATAAAAATAATATAATTTTTCAAGCTAGAGATCACTTTTATCGTTTTAAAAAGCACTCATCCAATTTAGTGATGGAGGGATGAATAAGGCCGAAGGCCTAAAATGCTTTTAGTGAAACAATTCAGGGCGTGTGTCTGCATATCACTGAACGATCATAGGTTCTGTTTGATATTTACATACATTTCTATATCGTGACATGAATTCTCCACGCTGGCTTTCTCGTATGTGATTGTAATTTATTCTATAGAAGCGGTGTGTAAAAATGCAGTGGAGTGATAAAAATCACAAATTAAAAGTTTTTTTTTATTCAAAAAATATAAAAAAAATAAATTATCTTTCTTTCCTAAGTGTGGAATAACACTTTATAGACATAAAAATAGTTGAAAAATAAGTATATTATTTTGAGCGCCTTCATTGCCTTCATTGGATTTAAGTCGGGATTTTCTTTGTATATTAAAAATAAACAAGTTTACTTAAATTTACATTTTCTACTGATATTGTTTATGAAGTGGAATGTATCGTAACAGTTATATAATCTACTGCGACTCGCGTTTTCAAACATATAACGTGAATTCTTCTAGAACCTCTTATTTATCAAAGAATAGGAAATATACTTTTTAGAAAATATATAAAAAATTTAACGTAGCGGATTTGAAACCCGCACCTCTTCCGCACTCGCACATTTTCCGGAAACAGTCTTTTACAAGCTTCATACATCTTATTTATGTTGTTAGAATATCTGTAGGAAGATTTTTACAAATTTCAAAATAATTAAAAGTAATTAAAATTTGCCAAGAGAGATATCAATATATTTATATTAGATTGCCATTTATGAAATATTTTTAACATTTTCAAGGTGTAATTCAATAATTAGGGAAGAAACGTTTGTTTTTAAAAAAAAATATTTTTTTAACGTTGCGGGATTTGAACCCGCGTCTCTTGGAAACCGTAAAAACTCTGTGCTCACTAAGCCATATATTCTTATCAAGTTACGACGAAACTTATTTATGTTCTTAGCATCTCTGTAGGAAGATTTTTACAAAATTTCCGCTATCCAAACATAATTACTTACTTACTTGTTAGAGAAATATCATTTGGCAAGAGAAAATAAAGAATCAATTTGAAAATGTTAAAAATATTTAATAAATACTCTAATATAAATATTATATTGGTATATTTACACATTCTAATATTATATTTACAGCAATGTAAACTACATATTAGACGTAGATATTGCTCCATTTTGGCTATCTGTTTCTATACATGTTGCGGTTTGGACAGCCCACAGATTGGATTTGAGCTGTATCCGGTTGACTAGGGGCAGGTCCGCCGACCGCCATTACGATTATTACACGGGATTGCCTCAGTGCGCTGTACTTAGTTATCGACGTTTGATTAAACATATGTTGCATTTATGTATAAATACAAAAATTGTATAGTATGATTTTTGAAGTGATATTTTTTTTTCCTTAGAGTTGGTATTTTTTTTTAGTTGTATCATAAAAATACCGGTCAAGTGCGAGTAGTATTCGCCGACCGAAGTTTTCGTATCAATTCAGGTCAACAGGTGGTGCAATTTATAAAACATGATTAATTTAAATTTGCGGGCGTGTACATGAATTTTGTATGAAATCGAGTACAAGTTTAAGTTTGTAATAGTTATCTGTAATTCAGGCTTTTATTTGTGATTTCGTCAAGTAGAAAATATATATTTAGATAGATATAGACATTATTAAATAATTCAATAACATGAAATTATATTTCATTTCCTCGACTGAGAATCGAACCCACACAAAAATTACACAGAATATTTTATACGGCGTAATTACGCATAAAAACACATTTTAATAACTTTTAACTTTTAACATTTATATACCCGAAAATATTTTAGTAAAACTCAAAGAGAACGCAAAAAACATGGCGATTTTTTTCAAAATGAATGCGTTTGACACCACATCCATGCCTTCAAAAATTTTAAAGGGATTACTTCAAACGCTTTGTGGGTTTGACTGTTAACGTTAACTTTTAAAAGGTGTCAATCGGTCACCAGCAAACTATGAACGAAATCAGCCGAATGAAGAAAACGGAACTCTTATTATATATATTATATTTGTCATATCTGCCCGGTTGTCCGTACGTCACTGACAAAAGGCAGAGTTGAGTTACGTCAATGAACACGCACGCGAAAAGTGAGTTAGTTACTCGTATATGTGGGATGTAGCGTGAGGTACAAAAAACTCTTTGAACAAACATTTTCATGAAAAATATTTATAACAAAAACACTATGTATACAGCATACGATTCGTGGACGTCCCGTGTAGTCATTTTTTTGTTTTCACTGAACAAATATGAATATGTTCGACGGTTTTTTCGATATCCCTCTGCGTGTTTCTTCTAGCTCCCTTTACAGGATATCGTATTATTTGATATTACATAAATGTCCATGTATTGTATATTATACTCATTGTATGTCTGTTTTTTAATTTTAGGTAGGGGTTTCAAATACGATAAGGTGTTTTAAGAGAGAAAAAAAATATAGTGTTGGCTGTCAGATGTGTTCGTACGAGTGATGTGCACAAAAGATAAGATTATTACAGAAACTTAATATTAGTATAATGAAAAAATAAGTATGACGATTTTCTTACAGAAAATGGTGACATAATTTAATAAGCATTTATTTACATTTAATATGAAAAATGGACATTTCAAGTTGCCACTACTTCATTGTTTTCGTTATATATGTATACCTCTATCTTGTAGTTGTTTCTACCTAACTAAATTGTAGGATGATAGGAATGGATGGGGTGACGATATTTGCAAAGTGGCTAGCAACGAATGGATGCAAAGAGTTGAAGATCGAGCTCAGTGGCGTACCATTGGAGAGGCTTATATCCAGCAGTGGACGAGGTCAGGCTAATGATGATGATGATGATGATTATACTTTGATGATAAGTTTAGAGACCCGTTGTCACGGCAGCTAAAACACAGTCTGTTATTATCTCTAAATACAGATAGTTAACATAGGTGAGCTTGAAATTTGATATTTGGTACCAAGGTTGACTATTACACGTGTTTATAGGAAAAAATTTGAACACTGGCAATTATGGATTAATAAATGATGTGTTAAACAGCACGAGCAAGGCTATATGGAATATTTCTATCTATTATCATGTACTTATTTTAGTACTGTTAAATACCACTAGCAACACTGTATAGAATTATTCAATTTCCTGTTGAGTAACTTTTATTTTAAGACCTATAAACAATATGTTATTCTCAATTCGATTATAACTAATAGTTAATTCATCACACATTGATTTATATAATATATGTATAAATACATTATATAAAAGAGCAACTGTTGAGTTTCTTGCCGGTTCTTCTCTGCAGAACTGCCTTCCGAACCGGTGGTAGCTTCTTTTTGTTTATATGTTCATTCGACGATTCAAAAGTGCTCATAAGAGATTATTTGAATAAATAATATTTAGAATACTTTAATGATTGTATAAATTTAACATATAAAAGTTGCTCATTTGACAATATGTCCAAATATATATAAATAGACGGTTTCGTTAGCCATGATCAGTCGAATAAACTAAACAGAATGTGACGCTGCTCGTTTTATTATTCCCATATTCAAACCACTACTGGAACACTTCAGAAGTGGGATGATATGGAAATATATAACAACCACGGCCCACAAATTTTAAAGTCATTTTTTTTCTTATCTACCTACAATATCATTATCTGATATCATGCGTGTCCATGTATACTCTGTACGATACGAAGAACTCCACCCAACAACAGAAGATCGAGCTATGACGATGGGAAAGACTACGTATATCTACAACGTTGGTTGCAGGTTCAACGTGATCGAAACTATGAAAGGTTAGTAAAAATGTCATATAAAACCATTGTGCGTTAAATGATGTACACATGAGTGGTGTGGATGGTTAAAAAGTGTTGTTTCGAGTTAACGTATACAGGAAGTTTTATCACAATTATAGATATGATATATGCCTTAATATATATAATATATGTATAATCTTCAATTTCTGTTCTTTCTACATATTTCAACAATATGTTTAAGTAGTAAACGTTGAACGTACGAAGTATACAAAATATATTACAAATAATAGCACGTTTTTAACAAAGACAATGTAGTTGCGGAGAGGAGTATGATATTATGATTCTCTTGCATTAAGTATATATTGTAATGATGATAGCAAACAAGTATATATGCAAAACAAATAGATATATCAGTTCATCTAGGCGTTCTTATTAAGAATATTATTAGTACGGGAGGGTAGCTTATTAAATTATGGCGGTTTCCGAGCTAGGTTGAAATCCAAGAAGTAAAGACATTAATAGTAGACTATGTTAATACTGTAGGTACTATATAGAAGTTTCTTTTTAGAGATAACAATTGTATATCCGACACGTTACTAATTAATATCAATATTTGCTTTCTTGTTGTGGGTATTTTAAAATAAGTCGTGGCAATTACATAGGATAAAATTTATTCTAAAATGATTTTGTTTCGAATCTCGAGGGGGGGTTTGCCTAAATACGATATTGAAAATTGAAGCGTACCGACATACAGTTAAACGGACAGAAATTTTCAAAATGATTGTTTTGAGTTCTATTAATGGATGAGTGTCTCCAATAATGGATGTTTTCATAAATCTTTCGTGTACAGACGGCGATCAGTTACTAATTTTATTATAAGTAACGATTAGTACATTAGAATTGATTTTTATTTTTTTAGTACATTAGAGACTTGCAGTTCACGCGTAACTTATATAATTAAGAGTTATATTCATTTGTCACGCGGCGTCACCGCTGCACCGGTACGATTATTAAAACATTTCTATATGGAATGTCGAAAGGGTTGACCTTAGTGACGCGTTTAGTTATAGGCTAGCTTTGAGCTTCCTGTTGTATAAACAAATACTATCACACATTGTGCAATTTTACAATAAAATATTTGTGCTAATTAATTGTTATTGCCATTTATGCTGTTAGCTTACAAATGTGATATTAGAGAATCGACAACTATTTTTAATTTTTAATTTGTTAACCAATGTTTCCATGTAAGTGACCTATGTCTTTAATGGAAAATAAAAATATCTTTTAACCCGGATAATACTTCATTATTTCACATTAATAATAAAAAAAAACATCACTTATTAAAAAACCATATTATTCCATGTAACAGGTACATACAATATGTATATATATAACAATTATAAACGTTCCTGATATTTAATAATACTGAAAATTATATGAAAGTTTAGATATCAATATACAAAAATGGAAATATAGTTATAAAATATTTTAACTAAATTTTAGTTCTTATTTTGATTTTTGTGCAATATAAACCTATTGTAACGTCTTGTGTAACACGATCATATATCTAAGTTAAGTTCAAATCAAGGGCGACAAATATTCTTAATGTGATATCATAAATCCTAGTTTATTTAACTAAAAACCGCCAAAACGAAAAATAATCTAATAGATAGCCAACATATTGTTGTTGACGAGAGAGTACTGTAGCGGATTGTTGTTGTAAGTACATTTGGTCTATCAAGCAAGCAAGCAAATAAAAAGAAATAAATATTTAATGTTCTTAAAGGTCATTGACACGGCGGCTGCTGGGAAATATTTAGTATTAGTTAGTTTATTATCAGTTATAAAAGGGAAACTTTTAAATTTGTAAAAAAAATATACGAACGTATTTTGCTTGTAATATATTATATTATATTATTTTATTAGTATAGTACATTTTATTACAGTACAGTGTCATGTTTAAGGACAATCTAGAACTTTAAAAGAATACATGTATAGCTAAACAATGTCTTCAGTAAAGACTGAACTACGGAAACTGAAAAACTGAACGAGAATTTGCCTGTCAACAACGCTATCGATCCGATCATCTACTAAACGATTGGTCATATATAGTAGCAGCGTATAGCTTACAAACACTAGAACAATTATCCGCGACTTGAACAACATCGAAACGTCATTTATTATAATTATATATAAATATATAACAATAAAATATATAACTTCATAAATATCAACAATTGTTTGAAATAATTTATGAAACTTAAATCATAAAGCATTTGCTTAAAGATTTCAATAAGACTACGACATAAATAGAATACATTAAGAAATATATATTAATATGTAGGTATATATAGTTATAGAGATTTATTGTTTACAGAAAGTAGTAACAACATATCTTGATAAACTGCCGTGTCGTCTGTATGAAATCGTTGTTAGGTAGTAGCGTCAAAAAAGTTCACGAATGTAGGTGTCATGTCTGAATTCAGTAAATGGGCACGGGGGTGGTCATTGTATATCGGATGAGTGAATAAAAAATATATAAGTTTGAGTTTGTTTGTAAATTAAAATAAGTATATGATAATAGATAGAAATATTCCATATGGTCTTGCTCGTGCTGTTTAACACTCGGCCATCCTGCAAAGCCGTGTCCCACGGCTGGTCTGGCACACACTGTCTCACGGCTGGTCTGGCAATCGTTGCTATCATCATCACCAATACGCCGTTTTTCGTAAATCAAACTGTAACATAAAATTCTAAAGCAGTAATATTGTATTGGACAAATTATACTTCATACAACTTTCTCAACTGTTTTTTTTTTATTATTACAAAACAATGTTAATTTCTGAATTGCTACGAGACTTCCTTTTTTTGGCATCATTTATTGTTATCATAAAATAAAAAGTAAAAGAATTAATATGCACATAGAATTTTATGTTTTTAGCATTACGCTTTATCCCGGACAAAGCAGAGTAGGCAGATAACACATAGAATATAAAATCCTATAATAAATAAGTACGATCAACATCAAAGTTTTGTTGTTGTTTACTTTTTTTTTTGTTAATATTTTTTTGGGTTCAAATAGAGACTAAATGCAATTTATAACAGTTTTCCTTACCACATTAATCTTTAACCACACAGTATTATCGTTTTCCTCTCAGTATTTTCTATAATCACACAGATTAACATTTTGAGCCCAGTCGTGGCGCAGTGGTACAAAGTGTGACTGTAAACCGACTGGTTGTGGGTTCGATCCCCACTCGAGGAGATGAAATATTTACTTAAATTTATATTTTCATTTCTTCGCTCTGGTGTCGAGGCAAAGCGCGGCGTTTAGTTCTGCCACTCAACACGCAATGCCTCTAAAATTCGGCAGAAAGTGGGGAACGGAGTGTCTTAACACTAGGTTCCCTCTGCCTACCCTGCTGTGTGCGGGATATAGCGTGAAGCTAATTTATTTTTATTAACATTTTACCACACAGGATTATCTATTATCACACAGATAAATATTTTATCACACAGTATTATCTATTAGCACACAGCAATATATTTTGCACACAGTATTATCTATTACATATACTCCTATATGTATATGTCTATAGCCACAGAGACCTGTGCCACACACGAGTTACGAGTTGCCAGATACTTTTTATAACAAAATTAAATAATCTCTACAACTATCACTAAACTTAGTGCACTCAACTCATGAATATGTTTTATCAGCTCGTAATGTTGTTCTATCAATTCTTTCGGATAGCTCATAATATATATATATGGCGCCGCCGCCACTAAACAACTGCTCCCGTGAATATTTTTGTTAAAATTTTTGTTAAGTCTAAGTTACCAGTCTAAATTTAAGTGAAATCAGTTATCAAGGATGTGAATATACTGTGGTAGTGTTTTCCCAGCAATCAGTGGACTAGAAAGACTGTGCGGAACAATTTTGTTTAAAATCATATCAGTGCTTTTATGTTAACTATTTTGCCAATCTCCTGCCCCAAACTCAGTGCTTTTGACAGTTATTCGACGATACAATAAATTATTTATAAAATCAGGTGTGAACAATGAACATTATACCTAACATAACTAATTTTGTAAACTTTAATCTGTTAACTGTTTTATTCAAAGTAACATAACGGCAACGGTCATAGTGTACATGGTGGCCACCTACACGCAAGGATACGAACTTACCGATAATCTGGAACCTATTGTTGCTTGATCGATACAGATTTTAATTTACTGTGTAGTGCAACAAGATACTAACAGATGGAACTGCACAATAAAACGTCTTCTTAGAATATTTAATAAACGCTGTATATGACCCTCTTATTGTATTGTGTGTCGTCACAGATAACTTGGTCTAGTGGCATCCGCTGTGAATTAATTTTCTTGACGCCGGTTCAAACCCCACTTTAAAGTGCAAATTTTATTCATTTTTTATTTAATTATAAATTAATATTATAAATTAAATGATGGCCAGTAAATATTCCTCAACTACATGTGCGGGGTGTCCCAATATGATTAAAACCCAGGAATTCTTATTATGTGCAACGTGTAAACAAACATTCGATCTTTTGTGCGCGAATGTACCGGAAAAAAAATTCAATGTAATGTCTAAGGAAAACAAGCGTGCTTGGATCTGTCATAGCTGCCGTAGTAAACGCCCGAGAACCGATAATTCCAATACGCCTGTACGATTTGCCCAAGTGTCCCAAAATCTTTCTTCTTCGGAGAGTGACAACAGTATACTACGTAACAACGTGACGCAGCGCAAGAAAACTAAGGACTTTAAACAAACCTCGTCTAGTGCGCCAGCCTTAGGCACGGAAACTATGACTATTATTAAAGGTGAAATTCAGCTCGCTGTCAATGAAGCTGTTAAGACAGCCATGGAGTCGTTTTTTTCTAAAGAATTTGAACATATTAAATTGGAACTAAAAAAACTGAACGATTTAAAGGAGTCTGTAGAATTTCTTAGCGGTGAATATGACCGCCTTCACTCCAGCATTAAGCACTCTGAAGAAGTTATACAAGTTCTAACGACGGATAATACCGAGCTTAAGCAAAGTATACAATCTCTGACTACAAGACTTCATCTCATAGAACAACACTCTCGAGAGAGCAATCTCGAAATAAACGGTATTCCTGAGAACAAATCGGAGAACCTCTACAACACCATGTGCCAACTAGGTAACGTCGTCTCTTATCCAATACAGGACACCGATATACTGTCTTGCTCGAGGGTACGCAAATTAGACAACACAAATAAGAGACCACGTACTGTAGTAGTAAAATTACGTAATACTAAGGTAAGGGATTCCCTCATAGCGGCTGTATCGAAATTCAACAAGAAAAATTCGAATGACCGACTCAACTCAAGTCACTTAGGTTACAGTGTGAATAAGTCAAATATATTTGTCTCAGAACATCTCTCCCCATATTTTAAGGCTCTACATGCACGTACTCGACAAGTTGCTAAAGAAAAAGAAATTCGTTACGTTTGGATAAGGAATGGCCGTATATTCACTCGTAAAAATGACCAGTCTCCAGCGAAGCAAATCAAGTGTTATGAGTCATTAAATCAACTTTAATTTATAAAACTAAAATTACAATACCGATTTATCATTATCCTTAATTCAACATGTTTAATATCTATTATCAAAATTTTCGTGGAATGAAAACGAAACTCAGCTGTATTCACAAGGCCACATTGCAAACTAATTACGATATGATCGTAGCGACGGAAACCTGGCTGGATGAAACAATAGCTGACTCCGAATTATTTTCTGTTTTAACATATACAGAAGAGATCGTCAAACCACGTCATTATCTCATAAAACGGGAGGTGGAGTACTGTTTGCTGTGTCTAAAAAATTTGAAACACGTCGAATTAGTCATTATGAAAGTGTTTATGAAGACTTATGGATTAATGTAAAATTTAAAAGCAGTGGTATTCATAAAAACATTCTAATTTGTGTCGTATACTTACCTCCACCTGTATCTTGTGACGTCTTAAACTCTATCTTAGATAATATAAGCTCCGTTATACAATCTCATAGTGGAGATATCCTAATCCTAGGTGACTTTAACTTAAGCTTCATAAATTGGATTCAAGACGTTGACAACTCCCATGTGACCACTCCTAATAATATTCATAATTCTTTGGGATATGCATTGTTGGACTTTCTCTCATTGAATAATCTAAATCAGTACAACAGCATACGAAATCACAACAGTCGCGTTCTTGATTTAGTATTATCAAACTTTGGTAATATTAAAGTAACTGAAGCCCTCGATACTTTAAGCAAATTAGATCCTCATCACCCAGTGCTGGAAATTGAAATTATCCAGAGCAGAACCAATTTGAGTAGTACTACATTTGCTACTCATTGTTTTAAAAAAGCGGACTATAATAGAGTCAATTCTAAGTTGGGTAAAGTCGATTGGGATCTCGAACTTCAAGCATGTTCTGACGTTGACAGTATGGTCGAAAAATTTTACAGCATTCTTCGCACAGTTATAAATACTTTAATCCCTAAAATAAAGCAAAAAAACTTAAAATACCCTGTCTGGTTTACACAAAACCTGTTAAAATTAATTGCTGAAAAAGAAAAACTTAGAAGTAAGCTAAAACTGTACAACAATCCTAGAGATTTATTAGAATATACGCTCACAAAAAGTAGAGTTGAATCACTATTAAAGCAGTGTTACTCTCAATATATTTTACACACTGAAGAGTCCCTAGTACGTGCACCAAAAAAGTTCTGGTCTCATATGAAAAAGTGTAAAGCTTTGCCATCCGAAATTCCTTCCCATATGATTCTCGATAACACAACGGCTACTTCCGGAATTGATATTAGCAATCTTTTCGCGAAACAGTTCTCTTCGATATTTAATCTTCCAACACCTCGCCAAAAAGTATCGCTAAAGGATTCCTTCCCACAAATGTCTCTATCAAAGATCCACACAACTGAACGTGACATCGCTAAAGTATTAAAGTCCTTGGACTCTGGCAAGGGTGCGGGACCCGATGGTATACCGCCACTATTTATAAAGATGACCCAAAAATATCTAACTTTACCGTTAAAAATAATTTTTAATAAGTCTTTAGAAACTTCTACGTTTCCCAGAGCTTGGAAGTTCGCTAATGTTCTTCCTATTTATAAAAAAGGAAATAAAGATAATATCTGCAATTACCGACCTATATCAATATTAAATACATTTTCCAAAGTCCTTGAAAGTGTGGTGTGTCCTATTCTCTCTCTCTATTCCAAAAATATAATTTCAGCAGATCAGCACGGCTTTATCTCTGGTAGATCTACAGTATCCAACTTGGTGACTTATACGTCTAACTTATCTAGACAGGTGGATAGTAAGAAACAGGTCGACTCTATATATACTGACTTTACCAGTGCCTTCGACAAAGTGGACCATGAAATCTTGATTCTAAAGCTATGTGCGTATGGAATATGTAACCCATTACTATCTTGGCTCCGTTCATATCTTGTAAATAGAGTTCAGCGGGTAATAGTCAAGGGGCACACTTCGGACCCGTACGTTGCTACATCAGGGGTACCTCAAGGATGTCACCTGGGACCCATCCTTTTCTCCCTATTCATAAACGACGTAACACGCAACGTGCGGTACAGTTTCTGTTCGTTATTTGCTGACGATCTCAAACTGTACCGCACAATATGCTCTATCGAAGATAGTTTTTTACTCCAGGAGGATCTTAACTCAATCCAAGAATGGTGTACTAATAATAGAATGTCCCTTAATGCATCGAAATGCTCACACATTAAGTTTACCCGAAAAAAGAAATTGGTCAGTTCTAAATACTTCATACATAATCAAGAGCTCCTAGAAGTGTCGGTGATAAGAGATCTCGGTGTTTTCATTGACAGTAAGCTCACTTACTCTGTTCACTATAATCATATGATCTCTAAAGCTTGGGCACTGCTGGGCCTGATCAAGCGCAGCACTTTGGAGTTCAAGAGACCCGACTCTATCATAGCTATCTTTAACGCGTTGGTAAGAAGTGTCTTGGAGTATGCGGTCCCGATATGGAATCCTTGTTATAAGTCCCATATTAATAGAATAGAAAAAGTGCAACATTCTTTAACAAGGTATCTGGCCTTAAAAGACAAATCTTGCCCATTTAGAGCGGACTACCAACAACGCCTGAGACATTTTAATCTACAGTCCCTAGAAAATCGTAGGCATGTGGCTGATTCGGTAACACTGTACAAAATTTGTCACAGTAAATTGGATTGCTCCGACTTACTATCGCAGATTAACTTAGTCGTACCTCGCCTCCCTCCCAGACATCCCCTTAAAAAAATATTTTTATCCAACACTTCTAAAAGTAATCTTGGCAAATTCTCACCTATTAATCGAATAATAAATCTATATAACTATCTATCCGACCATGATATCGATATTTTTCATGATACACTTATTAATCTAAAAAAAAAAATTTATCACAAGTTGAGTTGCAATAATTAACCTGTAACTACAACTCCACTCACTAAATAAATATATACATACATATAATACGACGTAGTTATTATTCTTTATTTAAGTATTTATTAAATATTTTTTAATCTCCATGAATTTTAATTGTACTATGTTATTTGTTATGTGGCTTATTGTATTATTCTAATTGTATGAATTGTCTTTTTTTAACAACAACTGTTTTTTGTTTTAAAATAATATCTTTTGACTTTTTCTAATTGTAATGTCTAACTGTATTTAATTGTAACTTTAATTATTTGCATTGGTAATTTATTTGTAATTGTAATTATTTGTAATTGTAATTTAATTTATTATAACTGGTAATTAATCGGGATTATTTGGTGAATGCTGTACATATCTGTAATTGATATTTGTAACAGAACCAGACCGATATATGAATTTTCTTTTAATATTAAGTTACATGTATTGTTGATGTGTCAATAAATAAATAAATAAATAAATAAATAAATAAATACTAGCTTAGTAAGTACTAAAGCGTTTTACTTCCTAGACTAAACAGTAGAACGATATAGAGCAACGATCCGTGGTCCACCAGTGGTCAACAGCAGCAGCCAAAATAGGAGTCGGTTTGTCGTTGTTGGCCGTGCAATGAGTGAAAAGAGCGGTAGTGGAGCCTCTGGTTCGGTGAAGGCCTATACAACGTTTGCCTACAGTTGGATTATTTCCTCAGTCAACAATAATTGTTTTGATGTTTTAATTCATTAAAATACGTTTATTTAATTTTATTAAATATTTACTTAGAAATTCTATTAATACAAATTTACAGAAGTTTTGCTAAAACATTATTATGTCTCTATCTCTATGTAAGCTCCTATTGAGTTAGCAATCAAAGTTTGTTCATTTTTATTATACCTTCATAGTTGTTTCTGTTAACAAAAATGATATAAAAGTGGTCCTTGGTCAATAAAAGATTTGGAACCCCTGATATACATTACATACATTACATACATTAGTAATGTGTTTATTTACAATATTATTAACCTCGTACGTATCTAAGAAGTGATTCCCACTGTTTTTAAATAACAATCCTGTTTCATTTATATTAATTTTCCATTATTATAATAAAATCATTAAATAAACTTAACCACTCTTTTGTAAAAGTATCTATGTCTAGTCAATATTAACTGCACACTAAAGTTGTACAATTGAACTGTATCTAGTACTTATGTTAATTCTGAAGAAATTTGTTGCAAAATATAAAATAATATTAATTTTGACTTATAACCAGTAACTTAAACTTAAGGATCACCTGTCCGCAATTATAATAAAATTACAAACTCAAACGGTGTCATTTTATGGACCACTTAAATTTACTTCGATATTCTGAGTATTTAAATATTTTTATATTACAACAATTCACACAGCACGTTTTTCAACTCAATCTAGCTCACGCACCATTATATGCTATTTATCTCACAGAACGTACGTTCCGTATTCTAGCTTTCATAAAATTGTACTACACTAGCTCACACAGTATTATATATCTTAGCTCTCATAGAATAATATATAATCATAAAATTAATAATGTACAGAGAATAATAATAAGTTATACGAAACAAATCTTGACTATATAAAGTTAGATATAATTCTTCCTTTTTTTAAAAAGGAACTACTAAACTCATACGGAAGTGTCGCGTCGTGCTATTGGTGTTTAGTATGTTTTTCAATCTGTGATCTTCATGTTTATGAAGCACTGAAGAATTAAACTTAGTTTCTTCCGTTTTCACTTTCCATACGAAATGAGGAAAATATTCGTGGTGCATCCTAATTATAAAAATTTGTATATATCTTTATTTGAGATTTGTTATAATTGTATATTTTAATTTAGAAATAAACTCAAACTTATGTAATTTTTATTCACTCATCAGATATACAACGGCCTATTTACTGAATTCAGACATGACACCTACATTCGTAAACTTTTTTTTTGACACTACTACCTAACAACGACTTCATACAGACGACACGGCAGTTTATCAACTACATAACCTACACAAGATATTCCAAGATATGTTGTTACTACTTTCTATAAACAATAGATTTCTATAACTATATATACCTACATATTAATATATATTTCTTAATGTATTCTATTTATGTCGTAGTCTTATTGAAATCTTTAAGCGTGCTGATTTGCTTTATGGTTTAAGTTTCATAAATTATTTCAAACAATTGTTGATATTTATTAAGTTATATATTTTATTGTTATATATTTATATATAATTATAATAAATGACGTTTCGATGTTGTTCAAGTCGCGGCTAAATTGTTCTAGTGTTTGTAAGCTATACGTTGCTACTATACATGACCAATCGTTTAGTAGATGATCGGATCGATAGCGTAAACCGTTGACAAGCAAACTCTCGTTCAGTCTTTACTGAAGACATTCTATAGCTATACATGTATTCTTTTAAAGTTCTAGATTGTCCTTAAACGTGAAACTGTACTGTAATAAAATGTACTATACTGGAATAAGCAAAATACGTTCGTATATTTTTTTACAAATTTAAAAGTTTCCCTTTTTTAACTGATAATAAACTAACTAATACTAAATATTTCCCAGCAGCCGCCGTGTCAATGACCTTTGAGAACATTAAATATTTATTTCTTTTTATTTGCTTGCTTGATAGACCAAATGTACTTACAACAACAATCCGCTACAGTGTTCTCTCGTCAACAACAATATGTTGGCTATTTATTAGATTATTTTTCGTTTTGGCGGTTTTTAGTTAAATAAACTAGGATTTATGATATCACATTAAGAATATTTGTCGCCCTTGATTTGAACTTCACTTAGATATATGATCGTGCTACACAAGACGTTACAATAGGTTTATATTGCACAAAATCAAAATAAGAACTAAAATTTAATTAAAATATTTTATAACTATATTTCCATTTTTGTATGTTGATATTTAAACTTTCATATAATTTAAGTATTATTAAATATCAGGAACGTTTATAATTGTTATATACATACATATTGTATGTACCTGTTACATGGAATAATATGGTTTTTTAATAAGTGATGTTTTTTTTTATTTATTTATTTACTAGTGACCCGCTCGCGGCTTCGCCCGCTTAAACCACAGAATTATTTACTTAACACACTGAATTATGTTCGTGTTTTGATATACTTATAATGTATGTTTGCAACGCAATGAAGATTTTTTATGAGAAAGTTGTTAAAACCCATAAGAATCTTCAATTGAATGTTTGAAATAAAAACACAACTTATCGATACTTACTATATGTGCGTTTCTTCACGATAATCTCAGAAACGGCTTAACCGATTTAAATACTTTTTTGTTTGTATTCTGGCAAACTGCCCTTAAATATTCAGTATTAGTTTTATTTTAAGCAGCTTCATGCTAGTCAGAGGGAGGAACCTAGTATTAAGACACTCCGTTCTCCACTTTCTACCGAATTCTGGAGGCATTGCGTGTTGAGTGGCAGAACGCAACGTCGTGCTTAACCTCGACCCCAGAGCGAAGAAATGGAAATATAAATTTAAGTAAATATTTCATCTCCTCGTGTGGGGATCGAACTCATAGAACCAGTCGGTTTTACAGTCGCACTTTGTGCCGCTGCGCCACGACTGGCCTCAACTGGACTGGACTTTATTTTAATCGGTTCACATAAAGTTAAAACCAGATCCACGCTTTATCCCGCCAATAGTAGGGCAACTTAGTGTAAGATATTGGGTATAATGTGTGACTGATGTGCGAAATGAAAATATTATTAAATTATAATTCAATCCTCCATGTGTGGATCGGACCCACAACGTCGCGTTACAGTTACAATTGGGCATATAGGGTAAAATAGTTTAAACCCGTAACTAAAGAATGTAAGCAAGATACATCAACAGTGAAGACGTAGGTTTTTTTTCATTTCACGATGTTTATTCATATCTATATTTCGTATGACGCGGTTACGCATAGGTACCAATAATGTAAACACATACTACTACAAAAATAGTACTAAAATGTTTAGAACTTTAAACTTTGCCGCCAATACCTACGACTCGATTTCGCAATGAGGCGTATGCGGCGGTTTCCCTTTGATAGGTTTATGTCTGCGTGCGTCATTCTTGACAAATTGTATTTTATTTTACAACAATAATTTTATTATTTATTTTGTTTGAAAAAATAACTTTTTTATTTTCGGATTTTTAATTTAATATGTAATAGGCTTTTATAGAGTAGTTAAACTGTGGTTTCATTTAAAATGGTCCTAACAAAAAAACTCTGTATAATTGAGCATATTTAATATTTATAATGATTTTTTGGAAAATAGATACCAATAGTTATTACAACCACTTGCGAAGAAGCATAGTTTAGGCAATTTTTTATTCTTATACCTTTTGAAAAACTACCATCGTTCTTATCGTTAATATATTTATTTTTCAAATTAGAAAAATTGTCTGTCATCCTAATGGCGGAAAAATATTCAAAATGTATTGTAATACCACATTAGTATCGACAATGATAGTAATTGAAAATAGTTATACTACAGGAGGATACCTTTTAACCTGTTTTTATGTATAATATAGAATAATATATTGTATAGAGGAATCACACATTCTTTTTATTCAGTTTAGTAAATACATTTTTTAGAGGTTACTCTGTACTAAAATGGCATGCAACTCTGTTCCCGCATTTACGTTCCTGATATATCGATATAAACAATAGAATAACAAATTTAGGAAGGAAACACAAATGCACTTATATTGCATTTTTTCTTTTTTTCATACTTGAAACGTATTAATAAATTACATATTATGTATTACATACAATTAATTTCTTTTGAATATAACACTAAGTTTAATCAGCTGCACGCTATTTTAACAGATAACATAAGATGACATTAAAATGTATTGACATCACCACGTGATCCATCTAAACACAATATAAATTTTTATAAACAATGAACTCACAAACAGAATTTACTTTCCAAATACTTTTTTTTCTACATATATGACCTAATCCCATATGACCTAATCCCAAAAAATATACTTACTTTATTATTTTTGTTCATATCACCAACGTTGACGTTTAAAATAATAATTATGGTAGACTGAACAAATATTGATTATACTTCTTTTTTTAGCTTCACGCTGTATCCCGCACACAGCAGGGTAGGCATAGGACACCTAGTGTTAAGACACTCTGTTCCCTACTTTCCTCGGAATTCTGTAGGCATTGCGTGCTGAGTAGTGAAACTCAACGCCGCACTTTACCTCGACACCAGAGCGATGAAATGGAAATATAAATTTAAATAAATATTTCGTTTCCTTGCGTGGAAGTCGAACCCACAACAATTACACTCTGTGCCCCTGTGCAACGAACGGCACAGGGGCACAGATATATTCAACAATGGTATCTATGAGAAAATCATATAAATCTCAAATTTGCATTAAGTATATGCGCGACAAATGAACGTATAAGTCAATATCAATTCAACCGATTTTAATGATTCTTTTTTTTATTAGAAAGAGTACATATAAAGGGTAGTTTGGTGAAAGTTTAGTTAAGTTCAGAGTGTGAAATCCAGTTAAAATTGAAGAAGTCGATTTTTTTTATTAAAAAATATAATTATGTAATTTTTTCTACAAAAAATTCTTTATACTCCATGATAAAAACTATCCTATAAGTGACATTAGGCTTTGAACTATTACCATGCCAAAATTAATTTAATTTCATACAGTAGTTATCGGTATTTTAGGTAATTTATATTTTTCAGTTTTTATTTTTTTTTTAAGAAAACTATCATGAAATTCGGAATGAAACCGAAAAAAAATGTACCTTGAGGCCCTAGGCTAACACCATGCAAAAATTCATCAATTTCTGTCAGGTAGTTTTTGCGTGATTGACGCACAAACAAACCGACAGACAGACAGACAGACAGACAGACAGACAAGAATTCTGCTGAGTGGTTTTTTAGGTTCTATAATCGACATATTAACCGACCTAATTTTTATTTTTTTTATATCTTTCATGTACAGAATTGACTTTTCTATCCTTTTATTATATATGGAGATGGAGATATGGAGATGGAGATTATTAATGTGAAATTATGAAGTATTCTCTAATATCACATTTGTAAGCTAACAGCATAAATGGCAATAACAATTAATTAGCACAAATATTTTATTGTAAAATTGCACAATGTGTGATAGTATTTTTTTATACAATAGGAAGCTCAAAGCTAGCCTATAACTAAACGCTTCACTAAGGTCAACCTTTTCGACATTCCATATAGAAATGTTTTAATAATCGTATCGGTGCAGCGGTGACGCCGCGTGACAAATGAATATAACTCTTAATTACATAACTTACGCATGAACTGCAAGTCTCTAATGTACTAAAAAATTAAAAACAATTCTGATGTACTAATCTTTACTTATAATAAAATTAGTAACTGATCGCCGTCTGTACACGATTTATGAAAACATCTATTATTGGAGGCACTCATCCATTAATAGAACTCAAAACAATCAATTTGAAAATTTCTGTCCGTTTAATTGTATGTCTTTTATTTATTTATTTATTTATTGATCCACCAACATTTGTTTACATCAATACATGCAAAAAAGATACATAAGATATGGAAATAAAGCTAGGTGTAACAAATACTTATAGGTAGATACATCTTGCAATATTAGAGCGAAAATAAAATAAAACTCCTAAGCGCAGGCACAAAACAAGTAAAAATTAAGAGATGTTAGGATTAATACATTTTTGTGGTGATTGAAATTCGGTGTTCAATATTAATCGAATTGAATCGGCGTTAATGTCAAATAGGTCACTGTACTCATTGACCAACTTGCAAAGTCTAGGAACAGGAGAGTTTGATCCAAACACTGTTTTTCGGGGTGGAGGATGAAGAAGAGTTACTCTATTACGGGGAAACCTCACTGGTACTCGTAAGTTAAACTTATTGAGTAGCTGAGGGCAGTCAATTCCATTGGTGAAAATTTTAGAGACAAAAAATACATCTAACTGCTTTCTACGTTTTTCTAAAGAAATCATTCGGAAATAATTTAATTGATCACAATAAGAAGGTAGTTTCTTTTTTGCAATTCCGTTCGAATCAAGAATCTTGTTCGGTGCCGCAAGAATCTTTTTTGTATTCTTTCTATTAGTAGAGAATGACTCGATAAGTGAGGTCTCCGTACCACTGAACAATATTCTAGGATACTGCGAACAAGAGATGTATACAGCAGTATCCGGACTTTGTTATCACGTAACCCTTTAATGTTTCTTAAAACAAAACCTAGTAGTTTTGAGCCCCGGTTTACTATTTGTTCGATGTGAGGTACAAATGTAAATTTTTTATCAAATAATACACCCAGATCGCGGATTTGCTCTAGTTCCCTGATGTTGTTTTGTGCAATACTATATTGAAATGAGACGATATTTCTTTTCCGATAGTACCTTACAAAAAAACACTTTTTTGAGTTGAGATCCATTTTATTATACCGACACCAGCTGACAAGTTCATCAAGATCTTTTTGAAGCATCATTGAATCCTGTACAGTATCTATAATTTTAATCAATTTTAGGTCATCTGCATACAAAAGGGTTTTGGAAAATTTTATAGCATTAGGTATATCGTTAATAAACATAGTGAACAAGATTGAACCCAGGTGAGACCCCTGCGGAACACCTGACGTTACTTTCTGAGAATTTGAGTGAAAGCCGTTAACTACTACAGAGAATGTTCTATTTTTTAGGTAAGACATAATCCATTGAAAAAAAATACCAGAAATACCATAAGCATATAACTTTTGCATTAATAAATCATGAGGTAAACGATCAAATGCCTTGCTAAAATCTGTGTATACAACGTCCACCTGCTTGTGAGAGTCCAGAGCCTCTGCTATATTTTCTGTGAGATCAACTAAGTTAGTACATGTTGACCGAGAAGGAACAAACCCATGTTGTTGAATACACAAACTTTGTTTAAAATGAAATTGTACAAAGGAACAAATAAGCGATTCCAGTACCTTAGCTAAAGTTGACAAAATGGAAATAGGTCTGTAATTTGATATTAAGTCTACGTTGTTTGCTTTGTGAATTGGGACTACTCTCGCTTTTTTCCATTCGGCCGGAAATATGCCAGTTTGCAAAGACACATTAAATATAATTAATAAAGGTTCAACCAGGTATATGGCACATCTTTTAATAAACATAGGCGGAATCCCACCAGGGCCGGCGCTCTTATTTTCGTCTAAACTTTTTAGCTTTCTCAGTAAAGTTTCATAGTCTATAATAGGTAGCGTTGTTAACTGACTGCTTTTTTTCATGTATTCTAAGGAATTTCTGCAATCAGAGTTTTGAGTAGAATTATTTGTGTACACGGATGCAAAAAATGATGCAAACATTTCACAGATTTGTTTACCATCTGACGTGGTCACAGATCCATTAGTCATATAAAGAGGGTAAGAACTAGTAGGTCCAAAAGTATTTAGGGTTTTTTAAGATATTAGTTTCCGAAAAACTAACGTATTTATTATAGCAATTAATAGCCAAACGTGTACAACGCGAATCTAGTAACTGCAACTCTAATTCGTCTATTGGATTTTTATACTTTTGAAAACGACGTCTAAGATTGTATTTTTCTTTTAAACGGTGTTTTAAGTTACAGTTAAACCAGGGTGGGTATCGAATTTTTTTCAATTTTTGTTTAGGCACAAATTTTTTAATTATAGCATTAATGATATTATAAAATTTGGAAAGAATTGCGTTAACATCATTATCATCCCCAAATATCTGCACCCAATCATATTTTTGAAGTTTTTTATAAATATTAATGAAGTCGGCTTTATGAAAATTTAGCTTGAATGATTTGTGATTAAACGGAAGTTTTGCTTCCCCTTTAAATGAAATATCTACATCCAGAGGAGGATGTAGCTGATCAATTTTACTGAGAGTTGAATGACTAGGACGGACTATGCAAGTTGGAACATTGGACAGCACCAGGTCAAGTATTCTGTCGGATTTATTGACTGCACTGTTATGTTGTTTAAGTCCATATATGTTAATTAAATCTATTAAAGGTTGACATAAACTTGGCACCTTATAATCGCAAGAAGTGTCATTCAATAAATTCCAATTAATACTGGCCAAATTAAAGTCACCCAAGATACATGTGCAATCACAATCGTCAAGGACAAGAAGACAATTATCAATAAAGTAATTTAACATGGAACTATGCACCGGAGGAGGCAAATATACCACACAGAGAGCAACTCGACGCAAAGAATGTGATATCGGAATATCAATAATGACCCAGAGGTCTTTAAGATTTGATTCCCAATTAATCATACGTTTGGAGTGGATTTTTCTGGAAATTGCTACAAGAACTCCGCCACCTTCACTTTTGTGAATTAATTCGGCATTACTCCTATCTCTTCTGTAAACCACATATCTCTCGTCGAAGAGCTCACTGCAGGTTACAGAGCTGTTTAGCCACGTTTCTGTAAGAACGATTATGTCGTAATTATTACAAAGTACAGCTTGAAGAAAGCAGTGTGTTTTGGTTCTCAATCCGCGTGTATTTTGATAGTATAATTTTATATTAGAATCGAATTTAAAACAAAAAGAAACTGGACAATAGCACACCAGCGCCGCTTAAAAAACTAGTGAAGTAAAGTTAATAATAAACAAATTATTAGATGTTTTTTAATACATTCAAATTTTTCACTAAGATGAATTCGGTTTCATCGCTTTTTCTCAAAAAGACTCTGCCATTCCGTATCCAGACATACTTATATCCAGCTTCCTTCGCTCTCTTTCTAGCTGCCGCGTGAAGAGCCTTGTTCACGGGAGATAAGTGTTCGCATACAAAAATCGGTCTGCTAACTCCAGGAAATCCCAGTATTGCAGAGTTTAATTTATTTTCTAGAGATTTTCCTTTGTTATATTTAATAGACGCAGCAAGAAGCTCGTCGTGCAATCTTGGTGTCGACAATTGTACAATTATTGACCGTGGACGTGGAGAGTTTTGATTTTGCTTAGCAGTGCGGGTGCAGCGCAGTATATCATTTTCCTCTAATTGACAACCGACAATCTTTCCTAGATCATAAACCAGCTTCATTAGGTTTTCATTTTTACTATCCGGCACACATTGTATTTCTATATTATTCTGTCTCGACTGTTGCTCTATTTGATTTACTCTTTGATTAAGAGAATTAACAGTAGAACCAAGCTCATATCTTTCAGATTCCAACTCCGATATCCTGACCTTAAAAGCGTCAATGCTATTTCTCATGTCTTCATAATTCTCATTAGTGAAATTTAAAAACTTTCTAATTTCAATTATATCATCTTCTAACGGTTTTATCTTTCTATCAATAACTTTGCTAATACTGTCTTCCATTTTAGAAAATAATTCTTGCATTTTTTGATTCATAACCTCCTCTATTGCGTCACGTAAGTCGTCCCTAGTTATGCTGCGATTTTCCTGGTTAGGTGGAGACTGAAGTGCTGGTCTTTTACTTCCTCTCACATTGGACACTGGATAATGGTTCTTTTGCGTAACGCGTAACCGTGAGATTCTATCGCTGATGCACTTTGAGCACTGTGGCAGTTAAGTATTCAACTGACGGCACAAATTGTTACAAAAATGTATTCAAGCAAACATTTCACTATTTTCTAGATTATACACATTTTAATTGCGGTGTTCATATCACTAATGTATTTCACACACTTTATGCACTGAAGTTACGTAGCTGTTGTCAGCCAAAGTGAGTATAAATAATTTTAAGCCGATATTTTAGCGGAACTTGCGTATAGGAGTGTTATTTAGGCAGTGTCAAAGACTAACTGTCGGTAAGCTTAAGTGCAATTTTCAATATCGTATTTAGGCAAACCCCCCCTCGAGATTCGAAACAAAATCATTTTAGAATAAATTTTATCCTATGTAATTGCCACGACTTATTTAAAAATACCCACAACCAGAAAGCAAATATTGATATTAATTAGTAACGTGTCGGATATACAATTGTTATCTATAAAAAGAAACTCTTCTATATAGTACCTACAGTATTAACATAGTCTACTATTAATGTCTTTACTTCTTGGATTTCGACCTAGCTCGGAAACCGCCATAATTTAATAAGCTACCCTCCCGTACAAATAATATTCTTAATAAGAACGCCTAGATGAACTGATATATCTATTTGTTTTGCATATGTACTTGTTTGCTATCATCATTACAATATATACTTAATGCAAGAGAGTCATAATATCATACTCCTCTCCGCAACTACATTGTCTTTGTTAAAAACGTGCTATTATTTGTAATATCTTTTGTATACTTCGTACGTTCAACGTTTACTACTTACACATATTGTTGAAATATGTAGAAAGACCAGAAATTGAAGATTATACATATATTATATATATTAAGGCATATATCATATCTGTAATTCCTCTCACATTGGACACATTGCGAATGGGAGTGTGATCCTTTTTTACATTCTTAGAGGGGTTACGACAATACTCAGGGCAGCACCAACCCATCTCAGTATTAGTTAATGTTGTATCAAGAAATATGCATGCTAAGTGATAATATTTTTTACACTTTGAACATGTTATAAATTCATCATTATTACCGGCTTCTGGCAAACAACAACCCCACCTTGAACGTGACATCCTTATTATTTAATAGATTTCAGTAATTAATATGACTATAATGTTGTCCTCTCAGAGGCAAATGCTTACTCCTTTGTACATGTATCTTATCTGCAGAGCTTAATCTATGACGAAGCAGTTAGGATACGTCATACAACGTCTCGGCGAAGGATCTGCGTGCGATAATGGTAATCGTGAGATTCGATCGCTGATGCACTTTGAGGACTGTGGCAGTTAAGTATTCAACTGACCGCACAAATTGTTACAAAAATGTATTCAAGCAAACATTTCACTATTTTCTAGATTATACACATTTTAATTGCGGTGTTCATATCACTAATGTATTTCACACACTTTATGCACTGAAGTTACGTAGCTGTTGTCAGCCAAAGTGAGTAGAAATAATTTTAAGCCGATATTTTAGCGGAACTTGCGTATAGGAGTGTTATTTAGGCAGTGTCAAAGACTAACTGTCGGTAAGCTTAAGTGCAATTTTCAATATCGTATTTAGGCAAACCCCCCCTCGAGATTCGAAACAAAATCATTTTAGAATAAATTTTATGCTATGTAATTGCCACGACTTATTTAAAAATACCCACAACCAGAAAGCAAATATTGATATTAATTAGTAACGTGTCGGATATACAATTGTTATCTCTAAAAAGAAACTCTTCTATATAGTACCTACAGTATTAACATAGTCTACTATTAATGTCTTTACTTCTTGGATTTCGACCTAGCTCGGAAACCGCCATAATTTAATAAGCTACCCTCCCGTACAAATAATATTCTTAATAAGAACGCCTAGATGAACTGATATATCTATTTGTTTTGCATATATACTTGTTTGCTATCATCATTACAATATATACTTAATGCAAGAGAATCATAATATCATACTCCTCTTCGCAACTACATTGTCTTTTTTAAAAACGTGCTATTATTTGTAATATCTTTTGTATACTTCGTACGTTTAACGTTTACTACTTACACATATTGTTGAAATATGTAGAAAGACCAGAAATTGAAGATTATACATATATTATATATATTAAGGCATATATCATATCTATAATTGTGATAAAACTTCCTGTATACGTTAACTCGAAACAACACTTTTTAACCATCCACACCATTTTTGTGTACATCATTTAACGCACAATGGTTTTATATGACATTTTTACTAACCTTTCATAGTTTCGATCATGTTGAACCTGCAACCAACGTTGTAGATATATGTACGTAGTCTTTCCATCGTCATAGCTCGATCTTCTGTTGTTGGGTGGAGTTCTTCGTCTCGAAATTTAGTTGACCAGAAAGATCCGTCTTTCAGAGTATACGTGGACACGCATCAGATAATGATATTGTAGGTAGATAAGAAAAAAAATGACTTCAAAATTTGTGGGCCGTGGTTATTATATATTTCCATATCATCCCACTTCTGAAGTGTTCCAGTAGTGGTTTGAATATGGGAATAATAAAACGAGCAGCGTCACATTCTGTTTAGTTTATTCGACTGATCATGGCTTACGAAACCGTCTATTTATATATATTTAGACATACTGTCAAATGAGCAACTTTTATATGTTAAATTTGTACAATCATTAAAGTATTCTAAATATTATTTATTCAAATAATCTCTTATGAGCACTTTTGAATCGTCGAATGAACATATAAACAAAAAGAAGCTACCACCGGTTCGGAAGGCAGTTCTGCAGAGAAGAACCGGCAAGAAACTCAACAGTTGCTCTTTTATATAATGTATTTATACATATATTATATAAATTAATGTGTGATGAATTAATTATTAGCTATAATTGAATTGAGAATAACATATTGTTTATAGGTCTTAAGATAAAAGTTACTCAACAGGAAATTGAATAATTATATACAGTGTTGCTAGTTTAAAAAATTAAATTAGCTTCACGCTATATCCCGCACACAGCAGGGTAGGCAGAGGGAACCTAGTGTTAAGACACTCCGTTCCCCACTTTCTGCCGAATTTTGGAGGCATTGCGTGTTGAGTGGCAGAACTCAACGCCGCATTTTTGCCTCGACACCAGAGCGAAGAAATGAAAATATAAATTTAATTAAATATTTCACATCTCCTCGAGTGGGGATCGAACCCACAACCAGTCGGTTTTACAGTCACACTTTGTGCCGCTGCGCTACGACTGGCCTATTATAAATAATTAGTTCATTTGTATACCAACCTAAAATCCTGTGTTCACTGATCTTTTTACTGTAGGGGTTGCCTGGAAGAGATCACCTGCGGTGATAAGGCCGAGCGGCCTCCAATGCTTTTCTAAATTATTGTTGTTGATCTTTTGTTTTTGAATCTTGTTGGTGTAATAAAGACTTAAATAAATAAATAAATAAATATTTTAATAAATAATATATTATACTCCGACTACCGACGTTACTTTGATCTGCAATTGGTGGATCACTTATTCATATTTCGTTCAACATCGGTAACTTTTTGCTTTTACAAGTTTTTATTTAACTTCTAAAGTACGCATGTAATGTATCTATTTTAAAATTTTATAATAATAATTCTTTATTATAATTTTTCTTTTATTATTTTGGATGTACAACCCAAGAAATGGCAGAGAAATGTAATTACCATACGAGTATACACCAACACAATAACGACGTACTGTAGCACTATGATATACAAGTGTAAAAATAAAAGGTAAGAGTAAGAAGTGCAATGGCAGAAAAATTAAGAATCTAAATCTTAAAATGACATAGAGTGTAACTTTAAACGGCGTTTGAAGGTTAGAAAAGGGACAGTATTTCAGTTTGTGACGTAATTTCACGATAAAAAATTAAGCGACACTTAACAGATGAAATAGTTCCCCGGAGCACATCCCTCTCTTCACAAAGCCAAAGTGTTAAGCTTTTCAAAGAACAGTCGTTTCCTAGCGATTCATAAGGCTCTACGTTGTATGCGATCAAATGGCTTAAGCTGATGCTGGAGTGCACTAGCTCAGAGATGTGATTTTTGCTTTTTTTTGCTGCTTTTTAGATGATCACGATACAGTCACTCGGAACGTTTAGACCTTATATGCCGGACGCGTAGCTCTCAAGCTCCTTACCAATTTAAGTGATTTGCTCGGACTTTTGCCACTTAAAGTATCTAGAGCTCGATTATACTTCCTTTTTTTCAATCCTTAGTAATCCAGCGACAGTTCTCTATTCCAATGATCGATTATTTAAAAAAAATTAAATATTTCTAAAATTAGGGTATTTATAATATTTTTGAATATAGTCCATAATAATAATTTAATGAAACACTTTAGGTTATAAGGTAAGCTAAGAAATAAAATTTTACTAACTACCTCACGAAATTTATTTATATATCGCTTTAAGATGCCTTGATGCCTGCCTACTCTGTCTCTGTATTATATACTCTGCTTCTGCGCATTTTAAAGAGGTCTGTTAAGCCAACGCTTAGGGTAGCAGCTCTCAGGCTCTGATCAAACTGCTGTCTTTGAGTTTCGAATCTTAAAACGCAATGTCTCGAAAGTTGGGAGGCAAGTCGGAAACAGCTTGAGCGAACTTATATATATTTTACTCTTAAATATGTGTATTCTTGTATTTTATGTTAAATTTTTTTACGATAAAACTAACTTAATATTTTAAACCAAACCAATATCAAATTAATTAATTAATAAAAACTAATAAATAAATTAATTTTAATTTTAACCAAATTAATTTTGAATATTAAATTGTTTTATTGTTTTTGTTAAGAAATTAAATGAAACAAACTTATATACAAAATTAGTTTATTGACATAAAATTAAATATTATAATCATTAATTCTTAAAAAGATAACATTGGACAAGAAATTAAGTTAACTGTCGAAAACTATACAATCTACGAACAGTACGACCCAATCTCCTTTTCATACAGTATATTTTTTCAGTGAAGAAGGACAATCAATATCTAGCCATGTATTTTTGGTTACTATCAACAGTGAATGTAAAGCGGAATAGATTTTTTTTTACTATCGATCAAAATTATATACAAATTAGTATAATATTGAAAAATATTTCGAAAAATCTTGACATCTTCTATCTTCTTTACGAGTAAATAAGAATATACATACATATATACTCGTATGTATAAGACGATATTTAAAACATGAATTTTATTTCCTGTCTTCCCTATGGACTAACATTATAGAAATATACTGCTAATACGTACTTCAATAATGTTGGTCCTTAGCAAAGAATTTCATTATTGTCCTTAGATCCTTGTGAGTTCATCTCAAGAAAAACTTAAATATTTCATTCAATAAATAATTGATATCAACGCTGATTCTGATTCTTATTTATCAATCAACATTACAGGAAAATTGAATAGAAGTACTTATTTTACTGTAAAGTGAATTAAGAAATTTTAACATCCATGTGATTGATTGACGATAGGTTATCATATAAGAAAAAAATCAATTAAAACTTAAACTAACAAAACTTAATTAAAAATATTTTCATGGCACAATTAAAATAAAGAACATTGTTGAAATTAGCAAGATAAAATATAATAATAAGAAAACTGCTACAAACAATTGAATATCTCCTTTATCTTCTTCATCAAGTATTCTTTGTTTTTTATATCCAAAAGATTAGATTATTATATTATTAGACTTGAAAGATATCTTCATACACCCCCCGAATTATAGTTGTTGCTGCACTTTCATGTCTAAAAACAAAGTTAAAATAATTAGCTATTAAACTCTGCCCTGGTGATGAAATGGTAACAAGATTTACTGATATTTAATGAGGGTGACAGACATTTTAATTTAGGCAATACCTTCAATAGATGTTGTTATATATTAATTATGTAAGTAAATTGTGTATCTAAATTGACATTAATGTTTAATAATTGTATTGTGGGTATTTAAAAAATAAATGAGTTTTGCTTCATACTTCAAACATGTAGTATCATTTTATTGGCGACGAGGAAAATTAAATAGATTTTTGTGAAAATCTATCGATCGAATCGATTTTTGTGGAAAAATGAAATGGCCACTAATATCGCTAATATAGTATTTCCTGGACATTTTAACCCCAAGACAGACAAGTGGTGCAATTACAAAGAACAGTTGCAATGCGCTCTCGACGCCGCGGGTGTTTATTATTTTTTTTTACCTTAACTGTTCCCATAAAATCTTAATTACATAGCTTCAAAATGGTGATCCTGTTGAAATCTAATAAAATATAAATTATTATTTTGGACCGAAGTAAGTAAGTATCCTGCAATATGTAGGAGATGTATGATAAATACAACAGTAATAAATCACTAACAAGATTTGATAGTATTCGAACAACTAAATCCATCTTGGAATATATTATTTTAATATTATGTCTTAGTAGATTTTTTTTATTTCTTTCAAATCACTTCCATGATGCCGTAGCTTGTCGTCACCCCCAATAATTTTCGTCACTTTAAGTATAGCTATTGAAGCTAATAATACTAAAGTGACGAAAAATATGGGAATGCCGATAACATTAATCACAATTATACATTTTGATTGTATTCGAACTATAAAATCCATGTTGGGAAATTTTATATTATTTTCTATTAGATTTTTTTCAATTCCTTCAATCCCTGTTCCGTTGTTCCGCAGCGTATCGTTCACCTCCAATACTTCCCCTCATCTTAACTGTAGTTAGTAAAACTAGTAGTACTAAAATGAGGGAAAATATGGAAATGCCAATAACATTAAACACAATTATACATTTTGATAGTAATTGAATTACAAAATCCATGTTAGAAGATTGGATAGATAAAAAAATTAAATAAAAATTTAAATTAGCTCCACGCTATATCCCGCACACAGCAGGGTAGGCAGAGGGAACCTAGTGTTAAGACACTCCGTTCCCCACTTTCTGCCGAATTTTGGAGGCATTGCGTGTTGAGTGGCAGAACTCAACGCCGCGCTTTGCCTCGACACCAGAGCGAAGAAATGAAAATGTAAATTTAAGTAAATATTTCATATCCTCGAGTGGGGATCGAACCCACAACCAGTCGGCTTACAGTCACGTTTTGTACCACTGCGCCACGACTGGCCTCATGGATAGATAAAGATTTAATATTATTTCCTAATAGAAACTTATTAATTTGTTTCAAGTCAGTTCACATCTGTCGTACATCCCCGACAATTGCCCTCACCAAAAATACAGCTATTAAAGTTAATAATAGTACTAAAGTGACGAAAAATATGGGAATGTACAACGAAAAATATGGTACATAAACCGATACAAAATGTCGTTATATGATTATATAAACAATATACGGCCATGAATGGCAGATCGTACAATGAATAAGATGAATTGATAATCAAAATAAATTAGATAAATCTTCTGATCTTCCGATCATAATAAATAAATGATATTTCAGATTTCGATTTTAAGTACGACGATGAGCCTCACCAAGAGAGCCATTTTGAGAGAAGAAGAACTGCTATTGGTTCGCATCGAATACAGCATTTTTTAAAAATTATTTTGTTGCCTTAGCGTGACTCACTGTTACATTAAAATGTACACAATTACATACACTTTATATTATTTTACAGCAATTACTAAGGTGGTTATTAGATATCCAATTTTTGTTACCCTTATATTATGTTAAAATTAGTCATTAAAATAACACAACGACAACAAATATAGATACGTATGTAGGTACAAGTATTTTACTGGAGAAAACAGCTTCTTGTTTCGTTTCGTATTATGAAACAAAGCCGTGACTGTAAAATGTACGAGTGGTAAACTATTGGCTAAAGTGACACCCAAATCACAGCCCCGACTATATTTCAAGGGTACTTCTTGATACTTTTACATGATGAACCGTACTTCTTCAGATGTTTTGTTATGGAAGTATTTACATTGGCATGTACACTAATTTACACAAAAATTTATGTATATTCCAAAGTAATAGTTCTAATTTAACTTTACTCTCCTGTCTTCCCTATGGACTAACATTATAGAAATATACTGCTAATACGTACTTCAATAACGTTGGTCCTTAGCTAAGAATTTCATTATTGTCCTTAGATCCTTGTGAGTTCATCTCTTCTCAATTGTTCTCGATGTAGGCTTTTCTGACTAAAGATCAGTATTATAGTAAAAAATATATATCAATAGTACTACAATCTTGGGCAATAGTCAAAACACCTTCGAAATTCTTCTGGCTGCTTGAAGAAAAACTTAAATATTTCATAAAATAAATAATTGATATCAACACTGATTCTGATTCTTATTTATCAATCAACATTATAGGAAAATTGAATAGAAGTACTTATTTTACTGTAAAGTAGATTAACAACTAAGAAATTTGAACATTCATGTGATTGATTGATATTGCTTTAATAAATAAATAATAATTACACAACTTTTTGCTTTAATAAATAAATAATAATTACACATAAAATATTAAAAATGAGTGATAAGCGAATAAAACAATTAATTAAAAAACGAGCTGCGCTTAAGGGAAGGCTTACTAGCTTTCATAGTTATTTAAAATCGCTTTCCAATAGTAATGAATTGCAAACTCAAATCGAATTACAGTTGCGTTTAGATAAAATCGAAAGCTTATACGACAATTTCGATGGTTTTCAGAGTGAGCTTGAGGAGTTATCGGACATACCAGAGGACGAGGCCAAGGAGCGCGAGGCTTTCGAGGCGCAGTACTACTCTCTCGTGTCTGCCGGTCGTGCTTTGATCCATAGTCATAGCAAGCTTTCACTAAATTCGCATGATACTTCGGTTCCGGTATGTTCCGACAAATATTCACACAAACGTAAGGTTGTTGAACTTCCTAAGATCGATCTACCACATTTCAATGGTGAGTATCAGAATTGGCTTGGCTTTAGGGATACATTTAATTCTTTAATTCATTCTGATAATAGTATCGACAACGTTAATAAATTTCATTACCTTCGGGCATCCCTCAAAGGCAATGCTGCTTTAACCATATCAGGTTTAGATTTTTGCGCAGATAATTATGAGTCAGCATGGCAGATGTTATGTGAACGCTACGATAACAAACGTCTATTAGAAAATCACCACTTAAATTCGCTTTTTGCTATAGAATCCATACAAAAGGAATCTAGTATAAGTTTGCGTAATCTAATTGATACAATGAATAAATTACTTCTTAATAATCAAAATTTACCTTATAAGAATAGGCTGTTGCCGCTTTCACCTTTTCTTGATGAAAATAAACTTATCAGAGTCGGTGGTAGACTTGCTAATACTAATTATGATTTTAACGTCAAACATCCTATTTTGCTGAGTAGAAGACATACTTTATGTAGGTCTCTATTTACGATGTTGCACATTAGGTATTTACATTCTGGTCCTCAATTATTACTAGCTACAGTGAGACATAATTACTGGGTTTTAGGAGGTACAAATTTAGCAAAACGCACTGTTCGCTATTGTATTAAAGGCTGAAAGGAAAAACACTTCAACCTATAATGGGTAATTTACCTAAACAACGAGTTCAATTAGAATTTCCTTTTCTTAACGCAGGTGTGGACTATGCTGGGCCAATTATGATAGCTAATCGTAAGGGAAGAGGTTGTAAACCTATAAAATCTTACATTTGTGTGTGTTGTCTAGCGACAAAGGCTTTACATTTGGAGCTCGTGTCCGACCTTACAAAGGAGGCATTTATAGCAGCGTTAAATAGATTCACATCACGTAGAGGTAAACCACGAACTATTTATTCCGACAATGGAACTGCATTTGTAGGTACTTTTAACGAGTTAGCCGGACTTCTCAAGAATATCTCACCGGCAGACACGACTGAGGAAGGTATAAATTTCACTTTCATTCCTGCATACACTCCTCACTTTGGTGGTGTGTGGGAGGCTGCTGTTAAGTCAGTAAAATATCACTTGCGCCGTATTTTAGGCCTTACTTTCTTAGACTACGAGGAAATGAATACATTATTAGTTCAAGTAGAAGCAATTTTAAATTCCCGTCCTCTTACTCCTTTATCTAACGATCCGTCCGATCTCTATCCGTTGACTCCTGCACACCTCCTTATTGAAAGATCTCTAACGTTTGTACCACAATCCATTGTCAGCGCTGACAGAATCTCTTCTTTGGCTAGATTTAACCGGATTCAATTACTGAAGCAACATTTCTGGCACAGATTTTCTAATGAATACATTACTCTCCTTCAGCAGAAAACTAAATGGATGCGGTCATCTGCAACACTTAAAGAAGGGACACTTGTAGTAATAAAGGACAAATCTAGTCCACCCATATTATGGTTGCTTGGGCGAATCATTCGAATATTGCCTGGGAAGGATGGAGTCACTAGAGTTGCAGATATTCGAACCAAGAAAGGCGTGATCAGGCGTGCCTTCAATACTATATGCCCCCTGCCGACATCAAATTTTGAAGATATCTCTTCAACGCGGGGAGTATGTTGAGGACACTGCGCCTGATATTTGCGCGCGGGCATTGGTCCGCGCGTCTTTAGAGCGGGGCGCGGTGACGGAGCGATGGTGGGGGGAGCAGGGATGGCGAGAACAACAGCGGCACTCGTCTTCACTTCACTTCCATTGCAACCTTTCTAACTTCAAGTCCCATTTTAACGACATTTTACTTATTATTGTCAGGGTACTTGTTATGTGAAGTCGATATATAATTATACAGTCCATTCTTTTATTTCTATAACAATTCAGGAAGGCAGTATTCCCTACCCAAGTAGGCACAGGGCACTGTCCCCAACACTATTAAACTCTGCCCTGGTGATGAAATGGTAACAAGATTTACTGATATTTAATGAGGGTGACAGACATTTTAATTTAGGCAATACCTTCAATAGATGTCATAAAACCTATATTACATTGCCATAAATGTTTGTCCTGATGAACAAAATAAGGGTTAAGTTAAAAATAAAATTGAGAAGCAAGCTTCTTTTCCGTCGATACTCTACTATGTACACGAGATGGTATGGTGTGGTTCTTTGATTATGGCGTTCCGAGCGTGCCAGTAGAGCACATATCACTTCGCCAATGTCACGTTGTATGGAGAAAACACGAAGGAGGTTGTACGGTAAAAAGAGCAAATGTTACACAGTAGGAGAATGCATGTTAAAAAAAAAGATCCAGTTAAAAATTGCCTTCACCTATAAAAAAAAAAAAAAATTAATTAATATATAAATTATACACATAACATAGAGGGTTAGTAGTAAGAAATATAATACAAAGGTGTTAGCTTACAATTTAATTTTGTTATGTCTAATATATTTACATAAAAATTTACATAGAGGACTAAACACAAACATTAACAAACATTGAATATTAAGGGGGCGGGGAACTTTATGAGGAAGGACATCGTATAAGGGACGGATCAGTTTAGGACAAGTGAAGAGTATGTGAGGAGGGGAACCGTCGTCCAGGCCACACTCACACAGAGAGTGGTCCCTGACCCTGATCTTAGCTAAGTGCACAGGTGTACATGCATGTCCAAGGCGCAAGCGACAAATAGTTGATATAATCCTCCGTTCAGTAAATCTTTGAGAAAAAAACCAAGGTCACCTGGGGATATTGGGTTGAACAGCAGCATAAAATGTACCTTTCTGAATTTTTGATAACTCCCAAAATTCAGACCATGACACATCCAAATGAGTTGATGCAAGAGACAACAGATCCTGGGCCGAAATCTAAAAATGATCTAAATTACCACACTGAATGGCTAATTTTGCACACGAGTCTGCAGATTCATTCCCACTTATTCGAGAATGACCTGGAATCCATGCCAAAGTAACATCCAAACCCTTTGAATAGCATGAATACAATTCTTCACGAATCCTTAACATAATTGAAGACCTTAATTTACTATGAAATGGATTTCCCTTTATAGCCACTATGCAGCTTAAAGAGTGAGTACAAATGACAGTCTGTTTAAAGTTGTGGGAGTCTGTGAACCGGATTGCTTCTAACAAAGCAACAGCCTCTCCATCTGTGTTTAACAGATGATTCGGGAGGACATTTATATTGTAATATAATTTTGAATTTTGGTATCCAGGAAGCTGCACCAACACAGCTTTCCTTTGAAAGCTTTGATGCATCTGTAAATATGAGGATGTGATTTGAAAAATTTTCATTTACTATGGATTGGAATTTTGGAAAATTACTAATAATCTTAAAAATTATAGATATAACAATAAAAGTGAAAAAAAGAAATTCATAATAGGAACCAAATCCCTCTATGCCATAATAAATACGAGAAATGACTAAAAATTTACCTTGTTATCTGGACTTTAAAAAGTTTAGACTTGAAGGATATCTTCAGAGACAGAGATACACCCCCCGAATTATAGTTGTTGCTGCACTTTCATATCTAAAAACAAAGTTAAAATAATTAGCTATTGTTGAGGACACTGCGCCTGATATTTGCGCGCGGGCATTGGTCCGCGCGTCTTTAGAGCGGGGCGCGGTGACGGAGCGACGGTGGGGGGAGCAGGGATGGCGAGAACAACAGCGGCACTCGTCTTCACTTCACTTCCATTGCAACCTTTCTAACTTCAAGTCCCATTTTAACGACATTTTACTTATTATTGTCAGGGTACTTGTTATGTGAAGTCGATATATAATTATACAGTCCATTCTTTTATTTCTATAACAATTCAGGAAGGCAGTATTCCCTACCCAAGTAGGCACAGGGCACTGTCCCCAACATTTTGGTCCTTCGAGCCGGATTCATTATACTTCAAGAAAGCCGGAAGCGGAAGTTCTGCGAATATCGGGATCATATCGTTCTTCCAGAACACTGGAAGCATATGGTTCATCGTGCCGCATTGCCGGAAGCGTTCTAGTCGCCAAGAAAAAAAGAAGGTCAAGCAAGGTCGAGTTAAGGTCACCGACGAGCACGTGGTTCCTGTATATCACACGTCAAGGACACATACGTGAGATCGTTCCATATCCTACTTTATCCTTCTTACTCTTTTTTCATTTCATTTTCAATTTTATCATTTCCATTTTCATCTCATTTTTCGTAGTCTAACATTTTATAGTTACGTCAACCTTCATACGTTACTAATATTATAACACTTTATAATCCTTAATTGCATAAGATTTTGCAACTTATTTTATTATTTAAGTAACAATAATTTTGCGTGACTATTTTTACAATAGTATTAATTTATTTTTTATATACATAGATATATATATTCATCAAGGCTTTTCACAATTATTGCATGCCAATACCATCAAATAATAGTTTATATCACTAGTTTTTAAAGGCATTACCATTGTCAAAGCTTGTTTTATATTGTTTGGCTAATTTGTAATATTTTATTTACAGGTCGGTAATACGATAATAAGCGTATAGTATTTTTATGTTAAAAGTATTAAGTGCCTGACTGTTTTTGCCAACAATAGCTACGGTCGTTGAACATTTATGATTGCTTTCTTTTTTGTTGCTATTTATTTAAATTTCTATAGATATATTTGAGTAAAGCTTCAATTAAATAAAATAACCATTGCTACTTTTTGCTTTAATAAATAAATAATAATTACACAACTTTTTGCTTTAATAAATAAATAATAATTACACATAAAATATTAAAAATGAGTGATAAGCGAATAAAACAATTAATTAAAAAACGAGCTGCGCTTAAGGGAAGGCTTACTAGCTTTCATAGTTATTTAAAATCGCTTTCCAATAGTAATGAATTGCAAACTCAAATCGAATTACAGTTGCGTTTAGATAAAATCGAAAGCTTATACGACAATTTCGATGGTTTTCAGAGTGAGCTTGAGGAGTTATCGGACATACCAGAGGACGAGGCCAAGGAGCGCGAGGCTTTCGAGGCGCAGTACTACTCTCTCGTGTCTGCCGGTCGTGCTTTGATCCATAGTCATAGCAAGCTTTCACTAAATTCGCATGATACTTCGGTTCCGGTATGTTCCGACAAATATTCACACAAACGTAAGGTTGTTGAACTTCCTAAGATCGATCTACCACATTTCAATGGTGAGTATCAGAATTGGCTTGGCTTTAGGGATACATTTAATTCTTTAATTCATTCTGATAATAGTATCGACAAGGTTAATAAATTTCATTACCTTCGGGCATCCCTCAAAGGCAATGCTGCTTTAACCATATCAGGTTTAGATTTTTGCGCAGATAATTATGAGTCAGCATGGCAGATGTTATGTGAACGCTACGATAACAAACGTCTATTAGAAAATCACCACTTAAATTCGCTTTTTGCTATAGAATCCATACAAAAGGAATCTAGTATAAGTTTGCGTAATCTAATTGATACAATGAATAAATTACTTCTTAATAATCAAAATTTACCTTATAAGAATAGGCTGTTGCCGCTTTCACCTTTTCTTGATGAAAATAAACTTATCAGAGTCGGTGGTAGACTTGCTAATACTAATTATGATTTTAACGTCAAACATCCTATTTTGCTGAGTAGAAGACATACTTTATGTAGGTCTCTATTTACGATGTTGCACATTAGGTATTTACATTCTGGTCCTCAATTATTACTAGCTACAGTGAGACATAATTACTGGGTTTTAGGAGGTACAAATTTAGCAAAACGCACTGTTCGCTATTGTATTAAAGGCTGAAAGGAAAAACACTTCAACCTATAATGGGTAATTTACCTAAACAACGAGTTCAATTAGAATTTCCTTTTCTTAACGCAGGTGTGGACTATGCTGGGCCAATTATGATAGCTAATCGTAAGGGAAGAGGTTGTAAACCTATAAAATCTTACATTTGTGTGTGTTGTCTAGCGACAAAGGCTTTACATTTGGAGCTCGTGTCCGACCTTACAAAGGAGGCATTTATAGCAGCGTTAAATAGATTCACATCACGTAGAGGTAAACCACGAACTATTTATTCCGACAATGGAACTGCATTTGTAGGTACTTTTAACGAGTTAGCCGGACTTCTCAAGAATATCTCACCGGCAGACACGACTGAGGAAGGTATAAATTTCACTTTCATTCCTGCATACACTCCTCACTTTGGTGGTGTGTGGGAGGCTGCTGTTAAGTCAGTAAAATATCACTTGCGCCGTATTTTAGGCCTTACTTTCTTAGACTACGAGGAAATGAATACATTATTAGTTCAAGTAGAAGCAATTTTAAATTCCCGTCCTCTTACTCCTTTATCTAACGATCCGTCCGATCTCTATCCGTTGACTCCTGCACACCTCCTTATTGAAAGATCTCTAACGTTTGTACCACAATCCATTGTCAGCGCTGACAGAATCTCTTCTTTGGCTAGATTTAACCGGATTCAATTACTGAAGCAACATTTCTGGCACAGATTTTCTAATGAATACATTACTCTCCTTCAGCAGAAAACTAAATGGATGCGGTCATCTGCAACACTTAAAGAAGGGACACTTGTAGTAATAAAGGACAAATCTAGTCCACCCATATTATGGTTGCTTGGGCGAATCATTCGAATATTGCCTGGGAAGGATGGAGTCACTAGAGTTGCAGATATTCGAACCAAGAAAGGCGTGATCAGGCGTGCCTTCAATACTATATGCCCCCTGCCGACATCAAATTTTGAAGATATCTCTTCAACGCGGGGAGTATGTTGAGGACACTGCGCCTGATATTTGCGCGCGGGCATTGGTCCGCGCGTCTTTAGAGCGGGGCGCGGTGACGGAGCGACGGTGGGGGGAGCAGGGATGGCGAGAACAACAGCGGCACTCGTCTTCACTTCACTTCCATTGCAACCTTTCTAACTTCAAGTCCCATTTTAACGACATTTTACTTATTATTGTCAGGGTACTTGTTATGTGAAGTCAATATATAATTATACAGTCCATTCTTTTATTTCTATAACAATTCAGGAAGGCAGTATTCCCTACCCAAGTAGGCACAGGGCACTGTCCCCAACACTATTAAACTCTGCCCTGGTGATGAAATGGTAACAAGATTTACTGATATTTAATGAGGGTGACAGACATTTTAATTTAGGCAATACCTTCAATAGATGTCATAAAACCTATATTACATTGCCATAAATGTTTGTCCTGATGAACAAAATAAGGGTTAAGTTAAAAATAAAATTGAGAAGCAAGCTTCTTTTCCGTCGATACTCTACTATGTACACGAGATGGTATGGTGTGGTTCTTTGATTATGGCGTTCCGAGCGTGCCAGTAGAGCACATATCACTTCGCCAATGTCACGTTGTATGGAGAAAACACGAAGGAGGTTGTACGGTAAAAAGAGCAAATGTTACACAGTAGGAGAATGCATGTTAAAAAAAAAGATCCAGTTAAAAATTGCCTTCACCTATAAAAAAAAAAAAAAAATTAATTAATATATAAATTATACACATAACACAGAGGGTTAGTAGTAAGAAATATAATACAAAGGTGTTAGCTTACAATTTAATTTTGTTATGTCTAATATATTTACATAAAAATTTACATAGAGGACTAAACACAAACATTAACAAACATTGAATATTAAGGGGGCGGGGAACTTTATGAGGAAGGACATCGTATAAGGGACGGATCAGTTTAGGACAAGTGAAGAGTATGTGAGGAGGGGAACCGTCGTCCAGGCCACACTCACACAGAGAGTGGTCCCTGACCCTGATCTTAGCTAAGTGCACAGGTGTACATGCATGTCCAAGGCGCAAGCGACAAATAGTTGATATAATCCTCCGTTCAGTAAATCTTTGAGAAAAAAACCAAGGTCACCTGGGGATATTGGGTTGAACAGCAGCATAAAATGTACCTTTCTGAATTTTTGATAACTCCCAAAATTCAGACCATGACACATCCAAATGAGTTGATGCAAGAGACAACAGATCCTGGGCCGAAATCTAAAAATGATCTAAATTACCACACTGAATGGCTAATTTTGCACACGAGTCTGCAGATTCATTCCCACTTATTCGAGAATGACCTGGAAATATAAAAATTACTTCTTAATAATCAAAATTATATAAATTACTTCTTAATAATCAAAATTTACCTTATAAGAATAGGCTGTTGCCGCTTTCACCTTTTCTTGATGAAAATAAACTTATCAGAGTCGGTGGTAGACTTGCTAATACTAATTATGATTTTAACGTCAAACATCCTATTTTGCTGAGTAGAAGACATACTTTATGTAGGTCTCTATTTACGATGTTGCACATTAGGTATTTACATTCTGGTCCTCAATTATTACTAGCTACAGTGAGACATAATTACTGGGTTTTAGGAGGTACAAATTTAGCAAAACGCACTGTTCGCTATTGTATTAAAGGCTGAAAGGAAAAACACTTCAACCTATAATGGGTAATTTACCTAAACAACGAGTTCAATTAGAATTTCCTTTTCTTAACGCAGGTGTGGACTATGCTGGGCCAATTATGATAGCTAATCGTAAGGGAAGAGGTTGTAAACCTATAAAATCTTACATTTGTGTGTGTTGTCTAGCGACAAAGGCTTTACATTTGGAGCTCGTGTCCGACCTTACAAAGGAGGCATTTATAGCAGCGTTAAATAGATTCACATCACGTAGAGGTAAACCACGAACTATTTATTCCGACAATGGAACTGCATTTGTAGGTACTTTTAACGAGTTAGCCGGACTTCTCAAGAATATCTCACCGGCAGACACGACTGAGGAAGGTATAAATTTCACTTTCATTCCTGCATACACTCCTCACTTTGGTGGTGTGTGGGAGGCTGCTGTTAAGTCAGTAAAATATCACTTGCGCCGTATTTTAGGCCTTACTTTCTTAGACTACGAGGAAATGAATACATTATTAGTTCAAGTAGAAGCAATTTTAAATTCCCGTCCTCTTACTCCTTTATCTAACGATCCGTCCGATCTCTATCCGTTGACTCCTGCACACCTCCTTATTGAAAGATCTCTAACGTTTGTACCACAATCCATTGTCAGCGCTGACAGAATCTCTTCTTTGGCTAGATTTAACCGGATTCAATTAGTGAAGCAACATTTCTGGCACAGATTTTCTAATGAATACATTACTCTCCTTCAGCAGAAAACTAAATGGATGCGGTCATCTGCAACACTTAAAGAAGGGACACTTGTAGTAATAAAGGACAAATCTAGTCCACCCATATTATGGTTGCTTGGGCGAATCATTCGAATATTGCCTGGGAAGGATGGAGTCACTAGAGTTGCAGATATTCGAACCAAGAAAGGCGTGATCAGGCGTGCCTTCAATACTATATGCCCCCTGCCGACATCAAATTTTGAAGATATCTCTTCAACGCGGGGAGTATGTTGAGGACACTGCGCCTGATATTTGCGCGCGGGCATTGGTCCGCGCGTCTTTAGAGCGGGGCGCGGTGACGGAGCGACGGTGGGGGGAGCAGGGATGGCGAGAACAACAGCGGCACTCGTCTTCACTTCACTTCCATTGCAACCTTTCTAACTTCAAGTCCCATTTTAACGACATTTTACTTATTATTGTCAGGGTACTTGTTATGTGAAGTCAATATATAATTATACAGTCCATTCTTTTATTTCTATAACAATTCAGGAAGGCAGTATTCCCTACCCAAGTAGGCACAGGGCACTGTCCCCAACACTATTAAACTCTGCCCTGGTGATGAAATGGTAACAAGATTTACTGATATTTAATGAGGGTGACAGACATTTTAATTTAGGCAATACCTTCAATAGATGTCATAAAACCTATATTACATTGCCATAAATGTTTGTCCTGATGAACAAAATAAGGGTTAAGTTAAAAATAAAATTGAGAAGCAAGCTTCTTTTCCGTCGATACTCTACTATGTACACGAGATGGTATGGTGTGGTTCTTTGATTATGGCGTTCCGAGCGTGCCAGTAGAGCACATATCACTTCGCCAATGTCACGTTGTATGGAGAAAACACGAAGGAGGTTGTACGGTAAAAAGAGCAAATGTTACACAGTAGGAGAATGCATGTTAAAAAAAAAGATCCAGTTAAAAATTGCCTTCACCTATAAAAAAAAAAAAAAATTAATTAATATATAAATTATACACATAACACAGAGGGTTAGTAGTAAGAAATATAATACAAAGGTGTTAGCTTACAATTTAATTTTGTTATGTCTAATATATTTACATAAAAATTTACATAGAGGACTAAACACAAACATTAACAAACATTGAATATTAAGGGGGCGGGGAACTTTATGAGGAAGGACATCGTATAAGGGACGGATCAGTTTAGGACAAGTGAAGAGTATGTGAGGAGGGGAACCGTCGTCCAGGCCACACTCACACAGAGAGTGGTCCCTGACCCTGATCTTAGCTAAGTGCACAGGTGTACATGCATGTCCAAGGCGCAAGCGACAAATAGTTGATATAATCCTCCGTTCAGTAAATCTTTGAGAAAAAAACCAAGGTCACCTGGGGATATTGGGTTGAACAGCAGCATAAAATGTACCTTTCTGAATTTTTGATAACTCCCAAAATTCAGACCATGACACATCCAAATGAGTTGATGCAAGAGACAACAGATCCTGGGCCGAAATCTAAAAATGATCTAAATTACCACACTGAATGGCTAATTTTGCACACGAGTCTGCAGATTCATTCCCACTTATTCGAGAATGACCTGGAATCCATGCCAAAGTAACATCCAAACCCTTTGAATAGCATGAATACAATTCTTCACGAATCCTTAACATAATTGAAGACCTTAATTTACTATGAAATGGATTTCCCTTTATAGCCACTATGCAGCTTAAAGAGTGAGTACAAATGACAGTCTGTTTAAAGTTGTGGGAGTCTGTGAACCGGATTGCTTCTAACAAAGCAAAGCCTCTCCATCTGTGTTTAACAGATGATTCGGGAGGACATTTATATTGTAATATAATTTTGAATTTTGGTATCCAGGAAGCTGCACCAACACAGCTTTCCTTTGAAAGCTTTGATGCATCTGTAAATATGAGGATGTGATTTGAAAAATTTTCATTTACTATGGATTGGAATTTTGGAAAATTACTAATAATCTTAAAAATTATAGATATAACAATAAAAGTGAAAAAAAGAAATTCATAATAGGAACCAAATCCCTCTATGCCATAATAAATACGAGAAATGACTAAAAATTTACCTTGTTATCTGGACTTTAAAAAGTTTAGACTTGAAGGATATCTTCAGAGACAGAGATACACCCCCCGAATTATAGTTGTTGCTGCACTTTCATATCTAAAAACAAAGTTAAAATAATTAGCTATTGTTGAGGACACTGCGCCTGATATTTGCGCGCGGGCATTGGTCCGCGCGTCTTTAGAGCGGGGCGCGGTGACGGAGCGACGGTGGGGGGAGCAGGGATGGCGAGAACAACAGCGGCACTCGTCTTCACTTCACTTCCATTGCAACCTTTCTAACTTCAAGTCCCATTTTAACGACATTTTACTTATTATTGTCAGGGTACTTGTTATGTGAAGTCGATATATAATTATACAGTCCATTCTTTTATTTCTATAACAATTCAGGAAGGCAGTATTCCCTACCCAAGTAGGCACAGGGCACTGTCCCCAACATTTTGGTCCTTCGAGCCGGATTCATTATACTTCAAGAAAGCCGGAAGCGGAAGTTCTGCGAATATCGGGATCATATCGTTCTTCCAGAACACTGGAAGCATATGGTTCATCGTGCCGCATTGCCGGAAGCGTTCTAGTCGCCAAGAAAAAAAGAAGGTCAAGCAAGGTCGAGTTAAGGTCACCGACGAGCACGTGGTTCCTGTATATCACACGTCAAGGACACATACGTGAGATCGTTCCATATCCTACTTTATCCTTCTTACTCTTTTTTCATTTCATTTTCAATTTTATCATTTCCATTTTCATCTCATTTTTCGTAGTCTAACATTTTATAGTTACGTCAACCTTCATACGTTACTAATATTATAACACTTTATAATCCTTAATTGCATAAGATTTTGCAACTTATTTTATTATTTAAGTAACAATAATTTTGCGTGACTATTTTTACAATAGTATTAATTTATTTTTTATATACATAGATATATATATTCATCAAGGCTTTTCACAATTATTGCATGCCAATACCATCAAATAATAGTTTATATCACTAGTTTTTAAAGGCATTACCATTGTCAAAGCTTGTTTTATATTGTTTGGCTAATTTGTAATATTTTATTTACAGGTCGGTAATACGATAATAAGCGTATAGTATTTTTATGTTAAAAGTATTAAGTGCCTGACTGTTTTTGCCAACAATAGCTACGGTCGTTGAACATTTTTGATTGCTTTCTTTTTTGTTGCTATTTATTTAAATTTCTATAGATATATTTGAGTAAAGCTTCAATTAAATAAAATAACCATTGCTACTTTTTGCTTTAATAAATAAATAATAATTACACATAAAATATTAAAAATGAGTGATAAGCGAATAAAACAATTAATTAAAAAACGAGCTGCGCTTAAGGGAAGGCTTACTAGCTTTCATAGTTATTTAAAATCGCTTTCCAATAGTAATGAATTGCAAACTCAAATCGAATTACAGTTGCGTTTAGATAAAATCGAAAGCTTATACGACAATTTCGATGGTTTTCAGAGTGAGCTTGAGGAGTTATCGGACATACCAGAGGACGAGGCCAAGGAGCGCGAGGCTTTCGAGGCGCAGTACTACTCTCTCGTGTCTGCCGGTCGTGCTTTGATCCATAGTCATAGCAAGCTTTCACTAAATTCGCATGATACTTCGGTTCCGGTATGTTCCGACAAATATTCACACAAACGTAAGGTTGTTGAACTTCCTAAGATCGATCTACCACATTTCAATGGTGAGTATCAGAATTGGCTTGGCTTTAGGGATACATTTAATTCTTTAATTCATTCTGATAATAGTATCGACAAGGTTAATAAATTTCATTACCTTCGGGCATCCCTCAAAGGCAATGCTGCTTTAACCATATCAGGTTTAGATTTTTGCGCAGATAATTATGAGTCAGCATGGCAGATGTTATGTGAACGCTACGATAACAAACGTCTATTAGAAAATCACCACTTAAATTCGCTTTTTGCTATAGAATCCATACAAAAGGAATCTAGTATAAGTTTGCGTAATCTAATTGATACAATGAATAAATTACTTCTTAATAATCAAAATTTACCTTATAAGAATAGGCTGTTGCCGCTTTCACCTTTTCTTGATGAAAATAAACTTATCAGAGTCGGTGGTAGACTTGCTAATACTAATTATGATTTTAACGTCAAACATCCTATTTTGCTGAGTAGAAGACATACTTTATGTAGGTCTCTATTTACGATGTTGCACATTAGGTATTTACATTCTGGTCCTCAATTATTACTAGCTACAGTGAGACATAATTACTGGGTTTTAGGAGGTACAAATTTAGCAAAACGCACTGTTCGCTATTGTATTAAAGGCTGAAAGGAAAAACACTTCAACCTATAATGGGTAATTTACCTAAACAACGAGTTCAATTAGAATTTCCTTTTCTTAACGCAGGTGTGGACTATGCTGGGCCAATTATGATAGCTAATCGTAAGGGAAGAGGTTGTAAACCTATAAAATCTTACATTTGTGTGTGTTGTCTAGCGACAAAGGCTTTACATTTGGAGCTCGTGTCCGACCTTACAAAGGAGGCATTTATAGCAGCGTTAAATAGATTCACATCACGTAGAGGTAAACCACGAACTATTTATTCCGACAATGGAACTGCATTTGTAGGTACTTTTAACGAGTTAGCCGGACTTCTCAAGAATATCTCACCGGCAGACACGACTGAGGAAGGTATAAATTTCACTTTCATTCCTGCATACACTCCTCACTTTGGTGGTGTGTGGGAGGCTGCTGTTAAGTCAGTAAAATATCACTTGCGCCGTATTTTAGGCCTTACTTTCTTAGACTACGAGGAAATGAATACATTATTAGTTCAAGTAGAAGCAATTTTAAATTCCCGTCCTCTTACTCCTTTATCTAACGATCCGTCCGATCTCTATCCGTTGACTCCTGCACACCTCCTTATTGAAAGATCTCTAACGTTTGTACCACAATCCATTGTCAGCGCTGACAGAATCTCTTCTTTGGCTAGATTTAACCGGATTCAATTACTGAAGCAACATTTCTGGCACAGATTTTCTAATGAATACATTACTCTCCTTCAGCAGAAAACTAAATGGATGCGGTCATCTGCAACACTTAAAGAAGGGACACTTGTAGTAATAAAGGACAAATCTAGTCCACCCATATTATGGTTGCTTGGGCGAATCATTCGAATATTGCCTGGGAAGGATGGAGTCACTAGAGTTGCAGATATTCGAACCAAGAAAGGCGTGATCAGGCGTGCCTTCAATACTATATGCCCCCTGCCGACATCAAATTTTGAAGATATCTCTTCAACGCGGGGAGTATGTTGAGGACACTGCGCCTGATATTTGCGCGCGGGCATTGGTCCGCGCGTCTTTAGAGCGGGGCGCGGTGACGGAGCGACGGTGGGGGGAGCAGGGATGGCGAGAACAACAGCGGCACTCGTCTTCACTTCACTTCCATTGCAACCTTTCTAACTTCAAGTCCCATTTTAACGACATTTTACTTATTATTGTCAGGGTACTTGTTATGTGAAGTCAATATATAATTATACAGTCCATTCTTTTATTTCTATAACAATTCAGGAAGGCAGTATTCCCTACCCAAGTAGGCACAGGGCACTGTCCCCAACACTATTAAACTCTGCCCTGGTGATGAAATGGTAACAAGATTTACTGATATTTAATGAGGGTGACAGACATTTTAATTTAGGCAATACCTTCAATAGATGTCATAAAACCTATATTACATTGCCATAAATGTTTGTCCTGATGAACAAAATAAGGGTTAAGTTAAAAATAAAATTGAGAAGCAAGCTTCTTTTCCGTCGATACTCTACTATGTACACGAGATGGTATGGTGTGGTTCTTTGATTATGGCGTTCCGAGCGTGCCAGTAGAGCACATATCACTTCGCCAATGTCACGTTGTATGGAGAAAACACGAAGGAGGTTGTACGGTAAAAAGAGCAAATGTTACACAGTAGGAGAATGCATGTTAAAAAAAAGATCCAGTTAAAAATTGCCTTCACCTATAAAAAAAAAAAAAAAATTAATTAATATATAAATTATACACATAACATAGAGGGTTAGTAGTAAGAAATATAATACAAAGGTGTTAGCTTACAATTTAATTTTGTTATGTCTAATATATTTACATAAAAATTTACATAGAGGACTAAACACAAACATTAACAAACATTGAATATTAAGGGGGCGGGGAACTTTATGAGGAAGGACATCGTATAAGGGACGGATCAGTTTAGGACAAGTGAAGAGTATGTGAGGAGGGGAACCGTCGTCCAGGCCACACTCACACAGAGAGTGGTCCCTGACCCTGATCTTAGCTAAGTGCACAGGTGTACATGCATGTCCAAGGCGCAAGCGACAAATAGTTGATATAATCCTCCGTTCAGTAAATCTTTGAGAAAAAAACCAAGGTCACCTGGGGATATTGGGTTGAACAGCAGCATAAAATGTACCTTTCTGAATTTTTGATAACTCCCAAAATTCAGACCATGACGCATCCAAATGAGTTGATGCAAGAGACAACAGATCCTGGGCCGAAATCTAAAAATGATCTAAATTACCACACTGAATGGCTAATTTTGCACACGAGTCTGCAGATTCATTCCCACTTATTCGAGAATGACCTGGAATCCATGCCAAAGTAACATCCAAACCCTTTGAATAGCATGAATACAATTCTTCACGAATCCTTAACATAATTGAAGACCTTAATTTACTATGAAATGGATTTCCCTTTATAGCCACTATGCAGCTTAAAGAGTGAGTACAAATGACAGTCTGTTTAAAGTTGTGGGAGTCTGTGAACCGGATTGCTTCTAACAAAGCAACAGCCTCTCCATCTGTGTTTAACAGATGATTCGGGAGGACATTTATATTGTAATATAATTTTGAATTTTGGTATCCAGGAAGCTGCACCAACACAGCTTTCCTTTGAAAGCTTTGATGCATCTGTAAGTATGAGGATGTGATTTGAAAAATTTTCATTTACTATGGATTGGAATTTTGGAAAATTACTAATAATCTTAAAAATTATAGATATAACAATAAAAGTGAAAAAAAGAAATTCATAATAGGAACCAAATCCCTCTATGCCATAATAAATACGAGAAATGACTAAAAATTTACCTTGTTATCTGGACTTTAAAAAGTTTAGACTTGAAGGATATCTTCAGAGACAGAGATACACCCCCCGAATTATAGTTGTTGCTGCACTTTCATATCTAAAAACAAAGTTAAAATAATTAGCTATTGTTGAGGACACTGCGCCTGATATTTGCGCGCGGGCATTGGTCCGCGCGTCTTTAGAGCGGGGCGCGGTGACGGAGCGATGGTGGGGGGAGCAGGGATGGCGAGAACAACAGCGGCACTCGTCTTCACTTCACTTCCATTGCAACCTTTCTAACTTCAAGTCCCATTTTAACGACATTTTACTTATTATTGTCAGGGTACTTGTTATGTGAAGTCGATATATAATTATACAGTCCATTCTTTTATTTCTATAACAATTCAGGAAGGCAGTATTCCCTACCCAAGTAGGCACAGGGCACTGTCCCCAACACTATTAAACTCTGCCCTGGTGATGAAATGGTAACAAGATTTACTGATATTTAATGAGGGTGACAGACATTTTAATTTAGGCAATACCTTCAATAGATGTCATAAAACCTATATTACATTGCCATAAATGTTTGTCCTGATGAACAAAATAAGGGTTAAGTTAAAAATAAAATTGAGAAGCAAGCTTCTTTTCCGTCGATACTCTACTATGTACACGAGATGGTATGGTGTGGTTCTTTGATTATGGCGTTCCGAGCGTGCCAGTAGAGCACATATCACTTCGCCAATGTCACGTTGTATGGAGAAAACACGAAGGAGGTTGTACGGTAAAAAGAGCAAATGTTACACAGTAGGAGAATGCATGTTAAAAAAAAAGATCCAGTTAAAAATTGCCTTCACCTATAAAAAAAAAAAAAAATTAATTAATATATAAATTATACACATAACATAGAGGGTTAGTAGTAAGAAATATAATACAAAGGTGTTAGCTTACAATTTAATTTTGTTATGTCTAATATATTTACATAAAAATTTACATAGAGGACTAAACACAAACATTAACAAACATTGAATATTAAGGGGGCGGGGAACTTTATGAGAAAGGACATCGTATAAGGGACGGATCAGTTTAGGACAAGTGAAGAGTATGTGAGGAGGGGAACCGTCGTCCAGGCCACACTCACACAGAGAGTGGTCCCTGACCCTGATCTTAGCTAAGTGCACAGGTGTACATGCATGTCCAAGGCGCAAGCGACAAATAGTTGATATAATCCTCCGTTCAGTAAATCTTTGAGAAAAAAACCAAGGTCACCTGGGGATATTGGGTTGAACAGCAGCATAAAATGTACCTTTCTGAATTTTTGATAACTCCCAAAATTCAGACCATGACACATCCAAATGAGTTGATGCAAGAGACAACAGATCCTGGGCCGAAATCTAAAAATGATCTAAATTACCACACTGAATGGCTAATTTTGCACACGAGTCTGCAGATTCATTCCCACTTATTCGAGAATGACCTGGAATCCATGCCAAAGTAACATCCAAACCCTTTGAATAGCATGAATACAATTCTTCACGAATCCTTAACATAATTGAAGACCTTAATTTACTATGAAATGGATTTCCCTTTATAGCCACTATGCAGCTTAAAGAGTGAGTACAAATGACAGTCTGTTTAAAGTTGTGGGAGTCTGTGAACCGGATTGCTTCTAACAAAGCAACAGCCTCTCCATCTGTGTTTAACAGATGATTCGGGAGGACATTTATATTGTAATATAATTTTGAATTTTGGTATCCAGGAAGCTGCACCAACACAGCTTTCCTTTGAAAGCTTTGATGCATCTGTAAGTATGAGGATGTGATTTGAAAAATTTTCATTTACTATGGATTGGAATTTTGGAAAATTACTAATAATCTTAAAAATTATAGATATAACAATAAAAGTGAAAAAAAGAAATTCATAATAGGAACCAAATCCCTCTATGCCATAATAAATACGAGAAATGACTAAAAATTTACCTTGTTATCTGGACTTTAAAAAGTTTAGACTTGAAGGATATCTTCAGAGACAGAGATACACCCCCCGAATTATAGTTGTTGCTGCACTTTCATATCTAAAAACAAAGTTAAAATAATTAGCTATTGTTGAGGACACTGCGCCTGATATTTGCGCGCGGGCATTGGTCCGCGCGTCTTTAGAGCGGGGCGCGGTGACGGAGCGATGGTGGGGGGAGCAGGGATGGCGAGAACAACAGCGGCACTCGTCTTCACTTCACTTCCATTGCAACCTTTCTAACTTCAAGTCCCATTTTAACGACATTTTACTTATTATTGTCAGGGTACTTGTTATGTGAAGTCGATATATAATTATACAGTCCATTCTTTTATTTCTATAACAATTCAGGAAGGCAGTATTCCCTACCCAAGTAGGCACAGGGCACTGTCCCCAACACTATTAAACTCTGCCCTGGTGATGAAATGGTAACAAGATTTACTGATATTTAATGAGGGTGACAGACATTTTAATTTAGGCAATACCTTCAATAGATGTCATAAAACCTATATTACATTGCCATAAATGTTTGTCCTGATGAACAAAATAAGGGTTAAGTTAAAAATAAAATTGAGAAGCAAGCTTCTTTTCCGTCGATACTCTACTATGTACACGAGATGGTATGGTGTGGTTCTTTGATTATGGCGTTCCGAGCGTGCCAGTAGAGCACATATCACTTCGCCAATGTCACGTTGTATGGAGAAAACACGAAGGAGGTTGTACGGTAAAAAGAGCAAATGTTACACAGTAGGAGAATGCATGTTAAAAAAAAAGATCCAGTTAAAAATTGCCTTCACCTATAAAAAAAAAAAAAAATTAATTAATATATAAATTATACACATAACATAGAGGGTTAGTAGTAAGAAATATAATACAAAGGTGTTAGCTTACAATTTAATTTTGTTATGTCTAATATATTTACATAAAAATTTACATAGAGGACTAAACACAAACATTAACAAACATTGAATATTAAGGGGGCGGGGAACTTTATGAGAAAGGACATCGTATAAGGGACGGATCAGTTTAGGACAAGTGAAGAGTATGTGAGGAGGGGAACCGTCGTCCAGGCCACACTCACACAGAGAGTGGTCCCTGACCCTGATCTTAGCTAAGTGCACAGGTGTACATGCATGTCCAAGGCGCAAGCGACAAATAGTTGATATAATCCTCCGTTCAGTAAATCTTTGAGAAAAAAACCAAGGTCACCTGGGGATATTGGGTTGAACAGCAGCATAAAATGTACCTTTCTGAATTTTTGATAACTCCCAAAATTCAGACCATGACACATCCAAATGAGTTGATGCAAGAGACAACAGATCCTGGGCCGAAATCTAAAAATGATCTAAATTACCACACTGAATGGCTAATTTTGCACACGAGTCTGCAGATTCATTCCCACTTATTCGAGAATGACCTGGAATCCATGCCAAAGTAACATCCAAACCCTTTGAATAGCATGAATACAATTCTTCACGAATCCTTAACATAATTGAAGACCTTAATTTACTATGAAATGGATTTCCCTTTATAGCCACTATGCAGCTTAAAGAGTGAGTACAAATGACAGTCTGTTTAAAGTTGTGGGAGTCTGTGAACCGGATTGCTTCTAACAAAGCAACAGCCTCTCCATCTGTGTTTAACAGATGATTCGGGAGGACATTTATATTGTAATATAATTTTGAATTTTGGTATCCAGGAAGCTGCACCAACACAGCTTTCCTTTGAAAGCTTTGATGCATCTGTAAGTATGAGGATGTGATTTGAAAAATTTTCATTTACTATGGATTGGAATTTTGTGTTGGTGTCAGCATCTCCCTTGGTTAGACCAAGATTAGTGATAACGGAAGGATGGTGTACTAGTGCCTTATAAGGCGTACAGAATAGTGGATTAGATGGAAAAGAGGACAAGGGATGAGGAAGGGAGGTAAATCTCAAGAAACTATTGAGCAAGTAGGGTAGGGCCCGCTCCGAGGGATGAGGTCCGCTAGATCAGATAACTTAGACCATAGGGGGTGGGAAGATAGCTGTAACATTTTACCAACAAACCGGTCAGATAGGAATTGGCGACGGATAGGGAAAGGTGGATCTACACACTCCACCTGCAGTGCGTTGGTAGGTGAAGACTTCATTGCCCCTATAATAATTCGCAGGCATTTGTATTGGATTCTATTGAGTTTGTCAGTAGCAACTTTATTAAAAGGGTCTAAAACAAATAATCCATAGTCAATGTGACTACGGATTATAGCATTGTACAGTAGTTTTAGAGTATAAGGGTGTGCACCCCACCACACACCAGACACAGCTCTTAAAGCATTAATGCCTTTTTCACATTTTTTACTGATATGTTCAGCATGTGCAATTCCGTTCAGTCTTTTATCAAGAATCATGCCTAAGAATTTAACGTTCTCTGCTAATTGGATAGTATCATTACCGTAAATACTTTACTAAGATATTTCTGCTTTCCTCTATCCATTCCATACGATTTTTTAAAAGCCGTTCCATAATTTTTGATAAAGCAGAAGCTAGGGCAATGGGTCTGTATGAATTAGGATCAGAAGGACATTTTCCAGGTTTTAGGATAGGAATAACATTTTGGGACTTCCAGGATTCGACCTGATTGAAATATTTTATTGATCAGATTCAAAAAGAGCCGCTTAGACTTCTCATTTAGCCTAGCAATAAAAGAGTAGGAGATACAATCCTCACCTGGGCTAGTATCTCTTAAATCCGTTAAGACATATTTGAGTTCTTCGAACGAAAAACTAGTATCCATTTCATCCAAAGATTCAATCAGAGGGGAACAAATAAATCACAAGATGGTACAAAGGAAGGAGCCAGTTTGTTAGCAAAATCATTAAGCCACAAAGAAGGATTATTGGAACTAGGACTGGGACTATTATTAAGAGAACGGCGAATTTGTTTGCTCATTTGTCCACACAAGGGTGGAGGGAGAACGAGGACTAAGGGATTCACAAAAATTAGTCCATCCAAGTTTTTTCTTTTTCCCAGTCAAGTTTCTAAACTTCGCATCTCTGCGCTTGTACTCAATGTAATTCTCCATAATCATACAGGCAGCATATGACTCCTCGGCAGATGTTCGCCGATCGACAGAATCAGAACATTCCTGATCCCACCAGGGATTGAAATGCAACCAATTCTGAATGGAGTGTTTTTTAGGGATATGCAAGTCAGCTGCAGACAAAATGGCAAAGACAAAACGATCATAGCAAAGAATGATATTCTCAAAATTACCGAACTCAGGAAGATTGTCCAACATGCAATCCACCGAGTCGGCGTACTCATTCCAGTTGGCTCGTTTCAAGTTATATTTAGAGGAGGAATTAAGAGGAGGAGCAGGAGGATGTCTATTATGTATAGAAAGGAGAATAGGAAAATGGTCACTACCATGGGTAGAAGGAAGGACAGACCATGATAGCTGGGAAGCAAGAGAAGGAGAAGATAAGGAAAGGTCAACAGCAGTCCTAGGATTCTGATTTGGGTTAACCCTACGAGTCGGTGAGCCATCATTGAGAATGCAAAGAGATACATCATCAATCATGTCTACCAACGAAGGAGAAAATCCATCACAGTAATAACACCCCCACAGAGAGTGATGAGTGTTAAAATCCCCTAGAACCAGCACAGGACTAGGAAGTGAAGAGATAATAGACTTAAGCTCAAGGAAAAGAGAGGAAGAGAGATGAGGGATATAAACGGACAGGAAGGATATATTGAAAACCCTCACAGCAACAGCATTAATCTGTTGACTGTGAGAAGGGACAGGGATAAGGGAATAAGGGGAGGAGTGCTGGATAAGGATAGCACAACCTCCGTACCCGTCATTTCTGTCCTCCCTTAAACAGGAGAAACCTGGAACCCTAAAGCGGGAATCAGGCAACAACCATGTTTCCGAGAGGGCAATAATGACAGGATTATACAGAGAAATAATGTTAAGTAATTCGTGCTTTTTGGCACGAATACTTTGACTATTCCACTGTAGGAAGTTCAGTGGCTCCATTATTTAATATTTTGAAGATTGTTAATAAGTTTTTGGCAACGTTGGACGGTATAGGGAGTTCATCTGCGGTTTGAAAGATGCTCACAAGGGTTTCAGTTAGTGCAACCAATAGATCTTTTGTAGATTCCATTGGACTGTCAACACCTTAATTTAGAGCACAACCATTAGGAAGGGAAGAGGGACAATTAGCAGTAATGGATTGATGAGCTTGTCTGTTGTATCCCTTTGCTAAAGGAGCGCGGGGACGGGGAGACTGGAAAACTGTCTTTCGGTATGATTTATATGAAGATACAGGTGCTGATGATTTTGGTGATAAGGAGGTTGAGTAAACGGGAGGGGCAGATATTTCCTTAGCCATGTCAGCATAGGATCTGCGGACAGGAGGATAACGAGCGGAAGCCTCTATATATGATATACATTCTTGAGACATTGTAATTTTGATGGACTGTTGCCTTGCAAACTCAGGGCAGTCCTTGTCTGTTGCAAAATGCTTACTCTCACAGTATAAACACAAAGAATTTTCCCTGCTAGTGTCACAAGCATCACCATTATGAGACTCAGAACACTTATAGCGTCTTGGCTTTGACCTGCACTGTGATTTTACATGACCAAAGCGACAGCAGTTTAGGCATTGGATGGTAGGATATTTGTAGGGTTCAACTGGGAGGGAGGAATGGTACGAAAAGACCCTTTCTGGCAACATTTGACCACGGAATGTAACTACAACCGACTGAGTCGGGACCCATGTAGTCACATCCTCACTGACACACTTTCTATTTAATCGTCTCACTTTCACAACTTGTACACCACCTGAGGGAAATTCCAATGAACTTACAAATTCATCCAAAGAAAAATCTACTGGAACATCTCTTACAATACCCATTCTAGTAATATTAAATGTTGGGATAACAGCAACATACTTACATAAACTAAGAATGGGATTGGATAAAAATAAATTCGCTGCAGTAGCTGTTAAGAATTCAACGCTAATTTTGTTAGGACCAATGTTTTTCACACCATCACTGGTGATATTTGAAATTTTATTAATGTGGAGGAATTGGCTAAATTTAATAGCTTTTATAGAGGTCCCAGCTGCAGGGACTGGAGTTTCCCTCGAAACATATACTAAGAAAGGGCCTTTGTCCGTCTCAAGGTAGGACTTAGGACTTTCGGAAAAAGAAGGATGGACATATAAATTCTGAATAGACGGAGTCGCGGTAGCAGGATTGATGATGGTTTTTTTAATTGTTTCATTATTATTAGAAGGTGGGTCACCACCTTGTCTTTTGCGCGATGTTGAGTTTAAATCGCCTATGCCACCTCCAGGGTCAGGGGGATCGGGCGGATGCTCAGCATCCATTTTAAAACCAAACCTTTAACCTTACCTTATAATATAACTAATCTACTCACAAAAACACCACAAACACTCACAAAAACCTAATAACTAAGAAATACAGATCTTTTATTTTAAAAACCGCAATTTGTACTAAAAATTTGTGAAAAAATAACACAAAAATAAGAAACCCTCACTAACACGTGTGTTAACCAAAACAAACGTCGCAAGCGAATCCGTACACGAGATGTCTCATCAATAAATTCTGACATCAACTTTTCAAAGATTTACAGATTTTATAGCTACTAAATCCTGTAGGTATTTTCAGCGCTTCTCATGTCAACCTTTTATATGATAACAAAATTTTGAATATTTTGCATCTTGAAAAATTTTTAATATTTTGCATCTTGGAACTTTTGAAATAGCTGTAATAAGATTTTGTGACAATTGTTGAAGGTATGCCATACCTTGAACAGTTGTGACAAAATCTATATTAAATTTTAAAAAATGTTGAAATGGAAAGTTATACATTTCGAGTTCTCTTTGCCTTATAAAGTAACGATTATGTAAATGGAATTAAACATTTTAGTGATATCTAAATCTAATAGACATCTTTACAAATAAAATGAAGCAGCTCTGTAAATTAAATATTGACATTATAATTAAAATATAATAGGTATATTATAAATTCAATAATACTCCTTTTCCGCATCTTATTGAATTTGTACTATTGGTGATGTAAATGTAATAAGAATTAGTGACATATGTTTGAGGCGAGCGTTGCTTAAATTAGACAATGCTGCCTTGAACAGTTGTCATAAAATCTTAATTACTTTGAAAAATATCGGTCCTGATAAAAAAAAACACAAATTAGGTTAAAAATAAAGGTTGAGAAGAAAGTTTCTTTACGGGAGGTGTTTTGTAAAAAGATTTAGTGACAATTGTTGCAGGCACATGACGTTCAAAGTCAGGCAATACCTTGGGCAATTGTCATAAAACCTAAATTACATTATTGAAAAATGCTGGTCCTGATGAGAAGCTGAGAAGGTCTAAATAAAAGAAAAATTGAAAATTAATAAGCGTGGTTATCAACGAAATAATGTCTAGATTTTATGGACGTATTTTTAAATAAATAATATGAAGCATTGATGACCTGACCTCAATCTGAGAAGTGCATCATTTTTTTTTTTGCTTCCCGCTCCCCGTATTACCTCATGTTCCGCCGAATTCTCGAGACATACTCGAGGCGTTGAGTGGCGGAACTCAATGTCACGCTTTGCCTCGTTAACAGCAACGACATGAAAATATTAAATTTTTCCCGCAGGGTGAATCGAACCCGCAACCGTCGCGTATACAGTCGTACGCTTATGCCCCAGAATATATGCATTAAGTAAATTATTATTAAAATATTATATTATGTATATTCTACAATTCTTAATTTTTGCGCCTTGTTGAATTGGTATTATTAGTGATGTTGCTGTAATAAGATTTAGTGACAATTGTCTAAGATCAGAGACGTTTGAATTAGGCAATACAACCTTGGACAGTTGTCAGAAAACCTAAATTACATTGCTGTAATCTGTTGATCCTGTTGAAAAAATTTGAATTGAATGAAAGTTAAAAAATATCACTAACTAAACTTAGCACTTAAATCATAAAGAAATGTTGTTTTAAAAAGAAATAAACAATATAAAGTATTTTCTCAGATAATATTGCTTGCAAAAGAGTATTAATGTTTAAGGGCAATTGTAAGAGGTCACTTTAATAATTAGGTGACATCTTTAACAGCTGCCTTAAAACATTAGTACATTGCTGAAAATGGTGATCCTATGGAATCCTATGGAGAAATGTTATAGATTTATAAATACCATTTGACAAAAATATATCTGTTATAAATATCATAAGAAATTCAATAATATACAACGATCCAAAAAAACAAAATGAACTGTTGAATAATATTTTTAATTTTATTTTTAATTTTACATAGCTTCAAAATGGTCATCCTGTTGAAATCTCATAAAACATAAATTATTATTTTGGTATACTATTAAGTAAGTAAGTATCCTGCAATATGTAGGAGATGTATGATAAATACAACAGTAATAAATCACTAACAAGATTTGATAGTATTCGAACAACTAAATCCATCTTGGAGTATATTATTTTAATATAGCTATTAAAGAAATAAATAAAATCTACTAAGACTCATGATGCCGTAGCTTGTCGTACACCCCCAATAATTTTCCTCACTTTAAGTATAGCTATTGAAGCTAATAATAAAGTGACGAAAAATATGGGAATGCCGATAACATTAATCACAATTATACATTTTGATTGTATTCAAACTATAAAATCCATGTTGGGAAATTTTATACTATCTTCTATTAGATTTTTTTCAATTCCTTCAATCCCTGTTCCGTTGTTCCGCAGCGTATCGTTCACCTCCAATACTTCCCCTCATCTTAACTGTAGTTAGTAAAACTAGCAGTACTAAAATGAGGAAAAATATGGAAATGCCAATAACATTAAACACAATTATACATTTTGATAGTAATTGAATTACAAAATCCATGTTAGAAGATTGGATAGATAAAGATTTATTATTATTTCCTAATAGAAACTTATTCATTTGTTTCAAGTCAGTTCACATCTGTCGTACATCCCCGACAATTGCCCTCACCAAAAATACAGCTATTAAAGTTAATAATAGTACTAAAATGACGAAAAATATGGGAATGCGTTTAACATAAAATACAATTATACGAATTGTGGACTGTAACAATATGCATTCTTATAGGAGTACAATAACTTATAAATTGTACATAAACCGATACAAAATGTCGTTATATGATTATATAAACAATATACGGCCAGGAATGGCAGATCGTACAATGAATAAGATGAATTGATAATCAAAATAAATTAGATAAATCTTCTGATCTTCCGATCATAATAAATAAATGATATTTCAGATTTCGATTTTAAGTACGACGATGAGCCTCACCAAGAGAGCCATTTTGAGAGAAGAAGAACTGCTATTGGTTCGCATCGAATGCAGCATTTTTTAAAAAATATTTTGTTGCCTTAGCGTGACTCACTGTTACATTAAAATGTACACAATTACATACACTTTATATTATTTTACAGCAATTACTAAAGGTGGTTATTAGATATCCAATTTTTGTTGCCCTTATATTATGTTAAAATTAGTCATTAAAATAACACAACGACAACAAATATAGATACGTATGTAGGTACAAGTATTTTACTGGAGAAAACAGCTTCTTGTTTCGTTTCGTATTATGAAACAAAGCCGTGACTGTAAAATGTACGAGTGGTAAACTATTGGCTAAACTGACACCCAAATCACAGCCCCGACTATATTTCAAGGGTACTTCTTGATACTTTTACATGATGAACCGTACTTCTTCAGATGTTTTGTTATGGAAGTATTTACATTGGCATGTACACTAATTTACACAAAAATTTATGTATATTCCAAAGTAATAGTTCTAATTTAACTTTACTCTCCTGTCTTCCCTATGGACTAACATTATAGAAATATACTGTTAATACGTACTTCAATAATGTTGGTCCTTAGCTAAGAATTTCATTATTGTCCTTAGATCCCTGTGAGTTCTTCTCTCTTCTCAATTGTTTTCGATGTAGGCTTTTCTGACTAAAGATCAGTATTATAGTAAACATTTTATACGTTTTCTTATTAAGTATTTGTCTTTCCTAAGTGAGGAATAACACTTTAAAAAATGTTTAAAAATATTTAAAAATAGTTTCTCTCTTGCCGAACGATAATTCTTAGTAATTATCTTTGGGTAGCGGAAAGTTGTAAAAATCTCCCTACAGAGATACTAACAACATAAATAAGTTGTAACAAGCGTATAAAAATTTCGACGTAGCTTGGCGAGAACGCATGGCTTAGTGGTCAGAGCGCCTGGTCGGTTTCCAGGAGGCGCGGGTTTGAGTCCCGCTGCGTTCAAATTTTAATACGTTTTCTAATTAAGTATTTGTCTTTCCTAAGAGAGGAATAACACTTTAAAAAATGTTTAAAAATATCCATGTGATTGATTGACGATAGGTTATCATATAAGAAAAAAATCAATTAAAACTTAAACTAACAAAACTTAATTAAATATATTTTCATGGCACAATTAAAATAAAGAACATTGTTAAAATTAGCAAGATAAAATATAATAATAAGAAAACTGCTACAAACAATTGAATATCTCCTTTATCTTCTTTATCAAGTATTCTTTGTTTGTTATATACAAAATTTAATAGTTTGCCGATTTTTTAGTATTTGTATATACACGAATATCATAGAATCGGTCAACTACAATTTCAGTATAAGGTACTAATATAGTTCTTCATGTTACCCATACAAGTGCACGCGTTAAGTTGTCAGTGCCATGTTTTGAGTAAAAGAGCATTGACTTCTTTTTCTTAAAAAATTGCCGCTACCTGACTTAACATCAGTTTTCTGAATAATTTGCTCTCTAGTGCTTTTGTAAAATTTAATTAAGAGCTGTTTATTAGATTTATTCAAGAATATTTAAACAGAACATAACTGAGACAGTTCTTCTTCGTAGCCTTAGACAATTTTTATGATAGAAAAACGATCCTAAAAAGATCCACCTAAAAAGATGTTCCAAGGAAATACTTTCAATTTAATAAAATTTTCTTGAAACATCTATTTAGATTAATGGGAAATAATTTGTGATTATTACTCTTAAATTATTGCTTAAATTCTGTAAAACATACATATTCAACAAAGATCTACGAAATATATGGGAGTCAAAAAGGAAAAGATTTATAATTATAAATATTTAAATAAAAAGCATAATCTCAAATAATTTCCCAGAAACCTAAATAGATGATTCATGGAAATACTTTCAACTTAGTAAAATTTTCTTGAAAAAATTATTTAGGTTTATGGGAAATAATTGAGCCACGCAGCAACAATTGAGAAAGCTTGGGATGTATTGATACATCCTCCCTGACTACATAAAAAATTACACCAAAAAATATATATTTTCCTTTGTATGAACAATACTAAAATACTTTTGATACGATCTTATATTTTCTTTCATTTAGGACGGACCAGTAATAAAATTCAGCAACAATTGTTAAAGATAAGTTACTTTTAATTAGATAATATTTTCTAGTAACTACCCTTAACAGATACCGCAAAACCTTATAACATTGCCGAAAATTACTAATAATTATACATATAACAATAAAAGTGAAAAAAAGAAATTCATAATAGGAACCAAATCCCTCTATGATGGCATAGAGCAATAAATACGAGAAATGACTAAAAATTTACCTTGTTATATGGACTTCAAAAAGTTTACACTTGAAAGATATCTTCATGCACCCTCCGAATTATAGTTGTTGCTGCACTTTCATATCTAAAAACAAAGTTAAAATAATTAGCTATTAAACTCTGCCCTGGTGATGAAATGGTAACAAGATTTACTGATATCTAATGACAGACATTTTTATTTAGACAATACCTTCAATAGATGTCATAAAACCTACATATATTACATTGCCATAAATGTTTGTCCTGATGAAAAAAATAAGGGTTAAGTTAAAAATAAAATAGAGAAGCAAGCTTCTTTTCCGTAGATACTCTACTATGTACACGAGATGTCTCATCAATAAATTCTGAAATCAACTATAAGATTTACAGATTTTATAGCTACTAAATCCTGTAGGTATTTTCAGCGCTTCACATGTCAACCTTTTAAATGATAACAAAATTTTGAATATTTTGCATCTTGAAAAATTTTTAATATTTTGCATCTTGGAACTTTTGAAATAGCTGTAATAAGATTTTGTGACAATTGTTGAAGGTATGCCATACCTTGAACAGTTGTGACAAAATCTATATTAAATTTAAAAAAATGTTGAAATGAAAAGTTATACATTTCGAGTTCTCTTTGCCTTATTAAGTAACGATTATGTAAATGGAATTAAACATTTTAGTGATATCTAAATCTAATAGACATCTTTACAAATAAAATGAAGCAGCTCTGTAAATTAAATAATGACATTATAATTAAAATATAATAGGTATATTATAAATTCAATAATACTCCTTTTCCGCATCTTATTGAATTTGTACTATTGGTGATGTAATTGTAATAAGAATTAGTGACATATGTTTAAGGCGAGCGTTGCTTAAATTAGACAATGCTGCCTTGAACAGTTGTCATAAAATCTTAATTACTTTGAAAAATATCGGTCCTGATAGAAAAACACAAATTAAGTTAAAAATAAAGGTTGTGAAGAAAGTTTCTTTACGGGAGGTGTTTTGTAAAAAGATTTAGTGACAATTGTTGCAGGCACATGACGTTCAAAGTCAGGCAATACCTTGGGCAATTGTCATAAAACCTAAATTACATTATTGAAAAATGGTTATCAACGAAATAATGTGTAGATTTTATGGACGTATTTTTAAATAAATAATATGAAGCATTGATGAATTTCCTGACCTCAATCTGAGAAGTGCATCATTTTTTTTTGCTTCCCGCTCCCCGTATTACCTCATGTTCCGCCGAATTCTCGAGACATACTCGAGGCGTTGAGTGGCGGAACTCAATGTCATGCTTTGCCTCGTTAACAGCAACGACATGAAAATATAAATTTTTTCCCGCAGGGGGAATCGAACCCGCAACCGTCGCGTATACAGTCGTACGCTTATGCCCCAGAATATATGCATTAAGTAAATTATTATTAAAATATTATATTATGTATATTCTACAATTCTTAATTTTTGCGCCTTGTTGAATTGGTATTATTAGTGATGTTGCTGTAATAAGATTTAGTGACAATTGTCTAAGATCAGAGACGTTTGAATTAGGCAATACAACCTTGGACAGTTGTCAGAAAACCTAAATTACATTGCTGTAATCTGTTGATCCTGTTGAAAAAATTTGAATTGAATGAAAGTTAAAAAATATCACTAACTAAACTTAGCACTTAAATCATAAAGAAATGTTGTTTTAAAAAGAAATAAACAATATAAAGTATTTTCTCAGGTAATATTGCTTGCAAAAGAGTATTAATGTTTAAGGGCAATTGTAAGAGGTCACTTTAATAATTAGGTGACATCTTTAACAGCTGCCTTAAAACATTAGTACATTGCTGAAAATGGTGATCCTATGGAATCCTATGGAGAAATGTTATAGATTTATAAATACCATTTGACAAAAATATATCTGTTATAAATATCATAAGAAATTCAATAATATACAACGATCCAAAAAAACAAAATGAACTGTTGAATAATTTTAACTTCACTTGTGATACTATCACCGTACACCGTACAGTAAGATATCAGTTATGTGTTGTAATAACTTGTGATACAACACATAATATTTTTGCTGATATTGTAAAAACATATCGTGGGATCAGTTAACGATCTGTCTTTATTATTATTTTTTTACCTTAACTGTTCCCATAAAATCTTAATTACATAGCTTGAAAATGGTGATCCTGTTGAAATCTAATAAAACATAAACTATTATTTTGGACCGAAGTAAGTAAGTATCCTGCAATATGTAGGAGATGTATGATAAATACAACAGTAATAAATCACTAACAAGATTTGATAGTATTCGAACAACTAAATCCATCTTGGAATATATTATTTTAATATTATGTCTTAGTAGATTTTTTTTATTTCTTTCAAGTCACTTCCAGGATGCCGCAGCTTGTCGTACACCCCCAATAATTTTCCTCACTTTAAGTATAGCTATTGAAGCTAATAATACTAAAGTGACGAAAAATATGGGAATGCCGATAACATTAATCACAGTTATACATTTTGATTGTATTCGAACTATAAAATCCATGTTGGGAAATTTTATATTATTTTCAATTAGATTTTTTTCAATTCCTTCAATCCCTGTTCCGTTGTTCCGCAGCGTATCGTTCACCTCCAATACTTCTACCCCTCATCTTAACTGTAGTTAGTAAAACTAGCAGTACTAAAATGAGGAAAAATATGGAAATGCCAATAATATTAAACACAATTATACATTTTGATAGTAATTGAATTACAAAATCCATGTTAGAAGATTGAATAGATAAAGATTTAATATTATTTCCTAATAGAAACTTATTAATTTGTTTCAAGTCAGTTCACATCTGTCGTACATCCCCGACAATTGCCCTCACCAAAAATACAGCTATTAAAGTTAATAATAGTACTAAAATGACGAAAAATATGGGAATGCGTTTAACATAAAATACAATTATACGAATTGTGGACTGTAACAATATGCATTCTTATAAGAGTACAATAACTTATAAATTGTACATAAACCGATACAAAATGTCGTTATATGATTATATAAACAATATACGGCCAGGAATGGCAGATCGTACAATGAATAAGATGAATTGATAATCAAAATAAATTAGATAAATCTTCTGATCTTCCGATCATAATAAATAAATGATATTTCAGATTTCGATTTTAAGTACGACGATGAGCCTCACCAAGAGAGCCATTTTGAGAGAAGAAGAACTGCTATTGGTTCGCATCGAATGCAGCATTTTTTTAAAATTATTTTGTTGCCTTAGCGTGACTCACTGTTACATTAAAATGTACACAATTACATACACTTTATATTATTTTACAGCAATTACTAAGGTGGTTATTAGATATCCAATTTTTGTTGCCCTTATATTATGTTAAAATTAGTCATTAAAATAACACAACGACAACAAATATAGATACGTATGTAGGTACAAGTATTTTACTGGAGAAAACACTACAACAACTACTGGGTTGGTCGGATATGTGTTGTATTTAAATGATATGTAAGATTGCCATATTTTGTCCGAGAATAAAACTATACAAACCTAAATATTACAATTAATTATTACATACACAATAACATTAAATTACACATGATCATAAAGTCTCATAAATAAAAATCAGCTTCACGCTGTATCCCGCACACAGTAGTGTAGGCAGAGGGAACTTAGTGTTAAGACACTCCGTTCCCCCCTTTCTGCTGAATTCTAGAGGCATTGCGTTTTAAGTGGCAGAACTCAACGCCTCGACATCAGAGCGAAGAACTGGAAATATAAATTAACTATATTTCATCTCCTCGAGTGGGGATAGAACCCACAACCACTCGGTTTTACAGTACAGGTTTTACAGGCATTGAACCCAACAGCTGTATATATATATATATATATATATATATATATATATATATATATATATATATATATATATATATATATATATATATATATATATATATATATATACAGCTGTTGGGTTCAATGCCTATTCGAGGATGTAACTTCTTCACTCAGGTGTCGAGGCAAAAACGTCAGTTCCGCCACTCAACATGATAACTTCTAAATAGGCTCCTTCTGCTAAACTTTCTGATTTTTTTACATAAAAAAGGTCAGGCTACTTTCGGCTCCTCTGCTATTATTAAACTTAGCACAAACTAAAAGGCCCATTTTGGTACTTCACGCCTTTGAAGTTCTTTATTTTTTATCTATCGGAATGTTCTGAAGGTACATTTTCCTATGGGTATTGCCGACTCGGCTAATTAATTATAAGTGCTGAGTATAACGATTTTGTCATATTGTCCACAGATTATTCATTACTGTTAAAGTTAAAATATGCTAAAGAAGTTTGTATAAAGTGGTAAAAAAACTATTATAGTAGTACCAAAGCATATGGTTACACCATTGGTTCGTCGCGAAGCTAAATGTTAAAATGGGCATTTTATTTTATGATAACTTCGATCAACTATATGCTAGATAACTTAAAAATTGCATACAAATACGGCCTACAAATATGGCAACAGACAATATAAACAGAAATTCAAAATATTATTACACACTCACTTATGTCATAAGATCATTTTAATAAAATCCAAGCTCATAACAGTGCGTTAAGGCATTATAAAATTATTATCTAAATTAGAACAACCACTTCATGCATGTTTTAGTTCAGACCAACCAATATAGGAATATGAACAAAATATTATTACACACTCACTTATGTCATAAGATCATTTTAATAAAATCCAACCTCATAACAGTGCGTTAAGGCATTATAAAATTATTATCTAAATTAGAACAACCACTTCATGCATGTTTTAGTTCAGACCAACCAATATAGGAATATGAACAAAATATTATTACACACTCACTTATGTCATAAGATCATTTTAATAAAATCCAACCTCATAACAGTGCGTTAAGGCATTAAAAAATTATTATCTAAATTAGAACAACCACTTCATGCATGTTTTACCAATATAGGAATATTGGTTGGTCTGAACTAAAACATGCATGGAGTGGTATTTAATTACCTAATACTGATTTTATAAAGCATATTGAGGTATTTTAACATATCCGCAGGTTTGCTAAAGTTGGACCATACTAAAATTATAATTCGCAACATGCTGTGCACGGCGGGTGGAGCTGAGCAAAGTTATGTTGCGCAATGTAATAAAAAAAACCAAGAGGTACTTAAAATAAAATGACTTTTTAAAACTGACATATCTATAACTAACTATATAGGATATATTTCGACCATTTGATCAAAAACTACAATTACAACTATCACTAAACGATTTCGCTGGGATCATTGTGTCATCCGCAACTTTCCTGCAAAATTGTTTTACGGAGGTTTAACGGTCTTGGTTAGGAGGAGTAGTATTACAACGATACACACATTTTTACTAGTAGGACCTTCGCTTGGCTCAGCTCAATCAAATAGGAGCACAACTCTTATTGTGGTCTTATTTCTCGAGTCGTTTTTCCTTAGAATAATGGTAATCTAATGTATTGTATAATATAGTTGATCGAAGTGTGATAATTTTAATTGATATATATTAGATACTTATTTTATAAAATTTTTACTTTCGTTCTTATCTTAAGTCACAGTTCTAATATTTGCCGTCATAATTAACGTGTATTATCATTATTAAATAATTAGTTATATATTGTTTTTTTAAAACTATCATTTTAAATCTGAACGATTCTACACTACATTTATTATTCAACTGCTATAGCCAATAATTTTCTATTTCCTTACTCATTACTGTATTTTTTTATTTCTTATGGTATTTTTATATTTACTTATTCTATGCTACTTTTATTACGAAACTATTAAAATAATATTTTTTTTTTACATTTCATTTATTTTTTTACTTTTTTTGTAGTTTTTTTCTTTCTTTTTTTAAGTTTATTAATTCTATATCATAACTATGTTTTAATTTTTTTTAATTTTTTTTTTGTATATTTGTGATATACAATTTTTTGACTATACTACTAAAGCTATATTTTTTATTGATTCTTTACTACGTTTATTAATATCTAATAATAGTATCTTTATTACTTTATAACTAAACTGCTAGAGTGAAATATTTTACTATAAGTTTTTTTTTTGTATTATTTATAATCGTACGCAATATTTTAGAAACACTATTATGGTATATTTATTATACATTTTTATTATTAAAATTAACTTGAACAGTCCAAATGACCTGTTCAGTGTAATAATAACATAAAAGTTTATTGTCCTTTAGATATTCTTATATTATCGCATTACTAAATACTACTTTACATATCTTATATTATTTAGAAATCAAGTATTCAAAAAAATATCCAATATTACGTAGATTTCAGAGTTTTGGACAGAATACCCTGATTTTAACCGTAACTTTGTATTATACGAGAATTTATATATTATAGTAAGCATCCATTTATTATTATTTATTATTTATTATTTATTTCAAACATTTACCAAATTTATACAAGAAACAATTAGTACGATAATAACCGCATTAGTGAAACACTGTGTCGCGGCTATTAACGCCCACCTCTCAAGCGTTGCTTATTATCAAATATAAATATAAATTACCAACTATTGTAGATACATATTTTAAACAACAGAAAATATACAATAAAATCAAAATTAAAAGAAAAAAAAATGTATATAATAAAGTAAGGTAAAGTAGGAATTTGCGTGTTTGTTTGTATGTGCGTGCGTGTAAGAGTTTGTGTGTGTACGTATGTGAGTGTGTGTTGTGCGTGTGTACGTGTGTGTGCGTGAGTGGCTATGGGTTTGTGTGTGTATGGGTGCTTGTGTATACATTTGGTATTAAGCCTCATATTGTTAGGATACGGATAAGATTTTCTGTGTCCTCGTAATTTTGCGTCAACAGCCATTATTTAATTCGATTTTACACCTCCGTAGGGTTAGGCGGTGGATTTTACATTTTTCGTTAACTTTATTATATAGCGTTGGGCATAAATAAAAGTACTGTTTATTTGAGGAGGCTAAACGTCGATGTTCAATTGGACAGACTTTATCGTATCTGCGTTTCAGAGTTTCACTATTCGGGTTGTAAAATATTTTTTTGTGTTTCCGTAAAATAGCGTGCAAGATAAATAATTGTCGAACACTCAGTACGTTACAAATTGTATACAAATCTGTAGTTGAGAAGTGCCTAGGTTTGTGTGTCATTACTTTTAGTATACATCTTTGGGCTCTCTCCAATCGAAGCATCGTGCATTTCGAAGTTCCACCCCATGCTGGTATGCAGTAATTCAAAATAGACTGTACAAGAGAAATATACACCATTTTTAAGATTTTTTGAGTTGCGCTAGACCTAAGTTTTCTAAAAACATATATGAGTTTCCTTAATCTGCATACTATAGCATTTATATGTTCAGTCCACGTGAGATTTTCATCTAGGGTTACCCCGAGGTATTTTATAGTACGTGATCGATTAAGCGGGCAGCAATCGCAAAAATGACCCTGGTCTGGACATTTGTGTGCAATGATCGAATACGATTCACATGGAATTTGGGATTTATGGCCAAAGGTAATGAATTTGGTCTTATCAATATTAAGCGTCAATATGTTACATGATAACCAATTCATTATAGTAGCTAGAGCTTTTTCACTATGCTTACGAGCATCCGACCATGTGCTACCATGAACGATTAGAGCAGTATCATCTGCGTAAGTAATGATTTTACAATTTGGAATTTCTAGCTTACACAAGTCGTTAATATATATTAGAAACAGGATAGGTCCCAGCACACTACCTTGTGGCACTCCGAAGGATACATTTTGATCGCTACTTATTATATTGTCTATGGACACACACTGGGTTCTTTCACTCAGATAGCTTTCAAAAAGGTCATACACCTTTCCTCGTATACCATTTTTTTCTAATTTGGTAAGGAGAAGAGGGATGGAGACAGTGTCGAAGGCTTTTGATAAATCCAAAAAAATACCCACAGTTTTCATTTTTTTATCAATATGTTGAATGGCAGTATTTACTAAATTCATGAGTGCATCCTCAGTAGACCTATTGACTCTAAAGCCATTATATTTATTACTTTTAGACTTGACTATATGTCATTAGCCTTTATGATTTTTAGGCTTTATCCAATCGATATACTAAGGACGGTCACCAAGGTTATTCTAACACGAGTACTGGATTTCAGGTAGGTATTGGTTCTTGTTTATTTTATCTATAACGAAAATGGTTTGTTTTATTATTTAACTTATTTAAGATAGTGTATTAAAATTTTAAAAATAGTAATACGCTTTTCCGATTGCTGATCAATTTACATGATATATGTACTTACTATAGGTAATGAAGTAGCTAAGGTTGTTTATCTTGTGTACGGTACGGTATTATAAGTTACAAATGTGTAATAAACAGAAGGGATAAAATAAATAAGCTTTACATTGAAAAAAAAAAGTAATAAAAAATCCATTGTAGTGCAGTATGACAAAGTATTTTTTTTCTGAAAAGGACAAGCCAAACGAACGTTGCTCCAGAAGTTGTCAATGGACGAAATAAAGCCTCCTTCACCTATGCTGAGATCGTAACCTAGCTAGGAATACATATTATTTCTACAGTTATTGTTATTCTATTAAATTTTTCATTCGTAGTTTTACGAATCAAATTCACATTTTTTACACCTTAACTTTTAAATATTATTAAAATTCTTACTCTATGTTTTTATATTTTTGTGCAATAAATTAGTAATTCTGAGAGGTTTTTTTTAATTTTTTTTATGAAACCAAATATTGATATAATCATTTATTATGATTATCGTAATAAATATTTTGTAATTTAATATTATTATAATTATTTTACATTTGATTATTGGTAAATTACATTAATTATATATTTACACTGATTATTCTACACTAGATGAATTTGAAGCTCGTAATACATAATTTTTTTAATCTAAAGTAAACCTATTAATTTTATTCCACATAATTTTTGTTTTTATCGATATTTTTTTTTCTCTCATGAAGAGTTTTGATATACGATTTTTTTAAAAAAGCTATTTTTAATTAACATCTTATACCTTAATTAAGAATTTTAACCTAATTAAATATTTTATAATTATTCTATCCTAATATATGTCGTTATTTTTTTCAAATTTAGTCTATAGAATATCGTACATAATATTTTCTCATGTATTTTTTTTCTTTTATTGTATTTCGTAACTTTTTTTATTTCCAGATTTTTAAAAATATATTTTTTATAACCATGATTAGTCTAAAATAATCCTATTATATGCCTTAAGCTATTTTAGAATATTTATTACTTTATTTGTACACCACAATAGATACACACGTAGAATATGATAAAAAACAAAATGCACAAAAGGCGGTCTTATGGCTAAGTAGCCATCTCTTCCAGACAACCTTTATAATTACTTTTATATTTTTTTCCATTTTATATATTATCTTTTATCTATTTTTGTGATTATTATAATTATTTTTAAATATTTTTTTGTGTTTTGTCAATTTTATATTTTTTTTTGTAAATATTAAATTTTATAGATTTTTTTTTAATATTTTGTCTATATCTATTTTTGTGGCTATTATAATTATTTTTACATTTTAATTTTAAAATATTTTTGCAAATTTTTCGTTTTATGGTTTTTGATATTTTTAAGCTTACCAGCGTACATAATTAACTAATCCGTTGATATTTTTAAGCTATCGCATTACATATTTTAATTTTATTGCAACATATACTATTCTAATCTTAAGTTTTTTTTTGTTTTTAAATTTATACATATTTTTTTTGTTTTTTTAGTCTATTCCATTGCAATTTACTACTAACTGTACTTTAACTTTATTGTATTTTTTGTGATTTTTATATATTGTTTTTTTTTTAATCTTTTTACCTTTTTTTATTTATTTTTAATATATGAATAAGACTAAGAAAGACTTAAACGAGACTAATCAAAATAGAAGTATATGAAGTGGACTCTCATATTTAGTACTACATTCTTATCCTCTCTAGTAGCTTTCGCTATTTTTTTATTATTAAATATCTTAAAAAAAAGCTTTTCGTATTTATATGAAAATTCTAATTTTACTTTTATTTACTTTCTCTGTAACTATGTACTTACAATGGTAATTATGCACCTTTTTTTTCTTATTATAACATGCTTATAATGAAATTCGGCGTTGAGTTCCATCACTCAACACGCAGTGACTCGAATTTGGGCGAAAAGTGGCGTGTTTTGACACTAGGTCTTTTTTTTTTTTTTTGTCGCTAGGAAATGCATTTACGCAGACCGCTCATCCGTACGGCTAGCGCCCTACGGATGAGCGGTACTGTGGGACTCACCAATAAAACCGATCCTACCCACTAAAACCCAGCGGAAACCCTCTCCACCAAAATGAGACGCCGCAGGATCGCTTGCGCATACTACTACGACGCCTCAGTGGAAGGCTCGCCTATTGCGGGCCACCGTCGCCTTCAGGGTGCCCTGGGGTTTCTTCTAGGGCACCCGCAGCTTCGATAACTTGCAGGAGGATCACCCTGGTCCTCCTGCAATAGTTCCTCTAGGGTAGGGGGAGTAGATGCGCGTACTGCCGTCTTCTACCCCCTGGCCTACGGCGGCGGAGCGAGTCTGCATTCGCGCTGGACTCACGCACCCGCTCCGCGGCCTCCTTCAGTGCGATTACTGATTCGCAGAAGGAGACCATTGCAGACCAGTTCCTCTCGCTGTTCAGCATAGCCCCTACCACACTGGACAGTGAGAGGTCCCTACCCACTACAGCTATCAGAGCGTGGCGTTGTGAGGCCCAGGCGGGGCATTCGGCTAGAGTGTGATACGCCGTATCCACGGAGGCATCACACTCGTGGCACACCGGCGACATCTCCCGACGTGCAATCTGATGCAGATATTTGCCGAAACAACCGTGTCCCGTCAATACCTGCACCAGTCTGAACGTCAAGACACCAAAACCCCTTTTGACCCAGCACTCTAGGTGTGGGCGGACCGCCTCTACAGTCACTAGGCCTGCCGCCGGGGAACCCAGGTCCTCTTTCCATCGCCGGATCAGGGCTTCGTCCGCTCTCCTCCTGATCCGCGCGATATCCTCTCGCGATGGATGCACGCCTCGCGACCGCTCACTTGCGCGGAAAGCATGTACTCTGGCAAGCACTATCGCCTGAAACTCCCAAAGCGGATCGCTTGCCAAGAGAGTTGCCGCCGTCCACGACACCGTACGGTACCCCCGTATCGCTCTCACCGCTATGACCCGCTGCGCTTTCCGCAACTGGGTCTTATTGCGAGCGGTGAGAGAATCCGCCCACAAAGGTGCACCATACAGAGCCATGGATCTCAACACGCCGACATAAAGTTGCCGACATGGAGAATCCGGCCCTCCGACATTCGGCAGTAGCCTGCCAAGGGACCCGGCGGCGCTAACTAGCTTCGACGCAAGCTGAGCGAAATGTGACTCAAACTTCCATCGTCCATCCAGGGTCAGACCCAGATACTTCATCTGGGTCTGTACCTCCACCTCCTGTCCCTGGATGCTCAGAGTAGCCCTACGGGGGGGACCCCTGCGCGGGCCATGGAATAGGAGGGCCTCAGTCTTTGGCATTGAGACCCTCAGACCCAGCGCTTGGATGCGATCGACGACAAGGCGAGTACCGGTTTCGGCTAAGCGTGCCGCCTCCTGATAAGATGATCCCCTTGCCGTGACCAAAGTGTCATCCGCATAGCAGATGACATTTAAGCCAGGAGGAAGACGACTACGCAGGAGCCAATCATAGCCAATGTTCCACAGTGTCGGGCCAAGAACTGACCCCTGTGGAACTCCGCAACCGACCCTTCGTCTACCGATCTGGCCGTTTTCCCCTATCCATACGACTACTCTATCTTGGAGGTAGTCATCTAACAGTCGCCGGAGATAGAGAGGTACCCCATGGTACCGGAGTGCCTCTCTTAGCGTCTCAAACGGCAGACTGTTAAAAGCGTTAGCCACGTCCAACGAGACGGCGAGAAGAACATCTCTGTCTGCCGTCGCAGCCAACAACCGAGTCTTCAGGGCGTTCAAGGCATCGATGGTTGATAGACCGGTCCTAAACCCAAACTGAGCCTCTGAAAGACCCGGACCTACTTCCTCTAGATGCTGAATAAGACGGAAAGCAATGATCTTCTCTAAAAGCTTGCTCGTCTCATTTAGCAGCACTATTGGTCTATATGCAGAAGGAGAGTCCAGAGGACGACCCTCCTTATGCAGCAAGCACAATCCTCCTACCTTCCACAACTTCGGAAACTGGCCAGTTGACAAGCACTGCTCAAATAGCTTCCGAAGTTCATCGCCAAGATATTCCAGGGCGATGATCAAAGCTCTCCCTGGAATGCCATCTGGTCCCGGTGCAGTTCTTTTGGCCCTCAGCCTTCTGAACGCCATATCCATCTCCACCTCTGAAATGGGCGGAAAAACCGATACCTCCTCTAGCACCGAGGAGATAGGGTCCATGCTAGGTGGGATATGCCTTGGCGGTTCCGGAAAAAGATCTTCCACAAGGCGTAGGATGAAATCTGGCGACAGGGTTTCAGTTAAAGGGGCGCCATGAGCGCGGAGTTTTTTCTAATATAATTACTACTTGTATCTAAAAAAATATTCAGATATGTATACTGATATTATGTACTAGTTCCCTTATTCATTTTAATTTATTTTCGTACGTATACAAATCAAGCTAGCAGATTTTATTTTAATCTACTTATCAAGTAAACGCTCCACAAGATGTTTGTTTATTATTCTATTTGTGTTTTTTTTATTACTTTTGTTTTTTATTTTATTTTTTGTATTTTTTTTTTTATTCACATAGTTTTACCATTACTTTAATTTAAGGACAGTATATTAATATTCTTAATATTTATTTTCATAAAATGGTATAATTATTTTTACAATCGGTAACTTATTTTTACACAATACCTACACATATTTTTATGTAACATACGATGATTTATAAGTTTTTTTTGTTTTTTTATAGATTTTTTTATTATATTTAAATTTATATATTATATTAATTTATATTACAAAATATTCTATTACTAACAAATTATCTGTAAGTAAAACAGTTGATATGGTTGTTATTCAAGTATTTTTATTCTAATTTTGAATATTAGGTACTGACATTATATCTTATTTTTAACTTGGAACATGGTAAATGTCGAACACTCACATGTGGTTATCTATTCATTCCTTAATATATGTAAATATTTTAATATGTACAATTGACTTCCCAATATACAAAGAGCATCAAAATGTCCTTATGTAAGTAATAACTCTACTTGTATAAATACGATATTTCACTGTTACAATCCTTATATTTACACTTAGCAACGTTATAGCCTCGCGCCTATGTGCTAATAAATACGTACGTACGCGTAGAATATTCAGTTTGATGAGGTATAGGCGAATTTTCCACAAAATAAACAATTTAACAGGGCGACCTGATCGCCGCACTAATATCTTTTTCTTCATTTTTTTTTTAAAAAACAAATATTTCTTAAATGAACATAAATATCAAATAAAATAATATATTTTGAATCAGGTTATAAAAACAATTTTATATAAAGTATTGAGTAAAGAAAAGAATATTCGTGAAAATAAAACAAAAATGAGAATAAGTTTCGAGTCCTTCCTTCGATCCATTGGGGCGAGAATATTAGTGTTGGCGCGAAGCTTCGTCCAAACAATGAGCGTTGCTATGACAACGATGATCATTACAACGGGTGTTTCCCGTATGAAAGCAGGAACAGACAAATCAAATGTTTTATTTCTGGTAGTGGCGTTAGTAGTTTGTGGAAACTTGATTGGTATTTGTACTATTATTTGTGTGTTATTAGAATATATTTAATGTACTGTATGTTTCCCTTAAAAAATAAATAAAATAAAAAAAAAAAAAAAATAAAGAGAAATTTTGTACTGACCTCGACATCCCCGGAAAAGATTACCTGAAAAATAACATATTGTGAAATTCGTTTTTGAATAATAATTTTTAAAAAATCTAAAAAATACATTTATATATTTAAAATAGAAGTACTTAAATCAAAAATATAATTTAAAAATATCAATTTACCTCACCTAATTGGTAAATAAGACAAATATTAGTTCCACGTCTCTTCTCATAGTATATAAATAAAAGCCTTTTTATATAGAGAGAGATTTAATAATTTTATGGCGCTCGGTTAACATAAGACATCTATCTGTAAAAAAAAACAATATAAAGCATCTGCTATAAAATCTAAAGCACTCAATACAATATTTTAAAAAGAGTTTACTTACGATTTTCGGTTATCCAGAATCACATAACACAATTTGGGCAATTTTACCAAAACAAAAATAATTTGACGACCATTTCCACCGATTAAAATTAACCTTTTAAAAATCAGAAGTTTTTCATCTAAAGCTATTTACAATTTAGAAGACTAACTCAATATTGCCACAGCTTTTCAGCGACTAGTTAGAGACCACTAAAGGAGCGAGATGTCGACTGTATGAGGTCCAGGCTGCGACTGCAACTAGGTCTGGGGTGACAGAGGTCCCTGGAGCAGGTCGGAGGGCGGGACCTCCCAGTGCAGATTCCACGCCCCTTGGGAGGTGGAGGATCCCGTGCTCGCGAGATTCCCCCTGTTCCTAGAATCTATAATTACAGATTTCGTAGTGGTGGGGATTGATTTTTCGCTTTAATAATTTTATTTCTGCCATCATTTGATTTATAAAGGTTATAAAGGTTATGTTTTCTTTTCAACTAGTGTTTTGGCTCGATTTCACTTGATCTTTTATATTAATTTTATTTTATTTTATAACTCACCTTTTAATTTTCGTGTATCCTACTTGTTTTTAAGAAGCAATAAAGAATATATAATAATAGTTTGAAATAATAATGCCTACATAATAAAGTCATTATTAAATTTTTCGCTTAAATTTATTTTACGCATTATCCACAGAGAGAGTATTTTTGTTGGTTTCACACTGTATCCCGCACATTGCAGAGTAGGCAGAGCCAGAGTACGTATTGCTTCTTGCGTTGAGTGACGGTACTCAACCTTATCAGGGCGAGGAAATAAAAATAATAAATATTTCATTTCATCAAGCGGGAATGGAACTCATAACCCAGAACCTGTCGAGTTTACAGTATTGTACACAAACGTACCCCTGCGCCTCGATTAACCAATATTCATATTATTAGTTTTCTGTTTTCTAAAATGAAATCAGTTATAGTATCTTATAAAAAAAAATTACAATATCAACAAGAAAAATCGTCGCATAAAATAAACAAAGTCGATAGAAATCAAAACGATTACGCATCAAAGATCTAACGCCCCTGTAACCCACTGACACAGTACTCCCCTTCTGTACTTCTACCGCTATTAATAAAGTGCCGTCGCAGTCTATTTGCTACTGTCAGTTATTTTGGAATTTGTCTGTGTGTTGTAGGTTGATTATCCTCTATTTTATAGCACCTATTTTTTTAATTTTACTATAAAAATATTGTTGATTTCTAATTAATTGTATATATTATAGATTCATTCGTTTTTTTGACGTATGATTAACTTTGTATTTTTTATTTTTTTGATATCCGGAGAGCTATATATATACAAGTTTATATATTTATAAAGAAAAAATATAGTATATTTTATAAACTAGGCTTAAATTACAATAACCAATATTATATCTACTGCAGAAACATTTAATTAAAGAGTGTATATTAATGTAATAATAAAATTAAGATAATTATAATAAATTCCTTGATTTTGATAAAATTACTTAAGACATAGAGGCCAGTCGTGGCGCAGCGGCACGAAGTGTGACTGTAAACCGACTGGTTGTGGGTTCGATCCCCACTCGAGGAGATGAAATATTTACTTAAATTTATATTTCCATTTCTTCGCTCTGGTGTCGAGGCTAAGAGCGGCGTTGAGTTCTGCCACTCAACACGCAATGCCTCCAGAAATCGGCAGAAAGTGGGGAATGGAGTGTCTAAAAACACTAGGTTCCCTCTGCCTACTCTGCTGTGTGCGGGATACAGCGTGAAGCTGATTTATTATTTTATTTACTTAAGACATTTTGCGTTATTAAATAATTTAATAACTTAATTAGATTTTAACCCTGCCAAAATGATAATATTAAAAAAAAAACAGTTTTTCTATGTGCTACGAAATCGTCTACGTCGTAGACAAGGAAAGAAGTGTAATATTACGCTTTTCTTCTATTTACCTTGACAATATGTATAAAATTTTATTCCTGAAGCAACCGAAGCGCAATTTCAATGCTTCAGTGGATTGATTATAACTGTGGAACATTAAATATTTATATTTTTTTTTCTATAAAGTCCCGGGGGTTTTTTACGAGAGAATACTGAATAACTTTTAATTTTTTTCAGTTTCACGCCGTATCCCGCATACATCAGAGTAGGCAGAGGAAACCTATTATAAATATTTTGTCATTAATCGTGACCGTGACGTGTTTGGAATAATTGACCGCAGCTAAGACAAAATTAAAATGTTTTCTTTTTTGTTATTTTCAGCAAATCTAATTTTCAACAAAGGAAATAAATAGAAGACGACATGAGTTGTGATATGATGAAATACTTTTCCTGTGATGTTTATTAGACAACATGTAGGTAACTATGTATATCGAAAATGTTTAAATTAGTCTATTATTAAGTTACAAAACGTATGTTGTGTTATATAAAGTATATAACGTTAACTTATCGTTATAAGTAAACCTTTGTGACCTATCATCAAAAATGGAAAAAAAAACAATGAAATAAATAACATTTCTTATTCAAAACCTCATTATAAGAAAAAATAATATTTATAACTTAAAGTTATATTTCCATTTTTTCGCTCTGGTGTCCAGTCAAAGCACGGCGTTGAGTTCTGCTATTCAACACGCAATGCCTCCAGAATTCGGCAAAAAGTGGGGAATGGAGTGTCTTAACACTAGGTGAAGCTGATTTTTTTTAAAATATAATCTTGTAGACACACCCTTGTCACACCCCTACCGTCTCCTCCTTTCACCGTGTACGATGGTCAGCCGGTGTACATCATTATTAGGTTTTATAACGAAACTTAATTGTAGACTCCAATCAATTTATACACGGAGTTATTACGCAGCAGTTCGCAATTAGTGCTCGTGAGCTTTAATGAGGGGTAGAAAGTAGTAATTTAGTTTTACACACCACACCGTTTATACTGATAAAATATATGATATGTAAAATAATATTATAATTTTATTATGATACTTTCTACTTTCCGCCGAATTCTGGAGGCAATGCGCGTTGAGAAGCAGAACTCAACGCCACGGTTTGACCTGGACACCAGAGCGAAGAAATGAACATATTAAATATTTTATTTCAGTGGGAATCGAACCCGCAACCTGGCGCTTTTACAGTTGTTGTTGTGTTTTGTGCCCCTGCCCCACAACTGGCCTCTACATACTGCCCACGACTGTCGATATGCTACGAAATCGTCTACGAAGTCGTAGAACTCACAATAGGGAAAAAGAGAACGGATACTTATATTTTCTAAAGGATACTTATATTTTCTGTTAACTTTTCTTGTCTTGACCTAAAAATGACTTTCCGCCCTTCTGTTGTTAAAGCTATCGAAGCGCTTTAATGGTTCAATGGTTCGATTCCCAATTGAGGGTCATTCAAAGTTTATATTACTTATAAGCATACATAGTTTGAAAGATATTCTCTAACCGTTAATTTTATTTACAAAAAAACGGAATCAAATTTTATCTTATTTTTTTTAGGCAACTAGAACCACACGTTAAAATAATCCGTATAGTTTTGTAATATTTTTAATACACAATTTTTTATTTTAGTTGAAAAAATAATAAATGCTTCGCTACCTCAGAAGCAATAATTTAATTTACACGGAGAGTAATGTTTACACGGAGATGTCTGAATACATTGTAACAACAGATTTTCGATCTTATACTTCACAACGGGACCCAAAATTTTGCTATCTTAAAAATAACAATTTTTCATCACGCTGTACTTCGCACAACAGGGTAGGCAGAGAAACCCTAGGAACTTAGTATTAAGATACTCAGTTTCCCACATACCGCCGAATTCTCGAGGCATTGCGTGTTGAGTGGCGGAACTCAACGCAGTGCTTTGCCTCGGGCGAAGAAATGAAAATATTAAATACCGAGTGTGAATCGAATCCACAACCGTCGCGTTTACAGTCGAACCCACACAACAACACGATAGCTACTTAATCATCCTTATTATTATTAGTTCATATGTGGTGAAAACATGCGCCATGTTTTTAACCGGTCGATCCTATTAATGTGGAGTAATTAAGCGAGTTGGCCCTACCGGCGAATAATTTAATTTTAAAAGCACGCTGGTTAAGTGCTTAAACCAATAAAATACTCCATCAGCAAAATGCATCGAAAGTTCGTAAAAAATCGCAGGTGCCACCGCCAAACCCAATTGGTCCAATTTCCGTCGCAATTTCTCTTGGAAAATGTTTTTAGAAAACCTAGGTTGTAACGTAGCTTGAAATTAGATTTCGATACTGAAATCTTATTATAAAATGTTGTATTATAAAAAGAAGTCAGTCGTGGCGCAGGGAACGCGATAGGTTGTTGGTTCGATTCCCATTTTTCATTCTTCGCTCTGGTGCCGAGGCAAAGCGCGTTGAGTTGTTGAGTTCTGCCACTCAACACGCCTTTAGAATTGTGCGGAAAACGGAGGATAAAATGTCTTAACAGTAGGTTCCCTCTGCCTACTCTGCTGTGTACCGAATACAATGTGAGGACATAAAAAGAAGCAGCATCATGTTTTCTCTCGTATAGCGCTTTAGGCACTGCGTTTTCGACTTTCCATATAATTTTCGAGATATTGCATGTTAAATGACGAAACTCAACGCCGCGCTTTCTTTACCAGAGCGGAGAAATGACATCATGCAATTTAATTTTAGCAGCCCTGGCTCACTAGGCCACAAAGTCACCATGGCCACCCCTAATTTAATGCTAATATTGTTGATAATTAAAATATAAAGGTATAATAATATTTTTTTTGGGTTTCAGATATTTTTCCACCATCGCATTAATATCTCGTAGAATATTATCTGACATAAGAATGATTAACACACGTTCGTTGTGGGTTCAAATTCCGCCTAATGACACTTTTATATTTAAGAACAATCGTTTTATATTAAGTACTACAACAGTAAATGAAATTTAGGGATAATTCTGGGAAAACATTGCTGTGAAAATATTTTTGCCTCTATTCTAAATAAATAAAGTTAAAATTTAATGTTTTATTTTAGCTTCTGGCTGTATAAGACATTCCATTTCCCATTTTTCATTTTAATAAATCTTAAATTCTCGATATTAAAAAAATATATATATAATAAAAATATATAATAAAAAACAAAAACCTACTGCATAAAACTTAAAAGTAGAAAATAAAGCATTACCTAAGCACATTACCCTCGTCCTCGTTACGTAGTCGGGTAATAAGAAAAAAAGATAAGGATAGAAAAAAATATTTGAAATAGTTTATCTTGTTGTTGTTGTTTCTTATTTTATGACTCTTAGGCGTGCCGGTCGAGCGCAATAATTATCTCGTCATTAATATGAGGCCAGTCGTGGCCCAGGGGCACAAGGGTGTGACTGTATAGCGACGTTTGTGGTTTCGATCCCCACTCGAGAAAATAATATATTTATTTAAATTTATATTTTCATTTCTTCGCTTTTAGTGTCCAGGCAAAAGCAGCGTTGAGTTCCGCTACTCAACACCCTGCAAAATTCGGCGGAAAGTGGAGGACGGAGTGTCTTAAGACTAAGTTCTCTCTGCCTACTCTGCTGTGTGCGTTTTAATTTTAATTTGTACACAAATATAAGATCTTTATTTATGTATGGTACATATAAAGATTATAAAAAGTGTGGCGCTCATTAGCATCAAACAGTATTAGAAGTCCGCAAAGCTAAAGTGAATACATTATTAATTCCCTCAAGGGATATGCCTTAATACTTTTTTAGAGTTTTCATCTTTTTATTTTTACAGATTAAGGATATTATAAGAATAGCATCCACACACACAATCTTCATATTAGAACTTCATATAACAAGCAAAGGTAATCACTTCCTTTGTTTATTCCGTGGAATTACGACTGGAACACTCATTATAACAATCGATTTCCGTCTCAAATTAATTAATAATGACTCATATTTACTAATAATCTATAATAGTTTTAAAAATAGATAGATGTCAACTTTAGTAAACACCAACAACGTGACAAAATCGTAGCTATATAGAAATTGGCAAAACTATTTGTGCTTTCCAGCACAGTAGTGGCGCAGCGGCACGAAGTTTGACTGTAAAACCGACTGTTTGTGGGTTCGATCCCCACTAGAGAAGATGAAATATTTACTTTCTGCCTCCAGAATTCGGCAGAAAGTGGGTAACGGAGTATCTTACCACTAGGTTCCCGCTGCCTACTCTGCTGTTTTTTTTTATTTGTGCTTTACTAGCACGCTTAACCACACAAAAATAAATGTGTAATTAATTATCAACATTACCTACCTACCTTATATATATGACACTAAAAAAATTTAACCATTACACAAACTCCCAAAAGAATTTAGCAAAGACAATAGATAAAAAACAAAACGAAAAATAATAGAGAGAAAAGAAAAAAAGTCTTTATGAAATGAAGGCTCTGTCTTAAAAATATGTAACGTCAACAAAAAAAAAAACCTACACAAAAGCCTATCTAACAAAACATTGATTCTAGTTAAATTGAGTTTTGCGAACAAAATTACACGAAAGAACCACAAATTTAACCGTAAATTAATTTACAGTCTTATTATTATTGGAATTTAACAAAATATGTTTCGTGGTAGTCTTTTTGATTAAACGCTATTTACGTTGCATTGTTCGACTGACCGACGCCCGACGTCACGTGGTAATGTGCTCGGGACAACCAGGGGCGGGAGGAATTGATTAAACATGCATTATATAATACTCTCGTGTAATTTCATGTTTGAATTATCTTTCATTTAGTTAAGCTTCAGGCCCTTTTGTCATGGAAATGACATGTTGCAGTCACAGGAATTGTTCGGTATTCATTATTATAGGTGCACGTAGAATAAAGTTTTGAGTTTACCGAATACGTATTCATTAATTCAATGTTTACTTTACGTAAGGCCTACGTAGCTTGTTTGCATCTAATATAAAGTTAAGATTAGAATTTCTTTTAGCTTCACGCTGTATCCTGCTGTAGGCAGACGGAACCTGGGAACCTAGTGTCAAGAAACTTCACGCCTACTAACACACTTCAGTTAACTACTTTCCGTCAAATTTGAGAGGCAATGCGTTGAGTGGCGGAACTCAACGCCGCACTTTGCAACGTTACCAGAGTAAGTAAATGAGAATATTAATTCATTTCTTCGAGATGAAAACGCACATCCGCTGCAACTGGCCTCAGTTAGTCAGTTTTGTTTAGTATTTTAAAATATAAAAATAAATAAAGTAACACAAGATATTTTTTGCTTTATTTAACCCATAAACTTAGGTCGTCCAGATCTAAAGTGGCTGACATATCTAAAGTTCCTCAACTTCGCTCTGAGTTTTCCTTTTTTCTTTAAACGTCCCATATGTTGTAGCGTTCGTATACTGCGTTCATCTCGTCGCCCATGCAAAAGAGAAATTATGCTTCGACGTATGCTGAAAATGAAAAAAAAAACAACATTATTTTAATGACAGATATACATATTTTATTTATTTTAATATATATTTTTTATACAAAGGATTAAAATTGCCTTTCTGTTAGGGCTTCTTATAATAAGGACAAGTTATCAAAACTCTTTGTGTACATTCTGTAGGTTGCTGCTGGAAGACCCCTTGTAAGAAACGATTTTCCGCGAGGAAATTAATGAAGCTGATAGCTTCGTAATATATCCCGCACGCAGCAGGATAGGCAGAGAGTATCTAAGTACTAACACACTCTATTCGATACTTTCCGTAGATTTCTGGAAATATAATTTTAAATAAATATTTCATCTTCTCGAGTGGGGATGGAACCCACAACCAGCCGGTTTTCAGTCACACTTTGTCCACGTCTGCCGTCATTACTGACATATTATAAAATAATAATTATAACTACATTAGTAATTATAATAATCTATAATAGTGTTTAACATGGGAACAATATAAGCTTTAATGGAAAGGACCATACAACGTGACGTGTAATTTGACAAAACCGTAATTATTTGGTAGAAATTACTGTTCGAGGTAACACAACGGTGGCGGTCTGCGCTACATTGTCACCGCGATTTCAATTAATCGAGACATTGTATCTCGTGTTAATGTAGGACAACCCTAGCATAATTTTTGTTTTTAGTATGTATTTATTGTAGTGTTATATATATATGCACTATATAATAATCGGATCTCTTTTAAATGTGCATTTTTCTATTGCGTAATTTTATTATTTTTTACTATACTGAGGCCCGTCGTGGCGCAGGGGCACGAAGGGTGATTGTAAAATCGACTGGTTGTTGGTTTGATCCGTGGTTGTGGAAACGAAACCCAAATGAAATATTTATTTCCATTTATGCTTTCCTTTCCTCGTTCTGGTGTCGAGGCAAACTACGGCGTTGAGTTCCGCCACTCAACACGCAATGCTGAAGACGTGGAGGCAAGGAGGTAAGTCACAACGGAAAGTGGGGAACGGAGTGCCTTAACACTAGGTTCCCTCTACCTACTCTGCTGTGTGCGGGATATAGCGTGAAGCTGAACTTCGTGAGTTCTCCATACAACATGACATTGGCAAAGTGATTTTGTGCTCAACCGCACTTCCGAAATGCCATAATTAAAGAACTAACTGATAATATACGTAGCCATGTTTCATATTATACTCGTATAACGACAAACGCAACGGATTTTGATTTCACCGGGCGCTACAGATGTCAAGTGCCTTGGGCGGTAATATCGTGTATTGATGGAAAGGCTGTCACGGGCAAGCCTTTGATGTCGGTCTAGTATGAACAGTTACAGTGAGGTAAATAAATATTTTCAGGTTATCCATCAGGCACGAGCCAGACAGTGTATGGAACACGTTTTAAATTAATTTGTGTGAACAATATTTTTCTTTGATGCCTTTGTGCCGTAATTTGATATGTCAATCAATGTATTCCGATGGTCGTAATTTCCGCTTGGGGTGGCGGTATACTCAGTTAGACTAAATGTATAATATTAAAGTTATATTTGTCATTATTTTAATATGATATACTTATTGAATTAAATAAGGCATTTGGTTAGATGATAAGGCATTTGAAATAAGTATGTTTCTTCTATAATTATTCAAAATAGGAATAGCAGACAACTGCCTCATAAGTTACTTTACCGTTTACTTTGGTTATTCTCAACTCTTTATTTTATGTTTTATTTTTTTCTCCACATTCCAGAATTTTTTCAGAGTTCTGGTTTAGTAATAATTTTTTTATTATAGTATTATTCATAGTCTGTTAGAAATCGAAGAGTTCTCGAGTCTGAGCACATTCAAACAAAAAATATCTAGTACTTCTCCATATTAAGAGTTTAAATCAACATTTTTCAATATTTCAAACATTCACCTATGCTCTGCTGGCAGTTTTTCATAGTTCTGGTTTTGTATTTAACTTTTTATGATAGAATTATTTATACTCTATTGTTAAATGAGGAGTTCTAGCTTCTAAGCATGATAATACTATTTTTAAAAAATATTTTTCTGTCTAAACAAATTAATTTGATATTTTTTAACAAATCGAATATTCACCTATGCTCTGCTGGTAGTTTTTTTAGAGTTCTGGTTTTGTAATTGAGTGTTTTCAATAGAACTACTTATATTTTATTCGAAATCAAAGTTCCCGAGTCTCAGCATAATCACAAAAAAAATATCTTGTACTTTTCCGTATTAAGTGTTTAAATAGACATTTTTCAATATTTCTAACATTCACCTATGCTCTGCTGAAAGTTTTTTCAGAGTTCTGGTCTTTTTTCCAGCTACATGTCATAGGAATATTTATATTCTATTGTAAAACGAAGAGTTCTCGCTTCTTAGCACGATATTACTATTTTAAAAAAAATATTTTCTCGTCGCTGCAAATTAATTTGTTATTTTATATCAAATTGAACATTCAGGTATGCTCTGCTGGAACTTTTTTCAGAGTTCTGGTTTAGTAATAATTTTTTTATTGTAGTATTATTCATATTCTGTTAGAAATCGAAGAGTTCTCGAGTCTGAACACATTCAAACAAAAAATATCTAATACTTCTCCATATTAAGAGTTTAAATAGACATTTTTCAATATTTCAAACATTCACCTATGCTCTGCTGGCAGTTTTTTCATAGTTCTGGTTTTGTATTTAACTTTTTATGATAGAATTATTTATACTCTATTGTAAAATGAGGAGTTCTAGCTTCTAAGCATGATAATACTATTTTTAAAAAATATTTTTCCGTCTAAACAAATTAATTTGATATTTTTTAACAAATCGAATATTCACCTATGCTCTGCTGAAAGTTTTTTCAGAGTTCTGGTCTTTTTTCCAGCTACATGTCATAGGAATATTTATATTCTATTGTAAAACGAAGAGTTCTCGCTTCTTAGCACGATATTACTATTTTATAAAAAATATTTTCTCGTCGCTACAAATTAATTTGATATTTTTTATCAAATTGAACATTCAGGTATGCTCTGCTGGAACTTTTTTCAGAGTTCTGGTTTAGTAATATTGGGATTTGGCAATATTTTCAAATAAACTCGTAGAGTTCTTATTACAAAGTGGTTTACTTAATCACTGGTTACATTACAATATTAACTTATTAAATCAAGGACACAAAAAAAAAAAACGCACCTAGCGACAGATAAAGAAACTAATTTGTACATTTACAAAGACAGCTCGTTACAAAGCATTTACAGACATACCTATGAACTAAATTATAAATTTATTATTCAATACTCCCACCTAAATTTAAAAGGTAGACATAATAATCACTTTGCTTTCAACTAAATATTTTTTTTTATATATATATATATATATTTAAATTATAAACATTATAGCTAACCTCATACAAATAACTTTTATTATATATTATATAAACTGGTTTACTCTTAACTTACTTACTATACACCTTTTATATTATTAGGCACATTAAACTTTTCTTATCATCTTATCTCTAATTGAATGAAATTTATTTGCCGGCAAAGCTTTGGTTAAGAAATCAGCTAATTGATTTAAACTCTCAACATATCTGATATTGACAATTTTCTTAGCAACATTCTCTCTGATAAAGCTCTATATGCTTACTTGATCTTATATCTATATGCTTACTCCTTCTATGAAATACAGGGTTGTTTATCAATTTGATTGCACTCTGACTGTCAACATTTAAAGTTATTGAGCTTTGTGGCTCTCCAATATCACAAAGAAATTGCCTAAGCCATAAAATTTCTTTAGTGGCCTCACTAGCAGCCATGTACTCTGACTCTGTTGTGGATAATGCTACAGTATTTTGTTTACGACTAGACCAAGTGACAGGACCCATTCATAAGAAATATATAACCTGTATTAGATTTTCTGGTATCCATATCACCTGCAAAGTCAGAGTCAGAGTAGCCAATGAATTCTATATTACCTTGATAAACAATACACATATCTTTCGAATTAATTAAATAACGTAAGATTCTTTTTACAGCCGTAACGGTGTGAAGGACCTGGATTATTGACATACCTGCTAACAACATTTACAGCATATGCTATGTCAGGTCTAGATATTGATGACAAAAATAACAATGCTCCCACTGCTTCTCTATATGGAAAATTTAACAGGTTTCATCACTAACTGTATTCTTAGATATCTTTACATTACATCAGCGGGGTTACTGCTACCCTTAGCGTCTGACAAATTAAACCTATTTATTATTGTTTTAATATACTGACTTTGACTTATACTAATATAATCTTTTCCTCTATTTATTTCCATTCCAACAAATGAATTACAGTCTATAGTCTTAATCTCAAAAGTTTGCAATGAATATTTTTAGTATTTCAGATAAAACAACTTTACTTTTAGCCAATAATAATCCATTATCAACATAAAGAATTAATATCACTTTGACATCTTTAAAATGTCCTACAAATACACAATTTTCAGATGGACATGGTTAAAACCATTAAACAGATAGAAAAGAACAAATTTTTCATTCCAACATCTCGATGATTGCTTAAGACCATATCGACGGCAGCAAAGAGCAAACGGCTATCTACAAAATCACTAGTTTTGAGGAGAGCGTTTTTAAGAGAATAATGTAATAACTTTACAATAAAAATGCTATCTTTCTCAAATTTGAAATAGTTAATTGTTAATAAGTTTTTGATTTTCACGATTATTATACATTTTAAAATAAAACTATTTTAACCGGATTAATCGCGTTATTTAGTTTTTACATTTTTGGAAACCCGAACGTTTCGTTTCGGGTAGTCTACCCGTGACCACGGACTACTGCAAAGTGTTCGAAAATATACGCGCATTAATCCGGTTAAAATAGTTTTATTTAAAATAGTTAATGTTATAAGATTATATACTATTTAGTATAGACTAATTTTCAATAAGCTTATTAGTTTTAAAAATACGGTAGATATCTTTATCTAGTCCGCTCGAAATAACAAACAAACTGAGTCAACTGCATATATTCGTTTTTACTTGGGACACTGTAATTACTTATCCTCAAATAATTTTATATATATAATGAGTTATTACTATTTTTTTTGATTATATATAACTAATTTCATCAATAAAAAACATGTAGATATGATTGCCAGTAAAATACTGCAGTTGTCTCGAAATACTTCGCCATTCTAAAGTTGTAGCTCCGATAATTGTAGATATATTAAAATTGTTATAAGTGAGGAACGGAGTGTCTAAAACACTAGGTTCCCTCTGCCTACCCTGCTGTGTGCGGGATACAGCGTGAAGCTGTTATAAGTTTCAGGTGCCTAATAAAAAATTCAAATTAATAAAAATCTGTAATGCACTAACTAAGGTAGTGTTCCAGTAGTGGTTTGAATATGGGAATAATAAAACGAGCAGCGTCACATTCTGTTTAGTTATTCGACTGATCATGGCTAACGAAACCGTCTATTTATATATATTTGGACATACTGTCAAATGAGCAACTTTTATATGTTAAATTTGTACAATCATTAAAGTATTCTAAATATTATATATTCAAGTAATCTCTTATGAGCACTTTGAATCGTCGAATGAACATATAAACAAAAAGAAGCTACCACCGGTTCGGAAGGCAGTTCTGCAGAGAAGAACCGGCAAGAAACTCAACAGTTGCTCTTTTATATAATGTATTTATACATATATTATATAAATCAATGTGTGATGAATTAATTATTAGCTATAATTGCATTGAGAATAACATATTGTTTATAGGTCTTAAAATAACAGTTACTCAACAGGAATTGAATAATTCTATACAGTGTTGCTAGTGATATTTAACAGTACTAAAATAAGTATATGATAATAGATAGAAATATTCCATATGGTCTTGCTCGTGCTGTTTAACAGTAGATAATTAACATAATTTTTATCGTAAACAATCAACCATACGTAATATTTAACCTTAACCTTTAATAGTTAACCGAAACGTATATTAATTCAGTGTTCTAAATAATAAGAGCAAATTTTTATCGCAATAATCGAACGCATTTAAAAGAAATCTCACATACAAAATAATTAAATCTTATACAAGCTTTATCGAAATAGAGAAGACAAAATGTCTAAATCATTCTTATGTCATTTGAGTAAATCTACAGAAAGCTGTATGTTGCCCCTATAATATACAATTTATTTGATGTTTGAATTACCTTATTTAAATAATATCACAAGCGATTACCATCTTAGCATTTTCTTATAGTAAATTATAGTAAAAGTTTACAATTACAAAGTAAAAAATATGTCTTTTTTTCAGTTTTCAGAAAACATATTTTCTATTGCTGTATGAATTATATTTTTGTAAAAAATGTGTTATCTTCAAGAAATAAATTCTGTTCACAGAGAGAAATCGGATCTTTGTATATTGCTATTTTGTCGTTATTAGTAAGGCATTGGTGTAAGCACTTTGTAGGCCTCAGCGTTATTTTGTCTATTACTGGTATTTGCATGTCGACCACAATCATATTAATAAAATCATAGACAATCAATCAATTGGGCTTCATTTAAATGATATTTGTAATGAATTACATATGGATTAATAACATTTGGATCCACTTTTATCTTTCTAATCTGACTCCATTTAACCTTTTCGTTATTAAAACCTTTCTTCCATGTATATTGGGTTCGTGTAAGATTTAAAGTTTCAAATATCGTTTAAGGAGATTCCAATTACTTCTTAAGGCTCGCCATTAACTTTGACCACCTTACACAGGTATACCATTCTTGGAGTGTTTATATTATTTTTCTTTTGGAAGATCAATCAATTAGGGCATACACACTGTCAACTTCCTGCCCTGCCTACCTGTCCCTTTTTTAAGAATCTATGACATACATGCACTTTAAACATTTCAGCATTATACAAGTACATTAGAAATACTAATCGATTACATTTTTGGCATCCACAGTTATCAGATTGTTTACCTTTAATTCCTACTTTGACTATTAAATTATACAAGCAAGCAACGATCTCGGCCAACATATAACCTAATCCTCTTTTGTTTCCTTTATCAAAATTGTGACATTAAAACGTAAATGTTTATAGTAAAAGGAACTTTATTCACCACAAGGGGTCGAAAGATTTCTTGGAAATTAAAGGTTAATGTTGAAACTTTTTGACTTTTGTTGGCTCGTACTGTGCCAGCTTTTGGCTTCTGATTTTAGATCTCCATTAAACTGTAGTAATAAGGAGATAGGATTGATATGTTATCTTGGATTACTTCATTTAGTCATGTAGCCGGATTTATTTGGTTAGGGACTAATTAATAGGACAAGATGCATAGGAAGCATAATCTGTAGAAACAGGAGTAACTGATCTTGATTTGGATATCTGTAATAATGTTTTGGCCGTAGAATTGTCTAACAGATCGTTAAGATATATTAGAATCTCATAACAATATTGTTCATTATTGTCGTCGTCATTAGCTGAGTTTTCTATATTAAAACTTGTTGTCGAAATATTCGGATGGCCAACATTATCAACTTTCCAAGTAGTTCCAACGTTAAAGAGAATCTTTACCAAAATATTCGGAAATCTACATATTTTCTAAAAAAATCATATCTGTTGCTGTTTGACTGCATCAACTTATTATTGATGAATAAGATTCAGTAACCCCGCTGTTATAAAAGAAAATCAAGTTTGTTTTTCAAAAATTCACGATAATTCTTTGCATATGAATAAATTACCTACATATATTGTAATAAATGCACAAATTTTTACATTATTCATACTTTGATAACACTAAAAAGTAATTAAACAATGCATATATAGTGAGATAACTGATGATCGGACAAACTAGAAACGAACAAGTGCCAGATACCTTTGCTTATAACATGCGAACGCGCCGAATCGCCCCACGTACACACGGACTATTGTATATTTCCGAATTTACATTTTGATGTATTTATCAGCATGCCATAATTTTGCATTCTAGAGAATATTTGGCGGAGGTGATCTTCGTGCTCCTGCTCCGACCTTGAAAAAATTAAAAAATCGTCGATGTATGGGAAACAGAAGTCTAGACCTCTCGTCATTTCATCTACGAACCTCTGGAAAGTTTGACCTGCATTGCGCAACCCGAATGTCATAAATGGAAATTCGTATAACCCAAACGGTGTAGTTATCGCCTTCTTTATAATATCGTCTTCATGTACTGGAATCTGGTTGTAGGCCTTCACAAGATCGATTGTGGAAAAGATTTTACAACCAGATAAACTATGAGAGAAATCGTGTATATGTCGTATTGGGTACTTATCTGGGATTGTCCTGGCGTTGAGTAACCTGTAGTCACCGCAGGGACGCCAACCGTTGTCCTTTTTGGTCGCTAAATGTAACGGGGATGCCCAGGGCGACTCTGAGGGGCGCGCAGTGCCACTCGCCAACATAGCCTCGAACTCACTTTTTGCTATGCGCAATTTTTCGGGTGCTAGTCGGCGAGGTGCGCATGAAACGGGTGGGCCGGGTGTGGTACGTATGTGGTGAACCGTGTTATGTTTGGGTATGCCTGGTGTACCTGAAGGTTTTGTAAGCTTCTGAAATTCAGAAAGAAGTTTATGATATTTCGAATCTCCAGTCACAACCTTTACACTTGGTATAGAATTATTATTTATTGCTACAAAAGCTACTGTTGACAATTTAGTTGTACCATCTATTATGCGTTATAATACTAGCAAGTTATAATAAGATAAAAAATCTACACCAATAATAGCTCTAGTTACATCTGCTATAATAAATTGCCAACGAAAATCTCTACGTAAGCCTAAATTAATATTAAATTGTACGTAACCATATGTGTCGATCGTGGAACCATTTGCCGCACACAGTTGGTAGTTGGTCTTCTCACGTCGATCACGCAGTGCAGACCGCGGGAAAACGCATAAGTTGCTTCCGGTGTCCACCAAGAATTGAACTTTCGACCTGCGATCTGTCACGAAGAGGCGACCATTTGTAGTTGGAGGGCAATCTTCGGCCGCCATTACAGATTGCCTTGAGCATTTCCCGACTTGAAGTCGCAAGGTCGTATGCATTTCTTAGCTTGCTTTCCAAATTTGAAGTGGTACCAACATTGCGGAAACTTTCTGTAATTCGACTGAGATCGAGAAGATGGTGTTCGCTGTCTCTGCCGGTACGAACTCTGTTTGGTGCGGGAACGGTAACGGTAACAATCATCTACTTTAGTTGTGAGGGAGCTGACCTGCTTGGTTAATTCCACAATGTGGCGAGCCATTACATCCACGGCTGATTCTCCTCCCGAGCTGGTCGTTGCCGCGACTTGAGGTGACGCGGGCGCGATATCATGCACTCTGTCAGCCAAATCCGCTAATTCATTGAGAGTGAGGCTCATTTGCGATGCAATTACCGTCTGCAGATTGTTCGGCAATCGGCTTGTCCAAATTGTACGCAAAAAATTTTCAGGTATGTTGGGGCCAGCTAAATGACGCAAATGTCGAAAAAATTGTGACGGTTTGCGGTCACCGAGTTCCTCCGACTGCAAAAGTTGTTTAACTTTCCTCTCGCTCGACATCGAAAGCCTTTTAATTAATTCTAATTTTAATTTTTCGTACTTGCCCTTTTCCGGTGGTGAAGTTATAACATCTTCAACTTCGACGGCATATTGGCGGTCTAGGTGCGAAAGTACATAATAAAATTTAGTGGTGTCATCCGTTATTCTTGCCATTGCGAATTGTCCTTCAATTTGAGAAAACCATATTGTGGGTTTTTCTGGCCAAAACGGGGGTATTTTAACGCCAACCCGAAATGCCTCCGTCATCACCTGATATTGTGCCGGCGAATCAGATTCGTCTGTTTTCTTTGCGCCATCTTTGGGGGCCATTGGTGTTTGATTTTCTTCCGAAACGGTGCTCATTTTTGTATTCTTAACGGGGTCACCAGTTGTGGGTTTTTTGGTTGTGAAAATAAATAAGTCTTTCCTATAGTATATAAGCGTATATTATCACTTCACAATAAGTCCACAAATATAAAATAATATAGAAGGAGAAAGTCAAGAGCACAGTACATATAGGTTTAGAAAGATGAAGAATAGACGCAGGCAAAGGTATAAGAAGTAAAGATGGAAATTCAGCAATTACGTCACAGCACGTGGCAATATTAGATAAAGGATCGAGCGTCACAGGCTTCGCGTGGAACGGTAAAATTGTGACTGTTGCGCGGTCCGGAGCGAATGCGCCGCTATGCACCAGCTAAGGTAAGAGGGGCGCGAGGGCGGCGAACACGGCGACTCGCCGGGCCACGCTGCGCTCGCGCATCCGCGAATCTTAGGGATCCGTAAATCTATTTTATAATTATAAATAATATTTTTGTATTTTTATATCGATACATTATGTAATTGTGTGTTGTGTATAGTGTATATTGTATATTCTATATATGTATATGTAAGTATATATTTATTATATAATGTGGGTTGCCCACATCACTCCCCTCCGAGAGGCCGTGTCTACGGGCGATAGAAATCAGGAAATCGCACTTGACGACCAGAACGTGTGGTTTTCTGTATAGGACTCGGAGTAATTTTAGATTCTGTAGTGGTGTCATTGTAAGTGTTGTCGCTCAATACGTAAGCTGGTTTAAGCCTGTCTAACGATACTGTAACGACTTTACTTTTGACACGGATTTTATAAACTTTTGGCCCTCTCTCTATGACTTCACGCGGGGCCGTGTAAGCAGGCTGTAGTGCAAGCCTTAGAGAGTCTTCACGCAAGAAAACGTGCGAGCAGGTGCCAAGGTCTTTGTAAATGAAGACTTTCTGTACGGCGTGGTTTGATGTGGGTATAGGCTGCAAGTTGTTCGCAAATGTTCTGATGCGTACTGAAAAATCAGTAAGGTCAGTTGTACATTTGTCATCCTTGTGGCCAAAAAATTCATCGGGCAGCCGCAGTGGTTCTCCGTATACTAGTTCGGCTGACGAAGTTTGAAGATCTTCCTTAAAACAACTTCGGATGCCGAGCAGAACTAATGGCAGTGCTTCATACCATCCACTCTCAGTGTGACACATGATGGCCGATTTAAGTTGTCGATGGAAACGTTCGACGAGGCCGTTGCACTGGGGGTGGTATGCAGTTGTTCTGCGATGTTTAAAACCAAGAGTTTTTGACAGTTGCTGAAAAGTGGCGCTTTCGAATTGTTTGCCACGGTCGGTTACGACGTCTGTAGGGCAACCGAAGCGAGCGACCCATCCCAGCAAAAATGCTTTGACCACAGATTCCGCAGTTATGTCGGTAAGGGGGACAGCTTCAGCCCATCGCGTGAAGCGATCGACTGCTGTCAAACAGTACCGGTATTCGCGGGAAGGTGGAAGTGGTCCGATAAGGTCTAAATGGACATGTTTAAATCGCTCTGAAGGTAAATCAAGAGTACCTATAGGAGATCTGACATGTCGGTTTACTTTTGAGCGTTGACAGCATAAACATGCCTTAGACCATGTTCGGCAGTCTTTCCTTATCTGTGGCCAAACATAGCGTTGTGCTATCAATTTTGCGCTTGCGTTAGCTCCAGGATGACTCAATCCGTGAAGACTGTCAAAAACTTTTTTGCGTAAACTTTTGGGTACAAAGGGTCTGGGGATCGGTGTACTTACATCGCAGTACAAATAAATACGACCCCCAGGCACAGCAATCTTTTTAATGTGCAATGCAGACTCCTCGGTGAGGTACTGAGCGAGTTCTGCATCTCCTTCCTGTGACTTTGCCAATTCCTCCAAGTCCACTGGTTCGAAAACTTCGTCTACACGAGAAAGGGTATCTGCCACGATGTTGTCTTTACCGGATACGTGGTGTATATCTGTAGAAAATTGCGAAATATAATCTAAATATCTATACTGACGGGACTGCAGTTACTTTTTCTTTCTCGAAATGCGAAACAGAGTGGTTTGTGGTCAGTATAAATAGTAAAAGAAGTTGTTTCGAACCAATGGCGAAAATATTTGATATTTTCGTAAATGGCGAGGAGTTCGCGATCGTACGTTGAATATTTTCTCTGCGCTGCACTTAACTTGCGGGAAAAGAAAGCAAGGGGTTGCCAATATCCATCTTTCAGCTGCTGAACAACTCCACCTATTGCTTCGTCGGAAGCGTCTGTGAAGAGTCCTAATTTGACCTTTGGATCTGGATGGGCCAACATTGCAGCATTGCATAAACTGCGTTTGCATTCCTCGAATGCTTTTAACGCGTTTCCATCTATGACAATTGGTTGCGAGGCTTTTATCGATCCAGTAAGCAACGAGTTCAAAGGAGATTGAATTTGGGCGGCATGAGGAATAAATCTCCTATAATAATTAATCATCCCTAAAAATCTCCTCAATTGCTTTGCTGTTTTGGGAAGGGGCAACTCTTTAACAGATTTGACCTTACTTTCCAGAGGCTTCGTGCCATGCTGAGATATATGGTATCCTAAGAATGTAACTTCTGACATACCGAATTTACATTTTGATGTATTTATCAGCATGCCATAATTTTGCATTCTAGAGAATATTTGGCGGAGGTGATCTTCGTGCTCCTGCTCCGACCTTGAAAAAATTAAAAAATCGTCGATGTATGGGAAACAGAAGTCTAGACCTCTCGTCATTTCATCTACGAACCTCTGGAAAGTTTGACCTGCATTGCGCAACCCGAATGTCATAAATGGAAATTCGTATAACCCAAACGGTGTAGTTATCGCCTTCTTTATAATATCGTCTTCATGTACTGGAATCTGGTTGTAGGCCTTCACAAGATCGATTGTGGAAAAGATTTTACAACCAGATAAACTATGAGAGAAATCGTGTATATGTCGTATTGGGTACTTATCTGGGATTGTCCTGGCGTTGAGTAACCTGTAGTCACCGCAGGGACGCCAACCGTTGTCCTTTTTGGTCGCTAAATGTAACGGGGATGCCCAGGGCGACTCTGAGGGGCGCGCAGTGCCACTCGCCAACATAGCCTCGAACTCACTTTTTGCTATGCGCAATTTTTCGGGTGCTAGTCGGCGAGGTGCGCATGAAACGGGTGGGCCGGGTGTGGTACGTATGTGGTGAACCGTGTTATGTTTGGGTATGCCTGGTGTACCTGAAGGTTTTGTAAGCTTCTGAAATTCAGAAAGAAGTTTATGATATTTCGAATCTCCAGTCACAACCTTTACACTTGGTATAGAATTATTATTTATTGCTACAAAAGCTACTGTTGACAATTTAGTTGTACCATCTATTATGCGTTATAATACTAGCAAGTTATAATAAGATAAAAAATCTACACCAATAATAGCTCTAGTTACATCTGCTATAATAAATTGCCAACGAAAATCTCTACGTAAGCCTAAATTAATATTAAGTTGGTTGAAGACCAACTACCAACTGTGTGCGGCAAATGGTTCCACGATCGACACATATGGTTACGTACAATTTAATATTAATTTAGGCTTACGTAGAGATTTTCGTTGGCAATTTATTATAGCAGATGTAACTAGAGCTATTATTGGTGTAGATTTTTTATCTTATTATAACTTGCTAGTATTATAACGCATAATAGATGGTACAACTAAATTGTCAACAGTAGCTTTTGTAGCAATAAATAATAATTCTATACCAAGTGTAAAGGTTGTGACTGGAGATTCGAAATATCATAAACTTCTTTCTGAATTTCAGAAGCTTACAAAACCTTCAGGTACACCAGGCATACCCAAACATAACACGGTTCACCACATACGTACCACACCCGGCCCACCCGTTTCATGCGCACCTCGCCGACTAGCACCCGAAAAATTGCGCATAGCAAAAAGTGAGTTCGAGGCTATGTTGGCGAGTGGCACTGCGCGCCCCTCAGAGTCGCCCTGGGCATCCCCGTTACATTTAGCGACCAAAAAGGACAACGGTTGGCGTCCCTGCGGTGACTACAGGTTACTCAACGCCAGGACAATCCCAGATAAGTACCCAATACGACATATACACGATTTCTCTCATAGTTTATCTGGTTGTAAAATCTTTTCCACAATCGATCTTGTGAAGGCCTACAACCAGATTCCAGTACATGAAGACGATATTATAAAGAAGGCGATAACTACACCGTTTGGGTTATACGAATTTCCATTTATGACATTCGGGTTGCGCAATGCAGGTCAAACTTTCCAGAGGTTCGTAGATGAAATGACGAGAGGTCTAGACTTCTGTTTCCCATACATCGACGATTTTTTAATTTTTTCAAGGTCGGAGCAGGAGCACGAAGATCACCTCCGCCAAATATTCTCTAGAATGCAAAATTATGGCATGCTGATAAATACATCAAAATGTAAATTCGGTATGTCAGAAGTTACATTCTTAGGATACCATATATCTCAGCATGGCACGAAGCCTCTGGAAAGTAAGGTCAAATCTGTTAAAGAGTTGCCCCTTCCCAAAACAGCAAAGCAATTGAGGAGATTTTTAGGGATGATTAATTATTATAGGAGATTTATTCCTCATGCCGCCCAAATTCAATCTCCTTTGAACTCGTTGCTTACTGGATCGATAAAAGCCTCGCAACCAATTGTCATAGATGGAAACGCGTTAAAAGCATTCGAGGAATGCAAACGCAGTTTATGCAATGCTGCAATGTTGGCCCATCCAGATCCAAAGGTCAAATTAGGACTCTTCACAGACGCTTCCGACGAAGCAATAGGTGGAGTTGTTCAGCAGCTGAAAGATGGATATTGGCAACCCCTTGCTTTCTTTTCCCGCAAGTTAAGTGCAGCGCAGAGAAAATATTCAACGTACGATCGCGAACTCCTCGCCATTTACGAAAATATCAAATATTTTCGCCATTGGTTCGAAACAACTTCTTTTACTATTTATACTGACCACAAACCACTCTGTTTCGCATTTCGAGAAAGAAAAAGTAACTGCAGTCCCCGTCAGTATAGATATTTAGATTATATTTCGCAATTTTCTACAGATATACACCACGTATCCGGTAAAGACAACATCGTGGCAGATACCCTTTCTCGTGTAGACGAAGTTTTCGAACCAGTGGACTTGGGGGAATTGGCAAAGTCACAGGAAGGAGATGCAGAACTCACTCAGTACCTCACCGAGGAGTCTGCATTGCACATTAAAAAGATTGCTGTGCCTGGGGGTCGTATTTATTTGTACTGCGATGTAAGTACACCGATCCCCAGACCCTTTGTACCCAAAAGTTTACGCAAAAAAGTTTTTGACAGTCTTCACGGATTGAGTCATCCTGGAGCTAACGCAAGCGCAAAATTGATAGCACAACGCTATGTTTGGCCACAGATAAGGAAAGACTGCCGAACATGGTCTAAGGCATGTTTATGCTGTCAACGCTCAAAAGTAAACCGACATGTCAGATCTCCTATAGGTACTCTTGATTTACCTTCAGAGCGATTTAAACATGTCCATTTAGACCTTATCGGACCACTTCCACCTTCCCGCGAATACCGGTACTGTTTGACAGCAGTCGATCGCTTCACGCGATGGGCTGAAGCTGTCCCCCTTACCGACATAACTGCGGAATCTGTGGTCAAAGCATTTTTGCTGGGATGGGTCGCTCGCTTCGGTTGCCCTACAGACGTCGTAACCGACCGTGGCAAACAATTCGAAAGCGCCACTTTTCAGCAACTGTCAAAAACTCTTGGTTTTAAACATCGCAGAACAACTGCATACCACCCCCAGTGCAACGGCCTCGTCGAACGTTTCCATCGACAACTTAAATCGGCCATCATGTGTCACACTGAGAGTGGATGGTATGAAGCACTGCCATTAGTTCTGCTCGGCATCCGAAGTTGTTTTAAGGAAGATCTTCAAACTTCGTCAGCCGAACTAGTATACGGAGAACCACTGCGGCTGCCCGATGAATTTTTGGCCACAAGGATGACAAATGTACAACTGACCTTACTGATTTTTCAGTACGCATCAGAACATTTGCGAACAACTTGCAGCCTATACCCACATCAAACCACGCCGTACAGAAAGTCTTCATTTACAAAGACCTTGGCACCTGCTCGCACGTTTTCTTGCGTGAAGACTCTCTAAGGCTTGCACTACAGCCTGCTTACACGGCCCCGCGTGAAGTCATAGAGAGAGGGCCAAAAGTTTATAAAATCCGTGTCAAAAGTAAAGTCGTTACAGTATCGTTAGACAGGCTTAAACCAGCTTACGTATTGAGCGACAACACTTACAATGACACCACTACAGAATCTAAAATTACTCCGAGTCCTATACAGAAAACCACACGTTCTGGTCGTCAAGTGCGATTTCCTGATTTCTATCGCCCGTAGACACGGCCTCTCGGAGGGGAGTGATGTGGGCAACCCACATTATATAATAAATATATACTTACATATACATATATAGAATATACAATATACACTATACACAACACACAATTACATAATGTATCGATATAAAAATACAAAAATATTATTTATAATTATAAAATAGATTTACGGATCCCTAAGATTCGCGGATGCGCGAGCGCAGCGTGGCCCGGCGAGTCGCCGTGCCCGCCGCCCTCGCGCCCCTCTTACCTTAGCTGGTGCATAGCGGCGCATTCGCTCCGGACCGCGCAACAGTCACAATTTTACCGTTCCACGCGAAGCCTGTGACGCTCGATCCTTTATCTAATATTGCCACGTGCTGTGACGTAATTGCTGAATTTCCATCTTTACTTCTTATACCTTTGCCTGCGTCTATTCTTCATCTTTCTAAACCTATATGTACTGTGCTCTTGACTTTCTCCTTCTATATTATTTTATATTTGTGGACTTATTGTGAAGTGATAATATACGCTTATATACTATAGGAAAGACTTATTTATTTTCACAACCAAAAAACCCACAACTGGTGACCCCGTTAAGAATACAAAAATGAGCACCGTTTCGGAAGAAAATCAAACACCAATGGCCCCCAAAGATGACGCAAAGAAAACAGACGAATCTGATTCGCCGGCACAATATCAGGTGATGACGGAGGCATTTCGGGTTGGCGTTAAAATACCCCCGTTTTGGCCAGAAAAACCCACAATATGGTTTTCTCAAATTGAAGGACAATTCGCAATGGCAAGAATAACGGATGACACCACTAAATTTTATTATGTACTTTCGCACCTAGACCGCCAATATGCCGTCGAAGTTGAAGATGTTATAACTTCACCACCGGAAAAGGGCAAGTACGAAAAATTAAAATTAGAATTAATTAAAAGGCTTTCGATGTCGAGCGAGAGGAAAGTTAAACAACTTTTGCAGTCGGAGGAACTCGGTGACCGCAAACCGTCACAATTTTTTCGACATTTGCGTCATTTAGCTGGCCCCAACATACCTGAAAATTTTTGCGTACAATTTGGACAAGCCGATTGCCGAACAATCTGCAGACGGTAATTGCATCGCAAATGAGCCTCACTCTCAATGAATTAGCGGATTTGGCTGACAGAGTGCATGATATCGCGCCCGCGTCACCTCAAGTCGCGGCAACGACCAGCTCGGGAGGAGAATCAGCCGTGGATGTAATGGCTCGCCACATTGTGGAATTAACCAAGCAGGTCAGCTCCCTCACAACTAAAGTAGATGATTGTTACCGTTACCGTTCCCGCACCAAACAGAGTTCGTACCGGCAGAGACAGCGAACACCATCTTCTCGATCTCAGTCGAATTACAGAAAGTTTCCGCAATGTTGGTACCACTTCAAATTTGGAAAGCAAGCTAAGAAATGCATACGACCTTGCGACTTCAAGTCGGGAAATGCTCAAGGCAATCTGTAATGGCGGCCGAAGATTGCCCTCCAACTACAAATGGTCGCCTCTTCGTGACAGATCGCAGGTCGAAAGTTCAATTCTTGGTGGACACCGGAAGCAACTTATGCGTTTTCCCGCGGTCTGCACTGCGTGATCGACGTGAGAAGACCAACTACCAACTGTGTGCGGCAAATGGTTCCACGATCGACACATATGGTTACGTACAATTTAATATTAATTTAGGCTTACGTAGAGATTTTCGTTGGCAATTTATTATAGCAGATGTAACTAGAGCTATTATTGGTGTAGATTTTTTATCTTATTATAACTTGCTAGTATTATAACGCATAATAGATGGTACAACTAAATTGTCAACAGTAGCTTTTGTAGCAATAAATAATAATTCTATACCAAGTGTAAAGGTTGTGACTGGAGATTCGAAATATCATAAACTTCTTTCTGAATTTCAGAAGCTTACAAAACCTTCAGGTACACCAGGCATACCCAAACATAACACGGTTCACCACATACGTACCACACCCGGCCCACCCGTTTCATGCGCACCTCGCCGACTAGCACCCGAAAAATTGCGCATAGCAAAAAGTGAGTTCGAGGCTATGTTGGCGAGTGGCACTGCGCGCCCCTCAGAGTCGCCCTGGGCATCCCCGTTACATTTAGCGACCAAAAAGGACAACGGTTGGCGTCCCTGCGGTGACTACAGGTTACTCAACGCCAGGACAATCCCAGATAAGTACCCAATACGACATATACACGATTTCTCTCATAGTTTATCTGGTTGTAAAATCTTTTCCACAATCGATCTTGTGAAGGCCTACAACCAGATTCCAGTACATGAAGACGATATTATAAAGAAGGCGATAACTACACCGTTTGGGTTATACGAATTTCCATTTATGACATTCGGGTTGCGCAATGCAGGTCAAACTTTCCAGAGGTTCGTAGATGAAATGACGAGAGGTCTAGACTTCTGTTTCCCATACATCGACGATTTTTTAATTTTTTCAAGGTCGGAGCAGGAGCACGAAGATCACCTCCGCCAAATATTCTCTAGAATGCAAAATTATGGCATGCTGATAAATACATCAAAATGTAAATTCGGTATGTCAGAAGTTACATTCTTAGGATACCATATATCTCAGCATGGCACGAAGCCTCTGGAAAGTAAGGTCAAATCTGTTAAAGAGTTGCCCCTTCCCAAAACAGCAAAGCAATTGAGGAGATTTTTAGGGATGATTAATTATTATAGGAGATTTATTCCTCATGCCGCCCAAATTCAATCTCCTTTGAACTCGTTGCTTACTGGATCGATAAAAGCCTCGCAACCAATTGTCATAGATGGAAACGCGTTAAAAGCATTCGAGGAATGCAAACGCAGTTTATGCAATGCTGCAATGTTGGCCCATCCAGATCCAAAGGTCAAATTAGGACTCTTCACAGACGCTTCCGACGAAGCAATAGGTGGAGTTGTTCAGCAGCTGAAAGATGGATATTGGCAACCCCTTGCTTTCTTTTCCCGCAAGTTAAGTGCAGCGCAGAGAAAATATTCAACGTACGATCGCGAACTCCTCGCCATTTACGAAAATATCAAATATTTTCGCCATTGGTTCGAAACAACTTCTTTTACTATTTATACTGACCACAAACCACTCTGTTTCGCATTTCGAGAAAGAAAAAGTAACTGCAGTCCCCGTCAGTATAGATATTTAGATTATATTTCGCAATTTTCTACAGATATACACCACGTATCCGGTAAAGACAACATCGTGGCAGATACCCTTTCTCGTGTAGACGAAGTTTTCGAACCAGTGGACTTGGAGGAATTGGCAAAGTCACAGGAAGGAGATGCAGAACTCGCTCAGTACCTCACCGAGGAGTCTGCATTGCACATTAAAAAGATTGCTGTGCCTGGGGGTCGTATTTATTTGTACTGCGATGTAAGTACACCGATCCCCAGACCCTTTGTACCCAAAAGTTTACGCAAAAAAGTTTTTGACAGTCTTCACGGATTGAGTCATCCTGGAGCTAACGCAAGCGCAAAATTGATAGCACAACGCTATGTTTGGCCACAGATAAGGAAAGACTGCCGAACATGGTCTAAGGCATGTTTATGCTGTCAACGCTCAAAAGTAAACCGACATGTCAGATCTCCTATAGGTACTCTTGATTTACCTTCAGAGCGATTTAAACATGTCCATTTAGACCTTATCGGACCACTTCCACCTTCCCGCGAATACCGGTACTGTTTGACAGCAGTCGATCGCTTCACGCGATGGGCTGAAGCTGTCCCCCTTACCGACATAACTGCGGAATCTGTGGTCAAAGCATTTTTGCTGGGATGGGTCGCTCGCTTCGGTTGCCCTACAGACGTCGTAACCGACCGTGGCAAACAATTCGAAAGCGCCACTTTTCAGCAACTGTCAAAAACTCTTGGTTTTAAACATCGCAGAACAACTGCATACCACCCCCAGTGCAACGGCCTCGTCGAACGTTTCCATCGACAACTTAAATCGGCCATCATGTGTCACACTGAGAGTGGATGGTATGAAGCACTGCCATTAGTTCTGCTCGGCATCCGAAGTTGTTTTAAGGAAGATCTTCAAACTTCGTCAGCCGAACTAGTATACGGAGAACCACTGCGGCTGCCCGATGAATTTTTTGGCCACAAGGATGACAAATGTACAACTGACCTTACTGATTTTTCAGTACGCATCAGAACATTTGCGAACAACTTGCAGCCTATACCCACATCAAACCACGCCGTACAGAAAGTCTTCATTTACAAAGACCTTGGCACCTGCTCGCACGTTTTCTTGCGTGAAGACTCTCTAAGGCTTGCACTACAGCCTGCTTACACGGCCCCGCGTGAAGTCATAGAGAGAGGGCCAAAAGTTTATAAAATCCGTGTCAAAAGTAAAGTCGTTACAGTATCGTTAGACAGGCTTAAACCAGCTTACGTATTGAGCGACAACACTTACAATGACACCACTACAGAATCTAAAATTGCTCCGAGTCCTATACAGAAAACCACACGTTCTGGTCGTCAAGTGCGATTTCCTGATTTCTATCGCCCGTAGACACGGCCTCTCGGAGGGGAGTGATGTGGGCAACCCACATTATATAATAAATATATACTTACATATACATATATAGAATATACAATATACACTATACACAACACACAATTACATAATGTATCGATATAAAAATACAAAAATATTATTTATAATTATAAAATAGATTTACGGATCCCTAAGATTCGCGGATGCGCGAGCGCAGCGTGGCCCGGTGAGTCGCCGTGCCCGCCGCCCTCGCGCCCCTCTTACCTTAGCTGGTGCATAGCGGCGCATTCGCTCCGGACCGCGCAACAGTCACAATCTTACCGTTCCACGCGAAGCCTGTGACGCTCGATCCTTTATCTAATATTGCCACGTGCTGTGACGTAATTGCTGAATTTCCATCTTTACTTCTTATACCTTGCCTGCGTCTATTCTTCATCTTTCTAAACCTATATGTACTGTGCTCTTGACTTTCTCCTTCTATATTATTTTATATTTGTGGACTTATTGTGAAGTGATAATATACGCTTATATACTATAGGAAAGACTTATTTATTTTCACAACCAAAAAGCCCCTTAGAGAATATATTGTATCCACCACTGGCGTCGTACCAAAAGCCATTCACCACTATTTAAAGGTAATAAAATTAGAAGATAATATAATACACACCCTATAGAAAGCTGCTATTTTAAATACATGTAGGATAGTGAGGAAGTTCTTGTAGAAGAAAATTACATTACCACACAAAATTAAACACACTGCACTCTATAATTACTTGGCATGCGCCCGTAGGTATAGTTATACACCAGCTTAATGCTGAGAATTAAATTAAAAAAAAATTAAATTAGCTTCACGCTATATCCCGCACACAGCAGGGTAGGCAGAGGGAACCTAGTGTTAAGACACTTCGTTCCCCACTTTCTGCCGAATTTTGGAGGCATTGCGTGTTGAGTGGCAGAACTCAACGCCGCGCTTTGCCTCGACACCAGAGCGAAGAAATGAAAATATAAATTTAAGTAAATATTTCATCTCCTCGAGTGGGGATCGAACCCACAACCAGTCGGTTTTACAGTCACACTTTGTACCACTGCGCCACGACTGGCCTCTTGGCCTTAATGCTGAGAAATTAAAATAAAATAATAATAATAATAAACCCGCAGGGCAGCTTGTGGTGAGCTGTTGGGGAGTGGCGACCCCACGGACCTGAGTCCTCCGGAGGGCAATTGTAATCTATCCCCCGCTTATGGCTTACCTTTATTGGCCGGCAGAGTAGAGCGCAAGAGCTATATGCTCGAAAGGGTGGAAGTGCTCAATCTGCGTAATAGCGGGGAAATCCGCTCACGAGCTCCTCGTGATGGTGAAACCGGTGCACACCTCTCTACACCCTTAGCCGACCACGCCGATATTGCGCCCAAGGCACTACGCCGCTTTGTGGGGGCCCATCTAGTGGGAGGCGAGTCACCGTCCGCCAGGTCCTCAGGTCCGTGGGGTCGCCACTCCCCAACAGCTCGCCACAAGCTGCCCTGCGGGTTTATTATTATTATTATTTTATTTTAATTTCTCAGCATTAAGCTGGTGTATAACTATAACTACCGGCGCATGCCAAGTAATTATAGAGTGCAGTGTGTTTAATTTTGTGTGGTAATGTAATTTTCTTATGCAAGAACTTCCTCACTATCCTACATGTATTTAAAACAGCAGCTTTCTATAGGGTGTGTATTATATTATCTTCTAATTTTATTACCTTTAAATAGTGGTGAATGGCTTTTGGTACGACGCCAGTGGTGGATACAACGATTGGGACGACGTAGACTTTATTTTGTTTCCAGATACGAGTGACTTCTTCTTTAAGATCTGAGTGTTTATTTATTTTTTCAGCTATTGTTCTTTGAATATTGTGTGTGTTAGGGACTGCGATGTCTATCAGGTAAACAGTTTTATTAATTTTATCTTGTAGTGTTATATCTGGTCTATTGAAGTGTATTGTCTGTCTTGTCAGTGAGTATTGCGCGATCATAAAATATTTTATGTGAGATATTCTCCAGAACTGTTTGGGGTGTGTATTTATAATAGGGAATATTTGTGTCTTGTATAAGTTTGTGTTTGTGTGATAAGCTTTGATGTATTATATTTACTAGTTGATTATGTCGATGAGTGTAGTCCGTCTGTGTGAGGCTTGCGCAAGCTCCTGTTATGTGTTGTATTGTTTCTGTTTGTGTATGGCATCTGCGGCATTTATCATGTGTAACTGTAGGGTCTTTGATAATATATTTTCTAAAGTTTTTAGTGTTTATTATTTGATCCTGAATTGCGACAATAAAACCTTCTGTTTCCGGGAATAAACTGCCTGTCTGTAACCACTTGTTTGAAGCTTCAAAATCAATATGAGGTTGTTGTAGGTCATTAGGATGTCTACCGTGCATTACCTTCTTTTTCCATTCTTCTATTTTATTTTTTTGTGGATTTATGTTCGATGTAATTCCTGTAGTTTGGCAGTCATTAAGATTTAAAGGCGTATATTTAAAATCATTTTGGACTATTGACTTATGCATGTTACTTGACTGAGCTTTTGTATAAAAAAAATTAGATAAATTATGTAATTGTTTCTGCCATAATTTTTTTTATTTTATTTATTTTATAAATGTTTTATATCTATTAGTCCTCTTCCTCCGTATTTTCGTTTTATTGTCAATCTTTCAATTGCGGACTTAGGATGTAGTTTGTTGTGTTTGGTGAGTGTAGTGCGTGTTAAGCGTTCTATTTGTTCTATATTAGTATTTGACCATTTTACGATTCCAAATGTGTAGGTTAAAATAGGTATTGCGTATGTATTTAAGGCTTTTATTAGATGTTTACTCGAGAGTTGACTTTTACAAATGGCATTAATTCTCTTTTTATATTCATTCATAATCGTTTCTTTGATGGCTGTGTGGTTTAATCCTTTGAGTTGCTGAAATCCTAGGTATTTATATAATTCGTTGGGTTCCATTGCAATTATTTTATCTATTTCATTAATCACGTAATCCCCGGGCTGGATTTTACCTTTAATTATATGAACAGTTTTACATTTGTCTAGTCCAAAGTGCATGTGTATATCTTCACTAAATTCTGTTGTAGTCTCAATAAGTGTTTTCATCTCTTTACCATTTTTAGAATATAATTTAATGTCATCCATATATATCAAGTGTGAAATTGTTGTTTCGTTATTGTCATGTTTAAGACGATATCCAGCTCCGTTACATTGTAATCGGTAAGAAAGTGGGTTTAAGGCTAGGCAGAACCACAAGGGACTCAGGGAATCACCTTGATAAATTCCTTTTTTAATAGCTATTTCTCTAGTGTTTATATTGTAGTTAGGACTATGTAGATGTAATGTAGTTTTCCATTGGGTCATGATTTTTTAAGAAAGTAGTTATTTTAGGGTTTATTTTGTAGATATTTAGTATATGTAGCAATCAAGAGTGTGGAATACTATCAAATGCTTTCTTATAATCGATATAGGTGCAGTGTAAATTTTTATTTTTTGATAAAGCATGTTTCATTATGGTGGAGTCAATGATAAGTTGTTCCCTACATCCCATGTGGCCCCGCCGACAACCTTTTTGTTCTTCTGCAATTATGTTGTTGTTTTCTATGATAATTTTATATATAGTAGGTAAACAAGTAATTGGCCGATATTGAGACGGTTGTGTAGAGAAACTGTTTTTGGGTAGCATATAAGTTATTCCGGTAGATATAAATTCGGGTATGTTTTGTTGCACAGAGATGATTTCTGTTATATTCTTAGCTAATGAACTATGAAGGAAAGTAAGTTTTTTGTACCAAAAGTTATGAATTTTGTCTACTCCTGGTGATTTCCAATTATGTAACTTATCTGTAATTTCCTTAATATCTTCTTTTACTATTTCATTGTATTCCATAACTTCAAGGTCATGCCATCTTTGTTCTTCTTTTGCTATCCACTCTGCTTCATTATTATGATACGTTTGTTCTTTCCATATGTCAGACTAATATCTTTCTAGTTCTTCTTTTGTTGGTGTCTTGACATTACTTTCCTGAATCAAATTTGGTGGTTTAAGTAAATTTCTATAGAATTGTTTTTCTTCTTCTTCCTGGCATTAATCCCGGCTATTTGCCAGGGTCTGCCTTCCTACTCAACCTACTCCACTTTGCACGGTCTTTTGCGTCCTCGGTGGTTAGACCATTGGCTCTCATGTCCTGCATCACGACATCCAACCAGCGCTTCCTTGGGCGTCCGGGAGGTCTTACTCCAGGGACTGACATAGCAAGGCACTTGCATCCGACATAATTCTTAGGCCGGCGCGTAACGTGACCAAACCATCTTAGGCGACGCTCTTGGAGCTTATCCGCTACGTCACGGACTCCAAGACTACCTCGAATGAATGTGTTGCGTATGCAGTCAGACCGCGTTACGCCGCACATCCACCTCAGCATCTTCATTTCCGTGACGTGAAGCTCCTGAGTGTGCCGAGATAGTGCTGGCCAACATTCGCTGCCGTATAAAAGAACCGGTCGGATGATGCTCTTGTATATCAGGCCCTTGAGTTTGGGCGGTATCCTGCGATCGCAGACCACACCAGTGACCTCCTGCCATTTGGCCCAAGCAGCGCTTATCCGGCTATAGACATCGTGATCGATGCCTCCAGACTCGTGCATAACGGATCCAAGGTACCTGAACTTTTCCGACTTAACGGCTGGTTCAGGACCTATAAGGATAGTGCTCGAGTCCGGGCTCCCGCAGGCCATGTACTCGGTCTTCGACACATTAAGTTTAAGACCGCCGTTGTCAAGCGTACCCTTCCACAGGTTCAATCTACGCTCCAGCATCAGTCGGTTCTCATCAATGAGTGCTATATCATCGGCATACATCATCAGCCATGGAGGCTGGTCTTGGATGTGAGCCGAGACAGTATCGAGCACCACATTGAATAAGAACGGACTAAGAGCCGAGCCTTGGTGAACCCCTACTGTAATGTGGAAGGGTTCAGTGTCGCCAACAGCAGTCCTAACCATAGAAGCGGAATCGTGTTTTTCATTTCTGACAAATATATTATTTTGAGTTTTCCGTTCCTGTGCTTTGTTATACCTTTTTTTTAACCTATGCGATTGATACAAATCGAATTTTTCAAAACCAAATTTTTTATTCCAAATTTATTCTATATACAAGATCTAAGTGTTTTGACACTATTTATACAAGTTTTGACCTATTTACAAAAATTTAAGTTACTGAAAAACACTGCTAATTACAATAGAAAATATTTTATTTGAACCACTTACCTTCTTTCGATTGTTGACTTCTTGGTATCGTGTCGTAGGGTCTTCCGCGCCGTACCATTCTAAATTTTTTCGAAATTCTTTGCTGAAATTTTGCGCCATTTTTGACGCAAAAACACCTGAAAAATTCGGTTTTCTGGACATTTTACCTGCACCTCCTCACCGATTCCCGCGGGTTATACGTCGTCTGAAAGGCCTTTCGAAGCCCGAGCGATTGACACCGGTTTCGCTGAAATCCGTGCAGTAGAAACTGAAAAAAGTGACTATACCTACTTTTTATATAAGAAATCCACCTAAGCTCTGACGACTTAGAAAATCTCCATACAAATCGAATTTTCGGTCAGTGTAACCCCTACCTGCAAAAATTGCACTAGGGCTGGGAACGACCACACGGATCACAACGCCTTCAGCGAGGACTGTCCGGTCAGGAAGCGGTGGGAATCTCTAGCACGCTCAACCGTGGCCTATTGCTAAGGTTGTGGCCACAGGATCTCTCGACAGACACCAACAGTGGGCGACACTTAACAAATGTGAACCACCAGCACAGGCAGTAGTGCACCCTGCGTCCGGGAATCCACACTCGGCGGAACATATGTGCCTGAACTTCGTGAGAACGGTAGAGTGGGCTGAAATTCAGGCCACATGCAACGCAACGGGGTGGATAACCGTGTATTTTGAGACCTTCTTCGGGAAAATTAGCCAAACCCCAGTAGTACATACCAGTTCGGAAAATGCAATTCCTGACCAGAATGAGCTCTCGGCGCTATTCTGGAAAATGGTAACCATGGGTCATAGTGCCAATACTTATTTAAAAACGTATAAAAATTTGAACGCAGCGGGACTCGAACCCGCGCCTCCTGGAAACCGACCTGGTCGGTTTCCAGGAGGCGCGGGTTCGAGTCCCGCTGCGTTCAAAAAAAATTTTTATACGTTTTTAAATAAGTATTTTTCTTTCCTAAGTGTGGAATAACACTTTAAAAATGTTTAAAAATACATAGTGCCAATATTTCAACACGGCAGGAAATGTACAAAAACACAAACGCCACTTTAGAATTCTTCGAGATAAAATATTTTAAGTTAAAAAGCACCCTTTCAAACAAAACAAAAGTAAAATAGCTTATGATTCCTGGATAATATTAGATTATTCACCGTTATCATATAGCACAAAATTAAAAATAGAAAATTCAAAATTAATAAATTCAAGTGAAACAATGTCTCGCAAATCTAAGTATCGCAAAACGTAACAAAAACTGTAATGTCCCAATGTCCCCCAATAACATAAAACCATAACTGAAAAAATTAAAAACACGCAAACAAGGTCTCCGTTCCCCATGATGGAGGTTGCAAGCATTTCATCAATATAAAAAAAAAAAAAAAAAAACCTATGCGATTTAAGTGCTAATTTCTGCTTTAACGTATCTAAAACTTCTTCTGGCCTTTTTTTATTCTTTTCATGTTTTGTATGTACCTTTGTTGTTTTTAGTAAAAATTCTACTCTTTCTATATTTTTTTTAGATCTATTATTATTGATGAATTGTGTTAGTTTTCCTATATCTGCCCTCAGTTTTTGTATATCCTTTTCTAATCTATATTGGCCAGGCTGGTTTATTTTTGTTACTTTTACTATTAATTCCTGAGTGTTCTGTAATTTTGTAGTTCAATTCTTCTGTTATAGTTAGCGCAGTACAGTATATTAATCAATATGGAATTAAATAAAAATTTTATAAAAAGATGATGAGGGGTTTGTGGTGCCCGTAGCGGGCGGAAGCGTCAAAGACGCGAGAGTAGAGCGGCTGGACTTGGCGAAAATCGCCTCCGCAATCAGCGGGAGGCCCAGGTCGTGCTCTACGCCTTCACAAAGTTGTCTTCGAGCGGCATCTGAATCCGAGACGGACAGCTGTGTCTCGATGGAGTCTCAAAGTGCAACGGTGAAAGAGAGCTCCAAATATCGGAAGAGAACGAGGAGTAAAAACAATAACTCCGGCTCTTCCGATAACGAAGAGCAAGAGAAGCCAAAGAAGCTTACCACGGCGAGGAGAAGAGAACTTCGGCTCCAAGCGGAGGAGGAGGTGATAAGCTTGGCTGAGACGGTCCAACTGAGAGCAAACTCCAGGCTCTCAGATTTGGAGGGACCTAAGGTGGATGGCCCCTGGTGCAGGATCTGCAGCTCCAGGTCGCGGACAGCTTGGCCATTATCAACAAAGTGGCCTGCAGATCCGACAACCTTAAGGGTACTTTTACGAAAGCCCTTAAGGAAGCCGCTGGCGCCATCAACGAAGCCGTGATGATTCTAGTAAATAAATCGGCTAGCGAGGAGGTCACGCAGTTGCGGGAGGTGAATAATCGCTTGTCACAGGAGCTGTCGGAGTTGCGCAAGGAGATGTCGTCGATGAAGGCCGAGCTCGAGCGTTCTCGGGCCGTGCGACAGACTCCTGAGCAAAAGGGAAAGGAGGACGAAATGGCGCGGTCAGTGATGGTGCAGGTGGGCACATTACTGAACACGCGACTGGCAGCGCTGGAGGACAGGCTCCTTCCAGCAAAGCCAGTTCGTCCTCTTTTGGCGGCGGATAGAAGGCGCCAGGCGACCGTCTTAAGGGTAGATTCAGAGAGGCCTCCCGTGACGACCCTGGCAGCGCCTGCCAACCCTGGCCCGACACAGAAGCTGGGCACCAAGAAGGGCAAAGGCAAAAAGAGTGGGCAGAAAGCCCCACCAGCGGAGTCTCGTCCACTGCCTCCCGCCCCGGCAGACACAAACGAAGGCTGGAGTGTCGTAGTGCGAAAGGGCACGAAAAAGGCGACAGTAGCAGCCACGCAGAAGCCTGCTCAGAAGAAGAAGACTAGGTCAACTCCTAAGCAGCCCACGTTGCGCCCCCCGCGATCTGCGGCGGTGACGCTTACTCTTAAGCCGGCCGCTGTCACAAAGGAAATGACCTATAAAGACGTGCTAACACAGGTCAAGCAGGCGATCAAATTAGAAGATCTGGGCATTGAGGAGCTACGTCTCAGGGTTGCCTCTACTGGTGCCAGGGTTCTAGAGTTACCCGGCACTAACAGTGGTGAGAAGGCGGATACTCTGGCCCAGCGCCTACGAGAGGTGCTTAATGCCAACGATGTGTTGGTCGCCAGACCAATGAAGTGTGCAGAGTTGCGTGTTAGTGGACTGGACGACTCTGCCACTTCGGAGGAGGTGGCACTAGCCGTGAGCCGAGTAGGTGGCTGCGATGCCTCGTTGTTTAAGGTGGGAGAGATTCGGCAGGACCGCAGTGGACTGGGCACAGCGTGGGTCCGCTGCCCTATTATGGCAGCGAAGAAAGTCAGTGATTCACGGCTTTTGGTCGGTTTTGTTTCGGCGCGAGTGCATCTGCTGCAAGAAAGAGCCCTACAATGTTTCCGCTGTCACGACATTGGACACGTGGCAGCAAAATGCAGCAGTGCACTCGATAGGAGTCTGCAGTGCTTCAGGTGCGGCCAAGACGGCCACAAACAGCACCAGTGCTCGGCCGCACCGCACTGCCCGGTCTGCGAGGCGGCAGGGAAGCCTTCAGATCATTCGGTGGGAAGCACTGCATGCGTCAATGCCAAAAAGAGAAGGGGTGGCAGGAGGGGAGGCAGGCCAGTGGACAAGCCAAACGCCCCAGCCGGGCGTGAGGAGGTGCAACACATGGAAGTCAAATAATGGCTCTCCGTGTGTTGCAGGCAAACATAAATCACTGCGCCAGGGCTCAGGACTTACTGGGCAAAAGTCTGGCGCAGTGGTCTGTTCAGGTGGCGGTTGTTGCGGAGCCTTACAGCGTTCCCGACAGAGACAACTGGGTCGCCGACAACACCGGGGTGGTAGCATTGATCACCCAGGTCGCTGCGGGCTCTCCGCCTTTCTCATGAGTAGAGAAAGGTGCGGGATGCGTCGCGGCACTTGTCGGCGACGTCGTTGTCGTCGGGGTCTACTTTTCCCCCAATCGAATTCTCGCGGAGTTCGAGGAGTTTCTCATTCGATTGGGGGAAATGTTAGAACGAGTTCGTCCGGCGGAGGTGCTAGTCGCGGGCGATCTCAACGCGAAGTCCAGCGTGTGGGGCTCCGCAACGACGGATGCACGTGGTGAGACATTGTCGGAGTGGGTAATTGACACCGGTTTGTCTGTCCTCAACCAGGGGACGAAGAACACGTGTGTGCGAAGGCTGGGCGGCTCCGTCGTGGACATAACGTTCGCGAGTCCGGCCCTAGCGCATCGTGTTCAGGGTTGGCGAGTGCTGGATGATGTGGAGACTCTCTCGGATCACCTTTATGGCAATTGGGTCGTCTCGACAGGGAATTGTTGGAGGAGGCCGCGATAGTGGAATCCTGGCTGCCCCAGAGCTTGGCGTCTGCCGAAGACGCCGCATCCTGGGCGCAGAGGGCACTAACGCGTATTTGTGACGCGTCAATGCCCCGTTCCAGGCGCCGCCCTCAGCGGCGGCAAGTGTACTGGTGGTCGTGGGAGATCGCGCAACTGCGTCTCATCTGCGTTGACGCGAGACGCCAGTACAGCCACTATCGCAGACAGGTACAGAAGGTGCAGGAGGAGGAAGATCGACTGTACCACGTCTATGTCGAGGCGAGAACGCGACTGCAGGAGGAAATCGGTCGTGCGAGAGGCGAGTCGCACGATCAGATGATTGCGGGGATAGACCAAGACCCGTATGGCACACCTTACCGAATGGTGCTCGGTAGGTTACGGGCTTGGTCACCACCGTTGACGCAGACACTCCAACCGGACGTCCTCCGAGGGGTTCTGTCGTCGTTATTCCCGCAGCGGGCCAATTTTACACCACCCAATATGGCCCGCCCTGCAGCGCGTGAAGAGGAGCAAGACAATGTCGCATCACCGGTGGAGGAGGAGGAGCTCGAGGAGGCTGTACGCCGATCTCGGCACAAGAGCACCGCCCCGGGCCTGGATGGCATCCCTGGCCGGGCGCTTACTCTGGCCCTGAACACCCTGGGGCCCAGAGTGCGAGGACTATTCACTGCCTGTCTGGCTCAAGCCATAATTCCACAGCGGTGGAAGACAGGCAGGTTAGTCCTCATCAAAAAGGAGGGTCGCCCGGCGGATTCACCCTCCGCCTACAGGCCCATCGTGCTCTTGAGCGAGATCGCCAAGCTCTTCGAGCGTGTTGTAGCCAGGCGGCTGCAACTCCATCTGGAGGGGACAGGTCCGGACCTCTCGGACCAACAGTATGGCTTCCGCAGGGGACGCTCGACGGTGGATGCCATACTGGAGGTGAAGTCTCATGCGCAGGATGCGGTGGCCCGGGGCGAAGGAGTATTGGCGGTGTCCTTGGACATCGCCAACGCCTTCAACTCCCTACCCTGGCCCTGCATTAAGGAGGCACTCATATATCACCGAGTGCCTCCATACCTGCGCCGCGTCATCGGGGCTTACCTGTCCGGGAGGTCTGTGATCTTTCCGGTTCCAGGAGGAGGATGGCAGGAGTTTGGGGTGTCGGCTGGTGTTCCACAAGGATCGGTGCTGGGTCCGATCCTCTGGAACATCGGGTACGACTGGGTGCTGCGGGGTGGCACTCTGGCTGGAATCAAGGTCCTCTGCTACGCCGACGATACGCTGGTCTTGGCGCAGCAGAGGACCTACCGGGAGGCGGCGGTCCTAGCGACGGCCGGGGTGGCTGAGGTCGTCGGCCGCATTAGGCGGCTAGGGCTGGAAGTCGCCCTAAACAAGTCCGAGGCATTATACTTTCATGCTCCTCGAAAGGGCCCACCACCAGATGCCCATATCATCGTCGGTGGCGTCAATATCGACGTCACCAGGAGCATGAAGTACCTCGGACTTGTTCTGGACGGCAGGTGGAGTTTTCGGGGCCACTTCACATCTTTGGCCCCGAAACTGTTGAAGACAGCGGGGGCCTTGGCGCGCCTTTTACCCAACGTGGGTGGGCCGAGCGCCTCGAGCCGCCGCCTGTACACTGGAGTGGTCAGGTCGATGGCCCTCTACGGTGCTCCCGTATGGGCGGACGCCCTGGATCGACACAACGTCACCCTGTTGCGACGTGCGCAGATGGTGATGGCCATCCGGGCGATACGGGGGTATCGGACCATCTCCGGTGAGGTGGCATGCGTGCTGGCTGGAGTCATGCCGAGGGACCTGGACGCGCTTTTTCTGGCGTCGGTATATTGCCGGCGTCGGGACCAAGCGTCTGGAGTCCCGGCTAGCCAAGCACGCGCCGAGGAGGAGCGGGAAGCCGCTATGGAAGTGTGGGAATCCCGGCTGGCGACACCATCTGCCGGCCGGTTGACGATCGAGGCTGTTCATCCAGTGTTCCGCCAGTGGTTAGCACGGCGTCACGGCGTCCTAACCTTCCGCACCACACAGGTGCTCACGGGGCATGGCTGCTTCGGGGGTTACCTGTGTCGGATCGCTGGGAGGGAGCCCGACGCTCGCTGCCACCACTGTGACGACTGCCTCGATGAGACGGCCCAGCACACGTTGGAGGTGTCTCCTCCTTCTGCGAGGCAGTGATGCTCGAGAAGGAGGCGGCGGAGCGAGCGAGGGAGGCTTCGGCCGAACTCGCCATCCGTCGCAAAAGACCGGGTCGCCGGAGGGCGGCACACGATCGCCGCCTTCCGCCCTAACGAGCCAGAGGGCGGTCAGCTTGGGGAAGCTGGCCGCCTACTAACCTGGCCCGAGTAGTCGCGCGCAGGTTGCTCCCGCGTGCTACTCCGAGCAGGCCGTCGAGGGTGCCCACACACCCTTGACTCCGCGACGTGCCTTGCAGGCTCCCGCCGCCGCGTTTCGCGGACGACTAATGTCCCCGCGTTTCGCGGCCAGTGGCGGTCGAGGAGGAGAACCGTGAGGTTTTGGTGGGTATTCGGACGGCCTACCATCTGCCAGTCCGCGAGCCCCACATCACCCGCTCGAGTCCCCACTCGGGCTGGTATCCGTAAAGGGATTTTCTCACGGGAAAAAAAAAAAAAAAAAAAGTACAGTATATTAATGCATGTAGGTCTATAAGTTTTAAATCTGGGGAAATATAGACTACAAGAATATTTTCATTAAATAAGTTTGAAAGTTGATAAAGTTTGCGACTGTATCTGAGTTTTGGTAGTTTTGGTCTCATCTTTGGATCCATTCTTGCATATAAGGTTAAATTAGTATGGAATTTGTCCGTTATGATACTTATATATTCTTCATTAGGTGGTTGCACATTTACAAAACTTTCAATGTCAAATACTTATTTAGAAAACGTATAAAAATTTGAACGCAGCGGGACTCGAACCCGCGCCTCCTGGAAACCGACCAGGCGCTCTGACCACTAAGCCATGCGTTCTCGCCAAGCTACGTCGAAATTTTTATACGCTTGTTACAACTTAGTTATGTTTACTTTGTTTATGTGTACTTTCAATGTCGTTCTCTAATAACTGTGTTATCATTTCAGTTTGTGTAAAAGTGTGAGAAATTTGTGTTTGGCTATTTGCGTAATTTTGAAGTTTGTGATCAGATAAACTTTGAACGTTTGTCTGAGGGAATGTGGATGTTGTTGGTGAGGAAGTTCTAGTTTGCATGTAGGTGTGATTTGATACTTTTGTGATGTTTACATTATTTGTTTCTTCTACTTGTAGTTCTTCTTTTAATCGATTCAGTATTTCTTGAGATAGTAATTTATTTCTTTCTATTGTTCTTCTTTGATCTGAAATTCTTTGTTCTGATACTTTTATTTGAGGGTAATTTAGTAAGAATTGTTCGTGTAATTTTTTTCTGTATATAGTCATGTCTGTTTCTAATTTGGTAATGTGGTAGTAAGTGCGCATTATAAATAGGTTAACATCTTTGCTTCATTGCATACGCACTCTAGGTTTACCAGCTTTGGTGGACGCAGGTAAAAAGGCACTTGCCTCCTGCGCAACATCCAAAAGCGGCGTAGGTGTACCTCTACTACAGACCGAAGATGTTGGTGATGAGTGTACCGAAGGGTTGTACGATTTGGTACTCGGACTGTATGGTTCACTTGGGCTATTGACTCTACTTGTATATGTGTGTAAGTGTTCGGCTGTCGATTTTTCAGCTTGTAAATCCCCGGTGGGAGCCCGCCTGCTCAACTCCTCACCACTGACGGTTCGTATGCTGAAACACCCAGCGTCAGCTCCAGGTGCGCCCCGACGATTGCCCTCGGGAAGCGGCCCTCTCAGTTTCTTTCTTAATCTAGTCTCCATATTTAATGGGTTACCATTGCCACGTTAGCCACGCCAGTAATTTATTGATCGTGTGTCCGCCCCCTACGTGATCAGATGGTCGATCAGGACGTGTGGTTGGTTTTTAGGGGGCTTATTATTATTATTATTATTCTTACCATTTTTGATCTCCCAAGTGATTGGGGTACGTTAGCCAAAAATTGCGAGCACATAGCCAAGCAATATTTGGGTGGAAATCTTCAAATATTATGATTACTTTTATTACTAGTAAGAAATCCTGACAATTACTTAATTATTTAATGATAAGAATTTCCTAACCATACGACACGTATTCAAGATTGCAGCTTTCTGTAAAAGAATATAACTTAACCGGTGCATTCCTATAGTTGCCAGACTCGTGTGTAGCGCATGAGGTATTACTCCGGTTGTTGAAAGAACTATTGGTACTGTGGTGACAGATTCAACTTTCCATTGACTTTTGAGCTCTATGGATAAATCTGTATATTTATCTATTTTATTTGAATAAGTGGATGTAAGATTGTGTGTATTAGGAATAGCTATATCTATTAAGTATACTGAATTTCTAACTTTATCGTGAAGTAAAATGTCCGGTCTATTGTAATGTAAGAACGTGTAACGAAAGAAACTACGGAAAGCGACATATCTTATTATATATTCGATGGAACGCAGGTTAAAGCGACTCCTATTAAAATAAATGTAAAGACGCATAGAGAATACAATGCGTATAAAATGGAGATACCGAAAACTAAGGTAGCCTTCTTTCTTAAGGATAACTTTTGGCCGGAGGGTGTTACTTTCCGAAAATTTATTGATTTTAGGAAGAAGAAAGATGAAGGACTCGCCAATAAATAATAATAATAGGGAAACATGTACCCGTATGGTAACCTTCAATTGTAAGTCAATTAAAGATCTATAGACGGAGTGAGGCCAGTCGTGGCGCAGCGGCACAACGTGTGACTGTAAACCGACTGGTTGTGGGTTGGATCCCCACTCGAGGAGATGAAATATTTACTTAAATTTATATTTCCAT